>CM039314.1:99032787-99632787 GCA_022316695.1 Camellia oleifera
TTGGAAAAAGTGAAGAATTGAAGAGAGACTCAAGAAATTGTGTAGAAACTTATTAAATTGAAAGTCTTAGGTAAGAAATTAAAGCTCAATCTTGTGGATAAATCATCTAGAAGCTAAAATTAAGAGGTAATTAGATTCAGTTGCATGCAATGAAGAATAAATTAGCAAGAAAATGAGTTAGGTTCATGACTATGGGAATTAACTTAGAAATTAATTATTTTGGGTTTGATTTTGCATATCTTATATGAATTTGAGTCTTATTTTTATATGCATGTAATTTGGAGAAATTAAAGAATTAATTCATGAGCATGGTTAAGGTTAATCAATATGGAAATAATTGTAATTCTTCAATTGAGCTTGGGTTTGGAAACTTTGATATATATGAGATGTAAATTTACATGCATCATAAATTTCTTGGAATTGATTTCATATTTTGATAAAATAAGAACTAAGCTTTGGAAAATTTTGAGTTTATGAACAAATGAGTTTAATTTCTAAACCAATGGAGTTTTGATGTAAATGATTTAAAATTGATCATATTTTCTTGATTATGTAAGAGTTTGTGTGGTTTTAGACAAGTCATGTATAAACCCAAGTTTTGAGATTATATGTTGAAAGTTTAATTCCTGTTTTAGAATTTATAAGTTTGAAATTGGGTTTGATATGAAGAAAAATTAATTTGGATAAATCAAGAAATTAATTATGATTTAGAATTTGACAATCAAGAATTGACTTTATTTTAAATTGAATTTCATACTTGCAAATATTTTTCTAAGAGCTTGTAGCTTAATTTTATGTTTTGTAAGAAGGGAAGAAAGGTATTAAAATCATTAAATTCATGGAGATTTGAGCTAAGAGTTAGAAATGACTTTAAATATATATGTTTTTGGGAGTGTCATTGTATATTTGAATGTATCATACATGGAGTGGACTTTTGGAAATGTGTTTTGAGCTTCAAACAGAATTCTGGAAATTCCAGAATTTGACCTGTCCGCTCGAGCAAGGAAAGTGTTGCTCGAGCAAAGAAATCAAGCTTCTAGAAATTTTGTAAATTTTGTAGTCTGCTCGAGCAACTAAAGCTGCGCTCGCACTGAGTGCCTTGTTTCAGAAAATTTTGAAAAGCTAATTCATATTTCGATTTCCATTCTCTTTCACTTCTAAGCACTCTTAGGCATGTACTGAGTATTATAAATGAACTATAGAGCTGGAAAGAGCCTAAGAGAATTAAACGAATTAAAGAACGGAATGAATTGTATTGTGACCCGATTTCTATGTGTATTACGAATTGTGTAGGGTAAAGTGCAAGGACAAATCGAGCATCGGAATACTGTGAGTAATAGCTTAGTAAAGATATTTTCATGTATATTATCTTCTAAATGCTACTCATGTATAAGTTTTCTGGACTTGTGAATTTGAATTATGAATGAGCATTCTATTCGTTTGATACATCTGTTAAGAGTATGAATTAGGCCTGAGGCCGTTTGCCGTTTGAAACGTTTGAATATTTTATTGGGCCAAAGGCCATTTGAATATTTTGATGGGCCAAAGGTTTTTTGAATATTTTATTGGGCCAAAGGCCGTTTGAATATTTTGATGGGCTAAAGGTAGTTTGAATATTTTGATTGGCCAAAGGTAGTTTGAATATTTTGATGGGCCAAAGGCCGTTTGAATATTTTGATGAGCCCAAGGCCGTCTGAATATCTTGATGGGCCAAAGGCCGTTTGAATAGCTTGGTGGGCCAAAGGCCATTTGAATATGAATGTAATGGGCTAAAGGCTGTTTGAATGAAAAGTGATCATGATCACGAATATGAAATGCGCATAGATACGAATATGAAAATAACGGGCCAAAGGCCGTTTGAATGAAAAGTGATCATGATCATGAATACGAAATGCGCATAGACATGAATATGGAAATAATGGGCCCGAGGCTGTTTGATACATTGAAGTGTTTGAATTGGGCTCGAGGCTATTTGATGAGTCCAACAAGTTATGCAATGGGCCTGAGGCCGTCTGACATGTTTGATGCAATGGGCTCGAGGCTGTTTGATATGTCTGATAAGGATCTAAATTGGGCCTGAGGCCGTTTGACATGTACAAGAAAACACAGAATGGGCCTAAGGCCATTTGTATATGAAATTTACGGGTTCGATGTACTTAATATGAATCTCATTTGTATAACCTCTTTACTATGGTATTATTCATTGGGTTTTCGCTCACTCTTTGTATATATGTATGTAGGTAAGCAGTAGGATGCCCAACCCTAACCGTAATGAACCCAAGAAAGAATGTCAAGTTTGTGGAGTCAACCATGACACGCCTCACGAACGAGGCCTAAGTTTCAGAACGATCGTTTGACCCTTTTGTCTTCTTTTGATGGTCATGTTTGACCTTCTCTATATATAAGCTACGGTTCTGTATGAATATGGTATTACATGGATCTAGACATAGAATGTCTTGTATGTGGGTATGTTTGGTGTAAGTTATTAATATAAGAAATGTTTTTGTTCATTCTATTTATGCATAAGCTCATTGGACAATTATTATCTTTTTGCTTCCGCTTTTAGCCCCATATGATTATTTAAAATTTGTTTTCTGTCTGAGGCCGTAGGTAATATAATGGTTACTAGCCGGTTATGATCCTAACCTATAGGGGCGGGTTTGGGTCATGACAAGTAGATTAAAGTAACTCTTGTATTTTCAGAATTTGACCTTCAATGTTGCCCTTACTAAAGGTAACATTTTGTAATTGCATTATTCAATTAATCAATTACATTTTTTGTCCAGTCTCTTCCTCTCATTCTGTTTCGAATTCAAGTTGCATTGGTTCTTAATAAAACACAACCAGTAACGTCCTCTTCATTAAGTCTAAACAAACCTAATCACGATTGTACGATGAATAAATTGACTTATAAATTCTGTAAGGATTTTTCAGATCCTTACTGGCACGAGAAAATTGTTGGAAAATAATAGTTTTTTCGGCAACTTTAATTTGAAATTAAAGTGAGACCCAACTGTCGGTTGAGATGGGTCTGAGTAGTTTTGTATTCTCTTGAGTGAGAAGATTGCAATACAAAAATAATGAGCCGAAACCATTGAGTTGTAAATGAGAATTGTCTCATAAAGTGGGTATCAATAAAGTTAGGCTTAGATTTAGACTTAGTCTTAGTTTAGACTGGGCTTAGGCTTGTGCTTGTGCATATGCTGGGTTTGGTCTTGGACTTGAACTTGGACTTAATCTCGAGCTTGGGCTAAGCTATGTTGTGTTGGGCTTAGCTTGTGCATGTGTTTGAAAATTGGACTTGGATCGGGTTGTGACCTGACATTAGTATCCATTTTGTGACCCATCTAGTTAGTTTATTCAACTATCATTATATACATATTTATTTGTATATATATTAAGCACATGAGAGGTTTAAACCTTTATAACTCTCATTTTTTATGATGGAGTTGATGGCCATATTAGTGGTCATAGGTTTTCCACCTTTGTAACTCTAGCCCTAATGGCTAGAATTGATGGGTTTGGTTAATGGCATTTGATGGCTCTATTGATGTATAGTCTTCATGATTAGGGTTTCCCCTACTTATATAAATAGAGGGTTTTCCCCTCCAACTTAGAAGAATAATTTTTGGTGAGGTTTTTGATAAAAATTGGAGATGGTGTTTTGAGATAAAAAGTTTGAGATGTTTTTTTTCCACCAATGAATTTTTTTTCGAATCTTCTTTTGCTAGTCCCTTCTTTGGTTCTTGTTAGAGAGAGTGCAACCATTGTCAAGTTCGCCGAAGCTATTTAGAATACATTAGCTGGTTTCGACCGTCGTATCTTGGGAGACAGATGTCGGCATACCTCCAGCATTCATCAGGAGGTGATGAATCTGTTTTAAGGAAGCTGTGGTATCACACAGGCTTCGATTTGCTTCTTTTCTTATTATTTGTTCTTATACTTTTCAATATTTAGTTTACAAAGATGAGTTCTAATCTTTTAATAATTTGTTCTACTAGTAATGTAAACTAATTCATTTATGTATGTTTAGTTGTGTCGTTTATTATGTATTTCATCCTTTTAATAAAAAAAAAAAAAAAATTTTTTTTGTTATTTCTATTTGATTTATTTTATATATTATTACTAACAATCTTAAAACAGATTTTTTATAAATAGTTTTTGAAAAAACAATTTAGTTTTTATTTTAATTTATTCTAGTATCTCTTGGAATTAAAATTAATTTAATTGCCTAGAGTTATTGGATTATTTTGAGTTGTTTATTTTTAATAATTTATTCATACAATTTATTTTATGTTAATTAGTTGTTATTGCATGAGTTATTTGATTGTTAGTATTTAAGTTGGTAGGAGTTTATAAAATAAGAATTTTATTTCTTAAAGTTCTTACTAATTTATTTGATTTGTTGGTTTTGATTTTGTTTTGTAGCTAACTTTCTGTATAAGTTTACCTAAGCGTGAAAAGAGGATACAAATGAATAAAACAAATTGGAACAAATATATTGGATTACTAATTTCTGTTTCGAACAGGATGACCTAAGCATGGATAAGAGTTTTGGACCTTTTCAATTTAATTTCAGATTTATTCCATATGTTGTTTTGAAAGTTTGGTAACAATTTCAATTTAATTTGATTAATTAAATTCTGAAAAAAAAAAAGAGCTAGATTTTGAGAATGCCAAGAGATTCATCTAGTCGAAAGGTTTTCGACGATATCAAGTATCTCCAAATAAGTTTGTTATAGGAGAAAATTTAGTAAAACAGTGGTCTTATTTCTGTGATTGCTTATGATTATATTGCATTATCGCATGGTGGTATAACTTGGCATTGTAATGATATTAACTCTTATTCATTCTATTTATTTTTGGTTGGATCAATTTTGAGTTCTTTCATGTGTTAATGTGTAATTAAGGAAATTACTCCAAAATATTTTTGTATTAATGGAATGATAAGTGAAAAATTAACTTTATTGTTATATATATTTGCTCATAGTTGCATGGTTTGATTGCCAACATTATGACCATAATATTCCTATATGTATAATTGATTGATAGCCATGCAACTCATGACATTCTTGTAACTGCAATGCATACGTGTGTAGTATTCACTTTATTGTTCATTAACTCATCTTGTATCCAAGTGTGTATATGAACAGTGAGCATGGAGATTTAGCGCTAACGAGGATAGAGTTTTGTAATGTGTTCGTACAAAGATACACATTACAAGTGGAGAAGTGTGTTCTTGGCTAAAAAGATGGTTCCAGATACAACCATGAATTATGTTTTGCAAATTTAGACAATTTGTAATTGTAACAGTTGCATTTTACTTTGTAGTAGTTTTAATTTGTAATTTGTAATAGTTTCACCTTAGTGAAAGGAAAGGGGGAATGAAAGAAATTATAAACCTTCGGGGTTTAAAGAAAGTCTTTGGGATTAATTTTATTATTCCCAAAGTGTTTTGATTTTTTTGTAATATAAACCAAAAAGTTTAACCTTGGCTAAAGAGTATTTCTGATTTGTTCAGAAATGGAAACTAAGATGGATTTGGTTTCAAACCTTTGTGGTTAAAGGAAGTCTTTGGGTTTAATCTTTTTATTCCCAAAGTGATAGGAAACTAAGTGTTGAGAAAATCTTTGGTTATAATTTGATTATTTCCAAAGCGTTTTGTTTAGGGAAAAGAAACCAAATTTTAGCATTAGCTAAAATATTTCTAATTGTCATTCATAAATAATGGGCTCAGTTCCAGGAGTACCGGTTAACTTTTATGAGTAGTGAATTCTGATAGCAATTTTTAATTGCATATTAGTTTTGTAAACTTGGTTTGTTTTAACCTAGTTTATCCCCTGAAAAACTTAATTCTAAATTTGTTTCTCATGGACTAGAAGTCAACATGGTCTTGAAAGTTTTGTCTAAGGTTAACTGGGTCTTAAGTGGGACCGGTGTGACCCCTCCAGTCTTCCTGGAAACTTTCCTAATCATGTTCGATTCTACGGTAAGTGATGAGATTAGTTTTGAATTAAATTTCAGACTTTGGGATTTTATAGTTTTAAGTTTAGTTTCTGAAAAAAAAGAATAGTGAAATTCTGTTGTGATTTTTCAGAAATGACTTCAAGAGGTGACAACAGGAAATGTTGTTCCACCTGATAAACCTTAAACTTTGCAAGGTTCTTAAATGAAAATCTAGAGAGATCAAGTGTGATTAAAGGAAATCATAAGATTGCATGATACTATCTCTGAATTAATCAAAGGCAATTAGTATGTTATCTTTATGTCAATTATAGCATATATAATTGCTATGTGACTTTGCTTGAAAGCAAAGACGAGACAATCTGTTAGGGTAGGTGAATATATTTTTGAATTTTTAAATTCCGAATATATTCTTAAATTGGTGGCTCCTAGTGAGTACAAGATCACTGATCATAAAGATAGAAAATTGGTAGTTCCTAGGAGGTGTCAGACCACTGGCTACACAATTATGAGATTGTGATTTCTAGTAGTGAACAGATTACTAATCACATGTCAATATATGATGGTTCCTAGTAATGGAGAGACTACTGATCATATGTCAAGACATGATGATTCCTAGTAATGAAAGAGTCTATTGATCTTATGTCAGGACATTGTGATTCCTAGTAATAAAGTGGCTACTGATCACAGGTCAAAACATTGTGATTCCTAGTAGTAGAAAGTCTACTAACCACATGCTGAGAAATTAGTGATTCCTAGTAATAAGAATACTAGTCATGTTATGAAGTTCTGAATTGTAGACTATTGAACACTGGATTTGCATTTCCTAATAGTAAGACTATTGGCTTCACAGTGATAGGTTGGACCAAATATGTTTGGATGCCTTGAATTTGAAAAACACATAATTTGGTTGATGACGGTCTCGGAATGTATTTTTTGTGATATGATTTTGAGAGTTTCATAATCATTGTGACACAAGAAATTGTTTAAAGACCTTGTATGAATTTTTGAAAAGGCCAAAAGCCTTCATATAAATTCTACAAATGTTGGGGTGTCATGCAAAATGTGGTAATCATGCAAAATGTGGTAATACCTAAATCCAAGAGGGTTAGGATAAGCCTAAAAATGTATTGACTTTGTATTCAATGGTTATGCACAATATAGTAGTGCATGTTGGGTTTTTTGTGAACAAATATGATATTCAGATTTATACAAGAATATTATCATGAAATTGAGGAAGCGATTTTCATGAGGAAAGAGATAAGCCTAGAAGATGTAAATAGGCTAGGACTTTAAAGTTCTTTTGTCTAATCTTCTTAAACCTATATGGTGGCTAGTGAGGCTAAAAGCTTCTTTGAAGTTGTGATTTCTCTCGAAAGAAAATTTTAATTTAGCTTTATCTTGCATAGGTAGTAAGCCTTGGGATGCAATGAATGAAAGCTGATGAGATAGGCTTGTTATCAAAGGATATCGGCAAAGAGAAGGCTTGGACTACTTTGATACGTGATCACCAATTATAGTGAGTGTGATCACAATTGTGAAACATTTGGAAATACATCAAGATGGATGTTTAGATAGTTTTCCTATATGAAGATTTAGTTGAATAAATCTTTAAGGTGTGAGTACTTGAGAAGATATTCAATTCTACCAAGTGGATGTTGTATTCTAAATTTGATATGAAAGATATGACGCTTACAGATGTGATTCTAGGTATTAAGATTACCAAAACATCTAGTAGTATTGTACTTTCTCAGTCTCATTGTGTTGATAACATACTTGAGAAATTTAGTAAATTAGATACATGTGTGTTCAGGATACTGGTAGACTTGTGTCTACATTTGGCCAAGAATAATAGTGAAAGTGTATTTCAACTAGTATATTCTCAGGTCATTGGAATTTTAAAGTATCTGATGAGTTATACAAGGCCAGGTATAGCCTACTTAGTTAGCAGGCTTAGTAGATACACGAGTAATCTTAACGCTACTCATTGGAAGGGCATTATGCGGGTGTTGGATTATTTACACTACACCTGAGATTATGGGTTGCATAACACTTGATATCTAATTGTACTAGAAGGGTACAAAGGCGCCTACTAGATATCTAATACAAAGACCATGAATCCATTAGTGGATATGTTTTCTCTAATTTGAGCCGCAACTGTGTCTTGGAGATCTTCTAAGAAAATGTGTATCACGAGATCAATGATGGAATCGGAATTCAGTGCTTTAGATAAAGCTACTAAAGTAACTGAATGGCTTTGTCATTTTATTGAGGATATTCCATGTTGATCAAAACTTGTGCTAGCAATTTGGTATACTTTGCGACAATCAATTAAGTTTTGGTAGGGCACAGATGGAAGGTCTAGACATTTTCGTCGAAGACATAGTTCCATACGAATGACTACTCTCATGTGTTGTCATTATAGACTATATACAGTTTGAGGACAATATTACAGATCCGCTAACCAAAGGGTCAAATTGAGAGTTAGTAGGAAAGTCGTCAAAAGGAATTGGGTTAAGGCCTTTAGTGAATGTTACCAGAATAGAAAACCCAACCTAGTTGACTGGAGATCCCAAGATCGAGGTTCAAATGGACAACCTAATTACGTCTAATGGGTGAGTCACTGTGGAGGGAAATCCTCCTACCCATTCCTTTATACAGTGATACCTTGTGGGGTAGAAGGTTAAGTTGATACTTTTAATGACCTAAGTGTTGTGAATAGTTAACTGTGGTATAGCGAGATACCTTATGTAGGTCACTTATGTGAGTGCGAAGTGGGGCCACTTCTTTAAGAATTGACAAGGCTGAATTCTTTAAAAACACTCACTGAACCAGGCTAGTGTTCCAGGGCCAAATTGGACACACCAATAAGAACAACAATAATGGTTGGAGTAACTCTTGTGTGAGGTCTATTATCTCGATTTACACAAACAGTAGAACAATTCAAGACATCACGTTCATTGGTCAACCTGTAAATTCGATAGGCTTTCACTACGAAAAGTTCAAGGCCAGCACATTTTCTGATGCAGGGTTATTCTAGGTGCTCTCTCTCTAAAGTCTTTGTTGTTAAGTATTGTCCTTTTTTCTTTATTCAGTCAATTTTATTCATGTGGGGGATTGTTGGAAAATAATAGTTTTTCGGCAACTTTAATTCGAAATTAAAGTGAGACCCAACCGCCGGTTGAGATGTGTTTGAGTAGTTTTGTATTCTCTTAAGTGAGAAGATTGCAATACAAAAATAATGAGACGAAACTATTGAGTTGTGAATGAGAATTGTCTCATAAAGTGAGTATCAATAAAGTTAGGCTTAGATTTGGACTTAGTCTTAGTTTAGACTGGGCCTAGGCTTGTGCTTGTGCATATGCTGGGTTTGGTCTTGGACTTGAACTTGGACTTAATCTCGAGCTTGAGCTTGGGCTAAGCTATGTTGTGTTGGGCTTAGCTTGTGGATGTGTTTGAAAATTGGACTTGGATCGGGTTGTGACCCAACATTAGTATCCATTTTGCGACCCATGTAGTTGGTTTATTCAACTATCATTATATACATATTTATTTGTATATATTAAGCACATGGGAGGTTTAGACCTTTGTAACTCTCATCTTTTGATGATGAAGTTGATGACCATATTAGTGGCCATAGGTTCTCCACCTTTGTAACTCTAGCCCTAATGGCTAGAGTTGATGGCCTTGGTTAATGGCATTTGATGGCCCTATTGATGTATAGTCTTCATGGTTAGGGTTTCCCCTTCTTGTATAAATAGAGGCTTTTCCCCTCCAACTTAAGAGAATAATTTTTGGTGAGGTTTTTGATAAAAAAAAATGGAGAAGGTATTTTGAGATAAAAAGTTTGAGATGTTTTTTTTCCACCAAAGAAAATTTTTTGCAATCTTCTTTTGCTAGTCCCTTCTTTGGTTCTTGTTAGAGAGAGTGCAACCATTGTCAAGTTCGCTAAAGCTATTTAGAAGGTGCTTCTGCATTAGCTGGTTTCGACTATTGTATCTTGAAAGATAGACGCCAGCATACCTCCAGCGTATATCAGGAGGTGGTGAATCTGTTTTAAGGAAACTGTGGCATTACACAGGCTTCAGTTTGCTTCTTCTGTTATCATTTGTTCTTAAACTTTTCAATATTTAGTTTACAAAGATGAGTTCTAATCTTTTAATGATTTATTCTATTAGTAATGTAATCTAATTCATTTCTGTATTTTTAGTTGTGTTGTTTATTATGTATTTCATCATTTTAATAAAAAATAAAAAATAAAAAATAGTTTTGTCATTTCTATTTGATTTATTTTTTATATTTTTCATGTATTATTATGGAAAATTACCAACAAAAATTACATTTTTATCTTCGAAGTGTCAAAATAGCCAACATATATATTTTTGGCACATCCAATGGGACACTTTTTCTGTTGAAATATGGTAAGAACATGACGCCAAGGAGAAGAACATCTAGATGATGAAGTTGATGTTGATGTTGAGGTACAAGATGAGGGCTTTTTTGCCTCGAAGAGAAGTAGCAGACCCTCCCTCTACTTCTAGCCAACAAGCAAATGGCCAAGTACATGTAGAAGAGAATCCTTATCCAAGGATTAAGACACAACCTCAACATATTGGCCAACCACAAGGTCAATCTTATGAAAAAGCACCTTTCCAAGGCCAAACACTTGGCCAAAGTAGTAGAATCAGAAGTGAACCATTATTATTTAGTCCTACCATGTCAAATGAACAGTGGATTGGAATAGTGTCCATGATAAGTCAAATAATGGCTACAACCTTTAGGAATGGGTCTTCATTCTTTTGGTGCATCAATCATTCAAAAGATTGATAACATGTTAGAAAATGTAGGTCTTATTCCAAATGATGGACATAAGAATCTTGTTCAAGTAATAACCCAACCTAGACCATCGTTTACTAACAACTAAAGCAATGGTGACAGTAAGGGAAGAACCACACAATCTTTTTATCAGCCTATTAGACCAACTCCACCAATTGGTTTGGGGACTTATCGTAGATTGTCTACTACTGAAGAGACAAATGTTGTGCATGTAGAGCCTCAGGGTATACCCTCGAGTGCACCTAGTAATCCTACCTGTGGATATACACAAGCACAAATGAATAATACTACTAGAATGGTGTCAAATCTAGTTTTTAAACCTACACTCAGGGGCGTTAGCAGAGCCTTTTAGACCACCACCTATTGCTCTTAGGGAAGAAGATGTAATAGGATATGAACAACCACCAAACCCAACTATGTACCCTATGGATCGAATGACTGCATCTTTTGTTCAGCCAGTGCCAAATATGTAACCCCCATGCTAATACAAAACAAATCTATCAAGGGTATAGACAATAACATGTCCTAGTACCCAAGTGGTGGCCCAACCTATTATTCCAAATGCCATTCCTAGAGAACAATTGTTGAACATGGTGTAAGAAATATGTGGTCCAATAGCTTGGGAGGTGCAAACACCAGTATATAGAAAGCTTACCCTGATTGGGTGGATATGTTGCATGAGTTCCCAAAGGGCTATGAAGTCCCAGATTTCACTTTGTTTCGAGGGAATGGGAATTGATCAACCATAGAACGTATTGCTAGGTTCACAAGGCAAAGTGGGAAATATACAAATCATGATTACATGAAGCTTCGATTATTCCCTAGTTCATTAATTGGCCTAGTATTTGCTTGGTATATTATCCTACTTCCTGGTACTGCCCAAACTTGGCAACAGATGGAAGAAATGTTCCATGCCCAGTTCTTCTAAACTGAACCAGAAGTCGCAATAGATGACCTACCAAGATTGAGCCAAAGACTAGAGAAGAAGGCTACCCAATTCATAGTTAGATTTATAAGGGCTAGGAATAGGTGCAGGGTAGTCCTTCCAAAGCCTGAATTTGTTAGATTGGCTCAGAATGGTCTAAAATTCACAAATAGGAAAAAGTTTGATGCAACGGACTTCAGAGACCTAGTTGATTTAACGTATAAAGTGACTAGGTATGAAACTCTATTAGAGGAAGAACAGAATATGAATAACTCTTCATATTAGACTTATTATAAAGATCCTAATTTGGAAATTAATGTTGCAAAGATTTTAGGCAAATAACCATATACATGTGACACCTTAATTAAGAAGGAAACTACAATTAATCATCAGTTTAAAAAGAAAAATTTTCACATAAAATATTTTTTTGATATATCTAAAGTTGATGAAATATTTGATCATTTGCTGGCAGCACAATTTTTAAAACTACCAAAAGGAGTGGTTATGCCCCTTTCAGATGAATTGAATGGTAAAATATATTGTAAATGACATAATAGTTGGTCTCATTTAACTAAAAACTGTATTTTTTTCAAGACAAGATTTAGGAGCAGATCTAGAAGGGCAAGGTTGAGAAGGCAATGGGGATTAACAAAGATCCCTTTCCATAGGTGCATGAAGTGTAAGCCAGTGTTGGGGTTCCAAATTCTAGTATTCAGGCATTGGAGAGAGGTTTGCATCTAGGAAAATTGGGTGTCTTGGATGTCCAGATGAATGGAATAAAGCAAGAGATAGCTTCGAAGGAACATAATCCATCTCAAAAATCAAAAGATGTTGGCATTTCACATGGCCATAAACAAGTTGATTGCTCAGTAGCTGCATGTTCTTTAGAGACATCAACTGTACAAAGCATTTGCCCCAAATGTAGAGTCATCTATAATGGATGGCTGGAGTCCTTGATAAGGTTAAGAATACGAGTAATAATTCAAGTCATGCGGTTCGAACGTTTAGTGGCATGTAGGAACGAAACTATACTCGATATAATCTAGTGTCCTTTTATGAAAAGACATCTTGGACCAAAGGTAGGGGCACTAGAGGCTCATTCAAGAGTAGGAGTCACAGAGATTCAACAACAAACTTACTTTTCTAGTCTCATAGGGAAAGGAGGTTTAAGAGAAGTCTAGAAGTTGGACCCTCGAAGACTAGGACTTCTAGCCCTACTCACATGCAAGTATACTCTTAGGTTCAAGGGTTGTCTGATTGGTTTGTTATGCAGACTAGACCCTAGGTCATTCTAGTGGAAGCTAAGGAAGATCAGAAACCAAAAATGGTAAGGCAACATTCTGTTGTGCCTGACCAATGGGTGATACTGAAGAACCCGAAGAGCAAGCAACCAGATTTGGTGCCTATCCTCTCTAGATCTCAAAGAAAGAAAATTCATACCAGGTGCTAGACAGAACTCCAAGACTCTATTAAGGTAATTCCCAGAAGAACGATTGGTAGAGAAAGAAGAATTGATAAGGAGCACGTAAAATATAATCGTGCTCAAGAGAAAAGAGAACAATTAGCTAGAGTTTATGTTGAATTTAATAGCCAAGGAAAATGCCAGTCTTGTAAAAGTGATTATGAGTTTGAAGATTTAATAAGCCAGGTAGATGGTTTAGTTGCAATGGAAGATGGGCTATTTAAAACTATGATGGCAGAATAGACCAAGCTAGCAAGAATTAAGTTGGCTGCCGAAAATTCTTAAAGCAGTTTAGAATCTTTGAATAGGTTAGAATCTCAAAATGAGCCAGCCTTGATCCAATTTGGCTCATTACCTACTGTGAACATAAACATGGTTTATGTCGTACCTCATAGGTTCAAGGTTGTTCTAAGACAACGAAGAAGCCCATCTATCGAGGAATGGGTGGACACAGATGGTGATTCTTCTACCACATAGAATGAAATGGTGGAAGAAACAAATTCTAATGACTTAAGAGAGATGGAGGTCCAGGTAGTTGCACCATGCTACCTTTTTGAGTACCCCACTCTAAGCATGACTGAACACATCAAACCTTTATGCATCAAGGCACATTTTGATGGTGTGTTGATAATCAAGGTGCTAGTAGACAATGGAGCAGTAGTTAATTTGTTGCCCAAAGCCTCCTTGAAGAAATTGGGTTTGAAGACTCCAAAACTAATTCTAACCAGTACATCTATAACAGGCTTCACAAGGGACAAACATACAGCCTAAGGTATCCTACCAGTTAACCTTAGCGTGGGATTTAGACACTGTATGGCAACCTTTTTCGTGGTTGATAGCAAGGCAAAATACAAGGCTTTTCTAGGAAAAGATTAGATTCACACCAATAAGTTTGTGTGCCATCATCCTTGAACCAAAAGATCATAATAACTTTAGGTGATGGGGAAATAGAAAAAGTCTAGGCAGACCCTCAACCATTCACTGCTCATGCAAACTTTGCAGAGGCAAAGTTGTATGATTATGGAGTGATGCCCCTGAGTGTGATGAAGACTTAAGAAGGGACAATAGATAATGGGCCTGATAAAGAAGTGGTTTATCTCAAACAGAGGATTTGGGATGGTTTAGATAAGCCATCATGCAACAAAGATGAGTCTAATGACTGGCTCTGAATCAGAAACAATGCAAAAGGCCATAACATTGGCCTTCAATAATGTATTAGCTTTAGACATTGAAGCTAGAATCCAAGAAGATGAGATTTTTTGGGCAGATTTTGTCCATAAGGATGAGGAAAGGCAATCAGAAGTTGAGATGTCAGAAGCATTGAAGGAGCCTGAAATAATGGAAAACTTGGAAATCAAGACTCAAGACCCCTTATAGAAACTAAATCTGGGCATGGAATTCGCTTCAAATCCAACTTTTATTAGTGCTTGGTTGGACCCAATCTCTAAAGCTAGATTAATGGCTTTATTAAAGGAATATAAAGATTGCTTTGCTTGGGATTATAGTAAGTTACCTGGTCTAGATAGGCAGTTGTTGATACTTATTATGTGTATTATTTGCAGTAGTTAGTCGAACATAGGTTTCCTATTAAGCATAAATTTAAACTAGATAAGTAGAAACCTCGAAGAATGAGCCCATAAGTGACTCTTAAAGTCAAAGAGGAGTTGAAAGGTAGATTCATTAGGACAACTAAGTATGTAGAATGGTTGTCTAATATTGTTCTAGTGGTGAAAAAGAATGAAAAGATAAGAGTCTGCGTTGACTTTCGAAACTTGAATTTGGCAACTCCTCAAGATGAGTATCTAATGCCAGTGGTGGATTTACTTGTGGATAGATCAACTGGTCATACTATTTTTTCTATGATGGATAGCCATTCTGGGTATAATCAGATCTACATAGCTAAAGAAGATTTCCACAAAATAGCTTTCAAGTGTCCAGGGAATTTGGAACCTTAGAATGGGTAAAAATACCTTTTGGGTTGAAGAATGCTATTGTAACTTATCAAAGGGCCATGAATACAATCTTTCATCATCTAGTGGGGTGGTTTATGGAGTGTTATATTGATGACATCATTCCTAGTCATTCAAAGATCATTTAACTCATTTGGAAGTGTCATTCAAAAGAATGACGCATTACCAACATAAGCTTAACCCTCTGAAACATGCTTTTGGAGAGTCAACTGGTAATTTTCTAGGATATATGGTCCATAAAAGAGGAATCCAGATTGACATGGATAAAGCCAAGGCCATAATTGAAGCAAAACCACCAACAAGTAAGAAAGAATTGCAATAATTCCTTGGACAGGTTAATTTTCTTAAAAGATCTATTTCTAATATTTCTGGTAAACTAAAGTTTTTTCTTCTTTGTTGAAGCTCAAAAATTATGAGAGTTTGAGGTGGAATGCAGAGCACCAAGCAGTATTCGAAGCCATTAAGAGTTATTTGGCTAAGCCTCCTGTATGGATGCCTCCAATGGAAGACAAGCCCCTGAAGTTGTACATTACAGCAGAAGAAGAATCAATTGGAGTCTTATTGGCCCAAGATAATGAAGATGGCAAGGAGCAAGCAATTTATCACCTTAATAAGTTTTTGAATTCTTGTGAATGTAAATGCTCAGCCATTGAGAAATTATGTCTAATCTTATATTTTGCTACAATAAAGTTGAGATACTATCTTTTAACAAGAGTTGTGCATGTTATAACATCTACTGATTTGATTAACTACATGTTAATAAGACCTATCTTAAGTGGTAATATTGGTAAATGAGTCTAAGCTTTATGAGAATTTTGCCTCGAATATGTTCCCCATAAATCTGTAAAAGGGTAAACTTTGGCAAATTTTCTAACTGACCCTCCATGCCAAGAAGAACCAAAAAGCTCAAATGATTCAAATATGGCTAACATTGTGCCTTGGAAATTGTGGTTTGATGGTTCCAAAGCCAATGGCTTGGTTGGTGTTGGAATTTTAATTGAATCTCTAACAAGAGTACAAACCAAGCATGGTTTTAGAATAGATAAGCCAAATTGTCCTAATTACCAAATTGATTATGAAACTTTGGTTGCGGAGTTAGAACTTTTAGTAGGCTTAAAAGCTAAAACATTGGAGGTATTTTGGGATTCCTAGTTGGTTGTAAACTAGTTAAATAGTATTTTTACATGCTAAAACCATGGTCTATTACCTTATTATGTAGCAGCTTTATACTTAAGTTTTCATTTCAAGGACATGGTGATATCACACATTCCTAGATTTATGAACGAACAAGCTAATGAAGTGGCTCAAATAGTATCGAATTACAGGAAGCGAGATGAACATGAACTAGATACATCTCAGACTTCTTTTGGAAAGAGGCTCTTGTCCTTAGAAGATAGAGGGATAGTAGTAGAAGCATATTCAATTGATGTACCAGAAAATGATTGGAGACATCCAGTTATCCAGTGTTTGACAAGTCTAGATGCAGAGTAGAGCTATCAAACTAAGGTCAATAAATTTCATCTTATATGATAACAACCTTTACAAAAGAGGAGTAGATGGACTATTACTAGAATGTTTAAGGCCTAGGGAGGCTATAATAGTAATGGTTGAGGTTCATGGGGGTATTTGTGGAGTTCACCAGTCAGGAGTCAAAATGAGATGGTTACTAAGAAGACATTTGTACTACTACCCAAGTATACTCAAAGATTGTATTGAGTATGCAAAAGGTTGTCAAGCATGCCAAAAACATGGGATGATAAGACATGTGCTAGTAGATGAAATGCATTCAGTGATCAAGCTTTAGCCTTTTAGAGGTTGGGCAATGAATATAATTGAAAAGATTCATCCTCCATTTTTGAAGCATCATTGCTTCATTCTAGTGGCCACAGATTATTTTATTAAGTGGGTCGAAGCAAAGCCATATAAATCCATAGATCAAACTGAAGTAATCAGCTTCATTAAAGATCTAATGTATAAGTTTGGCATTCCCCAAACTATTACTGTTGATAATGGAATAGTATTCGAGTGTGGTTTAGTGAAGGCTTTTGTAGGAGAACTTGGTATAAGCATAATTAAATCAACCCCTTATTACACTCAGTCTAATGGAATTAAAAAAGACAATTAAAAAAGGAATTCAAAAGATGGTAGAAGAAAATCCCAGAGAGTGTCATAATATACTCTTAGAAGTCTTGTGGGCATACAAAACATCTAAAAAGTCTACCACTGGGGTTAATCCATTTGCCTTAGTATATGGACATGATGTTGTGCTCCTAATGGATGTTAATGTTAAATTTTTAAGAGTTAAAGCACAAGATTGTTTTGACAAGGATCTTTATTGTCAAAACATGTGCATGAAATTAGATCTTGATGAAGCCAAAATTTTGGCTTTGAACAAAATCCTAATCCAAAAGTAAAAGGATACAAGATGCTATCACAAGAGGGTATATCATCAAAGCTTCAACGAGGGAGACCTAGTATGGAAAACCGTACAACCTCTTGGTATAAAAAATCACAAATTTGGTAAATAATCACCTAATTGGGAAAGACCATTTTAGATTCATAAAGTACTTCCAAATGAGACTTATTATTTAAGGAACCTTAATGGTTTTATACATCAGAGAAAAATCAATGGCGAATTCTTGAAATTATATTTTCCAACTGTTTGGCAAAACCTCATGTGATAAGGAATCAAATCTTAACAAAAGATAAGCACAAAGCAAGCATAACAACGACCAAAATTGGTAAATGTAAAATTTTCATTAACTAGATGAAGATTTTATAGAGGCCATAGTTGGGTTCAAAAGGAAGTGCATTGCTTGAGTTGTTCCTGTACAATCATCTTCCTACTATCAAAAGAAGGAAGTAGCTCAAGTGCCTTATACATATCAATCCTAAGGTGCCCTAGATTGGTGCTAAAGGCCTATATTTTCTCATAGGTTGTGGCCAATGCTACATTGACCTCTGCTAGCTCTTTCTCTAAGGCCTTTTTATTCATAAGAAGTGTCTTTTGCTGGGTAGATGCATCTGCATATTCAGATATGAGAGAAATAACTCTGGCTTGAGTAGTGCTGACGAGAGTTTGGTCTTGTGTAAGTTGTTGTTGAGAATTCAAAGCTAACTCTTGCAACTGAGGATAAAAGTCTAAGGAGATCATGGCCTTCAAGAGCACATTATGCATAGGGAATTTATGGTGAAGCAAGGATTGGCAGCATAAATTAAACCTTTGTTTGAAGATTGGATTCTTTAAAGCTAGCAAGGGAAGTCTTGGGAAGCGTTCCACTTTAATACTCAAGTGTTGAGGGGATGGGGCATTATCAGGAATAAAATGGCTGATGAAAGAGTCTGCCAATAGGAGAGGGTTAGTTTCAACAGACAATAACAAAGGAACAGGTGTAGCTGTTATGATTTGTTGAAGCTCTTGTTCAAATGCCATTAACTCAGACCCTGACATTTCCATAGCTTCACTGGTGCTAGCTTGAGGTTTTATGCTCTCCTCCATTGTTGTTTGATCATGTGCTTGAGGTACAAGAGTGCTATTAGAAGGTATGGAACTTGGTGCAAGAGTGCTATTAGAAGGTATGGAACTTGGTAAGATTTTTAATTGAGAAGTCTCAACCATACCAGCCTCTAATAAAAGGATGCTCTCCCCTGTTCTTTGAACTAGGGAATCAAGTGAAGAAGAATTGAAAGCTTCAGTCTGGCTCAAGGTATCAACAACAAGTGGAGGAATTATTGGGGTAGAGGTTTGAGAAACAATAGGAGATGAGACAGGAAAGACTGCTTGCAGAGGTGTGATTGGGAACGTTGTTTAGTAGTATCCTTTGGTAAGTCCTCTTCTGCTTCCTCTTCACTAATAATCCTGGGTTTGTAGGGATACACAACCCTGCTTTGGTGAGTAAAAGGGATAGTGCAAGGATCAACCCATTTCAAAAGATGATGATGAATCTTGAAACGAATGAAAGGTGTTGGACATGACTCTTAAAGTGTCCCAACCAGTAGCAATGCTAGTTGAGGAAGAAGAAGTTGGTGCGTCCCATCCCAAAGAAGAGGATTGCAAAGTAAAAGGGAAAAAAGGAGCAGTTTATGTTTGGATAGTATAATGTTCTGGCTGAAGGATAGGAGAAGGAGAGCCAAAATGAACAACCTTGAGACGCGAACCCAACTCTAGAGATGCTGGATAGTTGGAAAGAATAGTTGCATTAGCACTGCAAAATCCTACATCATCCTGAACCTTGTTAGACATTTGACCAAGACCAGCAATAGTTTCAAGCCTCTGAAGATAAATGTTTTAGGAAAAGATCGATAGTCAAAGGTTGATGATTCTAAGTCTCTACGATGATTTGCTCTTAAATACAAAAAATCAGAATTGCAAACCAAAAGATCATGGTGGGAGAGAACATTGATAAAGGCAGCTGAACTTAAGGAAGTGGAGGTCATGGAGAAAACGAAGCACCATAAGTTATAACCACTAGTGTAACCCATATTGCTTACATTAGTGTAGAGGGTAATGTTGGCGCCATAATTAAATCATCATGTTAGAAGGTGACACTTGGCAAGCAAGGGTAATTATGCAAATGCCTAAGTCATTAACGAAACCCACCTTCAAAGCAACTCATGTGAGTAGCTAATGTGAGTTTGTGCAGCTGAAAGGTAGTTATTCAACACGTGAAGAGCACAAAGGAAATAAGTTATCAAGACGACAGTTATTAGTGGTTTTGCAAGCATAAAAAGAAGAAGTGACCCTAAGAAATAGCCACAAAAAAGGAGATTACAGTAAGGAAAAGCAGCTCAACTACTTCGCAGGCCAAGAGAAAGATATATATAGATGAAAGCAAAGATGAAAAGGTCCTCGGAATAAATCCAAACTCTACGTCTTTGTCATTTCATTTATCTTTAAATTTCAGCATTGCACTTACTTTTCATAGAAGTAGATTAAAGTGGGTGTTTGGGAAATGGGTTTTTTTTGTAGGTTTTTATAGTTGTAGGATATTATTGGGGAAAAAAAATTTGTGTTTGGGAAGATAGTTGGGTTTTTTTTGTGGTTGGATGTGATGTTTGTGAGAGAAAAAGTGAAATGATTATGGGGTTTGATGTGATATTTTGTTTAGATTTTTTTATTTTTTTATTTTTTTGAAACCAATTTGTCTTTTAGTAAAAAAAAAAAACAAAAAAAAAACCTAAAAAATTTGTTCCCAAACACCGCCAAAGTAACTCTTGTATTCAAAGTTGTCCTTACTAAAGGTAACATTTTATAATTGTATTATTTAATTAATCAATTACATTTTTTGTTCAGCCTCTTCATCCCATTCTTTTTCGAATTCAAGTTATATTGCATTGGTTCTTACTGAAATAAAACATGTAAAGTCTCTTAATTGAGGCTAAAAGAACCTAATCACAATTGCCTAACATGTAAATTAAATTGGCTTATAAATTCTTTAAGGACTTTTCAGATCATTGCTAGCATGCGACAATTACATTTTTATCCTTTGAAGTGTCAAAATAGCCAACAGGATTAGAGCCAACAAGAAGAATATGGAAAGCTATGGATATATGAAATATGGAGGGGAGCTAATTCAAACATAGGATTTTGGTACTAGATTTATGCTTTAAAGGGAAGCACCAAGCTATGAAGGATAGTGGGCTTTGTAAGATGATATGGTAGGATCTAAAGGGGATAAATTATAAATATTTAAGAATAGAATGGATGAAGAAAGTACTTGGGATTTGGAAGATGATGCTAACACTATGTGGAACTCGATGGCCAATTATATAAGAAGAATCTCAAGGAAAGTCCTTGGAGAGTTAAAAAGAAAGGGACCCAACTCTAAAGAAACTTTATGGTGAAGGGATAAGGTTAGAGCGGTAATAAAAACGTAAAAAAGAATGCTTTAAAAAGTAGTAGAATGATAGCACTTAAGAAAATCTTAAGAGCTACAGATTAGCTAATAAGGAGATCTAAAAAGTAATGAGAGAGCCAAAATTGAAAGCCTATGATGACCTATACACTAGACTTGATAGTAAGTAGGGAGAGAAGAGAATACACAAACTTGCTAAGATAAAAGAGAGGAAAACAATATATTTTAATTAGGTTAAGTACATCAAGAGTGAAGAGTCTAAGGTGTTGGTGAAAGATGAAAAGATTAAAGAGATGTGGAAGAACTATGTTGAGAAGTTGTTAAATGAGAAAAATAGAGGATGGTCAAAAGGAGACGAAGTAACCAGTAATAAGGAAAATCAAGACTACATGTTCTATCGTAGGATTAGGAACTTTGAAGTGGAGATTATACTTAAAAAGATGAAATCGAATAAGGCTGTAGGACTCGATGATATCCCTATTGAAGCTTGGAAATGTTATGGTAAGAAGGGGTTGCTTGGTTGACTAGTTATTTAACAATATTTTGTTGACTAGGAAAATGCTAGAGGAGTGGATGATGAGTATTTTAGTGTCAATCTATAAGAATAAAGGAGATATCCAGAATTGCAACAACTATAGAGGAATCAAGCTGATTTGTCATATAATGAAAGTATGGGAGATTGATGAAATGCCATTTGCGAGATATAACAAAAGTGTTAGAAAATCAATTTAGATTTATGCCCGATAGGTCAACAATGGAAGTGATCTATCTTTTGAGAAGAGTAATAGAGAAGTATAGAAAGAACAAAAGAGATATTCATATGGTTTTTATTGATCTTGAAAAAGCATATGATAGGGTGCTTCAGGATATAATCTAGTGGGTGTTAGAGAAAAAAGGGGTGACAAAAGGCCACATTGATGTGATTAGGGACATGTATAAAGGTGTGTTGACAACTATTAGATCGTCGGTTAAAATTTTCAATTACTGTGAGGTTACACCAAGGATCAACCTTAAGTCCTTATCTTTTTGCTTTAGTTATGGATGAGTTGATGAAAAATATTCAGAATAATGTGCCATAGTGTATGTTTTTTGCAAATGATATCATGTTAGTGGATGAAACTAGAAAATTAGTTAACACTAAGTTGAAGACTTGGAGAGAACCACTTAAATCTAAAGTATTTAGGATAAGCAGAACTAAGACAGAGTACATAGAATGTAATTTTAATAATAGTAACAATGGAAACAGAGGAAAAGTGAAGATTGAGAACCAAGAACCACCTAAGAGTGAACATTTTCGTTATTTATGATTGATTACCAAAACGACTGGGGAGATTGGAGCAGATGAGGTCCATCAAATTAAAGCGATGTGCCTTAAGTGGAGGAGTGCGTCTGGGGTACTGTGCGATAAACAAGTACCCACTAAACTAGAAGGAAAGTTCTATAGAACGACTATTAGACCAGCGATGTTATATGTGATAAAATGTTAGGAAACTAAGAAACAACGTATAGATAAGATAAGTGTGGCTGAGATGGAAATGCAAAGGTGGATGTGTGGCAAGACTAGAAAAGAAAAAATTAAGAATGAATATATTCATGAATGAGCAGGAGTAGCAGCGATAGAAGATAAGCTGATAGAGAATATAGTGAGATGGTTTGGTCATAAACAATGAAGACCAATAGAGGCAGTAATGAAGAGGTGCGATATAGTGGCGGTAGAGAGAAGTGTTAGGAGAAGGAAAAACCTAGATTGACGTGGACTAGTGTAGTAAATAGATATATAAATCTCCTTGGTTTGGCTAACCAAATGGCTTTTGATAGAGTCGAGTAGAGATGAAAGATTCATGTAGCCAACCCCATTTGATGAGACTTAAGGCTTGGTTTGGTATTTGTATAAAGTGCTTTGTCTTAAAGGTTGGTTATGGCAAAAAAAAAAAAAATAAAAAAAATAGGCTAACGCTTTCTGAGATTTGCTTAAAATACGAAATATTTTCTGTGGGTTTGAAAATTACATTATGCACTTTCAAATTCTAATTTGACTCTTTTTATTAATAAATCATTAAATCAATTAATAGTTTTTAATGAAAAAAATATATATATTAATTAACGATTTTAGTAATTTTATTGTTGTATAGGAGAGTAGAGAAATTTTATTATTTCTATTTTTTATGTTAAATGAAAAATTCTGATAATGAGGTATTTGTAATTTCAAAACTGTAGGAACATTCTATACTTTAAGTAAATCATATGAAGTGTTTGTAATTTGAAAAATGTTTGATCTACTGAATTTTCCTCTACCGAAGTTGCTCGAATGAATCGACCGGGTAAAAATGAATATTCTACATGTAAGATATTCATTGGATAATTCGGGTAGAGGAAAATTCAGTGGATGCAGTAGTACTGTTGTAATTTACCCTAAAAAACTAATACTCTATGTGGTTCATTAGAATGAAAGAGAATTGTATGAAATGGTGATTCCTTAAGTTTTTTTGGGGGAATTACTTAATAGTGGTGCAGAGAAAAAAAAAAATACAAAGACATAGAGGGTGCAAGTGATTTTGTGATGATGTGCACATGAATAGTTGCACCCGTCCATATTTGTCTAATTTTTTTCTTTTTTTTCTTTTTTTCTTTTTTAATGTCCAATGATAAGTAATTTTCCCAAGATTTTTTATGAAATGACAATTCCTTTAAAATGATATAAAATAATTCTATTTGTAATATTTCTCATTATTATTTTATTCAACTCAAACATATCGATAATTATTTTAATAAAATCATCATTATATTCCAATTCATTTAAGTAAACCAAACCCTAGCTAAGAGCTAAGAACGATTCTGATATGAATGGATGAAGGAAGAATACTTACTTAAAGAGATCCACGACATGAGGCCTGCATTATTTTAAAGGGAAAAAATTAAGTCAGCCAACAAAAAGCATTACTCTTGGCAGTCATATGTATCTTAAAACATCTTTAATAATTAATGTTAGAGTAAATTAACCGATCTCCCGTCAGATTTACAGAAAACACAATAAATTTCATAATTTTAATAAATTATATTGAGTTTTTTTTTTAATTTTAATTTATTTCATTTTCATTAATAATTTGTTAGTTATATGAATGAAAAAAATAACATTGTCTTTTATTTTACATAAAAATATATGTTTTAAGTTATTTATTTTTATATTTTCACACTATTACATTAGTTTTGGCTCATTTAACCTTATTAAAATGAGCCAGTGTAATTATATTAAAATTGTGAGACTTACTTTATTTTTATCAAACATTAAGGGAGGTCAATGTAATTTACCCTTAATGTTAAAATTAATTTTAACATTTTATAAAGCTAAATGTTTTATCTTGGAAAGTTTTTTTTAATGGTGGAATTATCGTATATTATATTTTCTTATAAAATAACAAATATAAATATTATTTTGTAAGTTGTATTATGAAAGATGTAAAAAGAAAAAAAAATATTACGAATTTTTAGTAATTGTAAAAAACTTGTGCTAAATGTGTCATAACATTTGACAATAATACAATTTGACAAGAAGAATGACAAACTAATAGAGATAATCGTTTTAAGAGAATTTGCTAAATTCTAATTTCAACAATTACTTTAGGACATTTTTAAAAAATGATGAATTAAACGTCATGCCCCACATATTATAATAATGAAACAGGGTGGAATTAGAAAATTATTGACAAATGATAAAATAAACCCCAAGCTTTTATTATTGTTACAAATAAGACACCATGGTTTTCATTTATTCAAATTACACTTTGAATCTTAAAAACTTTTAAATTGGTCCAATTCAAACCATCCATCTATCTTGATCTAAAGGCAATAACAAAGAAGGATGATTTTGTCAATATATTCACCACAAACATATACAGTATGCATATATTATGGGTGCTTCTATTTTCACATCCCATTTTCTCTTTGTTCAACATTTAATGATATTTTATTTTATTACATGTCCTAAAATAAAATTACCAAAATGTCCTTATCTTCTCCACCAAAATCCTAACTTCCTTCTAAACTTAACCCTAGCTGCCGCCACCACGAACCACCATTGCTGCAACTTTGTCTCCGTGAAATCCCCATTGCCATGAGTTTCCTACCATTGCAACCTCTATAGCCCCTTTCCGGTACCCTCGCAACCACCACTCTTCATTCTGTCAAAATCATAGTCGCAACTTCTCTCTATGAAATGCTAGTTGTTGGCTATCACTCTTTATTTCAAAACCCTAGTCGTGCGATCTCTCTCTTTGAGAATCTCTCTATATCGTGGTCACTAGAGTGTGGATAGGATTGGTGTGTTGTAGGTGAAGGAGGCAAGGGTCACAGGAAGGGTATCAAAGAGGATTTGGTAGGAGTGGAGGTGCGAATAGGGTCGTTGAGGAGGGTTGAGGAGGGCCATCAGAGATGGTAGTAGCAGTGGAGGTGAGATAGGAGGCTCGCGATGGTGGCCAAAGTTCACCGTGGTTCATGGTGGTGGTGAGTGGTAGCTAGGGTTAGGTTGGGTTTGAAGGAGTTAGAGGTATTTTTTTTACAAGAAAGGATGTCTACTGAGCAAAATTTGATATTTGAAAATCATTAATTGTGTGCCTTGTAAAGAGATGTGTAATGAAAGGGTTTAGTATGTGGAAATAGAATTACCCATATATTATACTAATAGTTGGCACATGTAATGCTTGTGCAATTCAAATAAATAAAATAAAAATAAATTACTTATTATATGTTGTGTGTTAGTCAATTGGTAAGAATCTTCATCAAACATTAGGTCTAAAGGTTCAACTCTCACTTCTTCCTTTTGACTATTTTTTTTTTTTAATTGGAAAAATAGCCACTTGATAAAAGGAGATAAGAAACTTCAAGAAACAAAGGGATTTGTTAACTGATATAACTAGCGGGCAACACACAGAATGTATATGTAATTCAAATAAGAATAAAAATAAATGAAAACAAACTAATATTATAAAACAAATGTTGCCTAAGTGGTAAGAATCTTTTTTGTTAAAAATAACTCTTGGGTTTATTCTTTGCCCATCTCTTTGAATAATCTTTTTGTTTTAAAATAGAAAAATCAGTCATGTTGTATGAGGAGAAGAAAAGGCTTCACGATACCACTAAGGCCATTGCTTAAGATATAGTATAGATTATAGGAATAATCCAATGGTGTCATATGCACCTTACCACAAATTAACATAACTTTATTAAAAAGTTTCGTCACATCAATCATAGAATATATAATCTAGCCACAAATTGACGTAACAAAAATATCGTAATCAAACCACAAACTTCTATAACATCAACAATAAAATTGTGACTATTTTGTTATATTATTTATGGTGAAGTTACACATTTTATGATTGATGTTACAAAATGTTATAATGAAACTGTGCCAATTTATAATAGAATACATATAGTATGCACTCTTGAAGGGGTTGCACACCATAGCCTTTCCCTAGATATAGATATCCACCATCACCTCCTTTATTGCTCTCAACACGATCTCACACTAGGAGAGACAACACAAACTATCCCCACCGTCTCCCATCGCCTTTGCCATACCCAGTATCTCTTTCATTTCCCTACCTTTCTTGGCACCACCAATGCCTCCCCTATCATTCCCCACCTTCGCCCCTAGTTTTGATTGTAGAAATAGTTCTCTATTACATGGATTTGGAGCATAGTTTGTTTTAATTCAGAATGTGGAATCCATGTTGAGTTGCAAGATACCGATAAACTAGCTGTGATTTGAATATGAAGATCTTAGAAGAGGAATAAGTTGAATCAACACAATATACAATTTACAACTCTTACATATCGTTTTATTGGTGCACTGGTGCTGTGTTTGATTGGGGAATTTAGAGAAGGAAAGAGAAAAAGTTTATGAAATTAAGTGAAATATAGGTATATTTTATTTAAATTTCACCTATATTTTCCCTTTCTCTTTCCAAATTCATCTCAAAATCTCCTAACCAAACACAATATAAATGTATGTTAATATGGGTTGAGATGTGTAGTAGATGGCAGTGGGGGAATGGGAAGATCTTAGAAAAGGAATAAATTGAATCAGTACAATAAATTGTTTACAACTCTTAAATATTGGCTTATTATATGCAAATGTGATGGATAATATGTGGCTGTTGAGGAAGGGAAATGGAAGGAGGGTTGTGGGTAAGGGGAAGGAAAGGGAGGGACTAATACAGTTTAGTTTAAGTGTATGGTGGTACTGAGATGGATGGTTGAGATGGTTATTAAGGAGTGACGGTTATTTGGTATTGTTAAGGTAAAATTCTGATTCACATTAATATTGTATTTAAATTATAAATTTGGTTAGGAATTTAAAAACAAAAAAGAAAGAGGTGAGAGAAAATAAAATATAACCTGATTTTTTTTTTTTTTTCAATTTTCTCGCTTTTTCTTTTTACTTTTAAATTTTTGTCCACATCTATCAATAAAAAAAAAAAACCTAATCTGAAATAAAAAATGAGAGAATGCCACATGCTTTGCAAAAAAATTCCTGTGTTAGACAAGTTATAAGCAGGGTTGATGAATGGCTGAGATTAAGAGTAATTTAACACATCTAAGTTTAAATAGAAAAAAAATTAAAGAATCATGAAAAAGCCACATGCTTTGCAAAAGCCAGTTTTTTTTTTTTTTTTTTTTTTTTATTTTAAACTAAATAAAGGATTTTTTATTTGGACAAAAACAGGTTTCCTAATTCCTGTCCTCTAATAGTGAGGGGGCTAGATTCATATAAAAATAATCTTATACAATAATGTAGCACAGATGAGAAATCCTATGTGTGTATCTCTTTAGGTACATATCATATGTATTTTATTATAACAATGTATAATTTTATTATAAAATTTCATAATATTAATTATAAAATATACAATCTCGCTACAAAGTGACATAACAAAATATTTAAAATTTTATAATTGATATTGCAAAAATTTATAATTTGATTACGACATTTTTTTATACGTTAATGTATAGCGCGATTACACATTTTATACTTATTATTATAAAGTTTTGTAATAAAATTACATATTTTGTTGGAGCTGCATATGCTGTCATAGTATTTCCCAGCATAAATATAGCACTGTTTTTAGTTTTTGAATTGTTTAACAACTTAGAATTTTTTTATACTTGGTTTTGAATTTTTAAAAATATTTTTTTTGAGTTTTCAATTCCTATCTTTGTATTTTTAATAATGTTTTAAATATTTTAATCATTTAAAAAAAAATTAGATCCACTTAATCTTAATATACTTAAAAAGTAAAAAAATTATACAAAAATCTTTAAAAAATTTTATTGAATACAACAAAATACAAAAATGTATTGTGTTTGGTAAGTTTTTTATTTTAAAAAAAAAATCACAAATACTATAATTTTTAAGAATATTTAGATTAGTTATATTTAAAAAATAAAAAAAAAATTGAATAAAATATTAAAAAAATTCACAAAAAAAAAAAAAAAAAAACTCAATTTTATAAAACGCGGACTCAATTTTCTAAAACCAAAACATAACTTTAACATATATCTTCGTTTTTGATGAAGTTGAATTTTTGGAATTCTCTCTTTGACATCTTTTGTTTGCGAATAAAAAATAAGTAAATAAATTAATGAATATTCACTGTACTCATCATTACCCAAAACAGTAAAATTGCACTTTTTCCAAATATTAAAGTTTTCACTTGAGGCTAAAAATCGCAAAATAGAAAGCTAATCCCAATAGGTAAAAGAACATGGTTCACTTTCTAGATGATTGATTGATATCAACTAATCATTATATTGACACATGTTTAAAAAATGAATTTAAAAAATAAAATTGAATATTATTTTTCAAAGTAAAATGATGCCTTATTTTATGTCTAAGACTAAAAATTTCAAATTGAGGCCTGCAAAATGACAAAATTGAAAATTGATGTTTTCAAACAATTAAAATTTTCTATTCTAAAAAAGTGAAATTCAAATTGAATGCTAAAATTTTAAAATTGAGGGCAAAAAAACGTCTTTTTATTTTTCAAATTGAGTTTGTTTGTTTGTTTTTTTTTTTTTTTAGTTCATTAGAGCTATTAGTGGTGCAAAAATTAGTGGGATGAATCACCACTCTTTCTTAATAGTAAACTTTATAATTTGATCTATATATAATTTTAGATTAATGATTCGTCTACTGAATTTGTTTAGTCCGAATTTGGGCTAAATAAATTCGGTGGATGTAACGGTGTTGATAATTTTAAATCAAGGGCATTTTTTTTAATTTTATTTTTACAAGTTAGATTGCTTAAATTAACTTGATCTATATCTATCCAAAGTCAACTTTAATTTTTCTTCACATTGACTATGCTATTTGCAAATATGGTGATCCTGGTTTGTTAGATTTTACCTTATATGAAACATGATGGTCGTGAAGCTATTTTAGAGAAATATTTTTTCTCTGTTACAATGAAAAAAAAAAAAAAAAAAAAAACAAAGAAAAGAAAAGAAAAGAAAAGAAAAAGAAATAGCAAAAGGAATATTTTTATTTGTTCATATTATTAGCGAATGAAGAAATTGAATTTGAATTCAGGATTTGAAGTATTAAAAAAAATCTTACGCACAAAGAAAGGACAACCGATGCGGTAGACAGTTTCTGTTGTAGTAGTAGCTGTAGTAGTAGCCGAAGTAGTAGCTGCTGAAGTCAAGCTCAAATCCATAAGCCATGGCATTGTGGACGGCCAAGAGGGAAATGTTCCCACGATTTTCACTCCTCATCGACAACAGCGGCTGTGCAATCGGAACCATCATCTCCACCGTACACAAATCCGCCACATCTGACACTTTCAAGTCACCCCCCACCACAACGTACAAATATTGCCCTTTTACAGACCCGGAAGAATTTCCTCCTCCTTTGGTACAAGAACCCCTATTATTGTCTATGTAGAGGGGAGACGTCACTGGGTTCTCACAATTCATGAACACTACTACTAGACTTGCGTATCTCAAATAATATCGATCGGAGATACTAAAATTGTGATCGGTTAAAGAGTGAAGAGGAAGAGAGGAGCAATCGTCCTTGTGTATGCTCACATCCACAACTCTGATTGTATAGTTGTCGTAGTTGATCTCCTCCACGTAGTATTTTCCAGAGAGTAAGTGTAATACTGTGCGATTATTGTCGCACTCCAATTCATACGCCTTTTCTCCGCAGTTTTTTGGATCGCCTTTCAATCTAAAGGGAAGGGTGATGTTATCAATATTTCCACACGAAGAAGGGTCACAGTGGTGGTGACTTTTCCTAGCATAGCAATTTACAGAAAACAGGACAAGAACAACAACAAGGGTTGTGTACCCTGCCAAGAGAATTTTCCCCCCAAACATGGAGAGACTCTCTGAGACGGAAAGAGAAAGAGAAAGAGAGAGAGAGAGAGAGAGAGAGAGTCGACTTATGAGCATACAGTATACAGACATCAAATTATATAAATCACAAGTGTTCCATGACAATTAGGCCAAGTTTGATAAATCACACGTGTTCCATGACAATTAGGCCGTCTCAATTAGATTAGATTGATTAGTATTTTTAACAGTCTAGTATTATTAATTCTTTTAGAATATGTATATTATATTAGTCTAGAATTATTAATTCCTTTAGAATATGTATATCATATTTTATATTTGGATTAACTCAACATTAGGTTGAGAGATTGGTAATCCTGCCGATTTGGCAATTAACAGTCTAAATCTCTCATGTGGTCTTTCATTTTTATCACATTCTCTTGAAATTCAATACTCCATCATATAAGAAATATTATGTCCAGATAAACAGTTAGTAGACCCTAATTTTCTTAGTCAAATATTAGCGATGTTATAAAAATAAACAATTCATACATAATAATGTGATTCATTGTGGACCTTGTATTTCAAAACAAAATATCATTGAAAATGGATTTATTTATAATAATGACATTGTCACATCATTATTGTTAAATTTTTTGTATGTTTAGAATTTTTCATATTAATTATGCCTTTTGTTGAAGGGTTTTTTAATAATCCATTAAATTGCCATTTGGCAATTGGCCTTTTTTGTAAGCCGTTTATTTTTCGCCGTCCATTTTTTTTCATAAAAAACTGATTTGATCATATAGCTATCGATATCCAATCAATGTGATTTTTTACAGGTATATAGTACTCGATGAGTTCTACACATTAAATGGTTTAGATTATCGAAACACGACCCGTAGTGGGCCCCCAAGGGCCGGACAACACCGTCCAGTCCAGATTTGGACTGGAGAGAAGCTGTGGCCTTTTCTTATTTTTAACTTATCTATTGAACACAAAACAAGAGAAGAGAAGAGAAGAGAGAGAGAAAGAGAGAGGGAGATAGAAATGACGCTAGCTGGCGGCTTGAAGGTGGCGGCAAAGAAAGTTAGGGTCTCATCAAACAATAATTCAACAACAACAACAATAAAATAATCAACTACTAAAAAAAAAGAGGCATTTGGAGCCAAATCCAACAACAAATAATCAACAACAACCACCATCTTAGCTATGGCTGAGAGTTCTGAGTTTGTCACACTAAAATATTTTTTTTTAAAAAAAAAAAGAAAAGGAAGAAGCATATCTACAGATCTAGAGTGTAGATCTAAGTTGGTTGTGGTGGGTTTGAGGAGGTGTGTTATAAGATTGTCAGTTTGCTGGATGACACCAGAGTCAGATTGAGATTGAAAGGTGAAGAGCTTAGCAAATCAATGATTCGTACATTCTTACTTTTGCTCCCCTACACATACAAAATAAAATAACAAAAACCAGTGAGTGGATCAATGTGCATAAGAACATTGAAACCAAAAAAAGAGGAAAATGATTAGGGATGAGGATCGAATACATACACTATGAATGAGAGACTAATAAGAGTTGAAATTGTACAGAAAAAGGCTTAGATCTAGAGTAGTTTATGTCGTAGCAATGTAGATTTGCACCGGAACAACTCCATTAGCTGGAGATGAGGCTTCTAATCTACCTCATCAAATCTACCTCTCTCTCTCTCTCTCTAACCTCACTTAAGGCTCTCAACCATCGTCAGAGACCGTCGGACACTCACTGTACTCCCAGTGACAATGACGGAGGTAGTGGTTTACGATTGCGGTGGCAATGTGAGAGTGGTGAAAGGAAACATCGTGAAACTCGCCGGGGACGTCGAAATGATAATGACAAACACGGAAGAGAGTAGGACAGAGCTCATTGCCGATTCGCATCTCATCGATTTTTAGATCTGATATCTGAGGGCCTTACATTTTACAAGCTGGTGGTGATCGACGGAGTTCTAGTACTCCGGCGCCGACGACGAATGTGTTAGATTCTAATAGAAGAGCATTGACAAAGGAACAACAGAGGAGTAGTGTAATGACCCCGAAATGTATGTCACAATTATCGGTAATTAATTACGTATTAACATGAATTAATTGGAAAATATCTGTTTGACTTAGAAACATATCTGTTGGAGTTACAACTTCGGGACTGAAATTGATGACCGTAATGGGTTCAGAAAACGAAATTGAACATGCCTATGTGATACCGGGAATTTTTAGAATCATTTGGGAAATTTAATTAAGAACTGAATTTCGTCTGATTCGCTAAGCCTTGTTTGGCGCAAGATTATGGCACAATTATATATATGATTATAGATAAGTATAAGGACCTTGTTGACCCTTGTTTGACTCAAAAACAAAAGAAGAAAATATCTGGGAAAGAAAGAGAGAGAGAATTCGGGAGAAGGGAGAACCAAGGAGGAAGAAGAAGTTAGAAAGGGGAAAACAAGTTAAACTTCTCTAATTAAGTAATCAAGGTAAGAATCTCTTTCTAAATTCTTGAAATAAAGTTGATTCATGCATAATCTCATGGTAAGTAAGTGGAATGAAAGGGAAATTATGAATAATTGAGAGGTTGTGTTGTATTTTAATCTAGGTTGCATCTTTGAGCATACATGGCATAAGATCATGAAATTTTTGTTTAGAATCATGTTTTCTTTGCATGATTTTCATATTTGAGGGAGACTTCCATGGATTTTAAGAAATGAAGCTTTTATATGCATAGTTATGATTTTTCATCTCAATTCAAAGCTTGATCTTTTATAAGATTCATGTGGGTTTTGTTTTGTGATTATAATGTTTAAATTCAAGTTGTTTTCCACATGTTTTTTGCCTTGGTTTTGTGAGTTTTGAAGTTGATTGTGCTCAAAGAGGAGACCCATTTTTATGCAGAATTTCGGGCTGGTTTTTACCCAGACCGCTCGAGCGGCCCAACCTGTTATGCATACTGCAGTTCCACCGCACGTGCGGTGGCCCAGGCCGCACGTGCGGCCCAATGTGCCCTCATGCATATTTCCACCATTGACCTGCATCTCCCTTCAGTAGGAAGGATGCCGAAGTCACCCTCAAACCTCCATTTTTTATGCCAAGCATCTCAAATGTCTTCACCATTTACTCTAGCCACTCATCCACTTTCAGTGGCTCCTTGGGATCACCTAAAAACTCGTTCAAATTTGACCGAAAAAACTCTCGCTTCAAGAATGATGGCCCTGCTTCAGCTACTTGGGCTTGGACTTGATTTTTAGCCCTAAGAATGTCCATGGATTGCCGCAATGCTCCGACCATTTTGCGGGCTAAGGTACCCATGGCCTGCTGACCAACTAGTTCAGCCACATTAGCCTGACCAACCCCTTCTTCTTGCACCGAAATCTCATCTGGTAGAGGCACCTCATGCCTCCTAGGCTTACCACGCCTACCACTACCACATCCTGACATCCTAATGAAGGTAACAAAAAGATTAGCATATTTACAAATGTGTCGAAGCTCACTCACGTCCTAATGCTGTGGACAACAGTAATTCACTCTACATAAGCACGTAGTTACATAAACACATACGAATTTCCTTCCTAGATAACAACCATCTCGCAGCGTTACCAGAGTTCCGATTAGAAACAGCAGTGATCAAGTGCCCATCTAATAGGACTTCTAGAAACCCGTAGACCTAATTAAAGTCTTAGGAATTAAATCCCAAACCCATATAATCATATAAGCATGTTATCACATAGTATGCCATACATATTTGTGTCTCTATCAAGTGAGACAAACCCATTGTGGTAATAACCACTTCCCACGTACCCAAAATATTCAAACCATGTGCGCTCTGATACTAAGTTGTAACGTCCCAAAATAAATGCAATATACCATCCAAAACAATAAGTAAATAACATTATGAATCAGAGTATAATTTCCTTCTATTATATGAGATTCTATTGTACAAAAGGGTGACATATGTGATATACATTCATAAATAGAACATCCTGAATCTACAGCATGTGTTACCAAATAGTAATAATGTAATAAAAGCTAAATAAGTAATCATATGTCCTAAAGACTTACATCTTTCCAAGTCAAGACTTGGGTACATCAAAAGAGAGTCGTAAGCTCAATACAAATAATGCCCTAGGCTTATACAAAAGTTAAATACAAAATAACAAAACTGAGCCTTTAGCTCCACAGTCCTTCCAAGCTAAGTCCTTGGTGGAGGCATATTACCAGTACCTAAAAATAGTTTTTCCTAAATAGGGTGAGCCAAAGCCCAGTAGAAATAATCTAACACAATATATGAATCTTAACAAAGATATAAGTGTAATATGCACATACAATGCTCGTGATAAAATCATTTATAACTCTGTAACAAAATCATACTATGCCGAACTTACATCTTGATCCATTTTATCTCAATTTATAAGCCATTTCCATTTTATTCAGAAAACCAAACTGAGGATACAACTCAGTGGGTCTCCAGCCAATATAGTCCTCATACAAAACACTTCCATTTGCCATTTTAACGACTTGGAGATACATCTTCATCACCTGAAATTTTAGGATATTCAGCCCATAAAAAGGGATGAGTTTTTATGCCCATTAGAAAATAAACTTAACACATTATATATATTGGATATGATTATATTCATGCAATGTCATGCTATGCATAAGACTTCCACTTCGTTTTGAAACTCACATGCAAAATGTATAATTTAAAACCCTTGTTTGGCCCAAATTTTTTTACCTTTAACATAATTAAGAACATTTCATTTTTAAATAAAATCCACGACAAACATCTCAATAAACCAGTTTCTAAGTTGCTTTTATTTTTATGTTTTTTTTGTTTTTTGAACGAAGTCACTGTTAATTTTTACCTCCACTCTAACTCTTGAAACTAACCATTTTCTATTTTAATATGAGAGTTCACAAAGTATAATTTTTAAACTCAAGTGTGTAAATTTTTAAGCATTACAAAATAGACAAGGATAATAAGTATATTGACAAATGTGATTTACCCTATCTTTGGGTAAATTTAGACATAGAATAAACTAAAATTACAAAACTCATATGACGAAATCTATTCATGTTTTAATGGAGTTTTTGTAATTTATCTTGTTTTTTTTTATTTAGTTTTTTTCCAATTAAACTATGATATGTATTTTTTTTATTTCTTTATTTCTAAGAGCTTAGAACAAACAATTATGTTTAGAAAAATAATTTTATGGGCAAATTACAAATAGGTCATAATAGTTGGACTTAATTTCTATCAAGCCCTATAAAAAATAAGTCCTAATAAAATCATCGCTAAAAATAATTTTTTGTGACGTTTTTTACATGTCATTAAAAATTAACAATTAGTGACTTTTTTTTTGGTCACGGTTTTATAAATTGTCGCTATAACTTGCAATTAGTGATTTTTTTTGTGATGAATTTTTCAAACTATCGTTGAAAGTTGAAAATTAGTAACTTTTTTGTGATGAATTTTTTAAACTGTCACTAAAATTTATAATTAGTGATATTTTTTGTGACAAAATTTTCAAACTGTCACTGAAAATTAATAATTAAGTACGTTGTTTAATAGTATTTGATAAAAAAATATTATTAATTCTTACAGGACTTTTGTAGATAATAAATCCATCTATTAAGATCTACACATAAGTCCCCCTAATTTTAAAATGGTTAAAACTTATTTGATACTAAATTATTTTTCTTATATATTTTAAATAAATTTTATATTATTATTTAATTTTTAATAATTTATTTATGTCCGTGATGCTAGTGAATTATATATAAGAAACCATTACATCAACAAAGTTCTTGCAATGCAGGGTTTTATGCTACTTTACATGCTATTATTGATTTCCTCCTTACCTAATAAATACTCAATCTGTAACGTCCCAAATGATAATACAATAATCATGGCTTTTTCAAGGAAAACCGAATATAAATCTCCAAACTTACATTACATGATACAATAGTTCTTCATGCAACAATACATTAATCCAACAACAAGTAAATAAACAAATAAATACCCCCAATGGTTTACAAGTTTCCAAGGCTGGTTACACAAAACGGTTATTCAAACCCACACACATACAACCCTTGGTTTACACACAGAGTCAGAGCAAAATGAGAGTCTCGTACTCTCACCACATCTTTTCCTACACAAAAATCCCGTAGGGTGAGCATAAAGCCCAGTAGGAAATCCTTAACAAAGTATATACATTTTATACAAGTCTTAAGAGATGAAATGCACATGCCATGCTATTGCCCTTTTGAAAGAAAATCACATATTCCTCTTTGAAAACCATCATGCTCAATGATGTCATGCAATTTCAATTCTTCAACACTTAACAATTCATTTCAAGAGTGGTAAATACGACTCTGGTAATTCTTAGGTCGGTGTTTGCAAGTAGACTATACAAGTACTACCAATTTGTCATTTTTTACCAGTATTAACCAGAAGGCTCGACACTTATCCGCGCGGGTTTTCGGTCTTTCACCCCGGACTCTCAGGCCAACTTATTCAATATCATCTACACCACCTATCAAGACTTACCAACGAATTTACCCCAAAACCATTCCATGAAAATTTGTTTCTCAACATTCTTTTCTCAATGCAAGTTTTCAAATCAACTCTGAAAGTTTAATGTAATCAAATGAATTGATATGCCAATAACACAAGATGAATATAAATACTTTTATTTCAATTCATCATCCAAGGAATAACACAATTCCCTCTTCTCAAGTATCCTCAACAATTAGTCATTTCAAGACTATTTCAACGTTTTGAACAATAATTTCTAAAATGAACAACAATTCACATATTCCCAGAAATTTCTCATTTTATATAAATATGAATAAGAAATTTTCCAAATATTCATTTATTTTGATACACAAAATAAATATAACAATATCATTCATGGATTTTCAGTCTCTTTTATAAAAAATCCCCAAATTCTAGGTTTTCTCACCAAAACTATACAACTCAAATCTTTTGAAAGAAAACTTTCCAAAAATCATCTTTTCTTCAATCAACGAAGATCAAAACCTATAAGATCATTTTAAAAGAATAAGAGACAAACCCACTTTCAAAATCGCTCAACTTCTTGAATCAACAATCAATTTTCAAAACTATTGAAATATGATTTCAAAAATCATATAGATCTTGCAAATATATATATATATATAACTCTAAGAAAATCCCTACCTCAAGTTTTGAAGAAGAAATGGGATGAAACCCCCAAAATCAACGGTGTCAAAAATCGATCTTCACCGTACACAATGAAGCCTTCGAGAAGTTAAACAACTTTGATGAAGAACTTATGGCAGAACTCTAATGGATCTTGAGAAATTAAAGTTTTGATCCAATTTGGCGTAGAGAAATGTAGAGAGAAGGGAGAGGAAAAGGTTTTTAGAGAAAGATATACAAAAGTGATATGAAATATCAGATTCACAAACTGATATAACATGGTCCGCTCGAGCGTGGAAAGCCTTGCTCGAGCGTCAAATACACTTTTTTCAGTACTTTTGCAGACACGTCAAACTTTTGAAATCAAATATTCTCTGCTCTAGCATATAAACGGCCGCTCGAGCGGCCAAGCAACTTCTAATGCATTTTGCATTTTTGCTTCAGGGCTCTGCCCCTCAACCCCGCCAGGGCACTGCCCTAGGACCCGCCAAGGGGCGCTGCCCCTTGGACCCCCGCGAGTTGACCGGGCAGCTGCCCTTGGACCCGCCAAGGGGCACTGCCCCCTGGACCTCCGCGAGCTAACCGGGCAACTCGATCCCCGACATACTCAGTGAAGTGGCAAAACTAGGATCCCTACACAATCTGTTCCATTTTATTTGTTCATTCAAGATGGGAAATTTTTAGAAAGCCATGTTCTTAATGTAAATGTATTGAAATTCAAATTCATTATTGTAACTCTTTATAAGGAACAGCTTTGAAGATATATCTATAGATATATAATTTAAAAATGCTCAAAAATTATTTTTAATTCTTCCATCAAATGTTTTATCAAATCAAGAAAATAACATTTTTTTTCATCATATTAAAAATTTATCAAAATTTTCATCAAATTTGAATTTGACGAAAATTAAAAAAAAAAAGTATTGGGGATTATTATTATTTTATCAAATTCAATGAAAATAAAATTTTGTGACAAGAGGGGAATTTTTAAAATATTTTGATAAAAAAATGATGAAAATATTTGAATAATTCATATCAAATTAAGATTTTACTCAAATTAAGATTTTACTCAAATTTAAAAGGGAAATTAAATGAAAAATCATCTTTCATGTATTTGTATTCCAAACTAAATTCTTCTATTCTAATAAATCCTATTATTTTGTAAACAAAAATGTCTAAGACTCCCTTTTTTCCCACCCCCTTTGACCCCCCCTTTCTCTCATTGGTTGGATTTTCTTTTTTTTTTTTCTTTTTGTTTCCCTTGTCCTCCAATCACCACCTGTCACATCTGTGTGGAGGTGGTGATTGGAGGGGGTGGTGATTGGAGGGGGTCTCCATCACTCCTCTTTTGTAAATTTGAACTACCAAATCTTAATTTCCATATTTGAGATCTTTTATGGTCAATTTTACCATTATAAATATTTTCTGAATCTTTAGCAACCTGATATGTGCTTATGATGTGCACTGATTTGAACTATTTTTGACTTTTTGTATATTAAACTTTAAAAATTCATAATTTTTGTTGTTCATATTTTTTTTATTGTAAAATTTATATTTTTAAAGCCTATTTAAAAAGATCTATCAAATAAGATCTCATTTGAATATGAGTCATGTAAAATAAAAATAAATAAATTTGACAGTGTGAATATTCACACTGAAATTAAAATTATTAATGTGAGATGATTTTCCACATTTAATTTTGTATTTGTTTAGATTCAATTTTGCTATCAGAAGTCAACATTCTCTTAATTGTCATTATGAATGTTAATATACCCCACATTCAAAATGCCATCCACATTCATAATATGATGTTTACCATGACATCTAACAATATGAATGTTCAAAATACCATGACCAGAAAAATATTCATGGATTCCATGACGTGAAAATTCACAAAATCATAAATAAAATACAATGATGATATTAACATGTCCATGATGAGAAAAATGTCAACGGATTCCATGATGTGAGCATGTGCAAAAATCGTAATGTACAATATGAATATTTAAAAATTAATGATTAACACAATGCGAACATGCACCAAAAAACGAAAAATAAAAATAAAAAAATATTTGTAATCAAAAGCCAAATATCATACAATGTGAAGATCAACAACTTAAAATATTATACAAAGACACATATACTGTGTGTTTCACATTGCTATACATTCACATTCCACCAAAAATTCACCTATGGTATTTGATATTTTCACAATCGAAATTGAGGATTTCAAAATAAGAGCCATATAACCATTCACAATATGATATTTTACATTCGGTATTTGTAAGTCATTACAAATTTGACAACTAGGGTTTTAACGAAAAAAAGAAATACAAATTGACCATGTTTGTTACCCATTTCCAACTCTGTAGAATGACCAGCAAGGTTAATGTGAATGATCGCAACAAGAAAGTGTTTTGGTTATCGAGGACGAAACATCAGAGATAGAGTGACACGAAGATGGTTGTAGAAGATGGATGACTATTTTCAATGATTTTAGTCCACCGACAAAGTCAAATTCAAATATTGGCAAAGATTTGAGAATTTGGAAGGCAACTTTCCTATTATGAACAGAGTCTTTGAATCGACTAAGGCGCTCCTCACACTCTTATTCAAATAAGGGTGTTTTGGTAAGGATGTCATTTATGAGACTTATTGAAATATAAGAAAATGATTTGGAATTATTAGACTACTAGTAGAAAAAGAATTTATGAAAAAATGCCTCTATTTAAAATCAAATTAATATAATAAAAAAATGAAAGGTCGAGGACTCTTACAAGAGACAAAAGAGAGAGTTGTGAGGACAATCTAGTAATTCAATGCTATAGATTTCATGTATTTTGATATAGTGTTATTATTTACTCCTACATTTTTTCTTAGGACGCCATTGCTTTCATTTTTCTTTTTCATTCTAATTTTGTCCAAACATAAAATTCTATTTTTACCCTTATTGCTAAACTTCTAACCCCATTTTCCCAAACCCTAATCGTAATCCCACTAGTCATCCCCATCACATCTGGCAGGCATCGCTCACTCTTCTTGTCACCCTTAATGCCGGCTGCCATTGCCTATTGTGACATCCCTATTCGCAAACCTGCCGCTCTTCAACTCCGATGCTATTACAATCTATCTCCACTCCTACATATGTCCTCCTATAAGCCTCTTAGCACCACCTCGCAACTTTCTTCTTTGGAAAACCCTAGTTGTCGCTGCTTTTTTTCGATCGCAAATGTAACGCCCCCAAAATAATACCATAGATATAACCGATAAGCATATTTAAATAACAACATACATCAGAGTATAAAATTCTTTCATTACATGAAGTTAAGGGATACAAGAGTTTAACAGAAATAGATGCCCTATTGGCTTACACTTTTCCAAGCTTCAACTTGGTTACAACAAAAGTGAGTCTCGCTCATTACATCTTAAGCCCTTGGCTTTACAAAATATACAATCAAAAGATGAAGCTCTTGCTTCCGAAAATTTCTCCAACGCTATAGCCTAGGTGGAGGCATGCCATCATTACTTGAAAAGTTATTCCCAAGTAGGGTGAGCCACAGCCTAGTAGAAATAATCTAACACAGTATATGAAATTTAACAAAGGTATAAGTACAAGTGCATAAACAATGCTTGTAATAACACTTTTCATAACTTTATACACCCGTAAAACATTTGTTTCAAGTCTTAATCCGTTCACTTTCAATTCATGTTCCATTCACTTATCTGACCCAATTCATAAATCCATTTGCTTATTTCTCAACAACCGAAATGAGACTAAAACTCACAAATTCTAAATCACATAATCAACATGCAAGCACTTCAAACTTTTGTTTCACGGATATTTCGTCCGCGGGCAGTTGTCAACCGGGACCCATGTATTCTTTCACGGATATTTTGTCTACAGGCAGCCGTCAAACGGGACCCACGTAGATGTAAGCTATACAAGCACTATAATTACCATTTTACGGATATTTTGTCCGCAGACTAGGCACCCATGTATAATTTCGGGACTTTCACCCAGGACACTCCGGCTAACTTAATTATAATGGAGTCCATCCATTTTCTCCTCCCAAACAATCATTCATACATATGCAATGTATTTAAACACAAACTCAAACAATAGAGTATATCTACTTTCTGCTCCCAAACAACCATACACATACAATGTACATAAACATAGTCATGTTCAATGACAAACACAAGTGATTAGTTCCAATTCACCTAATCTGCATGCATTTTCTACAACAATCATAGATATCCTCCACTGATAGCCTAATACAATTATTTCTAAACAGATATAAAATCTCACAACAGATAGTTTATTCAAAACTGCCAAAGAATGAAATAACACATAACCAATCCCACCATTCAAATCAATACCTTCTCAATTTCACATTTTCAATGTCAATTTCCATTATTTATATAAAATAATAATTAGAGTCAATTAGGGCAAAATCTCCCATTTCTTCCAAATATTAGCCAAGTGCCAAAATCATCAAATTTTATACAATAAAACATCATTTTCAAACCCCTCAAGCATTTATTTCACCTTCACTCAAAACCCCTCTTTCCATTTTAGGTCCAAACCCTAGGTTTGTTTTAAACCGCCCCAAATTACTCCATTGTTACACAAGACACTATAACTAAGCTAAATACCATATAAAAGTGTAGAAAGATCCCTACCTCAAAGGAAGAAGATGAACCACACAAGAGAGAAACTCCAAGAGTGCTGAAACCCACTTCTATTCGGATCAAAATATATATCTTGATAAGCTTTACCTTTTTCTCAAAGGCACTAGGGTGGAAATCTCAAAGGATCTAGATGAAATCTAAGAGAGAATGTGAATTGTAGAGAGAAAAGCTCAAGAACAAGCTTTTCAGAAAGTTTTAGAGAGAGAAAGAAAAGAAAAAGTGATTCAAAATGTTATCTTCTTGGATTGAAATACACGCAGCCCGCTCGAGCTTGGAAAGCCCCGCTCGAGCATCAGACACAAAGTTCTGCTCGAGCATGAAAAGCGGCGCTCGAGCATGGAATGCACACTTCCAGAAGTTCTGCAGATGAAGGTCCCCGCTCGAGTGTGGAAGTGGACGCTTGAGCATCTGATGCACACTTCTAGTATTTCAGACATGCCAAAAGAAACACTGAGAGTTGTCGAATCCTACTCGAGCGCAAGAATGGCCGCTCGAGTGGAGGAGCAAAATTGTGAAGCCCGCTCGAGCATGAGAATGCCCGCTCAAGCGGAAAGGCCAAAATCTAAGCAACACAGGTTTTGAAATATAAACAACCCACATGTCCCAAACGCACAACTACAACCCGATAACCAAAATGAAGGGGAAGACAAGGGAATGAGATAAGAATAATTATTCAAAACCAAACCAACCCGAGTTCGAAATACAATAGATAACGGGTCAAAACCAAAATCACTCTAGCCTCCCCCTCTTAAGGAATTTTGTCCTCGAAATTACAAATCAAGTTCACAAATATGAGGCTGGATGTGGATGGAGATGGATGGTGATGACAGTGTTGGGGATGGATAGTGACGGTGGTGGTTGGGAATGGGTTGAGGGTGGTGATATGATGGAGAAGAAATAGATGGAGGTTGAGGAATGGGCTAGAATTACTCGTCAGAGCATGGCGATTGGAACTGTAGTGGGTGGAGTAGTGGGGTCAATGGTAGAGATAGAGTTTGCAATATGGAGGTCACCGAAAGAAAGATCACCAATGGTGAATTGCTACCAGCGATGGGAGGAGATGGGGGTTCAAAGAAGAGGGGTATAATTGGTGTAACGCCCCGAAATAATTACAATAATCCAATTCCTAACAACTAGTACATGGTGACATAATTGAAATGATAAGTTTTCATTAATCAAAATTGATATACAAAAGGTGACACATGTGATATACATTCATAAATAATACATCCTGAATCTACAGCTTGTGTTGCCAACAGTAAAGAAATAAAACTTGAACAGGTTATCATATGCCCTAAAGGCTTACATCTTTCCAAGTCAAGCCTTGGATACATAAAAAATGAGTCTTAAGCTCAATACAAGTTAAGCCCTAAGCTTGCACAAAAATGAATACAAAATAAATAAACTAAGCCTTTAACTCCACAGTTCTCCCAAGTTAAGTCCCTAGTGGAGGGATATCACAAGCACCTGAAAATAGTTTTTCCCAAATAGGGTGAGCCAAAGCCCAGTAGAAATAATCTAACACAATATATGAATCTTAACAAAGATATAAGGGTGAAATGCATATGCAATGCCATGTTAAAACGTTTTACATTTCTTTCTCAAAATCATGCCAGGCTCAATTTATATCACAATTCTCGAATCATATTCTTTACCACAGAAAACAAGGGGAAGTTCTCAAATCGGTATAATCTTTCACGGATATTTTGTCTGCAGGAAACCGTCAACACATGTAAACGTAGTCTGTATAAGCACTACTATTGCCATTTTACGGATATTTCATCCGTGAGAATCGGCACCCGTGTATATGTGGGTTTTTCAGGACTTTCACCCTAGACACACAGGTCAACTTAATTTGGTGGTGCACACCTCTTTTCAACATTCACCCATTTTCTCAAATTCTTATATATATATATATATATATATGTGTACAATGTATTAAATGAATAACAATATTCAATACACATGGATGAGAAATTAGTTTCAATTCACCTAATCCTCATGCAATTTCTACAACAATGATAACTATCCTCCACCGATAGCCCAAAATAAATATTTGTAAACAGATATAAAATCCCCAATACAGATAAACTTTCTGAACCTCAAGATGAGTGATAATACATATCAGACTCCACCATCTTTCTCAATAACCAACCAATTTCACATTTTCAACATAAATTTCATTTATATATACAAAATAAATACTTAAGACATTTGGGGAAAAATGTCCTTTTTATTTCCAAAATCCATTTCAAGTATGAAATCAATACCATAATCACAACTCATCCCCATTTCCACTCCCATAATCATTTTCCATACATCCATTTGAAAACCCTTCATTTGATTTTAAACTAAAACCCGAGGTTTGTTCAAAATCCTCCAAAATCACAATATTGTTTATAAAAAAACAAATAACTAAGTTAAAAATCACAAAAGAGTGTAGAAAATCCCTACGTCAAAGCTAGAAGATGAGATGAACACCGAAGAAACTCGAATGAGGTCAAAACCCAACTCTATTCGGATGAGAACGAAGCTCTAAGTGAGCTCTACCTTTTTAACAAAGAGAGAAAGGTAGAGAAATGGGTAGATCTTGGTGTATTTGTTGAGAAAAAGTTCTAGAGAGAGAATGTCTCAACTTTAGAGTTTTGAAATGTTTCAAGAAAGAAAGAGATGAAAATGTGATGTAAAAAGTGACTTTTACGAACTCATATACGCACAGTCTGCTCAAGCGCAAGAAGTTATGCTCGAGCATCCAGACACAAAAATAGTTACCGTTCGAGTGCAAGAAATGACGCTCGAGCGCCAAGACACAAAGAAAAAGGGCATCACCGCTCGAGCATAGAAAACACACTTCCAGTAGTTTTATAGACCATCGCTCGAGCGCGAAAATGGCCGCTCAAGTGCAAGACCGCTCGAGCATAGGAAACACAGCTCGAGTGTAGAATACACTCTCCCAGTAGTTTTACAAGCCTGCAAAAGTACTGAGAGTTCACAAAGGCCACTTGAGTGCAGGAAGTGACACTCAAGCAGAGGAATAAAATTATGGGTAACAAAAGTTTGAAAATCAAGCTACCAACCTGTTCCAAACGCAACCAATACAACCCAATAGCCAAACTCAAGGAAGTACAAGAGAAAAAGACATGAACAACAATCAGCAACTATGAAACTCGAGTCCAGAATGACAAATGGGTCGGGTTAAAACCAAAATCGCTATAATTGGGATTAAGGTAAAGGTTTAAAGAGAAAGTATGAGGGACTCAATTGAGTATGGGTACAAAGAAGTGGATGGTCCAAAGTAAACAGATAATCCATTTGGTTTAGTTTTAGAATTATAATTTGAGTGTGGAATTGTATTTTGAAAGATACATTTTTTAAATGAATTTTGAAAAGAGAAAACTTGTTTGGTTATAAGTTTTTGAAAAGAGTTTTGAGTTGTATTTTGAAATTGTTTCGGGTTTAATTTTTTAAACATTTAACAATATTCTTAATTTTATTTTTGAAGAGTAAATATTTTTTATTGTAAATATTTATTTATTTGTTTTAATATGCGTCGTATTTACTATATTTGTGCGTTGTATTTTTTTTAATATTTTAAATATTTAAAAAATATTATTTTTTATTTTAAATACATAATTTTTATTTTAAAAATTTTCTTATTTTTATTCTAAATATTTTATTTTATTTTTAAATTTTTTTATTTTAATATTTGAATTTTTTAATATTTGCAAAAAAATTTAATTTTTGTAGATTTTATAAAATTTTGTATCACCCATATATATCTAAATCATAACAAATTATTTGGCCAATACTTAAAAAAATAACAAAATATTTTTTTCAAAAAAATAAAAAAAAATTTCTTCAAAAATAAAAATAAAAAATATTTTCTAAGAAAAATATTTTTTCAAAAAAAATAAAAAAAAATTTAAAGAACAAAATATATTTTTTGATTTTTTTTTTTGTTTTAAAAATAGAGTTTTGAAAAGAGTTTGTTATGAGTTTTGAAAAAAAATTGAAAAGAATTTTGAATTGAATGTTTCGTTATGAATTATGAAAAAAAAATTATTTTTTTTTTAATTTAAAAATAAAACCTATCAAGGACATTTAGCCACCCTCATTTTGATATCTCTATCTACTTTTGATACATCATGACTTTTATATTTTTGTTTTTGTTTTGTTGGGTCTAATTCACAATTTTGCCAATAATTTTATAGCCAATTGATCCCCACCTTATCACCATGATGTGCTCTACATGAGTTGCGTGGAAATGTGGTCGATGGCTATTGGGCGGTTGATTTTTAAATCAAAATTTGTCGAAAGAAAAGTCAAAATCTACTAAGTAGTTTGGTATGATTAAAAAATGATGGGGGAAACTTCTTTAGAAAATTACAAATCAAGGTAATTTTAAAAAATAATTACATATGAAAAAATAATGACAATTTTCCCAATAATTTTATAGCTAGTTGATTGTATCTGAGTTGTGGATATGTCTTCAAAGGAGATGCAAACATTTCTGAGATGGGACTGAAGTCCCCACCTTATCACCAAGATGTGCTCTATATTAGTTGTATGGAGATGTGGTCGATGGCTAATTGAGTGGCTGCTTTTTAAGTTTAAGTCTGTCGAAATAAAAGTCAAAGTATACTGAATGGTTTAGTATTATTAGAAAATGATGGGAGACACTTCTTGTGAAAATTACAAATCAAGGTAATTTCTTACAAAATAATTACATATGAAAAAATATGGTAATTTTTTCAATAATTTTACAGCTAGCTAATTGGTGAGTTTTCAGAGGAAATGCAGACATTTCAAAGACGGGACTAAAGTCCCCACCTTATCACCAAGATGTGCTCTACATGAGTTGTGTGAAAATATGGTCGATGGCTATGTGTGTAAAAATGGCCTGAGGCCCGTGGGCGGCCCGAAACTCACTCGAGACCCGAGGTGGGCCCGATCCATTTTGGCTCGAGATCGAGCCCAACCCAGTACCTTGGGCCTAGGCCTTCCATTTGAAGTCTGGCCCGGCCCAAAAAAAATTCAAGCCCTACTGGCAGCCCGTTGGGCCCGGCCCGGCCCAGCCCACAGGGCTTTCTCTCTACCAAAGGTCAAATTTCAAAAAAAATAAAATAAAAAGTAACTTATAATAGTTAAGTAATTAAAAAAATAAAAATAAAAATAAAAACTTGATCTTGCAAAAAAAACAAAACAATCAAAAAAATAAAGTTGCAAGTTGCAAGTTGTAACTACTTGCAATGAAAAAGAAAAAAAAATTATATATATAAATAAACAAATTGTCAAAAGGTGATCTGCTGCTCAGTGCCCCCACCCTACCCCCTACCAGTAGGGGTGCAACTCAAGCAGGTTCGGGCTGGTTGGGAGGTTGTCCAAGCCCAAACCAGGTTGTGCTGAGACCTACCCAGGCCCGAATTGTAACCCAAGATTGACCTGCTACCAGTGCCTGCCTTTTATTTGCATCATGTGTTGCATCACTCTGTATGCCACATAAAGTTAAGTTGCAAATTGCAATTAAAAAAAATAATGTCTGCACCTCTGCAGACTGTAAAAAAAAAAATAAAAATTTAACAGTCATATTATTGTTTCATACAGTGTTAATATATTTTTTTATTTATTTATACAATTACTTCAACCTTTCAACTACTATAAATATCCTCCCTTTTCCAAAATAAATCTCACAAATAATTCTCTCTTAAATTCTCAATCTCTCTCAGCTCTCAATTAATTTTGAAGTGTCATCCTAAAGTGGCAATTGCAATTGTGCAACAACAAAGTTTTATCAGAAGAAGCTAATTTTTGTACCGCATTTTCCAATCGGTAACATTAATTAGTTTAATTAAATTTATTAGCTACTCATTTTTTTTCATTAATTATTTGTGAACATACATTAATTATTATTTTTTACGCATTGTATTGATACATTATTTAAATTAATTGTTAGTTTTTATATATTGTTTTACTTACATTACTATGGATCCTAATATTTCTAATGTTTATGTCGATGTTGATACATATACTACACAATAACAATTTGTTGATTCTCCTTCTAATATTCCTCTTCCAACAGTTGGATCATCATCTAGGAGGAGAAGTAAGAATGTTTGGGAATATTTTGAAAAAATATCGATAAATAATCCTGATGGTACAATTACATTTAAAGCAAAATGTAAATATTGTGCACATTTACTTAGTGTTACATCTGCAGGGGCTACTAGTTATCTAAAAAGGCATGCTAACAAACATTTATAAAGTCAACAACTTGATATTTGAAATCAAATGCAATTAGGAGCTTTATCAACTGGTAATTTGTAAACATTTTCATATGATCCTATACGTGCACAAAATTCTGTAGTTGATTATATTATTAAAAAATAATAACATTTTACTACTAGTGAATGTCCCGATTTTGTAGAAATAATTCACGAAAGTTTTGCACCGTAATATCAAAGTTTTTCAAGAAATACTACTAGAAACAAGATTTTAAAGAAATTTAAGGATGTTAAAAGTGAATTATTTGACATCTTTAAAAATTTGAATGGAAGAGTTTGTTTAACATCTAATCTGTGGTCAAATAATAGTTTTGAATATTAATGTATCACTGTACATTTTATTGATAATGATTGGAAATTAAATAAAAGAATTATTTCATTTAAATTAGTTGAACTTCCATACACTGGTCATTTGTTTGGTGTAGAAAGAAATGTATTATATGAGTGGGTTTTACAAAATAAAATATTTACGATTAGTTTAGATAATGCAGTATATTATAATCAAATTGTAGCCCATTTAAAATCAAGTTTACAATTATTTGTTAATGGTGATTTATTTCATGTTCGTTATTGTGCCCATATTTTAAATTTGATTGTTAAAGAAGCTATGCATGTATACGTGACTTCCGTACTTGTAATAAAAAAATACAATTGTTACTATTATGTCTTTTGCTAATCGAATTTTGGAATATATAAAATTTTGTCAATGCGAAAATATGTCATTTAAAAAATTAATTTTAAATGTAGATAGTAGGTGGCATTTAACATATAATATGTTAAAAATAGCTTGTAAACAAAGAAGAGTAATAGATTTATTTTTTTGCAACAACATCAATAGGAGGAGTACCGACTCACACATAACAAAATTGGTGCCAAATAGCCTTGTATAAAGATTTTTTAAATTTTTTTGATATTTCAACAAAATTGTTTTCTTATATATATATATATATTCCAACTTTACTATTTGCTTTACATATACTAGTAGAAATAATCAAAGTTTTCGTAAAATATATGGGTAGTGAATATTATGTAACCATTATTACTTCAATGAAAGCAAAATTTAATAAATATTTTGATCCTTGTCTCATCTATTAGGTTTAGCCATAATAATTGATCCTAGGTGTAAAGAAATTGGTTTACAAGAATTTTTAGAACGTCTTTTCATTGATCAAACACAGTTTGCCCCTATTATGCAAACATGCAACAGATTATTTCAAGAATACAGGGAAGTTGCATCCATAAATACACCTACAGACACTACACTAGCAGTCTCATCTCGAGGCTAGAGATTAAGTGTTTTTTCAGCAATAAAAAGTAGAAGAATATCTCAACATACAAATGTAAATAGTTATGAACTACAACGGTATTTAAAAAGCTCATCAGTGGATGGTTCCAATGATTTTGACATTTTGGAATGGTGGAAACAAAATGATACTATGTGGCCTATGGTTTCACAAATGGCCCGTGATACACTAACCATTCCTATTTCTACAGTTGCTTCAGAAACAGCTTTTAGTGCAGGTGGACGGGTGTTGAGCGATTATCGGAGCAGGCTTTCACCCCAAATGATTGAGGCACTGATGATATCCAGAGATCATATGTATGCGCTTACAAGAAGACAAAATTATAGTGGAAATAAGCGAATTTAAAATGATTTGGAGGACATATCCTCGGACAACACGACTGAAATGTCTGTCTCTTCCGATGATATAGCGATTATGGTTTAGACTCAACCCATTTTGTGTCCTGGGCTCGGGTTTCATAGTTTCGTATTGTTGTTCATGTCTTACTTCCCTTATACTTCCTTGAGTTTGGCTATTGGATTGTAGTGGTTGCGTTTGGAATAGGTTGGTTGTTTGAATCTCAAACTTTTGTTGCCCAGAACTTTACTTCTCCACTTGAGCATCACTTCTTGCGGTCGAGTGGGCTTTGAGAACTCTCAGTACTTTTGCAGGTCTGCAAAACTACTTGAAGAATGTGTTCTATGCTCAAGCAGTGCTTCCTGCACTCGAGCGGTCTAGGCTCGAGCGACCTTTCTTGCACTCGAGCGTTGGTCTGCTGTCTGCAAAGCTACTAGATGTGTGCATTCTACGCTCGAGCATCACTTTTTCTGCTCGAGCGGATCAACTTATTCTGTCTAGTGCTCAAGCGTCACTTCTCAAGCTCGAGCGGACTGTGCATATATGTCACGACCCAAACCTGACTCTGTAGGTTTAGCGCCATAACGGGCCAGTAATCCATAGATTACCAAAGGCCTTTATACAGACTAGTAAAGAATAAGGGGCTGCGGAAGCAATAATACAAAATAGACAAGGTCTAAACGTACATGAGACAGAAGATTGAAAACTTATTTATATATATATACATAAACATGCCAGTCTAGATACACAATATTTACAAAGTGTACAACCTAAGACCTGTCATTACAAGTATATATAGAGACTAGCATGATATACAAAAACAGCCATGGCATTAGACTTCGATCGGAACCTCCTCGGGAGGCACAACGGTTGGCTGACAAAATGGAACAGAAGGCCGTCAACTCTGGGCCTGGTCAGGTGCCGTCTCATCTACATACATAATATAAACTGTGAGCGAAAGCCTAGTGAATAACAACAGAGTAAAGGGTTTCAATGAATGAGTTCATACAGTTTCAAAAAACATAATTAGATTTGTATCAAATTCATCAATTGTCTAGATTATATACAGACAGAAATTATGAGTCATGTTCGATTGTACATAGTCCATCCGTTAGCGCTAACAGATTACTTACAAAGCATCTTAGATCATACTTGTCAGTTCCATAGAGGAACCTCCGGCTGGGTGATGATAACTTGTCAGTTCCATAAAAGAACCTTTGGACTGGGAACTTGTAAACTTGTCAGTTCCAATTAGGAACCTCCAGCCGGGTGCAGATAGCTTGTCAGTTCTATGAAGGAACCTCCGAATCCGAGTAACAGAGAACAGATATCACATGATGCCAAGGATGTCACGAATACATAACAGAAATTGGACAATCATTTATTGTACAGAATATGTTATTTCAGAAAACTGATCTTATTTAATAACACCAAAAATAGCTACAGTTGAACATAACTTTACTAAGTTATTACTCACAGTTGACCTTGAATCAGACAGACGAAGCAGATAGGTCAAACAGGACGCGACACGTGACCTACATAGCACATAACAGATACACACTTGAAACACACGTTCTAATTATACAAAACTTACGTCGTTGGTTCTTAGTGTGTTTCTACCCTTTAATCCTCACTACAGAGTCTTAATCATGGCCTAGGAATGCCTAGGATGGAATGAGGATGCAAAAATGCCTTAGAAAATATTTTGCAAAACTTGCTGAAAACAGGGATCTTGCTTGAGCCTGGCTTTCTTCGCTCGAGCGAGCTTGTCAAAACAGAGGGGTCGCTCGAGCGTAGAATCCTTCGCTCGAGCAGTCTGTAAAAATGCAAAAGTACTAGATGGTGCAATTTCCCGCTCGATGCACGCTCGATGCTCGCTCGAGCGTGAGACACACCCTTCGCTCGAGTGTAGGTCTCGTTGCTCGAGCGTGCGTCTGCGTGTACCAAAAATCTGAGAGCTTGCAATTTACGCTCGAGCCACCATTCCTTCACTCGAGCGGAGCTCTGAACAAACGATGGTTGCTCGAGTGTGGAATCTTTCGCTTGAGCGAGGAAGCCAAATTATGGAATTTCCAGATTTGCCTCCCAAGCTCAAACCAAGCATTCAACACCCCAAATCTCAACCTCTTGGGCCCATTTTCTGGAAAAAACACTTTAAGCTCACAGTATCACATGTTTTGAAGATCAATTTGAGAAATCAAAGCCCAAGGGTGAGTCAATTAAACACAAATTCAAATCAAACTCAAGAACTTGAAGATTAATGCAAAACTCACACATGCATGAGTTCTCTTGAACTCTAATGCTACAAAACATGACCAAATGCAAGTTTTAGCTCAAGGACAAGATGAATTTATGGACTACATTTAAATTATATACATGCATGAAAGAATTTCATGAAGAACAACCTCAAAATGCAAAGATAGGTATATGCATGCATGAATTTCTCCTCAATTCAACACTTTAATCCAATTCTTGTCTTTAAACTCTAAACTTCTATGAACCATGCAAGAATTAAAGTTAAATGCACAATTGAAAGGGAAATCCCCTACCTTAAACCTTGAATTCCAAGTCTAGGAGCTCAAATTTGCCAAGCCTCTTCAATTCTCCTATGTTCCAAGCCCAATCTCTAGATAAATTCACCCTCCTACCTCTCCCTCTCTCTCTAGTCGGTTATAACAAGAAAAAATGGCTGAGGAAATATGTTTCAAAGTGTAATAAGGTTGATCTCCAAATCAAGCCACTAAGTGGCATAATGGTAGATAAGTCCAACTAATGTAATTTAACGTTATTTAATCTAATTTAATCGCTCCGAACCGAATTTTAATTAAATCTACCATAAAATTCTATAAATTCTAACTAGCACATAGATTAAGTCAATTTCTTATTCGAACGCCGATAAGGCTTTCAATTCGCAGTTCAAAGTCTAAACATGAATAGATCGTTTTATAGCAAACAGATAAAAACACAAAGATAATGTAATGCATATGCGGATTAATCCCAGATTCCTTCTAAATTACTGTTAGGCATAATTAATCATGTTTTAGCATTAATCGGAGGTCGGGATTATTACAGTCTTCCCCCCTTAAAAGAGTTTGGTCCCCAAACTCGAATTACCTTCGTTCTGAATCAACATTGGGGCTAATGGGAACAAATCCAAATATCTCTTCATCATGTCTTCCTCGATTTCCCAAGTTGCATAGGTTCCTCCGTGGTTTTGCCAATCCACTTTTACCAATGGTATCTCTTTGTTTCTCAATCTCTTGATTTTGCGGTTCACAATTTGAATAGGTCTTTCCTCGTAGGTGTAATCATCTTTCAAAGCCATATGTGTCGATTCAATGATGTGGAGTGGATCTCTCAAATATTCCCGAAGCATCGATACATGAAAGACATTGTGCATATGTTCCATTACAGGAGGTAAGGCTATCCGATATGATACCGAATTGGTCTTTTTAAGAACTTCATAAGGTCCAACGTACCTTGGCACCAATTTACCCTTAACACCAAACCGGGTTTGACCCTTCATCTGGGTCACCTTTATGAACACGTGGTCCCCAACTTCATATTCCCTATCTCTTCTTCGAACATCAGCATAGCTCTTCTACCGACTCTGTGCAGTTTTCAGGTGCTGTTGTATTATTTTCACTTTCTCGGTTGTTTCTTGCACAAGTTTCGGTCCCAACAAAGGTCTGTCACCTACTTCAGTCCAACATATCGGAGAACGATACTTTCTTCCATATAAAGCTTCGTAAGGAGCCATCCTAATGCTTGAATGGTAACTATTGTTATACACGAATTCAGCTAATGGCAAGTAGGTCTCCCAATTTCCCTGGAAATCTAACACACACATTTGAGCATATCCTCTAGAGTTTGGTTTGTTCATTCAGTTTGTCCACCTGTCTGTGGGTGATAGGCACTGCTCAGTCTCAATTCAGTCCCCAAAGCCTGTTGCAAACTCTGCCAAAATCTCGATACAAACTTTGAGTCCCTGTCAGACACAATAGATACTTGCACTCCATGCAATCTCACAATTTCATTCATATAGATATTGGCCAATTTATCAGCGTTATAAATAGTTTTGACAGGCAGAAAATGGGCAGACTTAGTTAAACGGTCAACTATAACCCAGATAGAGTCCATACCTCAAGAAGAATGAGGCAGTCCCATAATGAAGTCCATAGTAATGTGCTCCCATTTCCATTCCGGTATTGGAAGTGGTTGTAGCAAACCAGCGGGTCGTTGGTGTTCAGCTTTTACCTGTTGGCACTGTAGACATCTAGCCACAAAGTCTGCAATACTCTTTTTCATCCCAGGCCACCAAAAATTCTGTTTCAAATTATGATACATCTTCGTGTTCCCTGGATGCATAGCAAATTTATTACTGTGGGCTTTGGTCATAACACGTTTCCTCAAATCATAACAATCAGGCACACAAAGACGGTTCTGAAATTTCAGCACATCATTCTCAAGCACAAATCCCGACTTTGGCTTTGAGTCAAATTCCTCCCTGATCTTTTTCAGATATTCATCTTCGCACTATTTCTGTTTAATCTCGTCAAGAATTGTAGGTTGAGCGGCAATAGCAGTTAACAGCCCATCTTGTTTAAGATCAGTCAACAATTCTTTTCAATTGGATAGCAAACATGACAAATTCGCACTAGATTTCCGGCTCAAGGCATCTGCTATGGTATTAGCCTTTCCTGGATGATACAAGATTTGCAAATCATAATCCTTGATTAGTTCCAACCAACGTCTCTGTCTCATATTCAACTCCTTTTGGGTGAAGAAATATTTCAAACTTTTATGGTCGGTGTACACCTCACAAGTTACCCCATACAAGTAGTAACGCCAAATTTTCAAAGCAAACATCACGGCTGCTAATTCAAGATCATGTGTTCGGTAATTCTTTTCATGAGGTCGAAGTTGTCTCGAAGCATAGGCAATCACCCTTCCGTTTTGCATTAATACACATCCCAAGCCTTTATAGGAAGCATCACTGTACACTTGAAACCCATCAGTACCATTGGGCAAGGTTAAGATTGGTGCAGTCACTAACCTGGTTTTCAACTCTTGGAAAGCTGCCTCTCTTTGTTCATTCCAGTCAAATGGCATATTTTTCTGAGTTAACTGAGTCAATGCCAAGGCGACCTTAGAAAAGTCTTTCATGAACCTCCGGTAGTAACCTGCAAGTCCCAAAAAACTTCGGACTTCTGTCACATTTGTTGGTCTAGGCCAATCCATGACAGCTTCAATTTTCTGGAGGTCGACAGAAACTCCATCCTTGTTGATCACATGTCCCAAAAACGCCACACTGTCAAGCCAGAACTCACACTTGGACAATTTAGCATACAATTTCTTTTCTCTCAAAATCTGTAAGGTGGTTCTCAGATGGTTCTCATGTTCTTCCCTGTCTTTAGAATAAATCCAAATGTCATCAATAAATACAACAATGAAGTCATCCAGATATGATTTAAACACCCTATTCATAAGATCCATGAAAGCAGCAGGTGCATTGGTCATCCCAAACGGCATTACTAAAAATTCATAATGTCCATATCTAGTTCGGAATGCAATTTTCTCTATGTCCTCAACTCTAACTTTTAATTGATGATACCCGGACCTGAGGTCAATTTTGAAAAACACTTGGGCACCCTGAAGTTGATCAAACAAGTCATCTGTTTAGGGCAAAAGGTATTTGTTCTTGATTGTCATTTTGTTTAATTCCCGGTAGTCTATACACAATCTTAAAGATCCATCCTTTTTTTTGACAAACAAAACTGGAGCACCCCAAGGTGAAGTACTCGGACGAATAAATTTCTTATTTAACAGTTCCTGAAGCTGGGTTTTCAATTCTTTCAATTCAGAAGTAGACATTCTATAGGAAGTCTTGGAAATAGGTTGTGTCCCCGAAAACACCTCAACAGTAAATTCAATTTCTCTATCAACTAAGTCCCCAGGTAAGTCATTTGGAAACACATCAGGAAATTCATAGACAACATGGATTGTTTCTACAGTAGGACTGTCAGATGGTGTAGTCAGTATACAACACAGATATCCCCTACATCCTTTCCTAAGGAGCTTTACAGCTTTCATAGCCGAAATCAAATACGGAGATGAAACTACCCCATTTCCAATAAAGGTAAATTCAGGCATACCCGGTGGTCTAAACAGAACAGTTTTATTGGCACAGTCAATGGTAGCACAGTATTTAGTCAACCAGTCCATCCCCAAAATACAGTCGAAATGACTAATGTCCAAGGGTAATAAGTCCACATACAACATCATATCGCCAATCATAATATCACATGCTGGATAAATATGAGTACACATCATAGAATCCCCAGACGGTGTAGACACAGATAACACATAGGTCATAAGTTCTAATGGCCTTGTCAATTTGTGAGAAAAAGCATGCGATACAAAGGAATGTGTAGAACCAGAATCTATCAGTACACATGCATTTTGAGAACATATAGAAAGTGTACCTGACACCATAGTATAGGTGTTTGGTGGTCACCGGGCACTAAGGCAAACACTCGGTCTTGTCTCAGAGGTTCTTTCCCAGTATTGGTCTTGGCATTGGTTTTGGCTGTAGAGGCAGATCCGGCTGAACTTGCTGTGGAGCGGCTAGCATTCTCAAACCTGAGTGGGCAATCTTTCACTACATGACCCGGCTGGCCACACCGGAAACAAGCTCCGGACACTTGGTAGCACACACCCCTATGCCTTCTACCACAATCAGAACAAATTGGGATGGACCCACTACTCTGGCTCATGCTGCTGGAGGATCCTGTATTTTTCTTCTTACTGACAAAGGACCGACCTCTTTTAAAACCAAACCCGAATCTTTTTCCTCTCCACTCATTTGTTGTAGTTGCTGGGGCCTTGCTTTGTTTCATAGCGGCTATGGTAGCTTCCGCCATTAAAGATCTGTCTAACACTTCTACATAAGTAGGCAATTTCAGTACACCTACCCGATCAAACACTTCCAAATCTAATCTACCCTTAAATTTTCATGCTTTCTTGTAATCAGTGTCCACCATATGTGAAGCAAACCGTGCCAGTTCGGTGAATTTAGCTTCATACTCTAATACCGCCATCCTTCCCTATTTCAGTTCTCGGAATTCCAACACCTTCCTATCCCTGAAACATTGGGGAAAGTACTTGTCATAGAAAATAGTATTAAACTGTGCCCATGTCATATTCCCATTGCCATTCCGGATCAGTAACCACCACCTGCGGGCTTCATCTTTCAAAGTGTAGGTGGCTAGGAGGACTTTCTGAGTTTCAGAACAAGGGAATACTTCATACAATTTTTCCATCTCAAACAACCATGTCTCAGCTTTCAAAGGCTCAATTCCACCATAGAATGTTGGCGGTTTCATTTTCATGAATTTTTGTGTTAGATTGATGATGTCATTATTATCTGCCTCAGCTTGTGCCGGTGGAGGCGGAGGGGGTAAAGGTTGTTGTCTGTATTGTTGTGTCAAGCTTTCAGTCAATGCTGCTAACATCTGTTCCATTCGGCCCATACAAGCCTCTGAAGATTCACCTTCACCACCTCCCCTTGCATTCTCCATCTCACTATACAAATATCAATTAATAATAAACACAGGCATAATCTCATTTATTTCCCTCAATTCACTTATTCAAATGTACATTCAGTTTTCATGTTTAGTTGTATTACCACACACTCACACATGCAGATGGAATGCCCTTAACTCTTCCTAGGACATCCTAAGCTCATACGAACCTGTGTGTGTGGTAGAATACATACTCTGATACAACTCTGTCACGACCCAAACCCACCCCTGTAGCTTTAGCGTCGTAACCGGCTAGTAATCCGTAGATTACCAAAGGCCTCTGTACAGACTAGCAAAGAATAAGGGGCTGCAGAAGCAATAATACAAAATAGACAAGGTCCAATGAGCTGTGATAACGTACATGAGACAGAAGATTTAAAACTTATTTATATATATACATAAACATGCCAGTCTAGATACACAATATTTACAAAGTGTACAACCCAAGACCTGTCCTTACAAGTATATACAGAGACTAGCATGATATACAAAAACAGCCATGGCATTAGACTTCGATCGGAACCTCCTCGGGAGGCACAACGGTTGGCTGACAAAATGGAACAGAAGGCCGTCAGCTCTGGCCCTGGTCAGGTACCGTCTCACCTACATACATAATATAAACTGTGAGCGAAAGCCTAGTGAATAACAACAGAGTAAAAGGTTTCAATGAATGAGTTCATACAGTTTCAGAAAACATAATTAGATTTGTATCAAATTCATCAATTGTCTAGATCATATACAGACAGAAATTATGAGTCATGTTCAATTATACATAGTCCATCCGTTAGCGCTAGCAGATTACTTACAAAGTATCTTAGATCATACTTGTCAGTTCCATAGAGGAACCTCCGGCCGGGTGAGGATAACTTGTCAGTTCCATAAAGGAACCTTTGGACTGGGAACTTGTAAACTTGTCAGTTCCAATTAGGAACCTCCAGCCGGGCGCAGATAGCTTGTCAGTTCCATGAAGGAACCTCCGGATCCGGGTAACAGAGAGCAGATATCACATGATGCCAAGGATGTCACAAATACATAACAGAAATTGGACAATCATTCATTGTACAGAATATGTTATTTCGGAAAACAGATCTTATTTAATCACACCGAAAATAGCTACAATTGAACATAACTTTACTAAGTTATTACTCACAGTTGATCTTGAATCAGACAGACGAAGCAGATAGGTCAAACAGGACGCGGCACGTGACCTATATAGCACATAACAGACACACACTTGAAACACACGTTCTAATTATACAAAACTTATGCCGTTGGTTCTTAGTGTGTTTCTACCCTTTAATCCTCACTATAGAGTCTTAATCATGGCCTAGGAATGCCTAGGATGGAATGAGGATGCAAAAATGCCTTCGAAAATATTTTGCAAAACTTGCTGAAAACAGGGGTCTCGCTTGAGCGTGGCTTTCTTCGCTCGAGCGAGCTTGTCAAAACAGAGGGGTCGCTCGAGCGTAGACTCCTTCGCTCGAGCGGTCTGTAAAAATGCAAAAGTATTGGATGGTGCAATTTCCCGCTCGATGCACGCTCGATGCTCGCTCGAGCGCGAGATACACCCTTCGCTCGAGCGTAGGTCTCATCGCTCGAGCGTGCGTCTGCGTGTACCAAAAATCTAAGAGCATGCAATTTACGCTCGAGCCACCATTCCTTCGCTCGAGCGGAGCTCTGAACAAACGATGGTTGCTCGAGCGTGGAATCCTTCGCTCGAGCGAGGAAGCCAAATTTTGGAATTTCCAGATTTGCCTCCCAAGCTGAAACCAAGCATTCAACACCCCAAATCTCAACCTCTTGGGTCCATTTTCTGGAAAAACACTTTAAACTCATAGTATCACATGTTTTGAAGATCAATTTGAGAAATTAAAGCCCAATAGTGAGTCAATTAAACACAAATTCAAATCAAACTCAAGAACTTGAAGATTAATGCAAAACTCACACATGCATGAGTTCTCTTGAACTCTAATGCTACAAAACATGACCAAATGCAAGTTTTAGCTCAAGGACAAGATGAATTTATGGACTACATTTAAATTATATACATGCATGAAAGAATTTCATGAAGAACAACCTCAAAATGCAAAGATAGGTATATCCATGCATGAATTTCTCCTCAATTCAACACTTTAATCCAATTCTTGTCTTTAAACTCTAAACTTCTATGAACCATGCAAGAATTAAAGTTAAATGCACAATTGAAAGGGAAATCCCCTACCTTAAACCTTGAATTCCAAGTCTAGGAGCTCAAATTTGCCAAGCCTCTTCAATTCTCCTATGTTCCAAGCCCAATCTCTAGATAAATTCACCCTCCTACCTCTCCCTCTCTCTCTAGTCGGTTATAACAAGAAAAAATGGCTGAGGAAATATGTTTCAAAGTGTAATAAGGTTGATCTCCAAATCAAGCCACTAAGTGGCATAATGGTAGATAAGTCCAACTAATGTAATTTAACGTTATTTAATCTAATTTAATCGCTCCGAACCGAATTTTAATTAAATCTACCATAAAATTCTATAAATTCTAACTAGCACATAGATTAAGTCAATTTCTTATTCGAACGCCGATAAGGCTTTCAATTCGCAGTTCAAAGTCTAAACATGAACAGATCGTTTTATAGCAAACAGATAAAAACACAAAGATAATGCAATGCATATGCGGATTAATCCCAGATTCCTTCTAAATTACTGTTAGGCATAATTAATCATGTTTTAGCATTAATCGGAGGTCGGGTTTATTACAATATATCAGTTCGTAGAAAGGTCTTTTTATATCAATTTTTTTTTGATATCTCTCTTTCTAAACATTTCAAAAACCCTAGATCTAGAGTTTCTCTCTCTCAAACTCACATTCCCCTTTCTAGAACACCTAGATCCGTTGGTTTCTCTACCGTAGTGTCTTTGGGAAAATGGTAGAACTCAACTAGATCTCCATTTTGGTCTGAACAAAGCTGGGTTTCGGCGTCTTTGAACTTTCTTCATTGCTTCATTTGTCTTATAAGCTTGAGGTAGGGAGTTTCTACACTCTTTTATGGTTTTTAACTTAGTTATTTGTTGTTGTATAAACAATATTGGAATTTTGGAGGATTTTAAACAAACTTGGGATTTTGGTTTAAAATCAAAAGAGGGGGTTTACAAATGGATGTATTAAAAATGGTTATGGGAGTGAATATGATGTTGTGTTGTAATAAAAAGGTTGATTTTGATACTTGGGTTGGGTTTTGGAAAAAGAGGGGTTTGCCCTGAAATGTTTCAATTACTTATTTTGTATAAATAAATGGAATTGGTATTGAAAATGTGAAATTGGATGGATGTTTATATAAATGGTGGAATTAGTTATGTATTATCTCTCATCTATGGAAATTTGGATAGTTTATCTATCTCGGAGTTTAGAAATATCTGTTTTGGGCTATCGGTGGAGGGTAACTGTGATTGCTGTAGAAATTGTATGAGGATTAGGTGAATTGAAACTAATCTCTCATCCATTGTCGTTGAATATGACTATATCTTTAATACATTGTAAATGTATGACGTTTGGGTGAAGAAAAGAGATGTACTCCATTGAATTAAGTTGGCTTGTGTGTCTAGGGTGAAAGTCCCAAAAATCGTGCGTATACATAGGCATTGATTCCTGTAGACGAAATATCCGTGAAATGGCAAATAGAAGATAGAAGCGTTTGTATAATGGATGTGTTGGTTAGAGACCCACTGAGTTGTAACCTCGATTTGGTTGTCTGAATGAAATGGAAATGACTCATGAATTGAGATAAAACAGATTGAGATATAAGGCTTGGCATAGAATGGTTTTCTAAAAGAGTTATAAATGATCTGATCACGGGCATTGTATATGCATATCATACTTATATCTTTATTAAGATTTATATATTATGTTAGATTATTTCTACTGGGCTTTGGCTCGCCCTATTTAGGGAAAACCATTTTCAAGTACTAGTGATATGTCTTCACTAATTACTTAGCTTGGAAGGACTATGGAGCTGAGGCTTAGTTTCGTTATTTTGTATTTAATGTTTGTACAAACCTAGGGCTTTATATGTTTTGAGCTTAAGACTCACTTTTGATGTAACCAAGCATTGTCTTGGAAAGTTGTAGCCTTCAGGGCATTTCCATTATTTGTTTAACTTCTATTTCATATTATGTTGTTGACACATGCTATAGATTCAGGGTTAGGACTTATGAATGTATATCCACATGTGCCAAATCTTTTGTACAATTGAATCTCTTTATTAAGATTCATTTAATTATTGTTACGGTTGGTTAATTATGATTATTTTGGTACGTTACAACTTGGTATCAGAGCGTACTGGTTTGAATACTTTGGATATATAGGAAGTGGTTATTACCGCAATGGGTTTGTCTCGTTTAGCAGAGACGTTAGTATGTACAGTATGCTTACATAATAACATACTTATGTGATTATATTGGTATGGGATTTAATTCCTAAAATATTGATTGGGTCTATGGGTTTCTAAAAGGCTTATTAGAAGAGCACTTGATCACTGCGATTTCTATTGGAACTCTAGCAATACCGCGGTATGGTCATTATCTATGAAGGAAATTTGTATGTGCTTATGTGACTACGTGCTTACGTGGAGTGAATTGCTGTTATCCACCATATTAGGACATAAGTGAATTAGCGGCGGCACATCTGTAAATATGCTAATCTGTTTGTTACTTTCATTAGGATGTCAGGACGTGGACATGGTAGTAGGAGGCGTGGTAGGCCTAGGAGGCATGAGGTGCCTTTATCGGATGATATTCTGGCGAAAGAGAAGGGAGTTGGTTAGGCCAATGTGGCCAAACCAATTGGTCAGCAGGCCATGGACGCCTTAACTCGCGAAATGGCTGGAGCATTGTGGGAGTCTATGGACATCTCAGGGCTGATAATCAAATCTAGGCCCAAGTAGCTGAGGCAGGGCCATCATTTTGAAACGAGAGTTTTTACGGTCGAATCCAGACAAGTTTTTAGGTGATCCCAAAGGGCCACTGAAGGCGGATGAGTGGCTAGAGCAAATAGTGAAAACATTCGAGATGCTTGGCATCGAGGACAACCAGTTGAGAGTGACCTTGGCATCCTTCCAGCTGAAGGAAGATGCGGGTCAATGGTGGAAGTATGCGAGTAGACGCATTAGAGTGACTTGGGAGGCCTTTGTCAATGCCTTCCAGGACAAGTTCTTACCTCCCACTGTTAAAGAGAAGTTGAGGGATCAGTTTTCTCAGCTCAAGCAGTTGAGCACACCAGTGGCCGAGTTTGAGGCTGCATTTACTAGTTTGTCGAGGTTTGCACTAGAACTCGTAATGACTGAGGAGTGCCGTTGTTTAGAGTTAGAGAAGAAATTGAGGACCGGGCTCATGTTCAAAGTGGTCGGGTCAATGATTACAGATTATGAATGCCTTGTAGAGGCCACAGCTCATCTTGAGACCGTGATGTAGATGAAGGAAGATCGGATGAGCGGCTCTAGGAGGAGTCAGGACGTTCAGAGGGACAGTAAACGATAGAGGGGTTCTAACCCATAGTAGTCCCAGGGAGCACAGTAGAGGTCCATGTTTCTAGTACCGAGCTCAGGTTCTAAAAGAGGTGGCCAGGGAGATTTTACTTGCTTCAAGTGTGGCTAGTTAGGTCACAATTCTCAAGCTTGCCCGCAAAAGGGAGGAGGGCAACAGTCTGGTTCATCTGCGGCTCGTTCTTAGAGCCAGAGTCAGGGGAGAGGGCAGCTGCTTACATGTTATCAGTGTGGGCAGGCAGGGCACTTGAAGAGCTTTTGCCCTCAGTTGGGCGACACACCTAGTGTGTTTGGTTTGAGGCAAATATAGAGCCACCAGCCTACATAGTCAGCATAGGCCTCTAGGGCCAATCAGGGAGCCTCTTCGGCTCAGTCAGTGCATCAGGCTTATGCTCTAAGGGGTGAGCAGGTTGAGTAGAGACCTACATGACGTGTGTAGACACCCCATTTTGACCGGCCCTAAGACTTGGGCACTTTCTTTTGAACACCCCATGATGAAAGTTAGAATATATTATTTTATGAATTTCTCAGTAGAAAATATCAAAAAAACTTTAATCCCAAACCTCACCCATGTTGGCCAAATTATTAATTTTTAGTATTTCATAGTATTTCATAATTTTATGTGTTGTACATAGTTTTTGATGTTTTTATCTAAATTGGTATAAATAATTTTGATATTTGATAAAAAAAAAAGAAAATGATAATATATATATATAAATAAAAAAAGAGGATGAATGAGTGGGGGGATAGAGATAAGATTTTTGGTGAGGTTGTGTAGGGGCGGTGGAAAACAATTATTTTATTTTAGAAAAGGAGGGAGCATGTATGGTCACGGGGAAAAAAGAATCTAAAAAAGAGAAAAGAGCAGATGAGAAGTTGGAAAATATTAAGAAGAGAGGGATAGAAAAGAGGGAGTGGGTGGTGAATTATTTGAGGAGAGATAATCTGAGATTGATAAAAGGAGAAGAGTGGTGTTCATGAAAAAGGGGGGGAGGAGTGATATTGTTTTGAGAGAGAATTTTCTAGAGAGAGATTGAGAGGGAGGGAAGTTTCATCTGCAAACACACAGCACACACACACACGTTGAGCTTCACCATACACACACACACCATTCACACACAACACTGATACACAAGCTCACCTCTCTCTTTGGGGGCTGCTATCACACCACACACACCCATGGAGATCACACGGCACACAGGATAGACTCACAGACACACGATTTTGAGAGGGGAAAATCCATACACATGCGGTCTCTCATCATTTTTCAGCTCACTCTCTCTCTCTGAACTTGATCTCTCTCAGGCGGGTTCTTTACCCACACATAACACACACGAGGCACACACACACAGTCAATACACCTTCACACACAGCACACATGACTGATACACTCATCACACACATGCATGACACAACACACACACGACACACAGATTCACACATGCACCCATGACACACAGATACACTGAAGACAGACACACAGTGGAGACGACTCACATGGATCTCTCTCTTGGATGATCTGGGTACTCTCTCTCTTTCTCTCTCTATATCAGCCGCAGTGGTATTAAGGAACGGTGGAGTAGCAACATGGGCACCAGCTTGGCTCTCTCTCTGAAGCTTCCTGAAACCATCTCTCTCTCTCTCTATGACTCTCTCTCTGGGTCTCGATGGGAGGAAGAAACAGCAGCAGCGGCGGAGTGGCGTTTGTAAAGGTTTGCATGGTGTTTGTGAAGGTGTGCATGGATGGGGCTCCTTACCTTTGTAAGGTGGACTTGAAGATATACAAGAGCTACAATCACCACTCCGATGCCTTTGGAGAAGATGGTCTATTGTCCATGCGCAGGTCCTTCATGGTAGTGCATGGTGTTGTGTTGCGTTGCATTGTGTTGAAGTATTTCCCACTGAACAGCTTTTGGTTAATAAGTGTGAGATGATGATGGAGATTATATATATGTTATATCTATAATATCTAAGTCAGTCATGGGTGGAAAATATCTGTCATGTTTGAGTGGTGGGTGGATAACATTTGTTATATGTATGATGTTTGAGTGGATATATTCCCACGTGAAGTCCCCTAAAATGTTTGAGAGACTCAGGTGGGCTTTTCATTGAAGATGAGTTTACATGGGCTGAGACCGGTTGGATTAAAAGAAAAATGGTTATTTATGAGTGGCCGGGGGTTTAAAACGTTGGTCTTCATAATTTTGGGCTTATTTGTTGGGCTCAATTTCCAGTGGAGAAAATGAGCGGAATATGCCAGTGGGGTACTGAGTTGGGTTATTACTTGTGGGCACGCTGTTCCCCAAAGTACATGAAGTTTTTATTTTATTTTATTTTATTTTGATTTTGAGTGTTTTGTGAGATTTTATTTTATTCCATTGTTATTCTCTCCCCTCTCCCTCATTCGGATATGTAATAATTCAGGTGTTGTAATAATTCCCCTATCCCACTTCTTTCTATCCCATTCTTTAAGCGCTTTCCCTAACTGTACATATGTATATATCTAATATGTCATGCATATCCATGCTTTGCATCCATGTCTCGTGCATTAAGATTCGGCTACATTTACATGTGTGGATTTAATCAATTCTTCTGTGATTTTATGCGCTACCTCATGTTATTGAGATGATTCACATGTCATATTTTAGAAGCCGAATCTTTAGTGCATCTCATGAGTGAATTGCATTTGGAATTTGTATATATGATCATGCATATTTTACTAACTTTGTTTTGTAGCTGTTCGAGGGACGTCGGTCAATCTGTGAGTTTTTATGCTTTAGCATCCCATTTGTGTGTGTTTTTCTTACTATGTGTTAGTATTCTACCATGAGGCTACTTGCTTACTTGATATAACTATATGAATGCCTGTGGATGAAGGCTTGTTGTTTGAATTGGAATAATTTAATAAATGTACGTTTTAAGCCCACTTTGCAGTGGCAAATTCACAAACTTTAAGCCCACTTTGTCAAGTGGCAAATTTAAACCCTTTTCGAAAAACAAACAAGAAATTGAATTGTTCCAATTTGAGCAAACTAGTCTATACCTTGTATGCTTTACATAGCAAATTTTAGAATTTATTAAATAATCAGAATATGAACATGTAAAGAAAATAAAATTCATATCTTGGTTTAGTAAAGGCCGATCTTTTGATTGGGTAAGCGGGGGTACTCATTATTGACCTTCCCCTCTCATACCTAAGGTTCAGAGCCAAGCATCCTTGGTTACAACGAACAGTGGCCTTGGCACTGAGTCACGGGTTTCCTAATTTCCCAAAATATTAGGTGGCGACTCTGAGATCTGATGATGTAGTCCATTTTTGACAAAATTGCAATAAAATGGATTTTCAATAAAAGTTGTCAAATCTGGACTCTCATCTATGTTTCACATTACACTCGTGAGACTAGATCAAAGAGATCTTGGGAGTCCGAACTGTTTAACGCGCGTGGGTACCCCCCGGGCATGTTACAGTTTCTGGCGACTCTGTTGGGGATTTTATGAAACCTTGACTCCAACTCCATGATATGACTTTTATTTTCAATTATATGTTTATTGCATTGCATGCATTGGTGCACTTAAAGTCCCTGTGTTGCCCAGATGCTGGTGGGAGCACAGGCACACTTTTTGTGATAGTACACCTATCTCTACGTTACTTTGGAGGCCTTGTGTTATAATCTTTTCAGATTTAAAGGTTCTCAGACTTTGAAGAGAGGCTATATTGACTCTTCTGATTTTCTAAGATCTTCATTGGTTATGGCCTAAAGGACTCTTTGGTAATGTCACATTGACTTTAACCCCTAGAGTAATGCCAACCTTGTATATATAGTGAACCATAATACCTTACAAATTAGGACAGGATGCTTTCCTATTGCTAGGATGTATGATACCGCTTGCTTGAATAGTGAAACCCTAGATCATTTCAAGCTAGGACTGGATAACCCTACCCTCTTTAGGGGTGTTTGTTCTCTTTCCTTCTTTATGTGCAATGTATTGGATCTACACAGGGGTTCTCAAATTCGAATGAGTGGCTTAGGCTGTTCAGTTTAGCACCATTACTTCAAAAAAAAAAAAAAAAAACAAAAACAAAAACAAAAACAAAAACAAAAACATAAAATCAAAAAACAAGTTATTAATTAAAAAAAAATGCATTTCGATATCCCACAAAATCGACCATTGTTAATAAATAGAACTTGTAGGGTATCCGACCATCTTTATGATTGGGGAGTGACCGACTGTTGATTGCATGTGCTTTATTTTGAATGTTGTGGACGGCCCACACTTTGAATAGCAATTTGAGAATGGTTTTATTCTGAGTTCTAAATTGAGTATTGAGTCTAAGTTTGATTCCACCAAGTTTGTAGAGTTGGGATCAGACTCGAGTCATTCTAGTGAGTCAGAGTCTGTTGATTTCGAAAGTGCTAACCTAGACATTTCTGTCTTGTTTAGGTCTTCTTTGTCGTTTTCTTTTGAGTCTGTGTCACTGCTGAGTCATAGTCTCTTTTCAAAAAAAAAATCAAAAAAATAAAATATAAAAAAATGCCATAGAGTCTTCCTACTTCTCTGTGCCTGTAAATCATTGCATTGACCAAAGTTTTTCAAAACTTTTTCCAAAAACTCTGATAAAAACAAAGAGGAAGAATTTCATTGGGATTTGCAAATTTTGATCAATTGAGAGAAAGAGAGGTGCACTAAGCCTTTGATGAATAAAATCATTTTTGTTAATGTGGGTACTGAGAAGGATCCTGGCTTGGTCCAAATTGGTTCTATCTTGTCTTCGTAAGAGTACGAGTGATTAGTCACTTTGTGAAAAGATTTCAAAAACTGTTTTTGCGCGGTCCTACGAAGACATGCCTGGAATTAGTTATACAGCATAGGATCCCTCTTGACTCGTGGTCCGACCTCCTTAGCTCCTTAACTTTCAAACCTTGATTTGAAGTATTCAATGATCATTCAAAGTGTAAGGCTTGCATAGCCGAATTGGAAATAGCCCTTGAACTAGGGGCCACGATGTGATTCAAATGGAGGCAGCCCTTCAACTAGGGGCAATAAGGTCAAATATTATTTAGATTGGAAATAGCCCTTGAACTAGGGGCAATGATGTGATCCAGATTGGAAACAGACCTTGAACTCAGGGCAGAGAATGTGATTTCTATTTGAAACAGCCCTTGAACTAGGGGCAAAAGTGTGAGGCTTGCATAGCTGAAATGGAGACAGCCCTTGAACTAGGGGCAATAAGGTGCCACCCTTGAGAGGCTCGCTGGGTTGAAAACCCGGAAGGGCGACCTAGACAAAAGTTAGAGCACAAAAAAATAAAAATAAAAAAAAATAAAGAAGAAGAAAGAAAAATAAAAAGAAAAATGAAAAGCTCGCAAGATTGAAAACCCGAAAGGTCGGCTTTGGCAAAAGTTAGAGCGTAAAAGGAGAGTGTCGATACCCGAGTGAACCTTAGCCAAAACTATGTAGGGCCTGGGATTCAGATTGGAAGCAACCCTTGAACTAGGGGCAAGAAGGTTAGATGTGATTTAGATTTGAAGCAGCCCTTGAACTAGGGGCAAAAGGTTGGATGTGATTAAAGAGTTAAAACTGAATCGTTTCCCAATGAAGACCGCCCAGAAAGGCCAAACCCAGAATTTGAGAGAATGAATTTTATTATTGAAGGACAGTCGAGTTCCTATCCACTACACTAGGGGCAACACTAGGGGTAAATTCAAACACAAGTAGCCTAGTCCTTACATCATCATATCTCCTAGTCAAGTGTAGCAGTTATTATTATAGATTTTGATGGCCTAGAGATCCCACACCCAATCAACATGGACAAGCTAAACTGAAACCCTTGAGAGGCTCGCTGGGCAGAAAACCCGGAAGGGCGACCCAGGAAAAAGTTAAGAGCAGAAAAACAAAAAATTTAAAAAACATGATGAAAAAAAATGAAAATGAAAAAAAAAAAAAAGAAGCTCGCAAGGTTGAAAACCCAAAAGGGCGGGTTTGGAAAAAGTTAGAGCACAAAAGGAGAGTGTCAATACCTGAGTGAACCTTAGCCGGAACTACGATGGCCTGATTCATATCTTGAGGATACGTAGGTAGCTTCATCTTGAAGTTCGGCCCCAATAATTTTTCAACTTATTCATTTCGTCCATGTTTGATTGGTGTATCTATAGTCGACTTGGTTGTTCTATCCGTGTTTGATTGGTGTATTTTCATTTAGTTCAATTCAGTTGGTTCGAGTCAACTTGGTTCAGTTCGGTTCGGCTTTGTTCGTCGGTTCAGTTCGGTCCAGTTCTGCTTGGCTTCATTCGGTTCGGATTGGCTTGGTTCGGATATCACCTTTGATTATCTGGTTTGGGACTATGCACCCCAATGGTTGATTCCATGTTAGTTGAGTAATGGCCATTTGCAAAAATAGGTTTTGATTAATTTGAATGAAGCTGACTAATTTTTCTCGAAAATTGTTCCATTTTTTGCAAAACTTGGACCATTCTTTGGATTTGAAAAGGGAAAATTTTCAGTGCTCACAGTTTAGCTTACATGATTTGAAACAGAAAATGGAATAAGTATGCTAATCTAACTCTCATGTTGATCAAAACATTTTTACAAAAAAAGAAAAAAAAAGAAGAAAAAAAGTCAAGGCAATGAACTAGGGGCATAGTCGAGTTAGAGATTCTGTCTTCTCCACCACTCGAGTCAACTATTTAGTGTATATAAGTGTGTATTCATACCAGTCAGTGTATTCATACCAATCAGGGTATTCATACCAGTCAGTGTATATAAGTGTGTTCTTTTCATACCAGTCAGTATATTTATACCAGTCGGTGTATTTATACCAATCAGTGTATATAAGTGTGTTTGGATTAATTTGCTTCATTTTTCAGTTCGTTAGGTCATTTGTTGATTCAGATCAGTAAAGAGTCAATGTCTAATTTAGACTTCAAAAATTCAATCATTCTCAAATTCAATCAAACAAATTGTTTTCAAGCTCAAAGTGATATGTTAGTCATGCCAGTGATGAGCAAAAAAGAAACTGATTTTATTGAAGTTAGGGGAGGACATCCCCAATTACAGAGACTCCAAAAAAAAAACAAAAAACAAAAAACAAAAAAAAAAACAAAAGAAAACAAAAACAAAAACAAAGAGAGAGAGAGAGAGAGAGAGGGAGAGAGAGAGGGTTCTTTTTCTTCTTTCTTCTCCGGCAGCAGCCCGACGGGGAAGATTGCAACCGGCTTCATTTGCACACAGCTTTATTGCCTAACTTTACCATCAGTTGGCTCGCTTCATCTTTACTCCTTCGAAGCTTTTGAAGACTCTGCCTTGGCCTTGGCAGAACTTCCAAAGGAGATTATTCCTCGTCGGCCATCAAATTGGTTGTGCGAAGAAACTCCGAATCGAGTCGCGGAGGTCGTCAGTCGTTTTAGCTCTTTGTTCTGCTTTTTCAGCGCACTAATTTCTACTCGAGCGTCTTTGTGCATACATTGAAGGAGGGAGAGTTGTGCATGTAATTGATGTACCTCACACGTCCTGTTTTGCAGTCGACGGGACAAATTGGAGACCGCAATGACGGTCTCCACACATGACCTCAGCGTATACGAGTTTGCTTCGATGTTAGACTGTGCTGCCATTATTTGTTCAACTGACATCGCTGGAAAGTTAAAAACAGGAGAAGGAGGAGGAGCTCGTGGTTGAGGTTTAGGGGAGTCGGAATCGGTCATCTCTATCATGGACTCGTTTAGGTCTGGAAAAAGAGTGAGAGAACCATGTGAAGAGGCCATGACAAAGGAGGGTAATACAAAAGAAAGAGGTTGCAGAGTGGTGGCAGAGAAAGTTTGCAGGCTTTGGCTCTGCTTCTCTTTCGCAGGCCTCAACTTAAGAAGAGAGCGAAGGAGAAGACAAAGAGGGAAGAAGGCTGAAATGATCATTGACAATTGGGGTAGGATTGGATAGCCTGTCGTTTAGGCGCCGCGATTGTTGAAATCGCGCGCCAGACACAATGCTCGAAGAAGATGACGGAAGAGAGAGTGAGACAAAAACAGAGAGAGAGGCGGGAGAATTGTATATTTATACATATATGCATATATATTGTATATCTATGTATTATATATATTTGTTTGAACGTTTTGGTCACAAGAGTGGATTGGGTTCAGTGGTTTGGCTCAGTGGTTGAAGGCTAGAAGGCTGAGCCCAAGGTCAGGGGTTCGAACCCCACAACAAATGTATCTTTTGTTTTTTTTTGGTTTTATGTGTATATATGTCTTGTATAGTATATATATATATATATATTTGTTTGCATATCTTGTCACAAGAGTGGCGTGGTTCAGTGGTCGAGGACTCGAAGACCAGGCCTGAGGTTAGGGGTTCGAAACCCTGTACCCCCGTGTCCATGCATTTTGCATTTTTCCTTTATTTTTTTTGCGTGTTTTGAGTACGTGTTCCAACGTCAGCAAACGGAATATGCCTTCTCAGTAACGGCATCTTCCCGTTGATGCCTGTAAATAGAATATTACCCATCTGTGTATATGTTTGTATTTTGTATGTAAATATCTGTGTGCATTTATATGTAAATATCTGTGTATTATCCTGCCTGTGTTTGCAATGAGTTCCTATGAGACCAACTGCGACGGTGGAAACTAGAGTTCGAATGGCAATGCCTAGAACGCAAAAGGTTTGGAATTTCTGAGACTAAAGTCTGGTTTAAATACCCAGGGGTGTATCCCCGGCTTAAAATCTGTATGACAGCCCCAAAGGTTGAGGTAGCGTGTATGTGCCTCAATTCTGGATACTGAACCAACCTAGTCTATCACCCCGTTGGAGAATAGGGAAAGTTGTGAATATGATCACGAAGAAAAGCGGTATCCGTGGCTTCTACATATAGAGGTTACCCCTTGTCATTCTACCATGCCTTCTTCTCTCGCGTGAGACGCGTTAGGATTGCAAATCGGTTAAAAACAGCAGGTGCGCCTGTCTGTTTACACCACCCCTTCTCCTTTCGCGTGAGACGCGTTAGGTTGTTGATTTACTAGGTTAAAAACAGGAAGTGCCCTTGTCTGTTTACACCACTCCTTCTCTTTTCGCGTGAGATGTGTTAGGTTGTTGATTCACTCGATTAAAAACAGCAAGTGCGCTTATCTGTTTACACCACCCTTTCTCCTTTCGCGTGAGACGTGTTAGGATTGCAAATCGGTTAAAAACAGTAGGTGTGCCTGTCTGTTTACACCAACCCTTCTCCTTTCGCATGAGACGCGTTACGTTGTTGATTCACTTGCTTAAAAACAACAAGTGTGCTTGTCTGTTTACACTACCCCTTCTCCTTTCGCGTGAGATGCGTTAGGATTGCAAATCGGTTAAAAACAGTAGGTGCGCCTATCTGTTTACACCACCCCTTCTCCTTTCGTGTGAGATGCGTTACGTTGTTGATTCACTCGGTTAAAAATAGCAGGTGCGCCTATCTGTTTACACCACCCCTTCTCCTTTCGCGTGAGACGCGTTAGGTTGTTGATTCACTCGGTTAAAAACAACAAGTGCGCTTGTCTGTTTACACCACCCCTTCTCCTTTCGCGTGAGACGCGTTAGGATTGCAAATCGGTTAAAAACAGTAGGTGTACCTGTCTGTTTACACCACCCCTTCTCCTTTCGCGTGAGATGCATTAGGTTGTTGTTTCACTCGGTTAAAAACATCAGGTGCGCTTGTTGTTTACACCACCACTTCTATTTTCGCGTGAGACGCGTTAGGATTGCAAATCGGTTTAAAATAGCAGGTGCGCCTCTCTGTTTACACCACCCCTTCTCCTTTCGCGTGAGACGCGTTAGGATTGCAAATCGGTTAAAAATAGCAGGTGCGCCTATCTGTTTACACCACCCCTTCTCCTTTCGCGTGAGAGGCTTTAGGTTGTTGATTCACTCGGTTAAAAATAACAGGTGCGCCTGTCTGTTTACACCACCCCTTCTCCTTTCGCGTGAGAGGCGTTAGGTTGTTGATTCACTCGGTTAAAAACAGCAAGTGCGCTTGTTTGTTTACACCACCCCTTCTCCTTTCGCGTGAGACGCGTTAGGATTGCAAATCGGTTAAAAACAGCAGGTGCGCCTGTCTGTTTACACCACCCATTCTCCTTTCGCGTGAGACGCGTTAGGTTGTTTATTCACTCAGTTAAAAACAGCAAGTGCGCTTGTCTATTTACACCAGCCCTTCTCCTTTCGTGTGAGATGCGTTAGGATTGCAAATCGGTTAAAAACAGCAGGTACGCCAGTCTGTTTACACCGCCCTTTCTCTTTTCGCGTGAGACGCATTAGGTTGTTGATTCACTCAGTTAAAAACATCAGGTGCGTCTGTTGTTTACACCACCCCTTCCCTTTTGGCGTGAGACGCGTTAGGTTGTTGTTTCACTCAGTTAAAAACATCAGGTGCGCCCGTTGTTTACACCACCCCTTCTCCTATCGCGTGAGACGCGTTAGGATTACAAATCGGTTAAAAACAGTAGGTGAGCCTGGTTGTTTACACCACCCCCTCTACTCTCGCGTGAGACGCGTCAAGATTGCAAATCGGTTAAAAACATCAGGTACGCCTGTTGTTTACACCATCTTTCCTCCTTCCGCGTCAAACGCGTTAGGGTGTTGATTCACTCGGTTAAAAACATCAGGTGCGCCTGTTGTTTACGACATCTTTCCTCCTTTCGCGTGAGATGTGTTAGGATGTTGATTTCTCTTGGTTGAGGTCTTTCCTCTCTTGCATGATCATAAGTTTTTCAAAAATAATCGGCTTCGCATAGCGTATAAGTCCAGTTCTCAAAATCTTCCTGCATATCATTAGCATCTTGCCCCTGAACTACGCTGGTTTGATTCCTTGCAAAGGGATACGTAGGCAGCCTTCGGGTTCAACCACTTACATTTGCATCTTGTTTGTTTGCCCAAGTCTTAAGGCCTTGTCAAAAGGGTCGTCTTTGAGCTTTGACATTCACTCACGTCATGAAATGACTTCAAGCTCTGTCAAAGAGGGGCAACTGTAGACCCCATTTTGACCGGCCTAAAGACTTGGGCACTTTCTTTTGAACACCGCATGATGAAAGTTGGAATAAACTATTTTATGAATTTCTCAGTAAAAAATATCAAAAAAAACTTTAATCCCAAACCTCACCTATGTTGGCCAAATTATTAATTTTTAGTATTTCATAATTTTATATGTTGTACATAGTTTTTGATGTTTTTATCTAAATTGGTATAAATAATTTTGATATTTGATACAAAAAAAGAAAATGATAAATATATATATATATAAATAAAAAAAAAAGAGGATAAATGAGTGGGGGGTGGAGATAAGATTTTTGGTGAGGTTGTGTAGGGGCGGTGGAAAACAATTATTTTTTTTTAGAAAAGGAGGGAGCATGTATGGTCATGGGTAAAATAGAATCAAAAAAAGAGAAAAGAGCAGGTGAGAAGTTGGAAAATATTAAAAAGAGAGGGACAGAAAAGAGGGAGTGGGTGGTGAATTATTTGAGGAGAGATAATCTGAGATTTATAAAAGGAGGAGAGTGGTGTTCATGAAAAAGGGGGGAGGAGTGATATTGTTTTAAGAGAGAATTTTCTAGAGAGAGATTGAGAGGGAGGGAAGTTTCATCTGCAAACACACAGCACATACACACACACACGCTGAGCTTCACCATACACACACACCATTCACACACAACACTGATACACAAGCTCACCTCTCTCTTTGGGGGCTGCTATCACACTACACACACCCATGGAGATCACACGGCACACATGATAGACACACAGACACACGATTTTGAGAGGGTAAAATCCATACACATGCGGTCTCTCATCATTTTTCAGCTCACTCACTCTCTCTGAACTTGATCTCTCTCAAGCTGGTTCTTCACCCACACATAACACACACAAGGCACACACACACACAGTCAATACACCTTCACGCACAGCACACATGACTGATACACTCATCACACATGCATGACACAACACACACACGACACACAGATTCACTCATGCACCCACGACACACAGATATACTGAAGACAGACACACAGTGGAGACTACTCACATGGATCTCTCTCTTGGATGGTCTGGGTACTCTCTCTCTCTCTCTAGCCGAGACCAATATATATATCTCTATATCAGCAGCAGTGGTATTAAGGAACGGTGGAGTAGCAACATGGGCACCAGCTTGGCTCTCTCTCTGAAGCTGCCTGAAACCAGCTTTCTCTCTCTCTCTCTCTCTCTATGACTCTCTCTGTGGGTCTCAATGGGAGGAAGAAACAGCAGCAGCGGCGGAGTGGCGTTTGTGAAGGTGTGAATGGTGTTTGAGAAGGTGTGCATGGATGGGGCTCCTTACCTTCGTCAGGTGGACTTGAAGATATACAAGCGCTACAATCAACTCTTCGATGCCTTTGGAGAAGATGGTCTATTGTCCACGCGCAGGTCCTTCATGGTGGTGCATGGTGTTGTGTTGTGTTGCATTGCGTTGAAGTATTTCCCACAGAACAACTTTTGGTTAATAAGTGTGAGATGATGATGGAGATTATATATATGTTATATCTATAATATCTGAGTCAGTCATGGGTGGAAAATATCTGTCATGTTTGAGTGGTGGACGGATAACATTTGTTATATGTATGATGTTTGAGTGGATATATTCCCACGTGAAGTCCCTAAAAATGCTTGAGAGACTCTGGTGGGCCTTTCATTGAAGATGAGTTTACATGGGCTGAGACCGGTTGGATTAAAAGAAAAATGGTTATTTATGAGTGGCCGAGGGTTTAAAACGTTGGTCTTCATAATTTTGGGCTTATTTGTTGGGCTCAATTTCCAGTGGAGAAAATGAGCGGAATATGCCAGTGGGGTACTGAGTTGGGTTATTACTTATGGGCACGCTATTTCCCAAAGTACATGAAGTTTTTATTTTATTTTATTTTATTTTGATTTTGAGTGTTTTGTGAGATTTTATTTTATTCTATTGTTATTCTCTCCCCTCTCCCTCATTCGGATATGTAATAATTCAGGTGTTGTAATAATTCCCCTATCCCACTTCTTTCTATCCCATTCTTTAAACGCTTTCCCTAACTGTACATATGTGTATATCTAATATGTCATGCATATCCATGCTTTGCATCCATGTCTCGTGCATTAAGATTCGGCTACATTTACAAGTGTGGATTTAATCAATTCTTCTGTGATTCTATGTGCTACCTCATATTATTGAGATGATTCACATGTCATATTTTAGAAGCCGAATCTTTAGTGCATCTCATGAGTGAATTGCATTAGGAATTTGTATATATGATCATGCATATTTTACTAACTTTGTTTTGTAGCTGTTCGAGGGACGTCGGTCAATCTTTGAGTTTTTATGCTTTAGCATCCCATTTGTGTGTGTTTTTTTTACTATGTGTTAGTATTCTACCATGAGGCTACTTGCTTACTTGATATAACTGTATGAATGCCTGTGGATGAAGGCTTGTTGTTTGAATTGAAATAATTCAATAAATGTACGTTTTAAGCCCACTTTGCAGTGGCAAATTCACAAACTTTAAGCCCACTTTGTCAAGTGGCAAATTCAAACCCTTTTCGAAAAAACAAACATGAAATTGAATTGTTCCAATTTGAGCAAACTAGTCTATACCTTGTATGCTTTACATAGTAAATTTTAGAATTTATTAAATAATCAGAATATGAACATATAAAGAAAATAAAATTCATATCATGGTTTAGTAGAGGCCGATCTTTTGATTGGGTGAGCGGGGGTACTCATTATTGACCTTCCCCTCTCATACCTAAGGTTCCGAGCCAAGCATCCTTGGTTACGACGAACAGTGGCCTTGGCACTGAGTCGTGGGTTTCCTAATTTCCCAAAATATTAGGTGGCGACTCTGAGATCTAATGACGCAGTCCATTTTTGACAAAATTGCAATAAAATGGATTTTCAATAAAAGTTGTCAAATCTGGACTCTCATCTATGTTTCACATTACACTCGTGAGACTAGATCAAAGAGATCTCGGGAGTCTGAACTGTTTAACGCGCGCGGGTACCCCCCGGGCATGTTACAACGTGTGTACGCTATTACTACACTAGACCTTGTACCAATGTCTTTAGTAGTGAGAAGAACTTTCTTGTTATGCAATTCCATTACTAATGTATTGATTGATACGGGTGCATCCCATTCATTTATCTCGTCTGCATTTGCATCGGTTTTGGGTTTAGAGTTGGCTCAATTAGCATCTCCTCTCTATGTAGAGTCACCTATCGGTGGTGAGATTGTTCTGAAGCAAGGATGTCGGGGTTGTGACATAGAGGTTGCCGGTCATCGACTTCCTTTTGCATTTGTGTTGATTGACATGTCTAGTTTTAATGCTATTTTGGGTATGGACTGGTTGTCATCATATCGAGCTGTCATTGATTGTTACCGTCAAAGGGTTACTGTATGTACCTTGAGTGGTGGCTGCTTTTTTTTCTTGGGGGACCGGATTGATAGAGTCTTATCACTGGTGTATGATCTGTGTGGGCGGAGTGAACTTAGTTGTCTTCTTGCCAACTTCTTGGGTAATGAGTGTGATGAAGTCCTAGTTGATTTGCCGAGAGTGGTTTGTGAATACTTAGATGTTTTTCCCAAGGATTTTACTAGTTTACCATCTCACCAAGAGATTGAGTTCTCTATTGACTTAGTGCCTAACACAGCACCAATTTCTATGGCACCATATGGATTTGCGCCTGTTGAGTTGAGTGAGTTAAAGATTCAACTCCAAGACCTGCTAGATAAGGGTTTTATCCACCCTAATACTTCACCATGGGGAGCATTGGCTCTCTTTGCTAAAAGGAAAGATAATGCGTTGCGACTTTGTATCGATTACCGGAAGTTGAACTGGGTAACTGTTAAGAACAAGTATCCAATGCCTCGTATAGATGATTTGTTTGATCAGTTGAAAAGGTCTTATTGCATTTCTAAGATAAACATGAGATCGGGTTATCACCAGTTGAGAGTAAGGGAGGAGGATATCCAGAAAATGGCATTTTATATGTGGTATGGCTATTATGAGTTCCTAGTGATGCCTTTTGGGCTAGCCAATGCACCCGCCGTGTTTATGGATTTGATGAATCGTATCTTTCGTGAGTTCTTAGACCGCTTTATAGTCGTCTTTGTAGAAGACATCTTGATTTACTTTCCATCTGAGGAGGAGCACGAGGAACACTTACGAGTGGTGCTTGAGTTGCTTAGAGCTCACAAACTGTATGCGAAGTTTGGGAAATGTGAAATTTGGTTGAGAGAAGTTAAGTTCTTAGGCCATGTGGTATCCAGGGAAGGGGTGACTGTAGATTCATCCAAGATAAAGGTAGTGCAAGATTGAGAACCACCTAAGAAGGCTTTCTAGATCCGTAGTTTCTTGGGGTTGGCCGAGTATTATTGTTGGTTTGTGAAAGATTTCTCTAGATTAGCTTCACTGTTAACTAGACTGACGAGAAAAGGAATTAAGTTCGTGTGGAGTGAGTCTTGTGAGAAGTCCTTTCAAGAGCTTAAGGTTAGACTCACCACTGCTCCAGTATTGATTATTTTGGAAACGGATTTGGGCTATTTGGTGTATTATGATGCTTCACGAGAAGGTTTGGGTTGTGTATTGATGCAAGAGGGGAAGGTAGCGCCTATGGCCCATGACAGTTGAAAACATATATGAGGAACTACCTTATTCATGATCTACAGTTAGTGCCGATGATCTTTGCTTTGAAGATTTGGAGGCATTATTTGTATGGTGAGAAGTTTGAGGTATTTTCTAATCACAGGAGTCTGAAGTTTCTATTTACACAGAAGGACTTGAATTTGAGGCAGATGAGGTAGATGGAGTTCATAGAAGATTATGATTTTGAGTTACATTATTATCCGGGGAAGGCCAATGTTGTGGCTGATGCCTTGAGTAGGAAATCCATTAGCAGTGTGGCTGGTATTTCCATTCGGGAATGGGAGATGTTGGGTACTCTTGGGGAGTTTGACTTGCATCTTGGCGAGTCCATTGAGTCTACAGCCTTGTTTTCGATAGTTGCACAACTTGCGCTTGTGAACCGAGTGATAGAAACACAGAGGGGTGACCTTGATGTAGACCCTCTAGAAGAAGATCTCTAGTGGGAAGGTAGAAAAAGGCTTGAATATGCACTCCGACTTGAGTGTTAGATACCTTGACCATCTTTTCATGTCGGAGTCTTGCCGAGAAGAAGTACTCTGAGAGTTTCACTATTCATGCCTTACAGTGCACATGAGAGGCACAAAGATGTATCACGACCTTTGTCGCCAGTTTTGGTAGAAGATGTGGTCGTGTTTGTGTCGAGGTGCCTTACTTGTCAACAAGTGAAGGCCGAGCATCAGAGGTCAGCTGGTTTGTTGTAGCCCTTGCCTATAGCGGAGTGGAAGTGAGAGCATGTCAAGATGGATTTTGTTGTGGGCCTTCCGAGGACTTAACGGGGCAGTGATGCGATTTGGGTGGTAGTTTACTGGTTAACCAAGCCGGCGCACTTTGTACCTATGCGCATGAGTGACTCAGTAGATCAGCTTACCGACCTTTATATTAGGGACATAATGAGATTGCACAGAGTCTTTGTGACGATTATTTGGATAAAGATCCGCGTTTACACGGCTCGGTTGTGACAGATCTTACAGAGTGCCTTGAGCACTAGATTGAATTTTAGCATCGCGTATCATCCTCAGACTGACGGGCAGTCAAAGCGCACCATTCAGATTTTAGAGGATAATGCTTCGAGGTTGTATTCTTGACTTTAAGGGGTCGTGGGAAAGGCACTTACCCTTAGTGGAGTTTGCCTATAATAATAGCTTCCAATCAAGTATTGGTATGGCACTATTTGAGGCCTTGTATGGTCGATCGTGTAGATCTCTGTATGTTGGGCTGAGGTGGGTAATGCACCAATGTCGGGTCCAAAGTTAGTTCGAGAAATGACGAAAAAGTTGCACTTATCTGTAAGAGGCTGGTTACGGCACAAAGTCGCCAGAAGAGTTATGCTAACCACAGGAGGAGACCTTTGTCTTTTGAGGTAGGAGATCATATCTTCTTGAAGATATCACCTAGGCGAGGTTTGATGAGGTTCGGGAAGAGTGGGAAGTTATCCTCTCGATTTATTGGACCTTTTGAGATCCTTAAGCAGATTGGAGAGGTAGCCTATTGCTTGGCTTTGCAACCACAGCTTTCCGGAGTTCATGATGTGTTTTATATTTGTATGCTTCGGAAGTATGAGCCGGATCCATCGCACGTGTTGGATTGGATCGACTTAAAGGTAGATGAGGATGCCTCGTATAAGGAGAGACCGGTGAGAATCTTGGACACTCAAGACCAAGTCTTGCGAGGCAAGACAATTCCCTTTGTTAAAGTATTGTGCAAACATCACATGGTTGAGGAAGCAACTTGGGAACGTGAGTCGGAAGTCCGTGAGAAGTATCCGGACTTATTTGTTGATGTTTGAGCATGTATTGAAATTTTGTTATGTTAATGAAATATAAAAACATTGTATATGTTTTGAGAATATGGAATCATTGTATATGTTGTATATGTTTTGCAAACACGGGTCTAATATAAACATTGTATATGTTTTGGAAAATGTGAATGGTACTTTCAATGTTGGAACTTATGTATCGGGTTGATGAGAATGGATGACCGGAGAATAGGTCATGGTGATGGAATTGATTGATTATCATTATTGTAATTGGTTTAAACATGGCTTTAAAGTTTGATTTATAATTTCGAGGACGAAATTCCTTAAGGAGAGAAGATTATAGCGATTCTGGTTTAGATCCGACCCATTTTGTATCATGGACTCGGGTTTCATAGTTTTGTATTGTTGTTCATGTCTTACTTCCCTTATACTTCCATAAGTTTGGCTATTGGATTGTAGTGGTTGTGTTTGGAACAGGTTGGTTGCTATAATCTCAAACTTTTGTTGCCCAGAACTTTACTCCTCCACTCGAGCGTCACTTCTTGCGCTCGAACGGGCTTTGAGAACTCTCAGTACTTTTGCAGGTCTACAAAACTACTGGGAGAGTGTGTTCAACGCTTGAGCAGCCTTTTTTACGCTCGAGCGTTGCTCTATTGTTTGCAAAACTACTGGATGTGTGCATTCTACGCTCAAGTGTCACTTCTTGTGCTCGAGCGGATTAACTTATTTTGTCTAGTGCTGAAGCGTCACTTTTCACACTCGAACAGACTGTGTGTATATCAGTTCACAAAAAGGTCATTTTACATCATTTTTTTGATATTTCTCTCTCTAAACATTTCAAAAACCCTAGATCTAGAGTTTCTCTCTCTAAAACTCACATTCTTTCTTCTAGAACACCTAGATTCGTTGGTTTGTCTACCCTAGTGTCTTTGGGAAAAAGGTAGAAGTCAACTAGAGCTCCATTTCGGTCCGAACAAAGTTTGGTTTTGGCGTCTTTGAAGTTCCTCCATTACTTCCTTGGTCTTCTAAGCTTGAGGTAGGGATTTTCTACACTCTTTTATGGTTTTTAACTTAGTTGTTTGTTGTTGTATAAATAATATTGAAATTTTGGAGGATTTTGAATAAATCTAGGAGTTTGGTTTAAAATCAAAATAGGGGGTTTACAAATGGATGTATTGAAAATGGTTATAGGAGTGCATATGAGATTGTGTTGTAATAAAAACGTTGATTTTGATACTTGGGTTGGATTTTGGGAAAAGATGGGTTTGACCTAAAATGCCTCAATTACTTATTTTGTATAAATAAATGGAATTTGTATTGGAAATGTGAAATTAGATGGATGTTTATATAGATGGTGTTTGGGAAGTGGGTTTTTATGTAGGTTTTTTTAGTTGTAGGTTTTTATTAGATAAAAAAATTTTGGTGTTTGGGAGGATAGTTGAGTTTTTATGTGATTGGATGTGATGTTTGTGAGAGAAAAAGTGAAATGATTATGGGGTTGGATGTGATATTTTGTTTGGATGTGTTTTTTTTGGTTTTGTAAAAAGTTTGTCTTTTAGTGGAAAAAATGAGAAAAAAATTCGGAACCTAGGTTCCCAAACACCACCATAAATGGTGGTATTGGATATGTATTATTTCTCATCTATGAAAATTTGGATAGTTTATCTGTCTTGGAGTTTAGAAATATCAGTTTCGGGTTATCGGTGAAGGATAGCTATGATTGTTGTAGAAATTATATGAAGATTAGGTGAATTGAACCTAAACTCGCATCCGTTGTCGTTGAATATGACTACGTCTTTAATACATTGTAAATGTATGATGTTTGAGAGAAGAAAGGGGATGTACTCCATTGAATTAAGTTGGCCTGTGTGTCTAGAGTGAAAGTCCCAAAAACCGTGTGTATATATGGGTGCCAATTCCCGCGGACGAAATATTCGTAAAATGGTAAATAGAAGTGTTTGTATAATGGTTGTGTTGGTTAGAAACCCACTAAGTTGTACCTTCAGTTTGGTTGTTTGAATAAAATGGAAATGACTCATGAATTGAGATAAAACGGATTGAGATATAAGGCTTGGCATAGAATGGTTTTTAAAAGACTTATAAATGATCTGATCACGGGCATTGTATATGCATATCATACTTACATCTTTGTTAAGATTCATATATTGTGTTAGATTATTTCTACTGGGTTTTGGCTCACCCTATTTGGAGAAAACCATTTTCAGGTACTGGTGATATGCCTTCACTAAGGACTTAGCTTGGGAGGACTGTGTAGCTGGGGGCTCAGTTTCATTATTTTGTATTTAATGTTTGTACAAGCCTAGGGCTTTATATGTTTTGAGGTTAAGACTCACTTTTGATATAACCAAGCATTGTCTTAGAAAGTTGTAGCCTTTAGGGCTTTTCCATTATTTGTTTAACTTCTATTTCGTATTATGTTGTTGACATATGCTATAGATTCATGGTTAGGACTTATAAATGTATATCCGCATGTGCCACCTCTTTTGTACAACTGAATCTCTTGAGATGGAAGGATGCCATTCTCTGATTTATGTTGTCATTTAATTATTGTTACGGTTGGTTAATTATGATTATTTCGCGGCGTTACAGATGATTGATCAATAATTTGTAATTTACTATTTCATTTCATTTTATTATTATTATTATTATTATTATTATTATTATTATTATTATTATTATTATTATTATTATTATTTTGTATTAGATTATTGAGGTAGAGTATAATACAAATGATTGGTTGGCTAGTAGGTGCCAACCTAGTTGGGATGTACTTGATCTATAAGGATGCAATTGCTCTACCATCATCAATAATATATATCTATTTTATTTTATAATATCAATTTTTTGTAATATTTTATTTCATTTTAAAATAAAAATTATTCATTCAATAAATGTTATATAAATAATTTAATATTGTAATATTGAAAGTTTCATTTTAATATATATAAAATTAATCATTTCGAAAGAAAAAAATTACATAATTGCATACTTTTTTAGTTATAAGTTCATAATTAAAAAAACATAAGTCATATATAATTAAATTTAAATATCACCAAAAAAACATAATCAAACAAAATATCTCATTAATCTTAATTAAAATACTTTAATATAATTTTTCTTTTATTTTTTATTCCTAATAAATAAAAAAATAAAAAAAGGTTCGATTAGGCCCGACCCACGGCCTAGGCCCTAGGCTCTATTATGAGTGGGCTTGCGTTTGGGTCTGGGCCCTACTTTTTGGCCCATGGTCCGGCCCACTAAAAAGGAGGGAGCCCGTGAGGCCCACTCGGGCCGGCCCAAGCTTGGGCCCAGATGGTAAATATTTATGGGTAATTTTTTTTATTGTAAACATTTATTTATTTTTTTAATATGCGCCGTATTTACTATATTTGTGAGCTGTATTTTTTAAAAATATTTTTAATATTTAAAAAAAATTATTTTTTATTTTAAATATATAATTTTTATTTCAAATATTTTCTTATTTTTTTATTTTAAATATTTTATTTTATTTTTCATTTTTTTATTTTAACATTTGAAGTTTTTGAAAAAAAAATTAAAAATTTAATTTTTAAAATTTTAAAAAATTTTGGATCACACATTTATATTTAAATCAAAACAAATTATTTGGAAAATACTTAAAAAAATAACAAAATATTTTTTTCAAAACATAAAAATATTTTTCTTCAAAAATAAAAATAAAAATATTTTCTAAAAAACATTTTTTTTAAAAAAATAAAAAACCATTTTAAAGAACAAAATAACAAAATATTTTTTTTGAGTTTTTTTTTTTTTGGGTTTTAAAAATAGAGTTTTGAAAAGAGTTTGCTTATGAGTTTTGGAAAAGAAAATTGAAAATAATTTTGAATTGAGTGTTTGGTTATGAATTTTGAAAAATAATTAATTTTTTTTTCAAAATTTAACAATAAAACCTAACAAGGACATTTAGCCACCCTCATTTTGATATCTCTATCTAGTTTTGATACATCATGACTTTTGCATTTTTGCTTTTGTTTTGCTGGGTCTGATTCACAATTTTTCCAATAATTCATCAAGATGTGCTCTACATGAGTTGCGTGGAAATGTGGTTGATGGCTATTGAGTGGTTGATTTTTAAGTCAAAAATCATTAAAAGAAAAGTCAAAATCTACTGAGTAGTTTGGTATTATTAAAAAATGATGGGAGAAACTTCTTCGGAAAACTACAAATCAAGATAATTTTAAAAAATAATTACATATGAAAAAAATATGGCAATTTTTTCAATAATTTTACAAGTGGTTGATTGTAACTGAGTTGTGGGTATGTCTTCAAAGGAGATGCAGACATTTCTGAGATGGGATTGAAGTCCCCACCTTATCACCAAGATGTGCTCTATATCAATTGCATGGAGATGTGGTTCATGGCTAATTGAGTGGTTGCTTTTTAAGTTTAAGTCTCTCAAAATAAAAGTCAAAGTCTACTGAGTGGTTTAGAATAAATAGAAAATGATGGGAGACACTTCTTGTGAAAATTACAAATCAAGGTAATGTCTTACAAAATAATTACATATGAAAAAATATGATAATTTTTAAAATAATTTTATAGCTAGCTGATTGGTGATTCTTCAAAGGAAATGCAGATATTTCAGAGATGGGACTAAAGTCCCCACCTTATCACCAAGATGTGCTCTATATGAGTTGCGTGGAAATATGGTCGATGGCTAATTGGGTGGTTACCTTTTAAATAATTTTATAGCTAGCTGATTGGTGATTCTTCAAAGGAAATGCAGATATTTCAGAGACGGGACTAAATCTCCACCTTATCACCAAGATGTGCTCTGTATGAGTTGCATGGAAATATGGTCGATGGCTAATTGGGTGGTTACCTTTTAAGTAAAAGTTCTGCCAAAAAAAAAGAAGTCAAAGCCTACTAAGTGGCTCAGTATTATTAGAAAATGAACTTCTTGGAAAAATTACAAATCAAGGTAACTTTCAAAAAATAATTACATACGAAAAATTATGGAATTTTAATAATTAAAATTCATAAACTTTACTTTTAATCTGTTTTTTTTTTTCAACCTTCAACTAATTTGTTGTTTCTCTAAACTTCTAAGCAACTCTGTAGCAATTATTAATATAGAGATATGAACCACATTTAATTAAGTGATTTTAAAATAAATATTTTAAGATAAATTACATTGATCACCTTTAAAATTTGAAAAAATACAATAAGTTTTATAATTTTGATATAATTATGTTAATATATTTTTTTAGTAAAGTTATATAGATCAAAATTAATATAAATGATATGAAGACACGATGATATACAATGTAAAAATATATATTTCAATATAAAAGCAATGACTACATTTTTTTTATTTATTTATACAAGTAACAAATTTATGATGAAAAAGAAACCAAATATTATCTGAACTAAAACTTTAAGAGAACTTAATATAATTATAACAAATTTATAAATTTATTGTATATATATATTTTTAAATCTTAAAAGAGGTGAATGTAATTTACCTAATATTTTAAATTCAAATACTATTCGATTCATTTGTTAAAAGTCTTGTTGGAAGACGTGTTAATTAACAATATTTAAAAATATATGCTGCACTTATTCTTAAGAAATTATATATATACGATATTATTATGGCCCATGTTAACATGTGTCTCAATTATACTAATTAGTTATATTTTATTCTAGTGTTTTGAAATTTGTTAGATTATTATTTGAGACAATTTAAAAAAAAAAGGTTTTAGCCATGTAAAAAAAGAAAATTTTAATTTTGTTAATTTAAAATTTAATCTTTTAATTTATTTTCAATTTAAGCCATTAGTCTATTTTTGTTAAATAGAACCAATGAAAAAAGAGTATTTGAATAATTAAACTCAATTTAGGTTACATAAATAATCTAAAATACTATTTTTATTGAGTTTAATGACTAAAATATTTATTTTTTATTGATTTTATTTAATGAAATAGAAAAATGGTTTAGATTGAAAACAAATCAAAAGTTTAGGATTTGAATTGATAAAATAAAAAATTTAAGATTTATTTTGTTGCAAAGTGCAAACTCTAGGTTTTGTTTTCTGATTTTCGCTTACTATTTTCATATATTAAAAGGTGAAATATTAATTATAGTGTGGGTTGTATACAAATTCAAACATTCAACAATAAATACATTTAATTAATGAGTAGTTAAAAATAAAAAGTTATCAATTAAATGAGTACTTAAAATTCAAAAGTTAACAAAATCCATCACTAAATATACTTTAACTAGTGTCTAAAGACATTTGTTAGCATTAGTCATTATTTTTTTGATAATTATTTTTAAATAAGGAAATTAATCATAAATATCCATATAGAAGGTAATATAAAAAGGTGACAAAAAATTGGTGACATATGACATTTCTTCTCGTTTTTATACAGAATGTACATTTTTTAAAACTTCTTGTTTTAGGTTAACAAAATTTCTAAAGTCATATTTTGAAAATATATACTTTGAAAACATAATTTTAATTAATTTGTAGTAAAAAAAAAAAAAAACCTTGTTCAGTCTAGACTGGTTTTTTAAAAATTGAGTTTATTTATTTATTTGTTTTTCCTCATTTTTTTTAATTTTTAGTGATTTTTTTGATACTTTAAATATATATATATTAACTTTTTAAATGCATTTAAAAAGTATAATATTTGTTTAATTTTAAAAAAAAAATCACTAAATTTAAAAAATATAAAAATTCAGTACATTTTCGTAAGTACGGAGAAAATTATGACTTGTATAATGATAACATACATTTATTAGGTAGTTGAGAAATAAATAATAATTCATCTAATATGTTTTACAATTTCTTATTTACTAGGAGGATAATGTTAACATTATCATATAATATTCTCAAACTGTCTAAGTAATTTCCTTAATACAAACAAGGAGATTAGGGAGCAGTTGAGAGAAGTAGCAAGAGATCAAATAGTGATATACCTAATTCTGCTTTGGTTCCTTTGATATTTCTTGAAATCATCAAAATCACACCCATCTTTGGAGAAGTTATTGATTGGTCCCGGGTACTGTCACGTGATGTCCTATGTGTTTTCTAATTAGTAAAGAGAAAAAGATTCACAATTTTGTATTAAGTTATTGAAAAACATAAAGGAACATGAAGATTTGTGATTGACTAAAAATTCAACAAATAATTTTTCTATCCTTAAGGTTCCATTCTCTGTCAAAGTAGTTGTCCAATAAATTGAATACAAATATGTACATACTACTACTGGTACTTCCTCTCCCCTTCAACTGGCGACAATTATTTAATTAATTTATTTATTTTTAAAATTTTTTATCGGGAACGAATTACAACAATAATTATAGCTTTTTCAGTTGCTCCTCAAAGGCACTAGGGTGGAAATCTCAAAGGCACTAGGGTGGAAATCTCAAAGGATCTAGATAAAATCTAAGAGAGAATGTGAATTGTAGAGAGAGAAGCTCAAGAACAAGCTTTTTGGAAGAAAAAATTATTCAAAATGTCATCTTCTCATATTAAAATACACGTAGCTCGCTCGAGCGTGGAAAGCCCCGCTCGAGCGTCAGACACAAAGTTCTGCTCGAGCGTGAAAAGCAGCGCTCGAGCGTGGAATGCACACTTCCAGAAGTTCTGCAGATGAAGGTCCCCTCTCGAGCATGGAAGTGGACGCTTGAGCATTCGATGCACACTTCCAGTATTTCAGACATGCAAAAAGAAATAATGAGAGTTGCCGAATCTAGCTCGAGCACAAGAATGGCTGCTCGAGCGGATGAGCAAAATTGTGAAGCCCGCTCGAGCATAAAAATTCCCACTCAAGTGGAAAGGCCTAAATCTGGGCAACACAGGCTTTGAAATATAAACAACCTAGCTGTCCCAAACGCACAACTACAACTCGATAACCAAAATGAAGGGAAAGACAAGGGAAGGAGATAAGAATAACTATTCAAAACCAAACCAACCCGAGTTTGGAATACAATAGATAACGGGTCAAAATCAAAATCACTATAACCTCCCCCTCTTAAGGAATTTCATCCCCGAAATTACAAATCAAGTTCACAAATATGAGGCTGGGTGTGAATGGAGATGGATGGTGACGACAGTGTTGGCGATGGATGGTGACGGTGGTAGTTGGGAATGAGTTGAGGCTGGTGATATGATGGAGAATGAATAGGTGGAGGTTGAGGAAGGGGCTAGAATTACTCGCCAGAGCATGGCGATTGGAGCTGTAGTGGGTGGAGTAGTGGAGTCACTGGTAGAGATGGAGTTTGCAATATGGAGGTCGCCGAAAGGAAGATCACCAATGGTGAATTGCTGCCGGCGATTGAAGGAGATGGGGGTTCAAAGTAAAGGGGTATAATTGGTGTAACACCCCGAAATAATTACAATAATCCAATTCCTAACAACTAGTACATGGTGACATAATTGAAATGATAAGCTTTCATTAATCAGAGTTGATATACAAAATGTGACACATGTGATATACATTCATAAATTATACATCCTGAATCTACAGCATGTGTTGCCAACAGTAAAGAAATAAAACTTGAACAGGTTATCATATGCCCCTAAAGGCTTACATCTTTCCAAGTCAAGGCTTGGATACATAAAAAATGAGTCTGAAAGTAAATACAAATTAAGCCCTAGGCTTGCACAAAAATGAATACAAAATAAATGAAACTAAGCTTTCAACTCCACAGTTCTCCCAAGCTAAGTCCTTGGTGGAGGCATATCAGAAGCACCTGAAAATAGTTTTTCCCAAATAGGGTGAGCCAAAACCCAATAGAAATAATCTAACACAATATATGAATCTTAACAAAGATATAATAGTGAAATGCATATGCAATGCCATGTCAAAATGTTTTACATTTCTTTCTCAAAATCATGCCAGGCTCAATTTATATCACAATTCTCGAATCATATTCTTTACCATAGAAAACAAGAGGGAAGTTCTTAAACCGGTATAACCTTTCACGAATATTTCGTCCGCAGGAAACCGTCAACACTCATGTAAACGTAGTCTATACAAGCACTACTATTGCCATTTTATGGATATTTCATCCGCAGGAATCAGCACCCATGTATATGTTCGTTTTTCGGGACTTTCACCCTAGACACACAGGCCAACTTAATTTGGTGGTGCACACCTCTTTCCAACATTCACCCATTTTCTCAAATTTATATATATATATATATATATGTGCAATGTATTAAATGAATAACAATATTCAATACACATGGATGAGAAATTAGTTTCAATTCACCTAATCCTCTTGCAATTTCTACAACAATCATAACTATCCTCCACCGATAGCCCAAAATAAATATTTCTAAACAGATATAAAATCCCCAATACAGATAAACTTTCCAAACCTCAAGGTGAGTGATAATACATATCAGACTCCACCATCTTTCTCAATAACCAATCAATTTCACATTTTCAACATAAATTTCATTTATATATACAAAATAAATACTTAAGACATTTAGGGCAAAATGTCATTTTTCTTTCCAAAATCCATTTCAAGTATGAAATCAATACCATAATCACAACTCATTCCCATTTCCACTCCCATAATCATTTTCCATACATCCATTTGAAAACCCCTCCTTTGATTTTAAACCAAAACCCTAGGTTTGTTCAAAATCCTCCAAAATCACAATATTGTTTACAAAAAAACAAATAACTAAGTTAAAAATCATAAAAGAGTGTAGAAAATCCCTATGTCAAAGCTAGAAGATGAGATGAACACCGAAGAAACTCAAATGAGGTCAAAAGCCAACTCTATTCGGATGAGAACGAAGCTCTAAGTGAGCTTTACCTTTTTAACAAAGAGAGAAAGGTAGATAAATGGGTAGATCTTGGTGTATTTGTAGAGAGAGAGAGTAAGTTCTAGAGAGAGAAGGTCTCAACTTTAGAGTTTTGAAATGTTTAGAGAGAGAAAGAGATGAAAAAGTGATGTAAAAAGTGACATTTACGAACTTATATACACACAGTCTACTCGAGTGTAAGAAGTTATGCTCGAGCATCCAGACACAAAAATAGTTACTGCTCGAGCGCAAGAAGTGACGCTCGAGCACCAAGACACAAAGAAAAAGGGCATCACCGCTCGAACGTAGAAAACACACTTCCAGAAGTTTTATAGACCATCGATTGAGCGTGAAAATGGCCGCTCAAGCGCAAGACTGTTCGAGCGTAGGAAACACAGCTCAAGCGTAGAATACACTCTCCCAGTAGTTTTGCAAGCCTGCAAAAGTACTAAGAGTTCATAAAGGCCGCTCGAGTGCAGGAAGTGACACTCAAGCAGAGAAATAAAATTCTAGGTAACAAAAGTTTGAAAACCAAGCTACCAACCTGTTCCAAACGCAACCAATACAACCTAATAGCCAAACTCAAGGAAGTATAAGAGAAAAAGACATGAACAACAATCAGCAACTATGAAACCCGAGTTTAGAATGACAAATGGGTCGGGTTAAAACCAAAATCGCTATAATTGGGATTAAGGTAAAGGTTCAAAAAGAAAATATGAGGGACTTAATTGAGTATGGGTACAAAGAAGTTGAGGGTCCAAAGTAGACAGATAATCCGTTTGGTTTAGTTTTAGAATTATAATTTAAGTGTGGAGTTGTATTTTGAAAGATATGTTTTTTAAATGAATTTTGAAAAGAGAAAACTTGTTTGGTTATAAGTTTTTAAAAAGAGTTTTGAGTTGTATTTTGAAATTGTTTCGGGTTTAATTTTTTTTAAATATTTAACAATTCTTAATTTTATTTTTTAAGAGTAAATATTTTTTATTGTAAATATTTATTTATTTGTTTTAGTATGCGTCATATTTACTATATTTGTGCGTTGTATTTTTTAAAAAATATTTTAAATATTTAAAAAATATTATTTTTTATTTTAAATATGTAATTTTTATTTTAAATATTTTCTTATTTTTATTTTAAATATTTTATTTTATTTTTAAAACTTTTTATTTTAATATTTGAATTTTTTAATATTTTTTTAAAAAATTTAATTTTTGTAGATTTTAAAAAATTTTGGATCACCCATATATATCTAAATCATAAGAAATTATTTGGCCAATACATAAAAAAAATATATATTTTTTTTTTCAAAAAAATAAAAATATTTTTCTTCAAAAATAAAAAAAAAATATTTTCTAAGAAAAATATTTTTTCAAAAAAAATAAAAAATAATTTTAAAGAACAAAATAACAAAATATATTTTTTGATTTTTTTTTGTTTTAAAAATAGAGTTTTGAAAAGAGTTTGCTAATGAGTTTTGAAAAAAAATTTGAAAAGAATTTTGAATTGAGTGTTTGGTTATGAATTTTGAAAAAAAAAATTTAATTATTTTAATTTAAAAATAAAACCTAACAAGGACATTTAGCCACTCTCATTTTGATATCTCTATCTACTTTTGTTACATCATGACTTTTGTATTTTTGTTTTTGTTCTGCTGGGTCTGATTCACAATTTTTCCAATAATTTTATAACTAATTGATCCCCACCTTATCACCAAGATGTGCTCTACATGAGTTGCGTGGAAATGTGGTTGATGGCTATTGAGTGGTTGATTTTTAAGTCAAAAATCGTCGAAAGAAAAGTCAAAATCTACTGAGTAGTTTGGTATTATTAAAAAATGATGAGAGAAACTTCTTCAGAAAATTACAGCTAGTTGATTGTAATAATTTTACGGCTAGTAGATTGTAACTGAGTTGTGGGTATGTCTTCAAAGGAGATGCAGACATTTCTGAGATGGGACTGAAGTCCCCACCTTATCACCATGATGTGCTCTATATTAGTTGCATGGAGATGTGGTCGATGGCTAATTGAGTTGCTGCTTTTTAAGTTGAAGTCTGTCGAAATAAAATTCAAAGTATACTGAGTGGTTTAGTATTATTAGAAAATGATGGGAGACACTTATTGTGAAAATTACAAATCAAGGTAATTTCTTACAAAATAATTACATATGAAAAAATATGGTAATTTTTTCAATAATTTTATAGCTAGCTAATTGGTGAGTCTTCAAAGGAAATGCAGACATTTTAAAGGCGGGACTAAAGTCCCCACCTTATTACCAAGATGTGCTCTATATGAGTTGCGTGAAAATATGGTCAATGTCTAGGGGTGTAAAAATAGCCCGAGGCCCATGAGCGGCCCAAAACTCACTCGAGACCCGAGGTGAGCCCGACTTGTTTTGGCCCAGTTAGGCTTGGGGTCAAGCCCAATCCAGTACCTTGGGCCTGGGCCTTCCATTTGAAGTCCGGCCCGGCCCAAAAAAAATTCGAGCCCTACTGGCAGCATTGGGCCCGGCCCAGCCCATTGGGCTTTCTCTTTACCAATGGTCAAATTTCAAAAAAAAATAAAATAAAAAGTAACTTATAATAGTTAAATAATTTAAAAAAATAAAAATGAAAATAGAAACTTGATCTTGCAAAAAGACAAAACAAAACAAAACAATCAAAAAAATAATGTTGCAAGTTGCAACTTTTGGCCCAGTTAGGTTTGGGGTCGAGCCCAATACAGTACCTTGGGCCTGGGCCTTCCATTTGAAGTCCGGCCCGGCCCAAAAAAATTCGAGCCCTACTGGCGGCATTGGGCCCGGCCCAGCCCATTGGGCTTTCTCTCTACCAATGGTCAAATTTAAAAAAAAATAAAATAAAAAGTAAATTATAATAGTTAAATAATTAAAAAAAATAAAAATGAAAATAAAAACTTGATCTTGCAAAAAGACAAAACAAAACAAAACAATCAAAAAAATAATGTTGCAAGTTGCAACTACTTGCAATGAAAAAGAAAATATATATATATATAAATAAACAAATTGTCAAAAGGTGACCTGTTGCTCAGTGCCCCCGCCCTACCCCCTACCAGTATGGGTGTAACTCGAGCAGGTTTGGGCTGGTTGGGAGGTTGTCAAAGTCCAAGCCTAAACCAAGTTATGTTGAGACCTACCCAGGCCTGAATTGTAACCCAAGATTAACCTACTACCAGTGCCTGCCCTTTATTTGCATCATGTGTTGCATCACTCTGTATGCCACATAAAGTTAAGTTGCAAATTGCAATTAAAAAAATAATGTCTGTACCTTTGTAGACTGTAAAAAAAAATAAAATAAAATTTAACAGTCATATTATTGTTTCGTACAATGTTAATATTTTTTTATTTTTTTATACAATTATTTCAACCTTTCAAACTACTATAAATATCCTCTCTTTTCCAAAATAAATCTCACAAATAATTCTCACTTAAACTCTCAATCTCTCTCAGCTCTCAATTAATTTTGAAGTATTATCCCAAAGTGGCAATTGCAATTGTGCAACAAGAAAGTTTTATCAGAAGAAGCTAATTTTTTTAACGCATTTTCCAGTCGGTAACATTAATTAGTTTAATTACATTTATTAGCTACTCATTTTTTTCATTAATTATTTGTGAAGATATATTAATTATTATTTTTTATTCATTGTATTGACACATTATTTAAATTAATTGTTAGTTTTCATATATTGTCTTACTTACATTACTATGGATCCTAATATTCCTAATGTTTATGTCGATGTTGATACATATACTACACAATAACAATTTGTTGATTCTCCTTCTAATATCCCTCTTCCAACAGTTGGATCATCATCTAGGAGGAGAAGTAGTAGTGTTTGGGAACATTTTGAAAAAATATCTATAAATAATCCTGATGGTACAATTACATTTAAAGCAAAATGTAAATATTGTGCACATTTACTTAGTGCTACATTTGCAGGGGGTACTAATCATCTAAAAAGGCATGCTAACAAACATTTATAAAGTCAACAACTTGATATTCGAAATCAAATGCAATTAGGAGCTTCATCAACTAGTAATTTGTAAACATTTTCATATGATCCTATACGTGCACAAAATTCTGTAGTTGATTATATTATTAAAAAAGAACAACCTTTTACTACTAGTGAATGTCTCGATTTTGCAGAAATGATTCATGAAAGTTTTGCACCGCAATATCAAAGTTTTTCAAGAAATACTACTAGAAATAGGATTTTAAAGAAATTTAAGGATGTTAAAAGTGAATTATTTGACATCTTTAAAAATTTGAATGGAAGAGTTTGTTTAACATTTGATCTATGGTCAAATAATAGTTTTGAATATTAATGTATCACTGCACATTTTATTGATAATGATTGGAAATTAAATAAAAGAATTATTTCATTTAAATTAGTTGAACTTCCATACACTGGTCATTCGTTTGGTGTAGAAAGAAAGGTATTATATGAGTGGGTTTTACAAAATAAAATATTTACGATTAGTTTAGATAATGCAACATATTATAATCAAACTGTAGCCCATTTAAAATCAACTTTACAATTATTTGTTGATGGTGATTTATTTCATGTTCGTTATTGTGCCTATATTTTAAATTTGATTGTTAAAGAAGCTATGCATGTATACGAAACTTCCGTACTTGTAATAAAAATGTAATTTTTACTATTATGTCTTCTGCTAATCAAATTTTGGAATATAGAAAATTTTGTCAATGAGAAAATATGCTATTTAAAAAATTAATTTTAGATGTAGATAGTAGGTGGAATTCAACATATAATATGTTAAAATAGCTTGTAAACAAAGAAGAGTAATGGATTTATTTTTTTGCAACAACATCAATAGGAGGAATACCGACTCCCACAGAACTTAATTGGCGCCAAGTAGCCTTGTATAAAGATTTTTTAAAAGTTTTTGATATTTCAACAAAATTATTTTCTTATATATATTCCAACTTCACTATTTGCTTTACATATGTTAGCAGAAATAATTAAAGTTTTCGTAAAATATATGGGTAATGAATATTATGTAACTATTATTACTTCAATGAAAGCAAGATTTAATAAATATTTTGTTCCTTTGCCTCATGTATTAGGTTTAGCCATAATAATTGATCCTAGGTGTAAAGAAATTAGTTTACAAGAATTTTTAGAACGTCTTTTCGTTGATCAAACACAGTTTGCCCCTATTATGCAAACATGCAACAGATTATTTGAAGAATACAGGGCAGCTGCATCTATAAATACACCTACATATACTACACTAGCAGTCTCATCTCGAGGCTAGAGATTAAGTGTTTTTTCAGCAATAAAAAGTAGAAGAATATCTCAACATACAAGTGTAAGTAGTTTTGAACTACAATGTTTTTTGGAAAGCTCGTCAGTGGATGGTTCCGATGATTTTGACATTTTGGAATGGTGGAAACAAAATGAAACTATGTGGCCTGTGGTTTCACAGATGGCTCGTGATATACTAACCATTCCTATTTCTACAGTTGCTTCGGAAACAGCTTTTAGTGCAGGTGGACGGGTGTTAAGCGATTACCGGAGCAGGCTTTCACCCCAAATGATTGAGGCACTGATGATATCCAAAGATCATGTGCATGCGCTTACAAGAAGATAAAATTATAGTGAAAATAAGTGAATTCAAAATGATTTGGAGGACATATCCTCGGACAACACGACTGAAATGTCTGTCTCTTCCGATAATATAGCGATTATGGTTTAGACTCGACCCATTTTGCATCCTGGGCTCGGGTTTCATAGTTTCGTATTGTTGTTCATGTCTTACTTCCCATATACTTCCTTGAGTTTGGCTATTAGATTGTAGTGGTTGCGTTTAGAATAGGTTGGTTGTTTGAATCTCAAACTTTTGTTGCCCAGAACTACTCCTCCGCTTGAGCATCACTTCTTGCGCTCGAGCGGGCTTTGAGAACTCTCTGTACTTTTGCATGTCTGCAAAACTACTGGGAGAGTGTGTTCTACGCTCGAGCGGTGCTTCCTGCACTCGAGCGGTCTAGGCTCGAGCGACCTTTCTTGCACTCGAGCATTGGTCTACTATCTGCAAAGCTACTAGATGTGTGCATTCTACGCTCGAGCGTCACTTTTTGTGCTCGAGCGGATCAACTTATTTTGTCTAGCACTCAAGCGTTACTTCTCAAGCTCGAGCGGACTATGCATATATCAGTTTATAAAAAGGTCTTTTTATATCATTTTTTTTTGATATCTCTCTTTCTAAACATTTCAAAAATCCTAGATCTAGAGTTTCTCTCTCTAAAATTCACATTCTCCTTTCTAGAACACCTAGATCCGTTGGTTTCTCTACTGCAGTGTCTTTGGGAAAAAGTTAAAACTTATCTAGAGCTCCATTTTGGTCCGAACAAAGCTTGGTTTCGGCATCTTTGAAGTTCCTCCATTGCTTCTTTCGTCTTCTAAGCTTAAGGTAGGGATTTTTTACACTCTTCTATGGTTTTTAACTTAGTTATTTGTTGTTGTATAAACAATATTGGAATTTTGGAGGATTTTAAATAAACTTGGGATTTTGGTTTAAAATCAAAAGAGGGGGTTTACAAATGGATGTATTAAAAATGGTTATGGAAGTGAATATAAGATTGTGTTGTAATAAAAAGGTTGATTTTGATACTTGGGTTGGATTTTGGGAAAAGAGGGGTTTGCCCTAAAATGTCTCAATTACTTATTTTGTATAAATAAATGGAATTGGTATTGAAAATGTGAAATTGGATGGATGTTTATATAAATGGTGAAATTAGATATGTATTATCTCTTATCTATGGAAATTTGGATAGTTTATTTGTCTTGGAGTTTAGAAATATCTATTTTGGGCTATCGGTGGAGGGTAGCTATGATTGTTGTAGAAATTGCATGAGGATTAGGTAAATTGAAACTAATCTCTCATTCGTTGTCGTTGAATATGACTATGTCTTTAATACATTGTAAATGTATGACGTTTGGGTGAAGAAAGGGAATGTACTCCATGTTTGGGAGAAGAAAGGGGATGTACTTCATTGAATTAAGTTGGCCTGTGTGTCTAGGGTGACAGTCCCGAAAATCGCGCATATACATAGGTATTGATTCCCGTAGACGAAATATCCGTAAAATGACAAATAGAAGTGTTTGTATAATGGCTGTGTTGGTTAGAGACCCACTGAGTTGTACCCTCAATTTGGTTGTCTGAATGAAATGGAAATGACTCATGAATTGAGGTAAAACGGATTGAGATATAAGGCTTGGCATAGAATGGTTTTCTAAAAGAGTTATAAATGATCTGATCACGGGCATTGTATGGGCATATCATACTTATATCTTTATTAAGATTCATATATTGTGTTAGATTATTTCTATTGGGTTTTGGCTAACCCTATTTAGGGAAAACTATTTTTAAGTACTAGTGATATGCCTCCACTAATGACTTAGCTTGGAAGGACTGTGGAGCTGGAGGCTTAGTTTCGTTATTTTGTATTTAATGTTTGTACAAACCTAGGGCTTTATATGTTTTGAGCTTAAGACTCACTTTTGATGTAACCAAGCATTGTCTTGGAAAGTTGTAGCCTTCAGGGCATTTCCATTATCTGTTTAACTTCTATTTCGTATTATGTTGTTGACATATGTTATAGATTCAGGGTTAGGACTTATGAATGTATATCCACATGTGCCACCTCTTTTGTACAATTGAATCTCTTTATTAAGATTCATTTAATTATTGTTACGGTTGGTTAATTATGATTATGTCGGTGCGTTACAACTTGGTATCAGAGCGTACCGGGTTTGAATACTTTGGGTATGTGCGAAGTGGTTATTACCACAATGGGTTTGTCTCGTTTAGCAGAGGCGTTAGTTTGTACAGTATGCTTACAGAATAACATGCTTATGTGATTATATTGGTATGGGATTTAATTCCTAAGATATTAATTGGGTCTACGGATTTCTAAAAGTCCTATTAGAAGAGCACTTGATTACTGCGGTTTCTGTTGGAACTCTGGCGACGCCGTGGGATGGTCATTATCTAGGAAGGAAATTCGTATGTGCTTATGTGACTACGTGCTTACGTGGAGTGAATTGTTGTTGTCCACCATATTAGGACACGAGTGAATTAGCAGCGGCACATCTGTAAATGTGCTAATCTCTTTGTTACTTTCATTAGGACGTCAGGACGTGGACGTGGTAATGGGAGGCGTGGTAAGCCTAGGAGGCATGAGGTGCCTTTACTGGATGATATTCCGGCGCAAGAGAAGAGAGTTGGTTAGGCCAATGTGGCCAAACCAATTGGTTAGCAGGCCATAGACGCCTTAGCCCGCGAAATGGCCAGAGCATTGTGGGAGTCTATGGACATCTCAGGGCTGAGAATCAAGTCCAGGCCCAAGTAGCTGAGGCAGGGCCATCGTTTTTGAAACGAGAGTTTTTACGGTCGAATCCGAACAAGTTTTTAGGTGATCCCAAGGAGCCACTGAAGGCGGATGAATGGCTAGAGCAAATAGTGAAAATGTTCGAGATACTTGGCATCGAGGACAACCAGTTGAGAGAGACTTTGGCATCCTTTCAGCTGAAGGGTGATGCGGGTCAATGGTGGAAGTATGCGCGTAGACATATTAGAGTGACTTGGGAGGCCTTTGTCAATGCCTTCCAGGACAAGTTCTTACCTCCCACTGTTAGGGAGAAGTTGAGGGATTAGTTTTCTCAACTCAAGTAGATGAGCACACCGGTGGCCGAGTTTGAGGCTGCATTTACTAGTTTGTCGATGTTTGCACTAGAACTTGTGGCAACTGAGGAGTGCCGTTGTTTAGAGTTAGAGAAGAGATTGAGGACTGGGCTCATGTTCAAAGTGGTCAGGTCAATGATTAGGGATTATGGACGCCTTGTAGATGTGACGTCACATCTTAAGACCGTGATGTAGATGAAGGAAGATCGGCTAAGGGGCTCCAGGAGGAGTCAGGACGTTCAGGAAGACAGTAAGCGATAGAGGGGTTCTAACCCGTAGTAGTCCCAAGGAGCACAGTCAAGGTCCATGTTTCCAATACCGAGCTCAGGTTCTGGGAGAGGTGGTCAGGGAGATTTTACTTGCTTCAAGTGTGGCTAGTTAGGTCATAATTCTCCAGCTTGTCCGCAAAGGGGAGGAGGGCAACGGTCTAGTTCATCTGAGGCTTATTCTTAGAGCCAGAGTCAGGGGAGATGGTAGCCGTTTACATGCTATCAGTGTGGGCAGGTAGGGCACTTGAAGAGGTTTTGCCCTCAGTTGGGTGGCACACCTGGTGTGTCTGGTTTGAGGTAGACATAGAGCCACTAGCCTACATAGTCAGCACCGGCCTCTAGGGCCAATTAGGGAGCCTCTTCGGCTCAGTCAGTGCATCAACCTTATTCTCTAAGGGGTGAGCAGGTTGAGTAGAGACCTACATGGCGTGTGTATGCTATTACTACACCAGACCTTGTACCAACGCCTTTATTAGTGAGAGGTACTTTCTTGTTATGAAATTCCATTACTAATGTATTGATTGATACGGGTGCAATCCATTCATTTATCTCGTCTGCATTTGCATCAATTTTGGGTCTAGAGTTGGCTCAGTTAGCATCTCCTCTCTATGTAGAGTCACCTATCGGTGGTGAGATTGTTCTGAAGCATAGGTGTCGGGGTTGTGACATAGAGGTTGCCGGTCGTCGACTTCCTTTTGCATTTGTGTTGATTGACATGTTTAGTTTTGATGTTATTTTGGGTATGGACTGGTTGTCATCGTATCGGGCTGTCATAGATTGTTACCGTCAAAGGGTTATTGTATGTACCTTGAGCGGTGGTTGCTCTTATTTCTTGGGGGACCGGATTGATAGAGTCTTATCACCGGTGTATGATTTGTATGGGCGGAGTGAACTTAGTTGTCTTCTTGCCAACTTCTTGGGTAATGAGTGTGATGAAGTCCTAGTTGATTTACCGAGAGTGGTTTGTGAATACTCAGATGTTTTTTCCAAGGATCTTACTAGTTTACCATCTCACCGAGAGATCGAGTTCTCTATTGACTTAGTGCCTAGCACGACACCGATTTCTATGGCACCATATGGATTTGTACCTGCCGAGTTGAGTGAGTTGAAGATTCAACTCCAAGACTTGATAGATAAGGGTTTTATCCACCCTAATACTTCACCATGGGGAGCACTGGCTCTCTTTGTTAAATGGAAAGATGGTGCATTGCGACTTTGTATCGATTACTAGAAGTTGAACTGGGTAACTGTTAAGAACAAGTACCCAATGCCTTGTATAGATGATTTGTTTGATCAGTTGAAGGGGTCTTGTTGCATTTCTAAGATAAACATGAGATCGGGTTATCACCAGTTGAGAATAAGGGAGGAGGATATCCAGAAAATGGCACTTTGTAAGTGGTATGGCCATTATGAGTTTCCAGTGATGCCTTTTGGGCTAGCCAATGCACCCACCGTGATTATGGATTTGATGAATTGGATCTTCCGTGAGTTCTTAGACTGCTTTGTAGTCGTCTTTGTGGACGACATCTTGATTTACTCACCATCTGTGGAGGAGCACGATAAACACTTACGAGTGGTGCTTGAGTTGCTTAGAGCCCACAAACTGTATGCGAAGTTTGGGAAATGTGAAATTTGGTTGAGAGAAGTTAAGTTCTTAGGTCATGTGGTATCCAGGGAAGGGGTGACTGTAGATTCATCCAAGATAAAGGTAGTGCAAGATTGGAAACCACCTAAGAATGCTTTCGAGATCCGTAGTTTCTTGGGGTTGGCCGGGTATTATTGTTGGTTTGTGAAAGATTTCTCTAGATTAGTGTAGACACCCCATTTTTGACCAACCTTAAGACTCAGACATCACCGTTTGAGCACATGGTGATATTGCATATCGTGCTTATTCCGAAGTTTTAGAGTCTCGGCTGCGAGCCTTCCCTCCGGACTTCCGGACTCTTTCGTGCTTTGCCTTGGTTTGCGAACCAGGCTCGGTTTTCTCTGTTTCTCTTCCCGAAGGGAGGGAGAGGTCTCGTAGATCATCTCTCAGTGGCCGTAGGCTACGTTTCGTGGTCGTAGGCCATTTTGCCCGTCTGGAGCCCGATTTTTGATTTTTCGGAGCCGTTGGCCGTATGCCTCGATTCGGGACCGCTTAACCACCTCCGTTTGCTCCGGTTTTTGGCATGCATCTTATTTCCTCCCTTTTGAGGGACACTGTGGTTTGGGAGACCAACTTCGTGGTCGAACGCCTCTTCCGGTGCCTAACAGTCAGTTTTCGGGGCCCTAGGCTGCGCGTTTCGGCCCCCGAACCTTCATTTTGCATTGGTTTGAGTTCATTTTTGGCAGGGACCTCTGTTTCATTGCTAGAAAGGTCGTAGAAGGATGGGAGGCCAGTAATTGTGCTCATAACCAGTTTTATTCCTTCATCGCCCTCCGACGCCCGTTTTTCTCACTTCAAAGCCAATGTTGACCACCCTTGGGCCACTTTCTTGAACCCTAAACCCCGTATTTGTGTTGTAGACATCTGGGAGGCCACAAATATCACATGGCCAGCCAGTAATTGTGATTGACCCTTTTGAACCCCTCCTAAAAGTGGCCTTTTCTCTCTCCTGGTTCACTGTTGCCAATTTTTGACCACATGGCTGTGTTGAGCACACATGTGAGGCCACCAATCTGTGGTGGCTGGCCACTAATGCCACTTGACCCTTTCGACCCTTGGCCGGCCAGCCATGGGGAGAGCCAGCCGGTCACCTGCAAATCCAATACCTGGCCGGCCAGAATCCTTACAGCAGGTACAGTCCAAATATGCATCTCTTTCTCCCCCAGATTTTGTATCCGGGGGGCCAACTTTTTGGAGGGAAACTTGAATTCATTTCCCCCCATTTTCCCCCCTCTTTCTCCCCCTCTTTTGTCTATATAAACCAGCCTCCAGCTCTGGTTTAATGGTTAGAAAAACCACATTTGAGCCCCCATATTGTATCTCTCTCCCTCTACACTTCCAAGCTTCAAAACCTTCTAAATCCTACACCATTTCTACACCACCACCTAGCACCACACCACCACTCTATTCTAGAAGCTTGGAGGGTCTTCTCAGAGCTTAGGAGGCACCTTTTCTCAAGCCAAGAAGTGTTGAAGTTTGGTCTACAAGGGTGAGCAACATTTCCTCTCTTTTTAAGCTTATTTTTGCATCCTATCTAAGCCATTCTTGATTGCATATTTGGGCTCCGACCCTAACTGAAAATAGAATTTTTTTGAGCTCTTCTTCATGTTTGTTTAAGGGCCTCTCACTGTTTGAGGCTTCCCTTTGGCACTTGCTTCATTACCCCTCTTGCATCCCTCTTTCTTGCATAGTATTTTTGGCTTATATGTAAACTGTTTTGAGGCATGTTGTAAAATGTAAAGTAGCTTATTTTGAGCCCTTATTCAACATTGTTGAAGGACTCATCATTGTTTGAGGCCTCCATCTGCCACTTGCCTTTGTGTCCCTCTTTTGGCCTTATTTTTGCATGATTTGTTAGCCTCTTGTGCTTCTGTTTTTGGGCTCTGGTCCGAACTATAAATGGCCTTATTTTGACCCCCTCTTCATGTTTCATTGAGGGTCTTTTACTGTTTGAGGCATCCTTTTTGTACTTTGTGTTTATACTCTCTTTTGGCCTTATTTTGCATAGTATTTTAGGCATGTTTGTGCACTGTTTTGGGTTTGATCATCAACTATAAAATGCCATATTTTGGGCCCCTCTTAAACATTGTTGAAGGGTACTCTTGTGTTTGAGGCCAGAAAGCATCACTTGCTTCTTTGTCCCTCTTTTGGCCCATTTTTGCATGCTAGCTTAGCCTTGTTTGTGTTCACTGTTTGGCATTCCTTAAAACTATAAATATGCTTATTTTGGGATTTCCTTGATTCTGTCTTTAGGTCTCATGTTCAAATAATGCATGCTTTGCATAGCTGTAAGCCATTCCATGTACCTAGTTTTGCATTTCGGGACCATTCCATGCATCGGGTGTCATGTTTTCATGATTCGGGGCTGTTTTGCATCATATTTTAGCACTGAAATTTGCATGCTAGTATGTCGTATTCCATGCCTTGCCATGTCTTGTTAGAGTGGCATTCGTGCCTTAGGATCGGTCCTCGGTTTGCGTGCACGTGTGCACGTATCTCGAGTGTCTCATTTTCATCTTATGGCCTCCTGTGTGAGTGTGGCTGAGGTCCACTTGTGTTGGTGTAAGTCCATTATGCATTGTGTATGCCATTTCATTTCATAGCATTGCGTATGCTAGGTTGTATGTTAGTGCATTGTGTATGCCACGTTACTTCGTGCATCGTGTATGCCATTTCATAACATTGTGCATGTTAGGTTGTATCTTAGTTGCATTCATGCATGCCATGCATATTGCATTGTGTTTGGGATAGGGGTTAGCCCGAGCACGGGAAACGAGGTACGTTTCGTACTTCGAGTGACGGAACGTGTCTCAATTCCCAGTCACCGACACTCCGGATTATCCATGATGGAGTCTTGGTCTTGTTGTGTTTTCCTGTGCATTCATTTCATATTGAGTTGTGCAATTCAACTCCTCAGCCATCATGCATCGAGATGCGTGATTGGTGGCACGAGGATCGAAGCATGCATACATTTGTGAAAATACATTGCCATGCCCCTTTCCTGTTCTCTGTTGCAGCAAATCAAGAATCAGCAGTCTTCCGGGGCTTGGCGCGCTTTCCGAAAACTATTGCAAAACAGAGGCTGATTGGGGCATCACAGTGGATTTCCGCGCAAGGACAACCCGGACATGCATCATTCATCATCTGAAGAAGAGTCAAGGCAGTCCCTGGCTTACATGCCAGTTTATCATTTTCTTAGTTAATTTTGTTAATTAATTAGGAATTTGTACATATTTTGGACTGTATTACTTATTGGACTGTACTATTCGGGATTGTATATTATTTTATTCGGACCCTCTGCGCGAGGGCAATGTTGTAATAAGTGTGCGTGTGTGTGATGTATGTCTTCCAACCCCACGTCTTTCTCTCTTTTATTTACCAGCTTACAGTGGTTAGAATTAGGGCATATTTCAATTAGCATACAGTATGATAGCATGTTTGCATCATTCATCTGTCTTGCATGCACCGGGCTCGGCGCACTATACTAACTGCATCTGTATTTCAATTCCAAATTGAATACTTGTTAACTGTCGCACCTCATATGCCATGTTTAGGATAGCCGAGCCTGCTATAGTTGCATTTTGCATGTGTTGCATTAGGCATTTCTGTATACTTAGGATCATGCATGGATTTCTAATTAGCTTCGGTTTTGGCTTGGAGTACTCGGTAAGTTTTATGCTTTAGCATCCTTGCATGCGTGTGAGTGACTGCCATGATAGCATGCTTACCATGAGACTATGTGCTTATGTGATATAACTGCCTGAATGCCTGTGGGTGAAGGTTGGGTTACTTAGATTGGAACAAATCATTGACTGTGAGTTTTAAGCACACTAGATAGTGGCAAAATCATGTTTTCTAAAGCCCACCTGAGGGTGGCAAATCCACGTCTTCGCCTACTTGCAGGTAGCACCATCAAACCATTTTCAAACAAACAAACATGAAATGTTTTGTTCCAATTCAAGCGACCCAGTCTATACTTGTATGCTGTGCGCATCACGTAGTAAATCTAGGCTAATAACCGGAATAAGAACGTATAATGTTTTCAAAATTAGATATCATGGTTAGTAGAGGCCGATCTTTGATCGGGCGAGCGGGGGTGCTCACAAAGTGACCTTCTCCAATCGTACCAAAGTTCCCGAGCCGAGGCAACTTTGGTGATGACGGACACGTGGCCTTAGGCAACGAGTCAGGGTTTCCTAAATTTCCCAAAAATAAAATATTTAGGTGGCGACTCTGTATCTGGCAAAGCAGTCCATGTTTGGCACTTCTTTCAAAAATCTGTTTTCACAAAACGATTTGCCGAATTTGGACTCTTTGGTTCAGATTAAGAACCGTGACACAAATCGAGTCCGAGCTGTAGCGAGGTCCCCCCCCTCCTCCCGCGGGCTTGTCTACAATTAGCTTCACCGTTAACTAGACTGACGAGAAAAGGAATTAAGTTCGTGTAGAGTGAGTCTTGTGAGAAGTCCTTTCAAGAGCTTAAGATTAGACTCACCACTACTTCAGTATTGATTATTTTGGAAAGGGATTTGGGCTATTCAGTGTATTGGGATGCTTCATGGGAAGGTTTGGGTTGTGTATTGATACAAGAAGGGAAGGTAGTAGCCTATGGCTTATGACAGTTGAAAACACATAAAAGGAATTACCCTACTCATGACCTAGAATTAGCAGCGATGATCTTTGCCTTGAATATTTGGAGGCATTATCTGTATGGTGAGAAGTTTGAGGTATTTTCTGATCACAGGAGTCTGAAGTTTCTATTTACACAGAAGGACTTGAATTTGAGGCAGATGAGGTGGATGGAGTTCATAGAAGATTATGATTTTGAGTTACATTATCATCCAGGGAAGGCCAATGTTGTGGCCGATGCCTTGAGTAGGAAATCCATTAGCAGTGTGGCTGGTATTGCCATTCAGGAATGAGAGATGTTGGGTACTCTTGGGGAGTTTGACTTGCATCTTAGCGAGTCCGTTGAGTTTACAGCCTTGTTTTCGGTAGTTGCACAACCTGCGCTTGTGAACCGAGTAATAGAAGCACAGAGGGTTGACCTTAAGGTAGACCCTCTGGGAGAAGATCTCTAGTGGGAAGGTAGAAAGAGGCTTGAACATGCACTCCGACTCGAGTGTTAGATACCTTCACCATCTTTTCATGCCGGAGTCTTGCCGAGAAGAAGTACTCCGAGAGTTTCACCATTCATGCCTTGTGGTGCATCTGAGAGGCACAAAGATGTATCATGACCTTTGTCTCCAGTTTTGGTGGAAGATGTGGCTGTGTTCGTGTTGAGGTGCCTTATATGTCAACAAGTGAAGGCCGAGCATCAGAGGTCAGCTGGTTTGTTGTAGCCCTTGCCTATAGCCGAGTGGAAGTGGGAGCATGTCAAGATGCATTTTGTTGTGGGCCTTCCGAGGACTCAACGGGGTAGTGATGCGATTTGGGTAATAGTTGACCGGTTAACCAAGCCGGCGTACTTTGTACCTATGCGCATGAGTGACTCAGTAGATTAGCTTACCGACCTTTATATTAGGGACATAGTGAGATTGCACGGGGTCCCTGTGACGATTATTTTGGATAGAGATCCGCGTTTACACAGATCAGTTATGGCAGAGCTTACAGAGTGCCTTGGGCAGTAAATTGACTTTTAGTACCGCGTATCATCCTCAGACTGACGGCCAGTCAAAGCGCACCATTCAGATTTTAGAAAATAGGATTCGATGTTGTGTTCTTGGCTTTAAGTGGTCGTGGGAAAGGCACTTGCCCTTAGTGGAGTTTGCCTATAATAATAGCTTCTAGTCAAGTATTGGTATGGCACTGTTTGAGGCCTTGTATGGTCAACCGTGTAGATCTCTGTATGTTGGGCCGAGGTGGGTGATGCACCAATGTTGGGTCCAGAGTTAGTCCGGGAAAAGACGAAAAAATTTGCACTTATCCGTAAGAGGCTGGTTACGACACAAAGTCGCTAGAAGAGTTATGCTAACCACAGGAGGAGACTTTTGTCTTTTGAGGTAGGAGATCATGTCTTCTTGAAGATATCACCTATGCGAGGTTTGATGAGGTTTGGGAAGAGTGAGAAGTTATCCCCTAGATTTATTGGACCTTTTGAGATCCTTGAGCAGATTGGAGAGGTAGCCTATTGCTTAGCCTTGCCGCCACAGCTTTCTGGAGTTCATGATGTGTTTCATATTTGTATGCTTCGGAAGTATGAGCCGGATCCATCGCACGTGTTGGATTGGATCGACTTAGAGGTAGATGAGGATGCCTCGTATAAGGAGAGACCGGTGAGAGTCTTGGACACTCAAGACCAAGTCTTGAGTGGAAAGACAATTCCCTTGGTTAAAGTATTGTGTAAACATCACATGGTTAAGGAAGCAACTTGGGAACGTGAGTCGGAAGTCTGTGAGAAATATCCGGACTTATTTGTTGATGTTTGAGCATGTATTGAAATTTTGTGATGTTAATGAAATATAAAAACATTGTATATGTTTTGAGAATATGGAAACATTGTATATGTTGTATATGTTTTGCAAACACGGGTCAAATATAAACATTGTATATGTTTTGGAAAATATGAATTGTACTTTCAATGTTGGAACTTATGTATTGGGTTGATGAGAATGGATAACCGGAGAATGGGTCATAGTGATAACCCTGTTCCATATTATGCTAATTGGTCCTTATTATGAATGTGATTATGTGTTTGATATGATTTTGTGTGCCATTTATGTGAAAATATGTGGTTTTGAATTTCTATCTGTTCATCGTAGGAATATCTGTTTGATTATCTGCTTTGGAATTTAAATTGAAGGCCCTATTGGCTGCAGAACCCGAAATTGATTACGCCATTGTGATAAACGTAATATTTAGAGCCTACGGTGAAATTTAATTGAAAATTGATTCGGATCAAATTAATCAGATTGAATTTGATGAATTAGTGCTCAATTATCTTATATTAAAATAATGTGACCAATGGAGCTCTTATTAAAGGCATTATACACTTTATTCTTCTTTTTGTATTCACTTGGCTGAAATCAACTCTCTAGGGGGAGAGAGACTCGAAATTAGAGAGAGAGAGAGAGAGAGAAGATAATCTGAGGTTTGATCAAGAGGCTTGGAATCTTGAAGTTAAACTCAAGAATTAACCATAGATTGGGAAGATTGAGCTTCTAGGTGAGTGATTGATTATGAATTCATGAGTCTAATATTGTAATTTTGTGAATTTAAAGTTGCATAGTGATCAAGAACAAGAATTGTGTTGTATTTGATGAGTTTGAAGTCATGGAATGCATGCATGTGTATAATTGCCATGAATTTGTATAGTTGAGTAAGAAAAATATGATCCATGTAGAATTTTGGTTAGAACTCATGTTTGTGATCACCATTTGCACCATTTAAGTTGAAAATGGGAGTTATATTCCACATGCATGTACAATTTATGAGAAAATGAGTTTGAAATACATGGAATTGTTATCATGAGAGCAAGTTTGGTGTAATTTGGAACATGCATGTAAGTAATTCATGAAATTGAGCTTCATGATGTGTTGAATTTGGTGTTGGGTCATGTTGGTACATGTTTATGTGAAGTTTGAGCCATAATATACAAGATATGTTGATTTGAATGTTAGAATTGAGCTCAAGAACCATTCTGGGTTTTCCAGAATTTATGATGTCCGCTCGAGCGGGAAATGCGGGTTTCCAGAATCGTTTGCAGACATGGTGTCTGCTCGAGCGGGGAAGTTTACGCTCGAGCGGGGAGCTATGTAGGATGACCTTCCGCTCGAGCGTCTGAGTTCACGCTCGAGCGTGAAATTGATGTAACCAGTACTTTTGTAGACTTTATGGGTCCGCTCGAGCAGGGAAGTCTACGCTCGAGCGGGGGACCCCTGTTTCTGAAAATTTTGTAAATGCATTATGTGTTTTGTTTTCCATTCTCTTTCACTTTTAAACACTCTTAGGCATACATTGAGCATTGTAAATGAGTTAAAAGGATGAGAATGAAGCCTAAAGAGGAATATGTGAATTAGGAACGGATTGAACTGTTTGTGACCCTTTGTGTTCATGGAATGTGTAGGGTCGAGCTCCAGGACAAATCATCTAGCCGATCACTGTGAGTAATATCTAAACAAAGATATCTGAAATATGTTGTTTGTCCAATTGCTTACTTCTATGTAAGTCTTATAAATTCGATAATTTGAATAGTGGACAATGTTCGCTATGCCAAATGAATAGGCCAGAGGCCAGTCTGACATGAGTGAAAGTATGAATGGGCCAGAGGCCAGTTTGACATGAAAATATGAATGGGCCAAAGGCCAGTTTGACATGGAAGTTTGAATGGGCCAAGGGCTAGCTTGACACGAAAGTATGAATGGGCCACATGCCAGTTTAATATAAAAGTCTGAATAGGCCAAAGGCCAATCCGACATGAATAATAGAATGAATGGGCCAAATGCCAGTTTGATCTGAATGAAAGAATGGATGGGCCAAAGGCCAGTTTGATCTGAATAAAAGATAAATGGGCCAAAGGCCAGTATGACATGAACGAATTGGGCCCAAGGCCATTTGAAGCATGTTGTTCTACATACCGTCTGTATAACTTCTTTTTTGATATTATTCACTAGGCTTTTGCTCACACGCATTTATGTGTTTGTAGGTGAGCCAAGAGAGGTCCAAACCCAGCCTTAGTGAAGTTTGTGTAGAACAATCAAGGTTTTGAAGAGTCAGCCATTACGTCTCACGCACGAGACCTGTCTTCGCCCATTTGCTATCTTGTTTTATTTTGCCCTGTTGGCGAGGACTCTGAATATGTTTGTACATAGTTTTGATTGGCTGACATAGACTTGAATGATCCTGTATGTACAGAACTTTATGATAGTACATATTTTGATGTGAGTTATTAACAAGTATATGTATGGTTTGTTATGATGTGCCATGTAAGCACAACTCTATGGACAAAGTTTTAAATTCTGCTTCCGTTTGGCCCCTTTACTCTGACGAGTTATGTCCGGTTTGATTTGAGGTCGTAGGTAATCTCAGGATTACTGGCCGGTTACGTCCTTAACCCATAAGGGCGGGTTCGGGTCCTGACAGTCATGGTGATGGAATTGATTGATTATCATTATTGTAATTGGTTTAAACATGGTTTTAAAGTTTGATTTTTAATTTCGAGGACGAAATTCCTTACGGGGAGAAGATTTTAGCGATTCTGGTTTAGACCCGACTCATTTTGTATAATGGAGTCGGGTTTCATAGTTTTATATTGTTGTTCATGTCTTACTTCCCTTATACTTCCATAAGTTTGGCTATTGGATTGTAGTGGTTGCGTTTGGAACAGGTTGGTTGCTATAATCTCAAACTTTTGTTGCCCAGAACTTTACTCCTCTACTCGGGCGTCACTTCTTGCGCTTGAACAGGCTTTGAGAACTCTTAGTACTTTTGCAGGTTTGCAAAACTATTGGGAGAGTGTGTTCAACGCTCGAGCGGTCTAGGCTCGAGCGGCCTTTTATTGCGTTCGAGCGTTGGTCTACTGTCTGCAAAACTACTGGATGTGTGCATTCTACGCTCAAGTGTCACTTCTTGCACTCGAGCGGATCAACTTATTTTGTCTAGCGCTCAAGCATCACTTTTCACACTCGAGCGGACTGTGCGTATATCAGTTCGTAAAAAGGTCATTTTACATCATTTTTTTGATATCTCTCTCTCTAAACATTTCAAAAACCATAGATCTAGAGTTTCTCTCTCTAAAACTCACATTCTCTTTTCTAGAACACCTAGATCTGTTGGTTTCTCTACCCTAGTGTCTTTGGGAAAAAGGTAGAAGTCAACTAGAGCTCCATTTCGGTCTGAACAAAGCTTGGTTTCGGTGTCTTTGAAGTTCCTCCATTGCTTCCGTGGTCTTCTAAACTTGAGGTAGGGATTTTCTACACTCTTTTATGGTTTTTAACTTAGTTATTTGTTATTGTATACACAATATTGAAATTTTGGAGGATTTTGAACAAACCTAGGAGTTTGGTTTAAAATCAAAATAGGGGGTTTACAAATGGATGTATTGAAAATGGTTATACGAGTGCATATGAGGTTGTGTTGTAATAAAAACGTTGATTTTGATACTTGGGTTGGATTTTGAGAAAAAAGGGGTTTTGCCCTAAAATGTCCCAATTACTTATTTTGTATAAATAAATGGAATTTGTATTGGAAATGTGAAATTAGATGGATGTTTATATAAATGGTGGCATTGGATATGTATTATTTCTCATCTATGAAAATTTAGATAGTTTATTTGTCTTGGAGTTTAGAAATATCAGTTTTGGGCTATCGGTGGAGGATATCTATGATTGTTGTAGAAATTGCATGAAGATTAGGTTAATTGAACCTAAACTCGCATCTATTGTCATTGAATATGATTATGTCTTTAATACATTGTAAATGTATGATGTTTGGGAGAAGAAAGGGGATGTACTCCATTGAATTAAGTTGGCCTGTGTCTAGGGTGAAAATCCCAAAAACCGCGCGTATATATGGGTGCCAATTCCCGCGGACGAAATATTCGTAAAATAGAAAATAAAAGTGTTTGTATAATGGCTGTGTTGGTTAGAAACCCACTAAGTTGTACCTTCAGTTTGGTTATCTGAATGAAATGGAAATGACTCATGAATTGAGATAAAATGGATTGAGATATAAGGCTTGGCATATAATGGCTTTGTAAAAGATTTATATTATGTTGAGATAAAATGACTCACCGGCATTGTATATGCATATCATACTTATATCTTTGTTAAGATTCATATATTGTGTTAGATTATTTCTACTGGGTTTTGGCTTACCCTATTTGGGGAAAACTATTTTTCGGTATTGGTGATATGCCTCCACCAAGGACTTAGCTTGGGAGGACTGTGGAGCTGGGGGCTCAGTTTCATTATTTTGTATTTAATGTTTGTACAAGCCTTGGGCTTTATATGTTTTGAACTTAAGACTCACTTTTGCTGTAACCAAGCATTGTCTTAGAAAGTTGTAGCCTTAAAGGCTTTTCCATTATCTGTTTAACTTCTATTTCATATTATGTTGTTGACATATGCTATAGATTCAAGGTTAGGACTTATAAATGTATATCCGCATGTGCCACCTCTTTTGTACAACTGAATCTCTTGAAATGGAAGGATGTCATTCTCTTATTTATGTTGTCATTTAATTATTGTTATGGTTGGTTAATTATGATTATTTCAGGACGTTACAGATGACTGATCAATAATTTGTAATTTACTATTTCATTTTATTTCCTTTTTTTGTATTAGATTATTGAGGTAGAGTATAATGCAAATGAGGCTTGGTTTGGGAACATGCTATTTTAGTAACTTTTTGGCTTTTTACGAAAAGGTGTGCAGAAAAGTAGAGAGGTGATGTGATGTGTTTTAGTTGGCTTTTTGACTTTTTGGCTATTTTAGCCACTTCCCAAACATAGATATTGGTTGGCTAGTAGGTGCCAACCTAGTTGGGATGTACTTGACCTATAATGATGCAATTGCTCTACCATCATCAATAATCTATACCTATTTTATTTAATAATATCAATTTTTGTAATATTTTATTCTATTTTTAAAATAAAAATTATTCATTCAATAAATGTTATATAAATAATTTAATATTGTAATATTGAAAGTTTCATTTTCATATATATAAAATTAATCATTTCGAAAGAAAAAAAAATTACATAATTGCATACTTTTTTAGTTATAAGTTCATAATTTAAAAAATATAAATCATACATAATTAAATTTAAATATCACTAAAAAACATAACCAAAGAATATATCTCATTAATCTTAACTAAAATACTTTAATATAATTTTTCTTTTATTTTTTATTCCTAATAAATAATAAATAAAAAAAGGCCCGACTAGGCTCGACCCACGGCCTAGGCCTTAGGCTCTATTATGAGTGGGCCAGCACTGGGGTATTGGCCCTACTTTTTGGCCCATGGGCCGGCCCACTAAAAAGCAGGGAGCCCTTGAGACCCGCTTGGGCCCGCATGGTGAATATTTATGGGTAATTTTTTTTAAGGATAAATATTTTTTATTGTAAATATTTATTTATTTTTTTAATATGCGCCGTATTTACTATATTTGTGAGCTATATTTTTCAAAAATATTTTTAATATTTAAAAAAAAGTATTTTTTATTTTAAATATATAATTTTTATTTCAAATATTTTCTAAATTTTTATTTTAAATATTTTATTTTATTTTTCAAATTTTTTATTTTAATATTTTAATTTTTTCAAAAAATTTCAAAAATTTAATTTTTTAAAATTTTAAAATTTTTTGGATCCCTCATATATATTTAAATCATAACAAATTATTTGGCCAATACTTAAAAAAATAACAAAATAGTTTTTTCAAAAAGATAAAAATATTTTTCTTCAAAAATAAAAATAAAACTATTTTCTAAAAAACATTTAAAAAAAATAAAAAACCATTTTAAAGAAAAAAATAACAAAATATATTTTTTGAGTTTTTTTTTTTTTTTTGGTTTTAAAAATAGAGTTTTGAAAAGAGTTTGCTTATGAGTTTTGGAAAGGAAAATTGAAAATAATTTTGAATTGAGTGTTTGGTTATAAATTTTAAAAAAATTAATTAATTTTTTTTCCTTCAAAATTTCACAATAAAACCTAACAAGGACATTTAGCAACCCTCATTTTGATATCTCTATCTAGTTTTGATACATCATGACTTTTGTATTTTTGCTTCTGTTTTGCTGGGTCTGATCCACATTTTTTTCAATAATTTTATAACCAATTGATCCCCACCTTATCACCAAGATGTGCTCTACATGAGTTGCGTGGAAATGTGGTTGATGGCTATTGAGTGGTTGATTTTTAAGTAAAAAATCGTCGAAAGAAAAGTCAAAATCTACTGAGTAGTTTGGCATTATTAAAAAATGATGGGAGAAACTTCTTCGAAAAACTACAAATCAAGATAATTTAAAAATATAATTACATATGAAAAAAATATGGCAATTTTTCCAATAATTTTACAACTGGTTGATTGTAACTGAGTTGTAGGTATGTCTTCAAAGGAGATGCAGACATTTCTGAGATGGGATTGAAGTCCCCACCTTATCACCAAGATGTGCTCTATATTAGTTGCATGGAGATGTGGTTCATGGCTAATTGAGTGGTTACTTTTTAAGTTTAAGTCTGTCGAAATAAAAGTCAAAGTCTATTGAGTGGTTTAGTATAATTAGAAAATGATGGTAGACACTTCTTGTGAAAATTACAAATGAAGGTAATGTCTTACAAAATAATTACATATGAAAAAATATGGCAACTTTTAAAATAATTTCATAACTAGATGATTGGTGATTCTTCAAAGGAAATGCAGGCATTTCAAAGACGGGAGTAAAGTCCCCACCTTATCACCAAGATGTGCTCAATATGAGTTGCGTGGAAATATGGTCGATGGATAGTTGGGTGGTTACCTTTTAAGTAAAAGTCCGCCAAAAAAAAGGAGTCAAAGCCTACTGAGTGGTTCAGTATTATTAGAAAATGAACTTCTTGGAAAAATTACAAATCAAGGTAACTTTCAAAAAATAATTACATATGAAAAATTATGGAATTTTAATAATTAAAATTCATAAACTTTACTATTAATTTTGGAAAAGAAAATTGAAAATAATTTTGAATTGATTGTTTGGTTATGAATTTGGATTTTTTTTTTTTTCAAAATTTAACAATAAAACCTAACAAGGACATTTAGCTACCCTCATTTTGATATCTCTATCTAGTTTTGATACATCATGACTTTTGCATTTTTGCTTTTGTTTTGCTGGGTCTGATTCACAATTTTTCCAATAATTTTATAGCCAATTGATCCCCACCTTATCACCAAGATGTGCTCTACATGAGTTGCGTGGAAATGTGGTTGATGGCTATTGAGTGGTTGATTTTTAAGTCAAAAATCGTCGAAAGAAAAGTCAAAATCTACTGAGTAGTTTGGTATTATTAAAAAATGATGGGAGAAACTTCTTCGGAAAATTACAAATCAAGGTAAATTTAAAAAAATAATTACATATGAAAAAAATATGGCAATTTTTCCAACATATTTACAACTGGTTGATTGTAACTGAGTTGTGGGTATGTCTTCAAAGGAGATGCAGACATTTCTGAGATGGGATTGAAGTCCCCACCTTATCACCAAGATGTGCTCTGTATTAGTTGCATGAAGATGTGGTTCATGGTTAATTGAGTGGTTACTTTTTAAGTTTAAGTCTGTCGAAATAAAAGTCAAAGTCTACTGAGTGGTTTAGTATAATTAGAAAATGATGGTAGACACTTCTTGTGAAAATTACAAATGAAGGTAATGTCTTACAAAATAATTACATATGAAAAAATATGGTAACTTTTAAAATAATTTTATAACTAGATGATTGGTGATTCTTCAAAGGAAATGCAGGCATTTCAAAGACGGGAGTAAAGTCCCCACCTTATCACCAAGATGTGCTCAATATGAGTTGCGTGGAAATATGGTCGATGGATAGTTGGGTGGTTACCTTTTAAGTAAAAGTCCGCCAAAAAAAAGGAGTCAAAGCCTACTGAGTGGTTCAGTATTATTAGAAAATGAACTTCTTGGAAAAATTACAAATCAAGGTAACTTTCAAAAAATAATTACATATGAAAAATTATGGAATTTTAATAATTAGAATTCATAAACTTTACTATTAATTTTGGAAAAGAAAATTGAAAATAATTTTGAATTGATTGTTTGGTTATGAATTTGGATTTTTTTTTTCAAAATTTAACAATAAAACCTAACAAGGACATTTAGCTACCCTCATTTTGATATCTCTATCTAGTTTTGATACATCATGACTTTTGCATTTTTGCTTTTGTTTTGCTGGGTCTGATTCACAATTTTTCCAATAATTTTATAGCCAATTGATCCCCACCTTATCACCAAGATGTGCTCTACATGAGTTGCGCGGAAATGTGGTTGATGGCTATTGAGTGGTTGATTTTTAAGTCAAAAATCGTCGAAAGAAAAGTCAAAATCTACTGAGTAGTTTGATATTATTAAAAAATGATGGGAGAAACTTCTTCGGAAAATTACAAATCAAGGTAATTTAAAAAAATAATTACATATGAAAAAAATATAGCAATTTTTCCCATAATTTGACAACTGGTTGATTGTAACTGAGTTGTGGGTATGTCTTCAAAGGAGATGCAGACATTTCTGAGATGGGATTGAAGTCCCCACCTTATCACCAAGATGTGGTCTATATTAGTTGCATGGAGATGTGGTTCATGGTTAATTGAGTGGTTACTTTTTAAGTTTAAGTCTGTCGAAATAAAAGTCAAAGTCTACTGAGTGGTTTAGTATAATTAGAAAATGATGGTAGACACTTCTTGTGAAAATTACAAATGAAGGTAATGTCTTACAAAATAATTACATATGAAAAAATATGGCAACTTTTAAAATAATTTTATAACTAGATGATTGGTGATTCTTCAAAGGAAATGCAGGCATTTCAAAGAAGGGAGTAAAGTCCCCACCTTATCACCAAGATGTGCTCAATATGAGTTGCGTGGAAATATGGTCGATGGATAGTTGCGTGGTTACCTTTTAAGTAAAAGTCCGCCAAAAAAAAAGGAGTCAAAGCCTACTGAGTGGTTCAGTATTATTAGAAAATGAACTTCTTGGAAAAATTACAAATCAAGGTAACTTTCAAAAAATAATTACATATGAAAAATTATGGAATTTTAATAATTAAAATTCATAAACTTTACTATTAATTTTGGAAAAGAAAATTGAAAATAATTTTGAATTGATTGTTTGGTTATGAATTTGGATTTTTGTTTTTTCAAAATTTAACAATAAAACCTAACAAGGACATTTAGCTACCCTCATTTTGATATCTCTATCTAGTTTTGATACATCATGACTTTTGCATTTTTGCTTTTGTTTTGCTGGGTCTGATTCACAATTTTTCCAATAATTTTATAGCCAATTGATCCCCACCTTATCACCAAGATGTGCTCTACATGAGTTGCGCGGAAATGTGGTTGATGGCTATTGAGTGGTTGATTTTTAAGTCAAAAATCGTCGAAAGAAATGTCAATATCTACTGAGTAGTTTGGTATTATTAAAAAATGATGGGAGAAACTTCTTCGGAAAATTACAAATCAAGGTAATTTAAAAAAATAATTACATATGAAAAAAATATAGCAATTTTTCCCATAATTTTACAACTGGTTGATTGTAACTGAGTTGTGGGTATGTCTTCAAAGGAGATGCAGACATTTCTGAGATGGGATTGAAGTCCCCACCTTATCACCAAGATGTGGTCTATATTAGTTGCATGGAGATGTGGTTCATGGTTAATTGAGTGGTTACTTTTTAAGTTTAAGTCTGTCGAAATAAAAGTCAAAGTCTACTGAGTGGTTTAGTATAATTAGAAAATGATGGTAGACACTTCTTGTGAAAATTACAAATGAAGGTAATGTCTTACAAAATAATTACATATGAAAAAATATGGCAACTTTTAAAATAATTTTATAACTAGATGATTGGTGATTCTTCAAAGGAAATGCAGGCATTTCAAAGAAGGGAGTAAAGTCCCCACCTTATCACCAAGATGTGCTCAATATGAGTTGCGTGGAAATATGGTCGATGGATAGTTGCGTGGTTACCTTTTAAGTAAAAGTCCGCCAAAAAAAAAGGAGTCAAAGCCTACTGAGTGGTTCAGTATTATTAGAAAATGAACTTCTTGGAAAAATTACAAATCAAGGTAACTTTCAAAAAATAATTACATATGAAAAATTATGGAATTTTAATAATTAAAATTCATAAACTTTACTATTAATTTTGGAAAAGAAAATTGAAAATAATTTTGAATTGATTGTTTGGTTATGAATTTGGATTTTTGTTTTTTCAAAATTTAACAATAAAACCTAACAAGGACATTTAGCTACCCTCATTTTGATATCTCTATCTAGTTTTGATACATCATGACTTTTGCATTTTTGCTTTTGTTTTGCTGGGTCTGATTCACAATTTTTCCAATAATTTTATAGCCAATTGATCCCCACCTTATCACCAAGATGTGCTCTACATGAGTTGCGCGGAAATGTGGTTGATGGCTATTGAGTGGTTGATTTTTAAGTCAAAAATCGTCGAAAGAAATGTCAATATCTACTGAGTAGTTTGGTATTATTAAAAAATGATGGGAGAAACTTCTTCGGAAAATTACAAATCAAGGTAATTTAAAAAAATAATTACATATGAAAAAAATATAGCAATTTTTCCCATAATTTGACAACTGGTTGATTGTAACTGAGTTGTGGGTATGTCTTCAAAGGAGATGCAGACATTTCTGAGATGGGATTGAAGTCCCCACCTTATCACCAAGATGTGGTCTATATTAGTTGCATGGAGATGTGGTTCATGGTTAATTGAGTGGTTACTTTTTAAGTTTAAGTCTGTCGAAATAAAAGTCAAAGTCTACTGAGTGGTTTAGTATAATTAGAAAATGATGGTAGACACTTCTTGTGAAAATTACAAATGAAGGTAATGTCTTACAAAATAATTACATATGAAAAAATATGGCAACTTTTAAAATAATTTTATAACTAGATGATTGGTGATTCTTCAAAGGAAATGCAGGCATTTCAAAGAAGGGAGTAAAGTCCCCACCTTATCACCAAGATGTGCTCAATATGAGTTGCGTGGAAATATGGTCGATGGATAGTTGGGTGGTTACCTTTTAAGTAAAAGTCCGCCAAAAAAAAAGGAGTCAAAGCCTACTGAGTGGTTCAGTATTATTAGAAAATGAACTTCTTGGAAAAATTACAAATCAAGGTAACTTTCAAAAAATAATTACATATGAAAAATTATGGAATTTTAATAATTAAAATTCATAAACTTTACTATTAATTTTGGAAAAGAAAATTGAAAATAATTTTGAATTGATTGTTTGGTTATGAATTTGGATTTTTGTTTTTTCAAAATTTAACAATAAAACCTAACAAGGACATTTAGCTACCCTCATTTTGATATCTCTATCTAGTTTTGATACATCATGACTTTTGCATTTTTGCTTTTGTTTTGCTGGGTCTGATTCACAATTTTTCCAATAATTTTATAGCCAATTGATCCCCACCTTATCACCAAGATGTGCTCTACATGAGTTGCGCGGAAATGTGGTTGATGGCTATTAAGTGGTTGATTTTTAAGTCAAAAATCGTCGAAAGAAATGTCAAAATCTACTGAGTAGTTTGGTATTATTAAAAAATGATGGGAGAAACTTCTTCGGAAAATTACAAATCAAGGTAATTTAAAAAAATAATTACATATGAAAAAAATATACCAATTTTTCCCATAATTTTACAACTGGTTGATTGTAACTGAGTTGTGGGCATGTCTTCAAAGGAGATGCAGACATTTCTGAGATGGGATTGAAGTCCCCACCTTATCACCAAGATGTGGTCTATATTAGTTGCATGGAGATGTGGTTCATGGTTAATTGAGTGGTTACTTTTTAAGTTTAAGTCTGTCGAAATAAAAGTCAAAGTCTACTGAGTGGTTTAGTATAATTAGAAAATGATGGTAGACACTTCTTGTGAGAATTACAAATGAAGGTAATGACTTACAAAATAATTACATATGAAAAAATATGGCAACTTTTAAAATAATTTTATAACTAGATGATTGGTGATTCTTCAAAGGAAATGCAGGCATTTCAAAGAAGGGAGTAAAGTCCCCACCTTATCACCAAGATGTGCTCAATATGAGTTGCATGGAAATATGGTCGATGGATAGTTGGGTGGTTACCTTTTAAGTAAAAGTCCGCCAAAAAAAAAGGAGTCAAAGCCTACTGAGTGGTTCAGTATTATTAGAAAATGAACTTCTTGGAAAAATTACAAATCAAGGTAACTTTCAAAAAATAATTACATATGAAAAATTATGGAATTTTAATAATTAAAATTCATAAACTTTACTATTAATTTTGGAAAAGAAAATTGAAAATAATTTTGAATTGATTGTTTGGTTATGAATTTGGATTTTTTTTTTTTTTTCAAAATTTAACAATAAAACCTAACAAGGACATTTAGCTACCCTCATTTTGATATCTCTATCTAGTTTTGATACATCATGACTTTTGCATTTTTGCTTTTGTTTTGCTGGGTCTGATTCACAATTTTTCCAATAATTTTATAGCCAATTGATCCCCACCTTATCACCAAGATGTGCTCTACATGAGTTGCGTGGAAATGTGGTTGATGGCTATTGAGTGGTTGATTTTTAAGTCAAAAATCGTCGAAAGAAAAGTCAAAATCTACTGAGTAGTTTGGTATTATTAAAAAATGATGGGAGAAACTTCTTCGGAAAATTACAAATCAAGGTAAATTTAAAAAAATAATTACATATGAAAAAAATATGGCAATTTTTCCAACATATTTACAACTGGTTGATTGTAACTGAGTTGTGGGTATGTCTTCAAAGGAGATGCAGACATTTCTGAGATGGGATTGAAGTCCCCACCTTATCACCAATATGTGCTCGATATTAGTTGCATGGAGATGTGCTTCATGGCTAATTGAGTGATTACTTTTTAAGTTTAAGTCTGTCGAAATAAAAGTCAAAGTCTACTGAGTGGTTTAGTATAATTAGAAAATGATGGGAGACACTTCTTGTGAAAATTTAAATCAAGGTAATGTCTTACAAAATAATTACATATGAAAAAATATGGTAATTTTTTAAATAATTTTATAGCTAGCTAATTGGTGATTCTTCAAAGGAAATGCAGACATTTCAGAGACGGGAGCAAAGTCCCCACCTTATCACCAAGATGTGCTCTATATGAGTTGCGTGAAAATATGGTCGATGGCTAATTGGGTGGTTACCTTTTAAGTAAAAGTCCGCCAAAAAAGAAGAAGTCAAAGCCTACTGAGTGGTTCAGTATTATTAGAAAATGAACTTCTTGGAAAAATTACAAATCAAGGTAACTTTCAAAAAATAATTACATATGAAAAATTATGGAATTTTAATAATTAAAATTCATAAACTTTACTGTTAATCTTTTTTTTTTTTCAACCTTCAACTAGTTTGTTGTTTCTCTAAACTTCTAAGCAACTCTGTAGCAATTATTAATATACAGATATGAACCACATTTAATTAATCGATTTTAAAATAAATATTTTAAGATAAATTACATTGATCACCTTTAAAATTTGAAAAAATACAATAAGTTTTATAATTTTGATATAATTATGTTAATATATTTTTTTAGCAAAGTTATATTGACCAAAATTAATATAAATGATATAAAGACACAATGATATACAATGTAAAAATATATATTTCAATATAAAAGCAATGACTACATTATCTTTTTATTTTATTTTATTTATACGAGTAACAAATTTCTGATGAAAAAGAAACCAAATATTATCTGAACTAAAACTTTAAGAGAGTTTAATATAATTATAACAAATTTATAAATTTATTATATATATATATTTTAAATCTTAAAAGAGGTCAATGTAATTTACCTAATATTTTAAGTTCAAATACTATTCGATTCATTTGTTAAAAGTCATGTTGGAAGACGTGTTAATTAACAATATTTAAAAATATATGCTTTAAGAAATTATATATATACGATATTATTATTGCTCATGTTAACATGTGTCTCAATTATACTAATTAGTTATATTTTATTCTAGTGTTTTGAAATTTGTCAGATTTTTATTTGAGACAATTTAAAAAAAAAAAAGTTTTAGCCATGTAAAAAAAGAAAATTTTAATTTTGTTAGTTTAAAATTTAATCTTTTAATTTATTTTCAATTTAAGCCATTAGTCTATTTTTGTTTAATAGAACCAATGAAAAAAGAGTATTTGAATAATTAAACTCAATTTAGGTTACATAAAATATCTAAAATACTATTTTTATTGAGTTTAATGACTAAAATATTCATTTTTTTATTGATTTTATTTAATGAAATAGAAAAATGGTTTAGATTAAAAACAAATCAAAAGTTTAGGATTTGAATTGATAAAATAAAAAATTTTAGATTTATTTTGTTGCAAAGTTCAAACTCTAGGTTTTGTTTTCTGATTTTCGCTTACTATTTTCATATATTAAAAGGTGAAATATTAATTATAGTGTGGGTTCTGTGCAAATTCAAACATTCAACAATAAATACATTTAATTAATGAGTAGTTAAAAATAAAAAGTTATCAATTAAATGAGTAATTAAAATTCAAAAGTCAACAAAATCCATCACTAAATATACTTTAACTAGTGTCTAAAGACATTTGTTAGCATTAGTCATTATTTTTTTTATAATTATTTTTAAATAAGGAAATTAATCATAAATATCCATACAGAAGGTAATATAAGAAGGTGATAAAAAATTGGTGACATATGACATTTCTTCTCATTTTTATACAGAATGTACATTTTTTAAAACTTCTTGTTTTAGGTTAACAAAATTTCTAAAGTCATATTTTGAAAATATATACTTTGAAAACATAATTTTAATTAATTTGTAGTAAAAAAAAAAACTTTTTCAGTCTAGATTTTTTAAAAAAAAATTGAGTTTATTTATTTATTTATTTTTCCTCATTTTTTTTTAATTTTTTTAAACTTTCTAGATGCATTTAAAAAGTATAATATTTGTTTAATTTTAAAAAAAAAATTCACTAAATTTAAAAAATATAAAAATTCAGTACATTTTCGTAAGTACAGAGAAAATTATGAGTTGTATAATGATAACATACATTTATTAGGTAGTTGAGAAATAAATAATAATTCATCTAATATGTTTTACAATTTCTTATTTACTAGGAGGATAATGTTAACATTATCATATAATATTCTCAAACTATCTAAGTAATTTCCTTCATACAAACAAGAAGATTAGGGAGCAGTTGAGAGAAGTAGCAAGAGATCAAATGGTGATATACCTAATTCTGCTCTGGTTCCTTTGATCTTTCTTGAAATCATCATCAAAATCACACCCATCCTTGGAGAAGTTATTGATTGGTCCCGGGTAATGTCACATGATGTCCTATGTGTTTTCTAATTAGTAAAGAGAAAAAGATTCACAGTTTTGTATTAGGTTATTGAAAAACATAAAGGAACATGAAGATTTGTGATTGACTAAAAATTCAACAAATAATTTTTCTATCCTTAAGGTTCCATTCTCTGTCAAAGTAGTTGTCCAATAAATTGAATACAAATACGTACATACTACTACTGGTACTGCCTCTCCACTTCAACTGGCAACAATTATTTAATTAATTTATTTATTTTTAAAATTTTTTATCGGGAACGAATTACAACAATAATTATAGCTTTTTCAGTTGCTCCTCAAGAAAGCCAATCTCATACATTATCTGATCGATTGTTTTAGTGAACCCAATGCCGTTCAATGGGATGAGTTTATGTACAATTATCTTGAAAAAAGATGCCGCGTAACATTTCATCACCCCTATTTGGGCTACATCCGGCTTGGGAAGTCTCTCTTATTCTTTGTCATTTTTTTTTATACTACGTGAAGTGTTACTATGTTATTTTTTATTTAATTTTTAATAAAAGTTAGCTTTAAAAATAAATTGAGAAAAACTTGATACATGACGGGTCAAAATAAAAATAAAAAAATTAAATTAAAGTTAAAAAATGACCAAATATAAATGAACCAAAATATAATTTACCATAACAAATATGGTAACAAGTCATAATTTGCATAATTAAATGATCTGTAATATTTATGTCACATTGCTCATATTGTAAGCATAATAGTTCATGATTTTTACTTTAAGTAAATTCATGGGCGAATTTCTGGGCTTAGCCCTGTTAATACCCGCCCCCCCCCCCCCCCCCCCCCAAACAAAAAAACAAAAAAAGAAAAAGGAAAAAGAAAAATTGTGGACAAAATTCAATTTATCCCCTTATAATTTGGCTCATATACGGATTACCTTTCATATTTAGAAATAACTACATAACTTTTTTATAGTTTATGAACTGAAGTGCACCGTTAAACCCGTTAACGATTTAATAAAAAAGAATAAAATATCATGTATATAAGTAACCTAAGTGTGTAAATTACGGATATTTTCGTTATTTGTTTGGAAGACAAAATGTAATTTAACTCTTTGTTCTTTATTTTATGTGTAATTTATCATACTGAAATTTAAAGATGAGTATATCACTTCTTATGTCTAACACGTATTTCACATTTGCTATTAAATTAAACAAAATATTCAACGATATATTTCAATCCGCGGACTACAACAAAATTATGTGAATATTTTCATATGAGAGGGATGAGGGATAGTGAAATTTGCCCTAAATTCGTCATTCGAATTGAAGAGATTAAATATTGATTACTTTAATCTAAAAATTTTGTAACTCGAGAGAGAGTTAGCAAGAGATCAAATGGCTACCTTACTAATTCTGCTCTTGTTTCTCGACCTCTCGGCAGGACTCAGAGCAGGAGCAGCAGCAACAGGACGTGAGGATTGCAAGCCAACACGATGCAATAGCGGCGGCCCACAGATACGGCCCCCATTCCGGCTAAAGGACAATGAGCAGCAGCAGCAGCAGCCAGAACACTGTGGCTATCCTGGCTTCGATCTTTCTTGTGATCATGAAAACCACACCATGCTTGAGCTTCCATTCTCTGTTAAAGTAGCAGTCAAAGAAATCGACTACATATCGCAGTCGATATACACATATGACCCTCATGACTGCTTTCCTCAACTGCTTCAAAACCTCTACTTATCTACTACAACCTGTCCCTTCCAACTGGCAATGAATCACAAGTATAATTTGAGCTTTTTCAGTTGCTCCTCAACTGAGCCAATCTCATACAATCTGATCACTTGTCTTAGTAGTGACCCCGATCGCAAAGTTTATGCCTTTCCGTCGGACAATTTTATGTACTATTATCCCTTATTGTCTTGCAAAAAGATGTCCTTTAATATTTCATCGCCAATTCCATTTGACATATTTGGCCCGCAGCCATGTGAGCTTATATTGAAATGGTGCACACCGACATGTGGGAGCTGTGACACACCACAGTCACGAACTACAGGTACTTCTCTACTTTCTCACATTCAAATCGACTACATATCTCAGTCGATACACACATATGACCCTCATGCACAAACTACAACAAAAAAAAAGTTTACTGGTTTTTAGATCATCTCTCCCTATGTGCACCTTCTAAGATATAATTTCTACCAATTGTTTTTTTTTTCGGTTGACTATAAAAGTATTTTTCATTAATTTTCATTTTCAATCAAATCAATCACCAAAAAATATAGAAAACATATCATTTCTATCAAAACAGAGCCATAGCTTTCGAACTCATGTACCACTATGAGATTTAAATTCAATGTTTCTTGGAGACAGAACTTTAAGATCATATTAGTTCACAAATTATTTGGAATGTTTAATTAATCAGGAGAGTGTAACTTTATTTATTTATTTCTCAATACAGTCCTCACATCTTTATTTATTTTGTAAGCACTATTTCATTTGTGACTACGGATAGACATAGGTTTATTGATATTTCAGCTCACAAGTCAAGCAGGGTCAGTTTTTTAGGCTTGTTTAATTTTTGGGTTTGACTTGGAATGTAGATTTCTAGCCTACTCTACTAATAAAATATTTCTATAATTTTAAATGTATTATTTATATAAAAGTATTAGAAATTAATTATTTATAATTCCATTCTTCCAAGAATTTTTTTATTTTGAAAGCTTATATTATGCTGTTGAATTTATTACCCAATTTTTAACAATTAATTACTTAAGCTATCTTTGTTTCTCTTTTGTGTTGCCTCTTTTCCCTTTGTTTTCCCCTTTGTATGATGACCGTTATTATTGTTTTTTTTTTTTCTTCCCTTTTGCTCATTTCACGAAAGGCCTATGCTGTTATTTATAGTGACCTCAATCTCAAATTTGATGAGTGTCTTACAGATGGAATCAATTTCCTCCTTTTTTTATCATTTTATTTTATTACATCACATATTTATAGGACTTGGGAATTACAATGTCCTTAGGACTAGGCTTGGGGGAAACTTCCATTTGTGCACCAATTTTTTTCTCAACTAATACTAATTTTTTATGTTCATATATTAATTATTGAATAAAATTTAATAAATCAAATATTGAATAAAATTATGTTGGCTTTTTGGCTTTTCGAAGGATAATTTTGTAAATGCGAGCGTGCCAGCAAGGATCAATCAGTCCTTACAGAAATTATAGTTGCCAATCAATTATCAGGCGATCGTGTTTTAGTTCTTTCAGCCTCAATGAAGAGGACTTTTACTGGTGGCTCGACTTAGGAGAAATTAAAAGAAATAACAGTTAATATTAAGAACAGTCGAAGTATTTCATTAAAAATGAACACTTACAATAGTCCGAACTCAGCCTCGAAGAGGTTTACAGCAACAGTCTATTTGAATCTACTTGAAACTACTCCTATGAATTGAAGTGCAGTGCAGGTATTTAAAGTGCATGTATTTAAAGAACAGGTATTTAAAGTGCAGGAATTTAAAGTACAGGTAATGTAAAAACTGGAAAGGAAAAATATGAAGTAAAGACTGGTTTGTATGATCTGAGTCCTCCTCTTTTCTGGGGGTTTCCTTGCTATTTATACTGGTCAAGGATGACCTTCGAACTGCACTTCGAACCGTCGAACTCCTCCTCCATAATCGCTGAACATGTCACCTTAGAAGTAGTTCCACTACGCCATTATGTGCAGTTGGGCTTCCCTCCTATATTTGAATTTGAATATGGGTAACCGTTGAAGCCACATCACCTTGCATCTTTCTACTGATCCAGTGCTCCTCAGATCACATAAGAACCAATGTTCGTTGCCACGTGTATGACTAGGATCGAAGACGTAATTTATCTTCCCATAATACCCTTGTTCTGCCACGTGTCGAACTGTAATTGGCTTTTACAAAATATATAGCCAACATTACCCCCCGCACTAATATACCCAATACTTCGTAATATTAGTGAATCAAAAGCCTTTCCCTCGCTTTTGGAACGAGCATGGAGTTCAAGTTATGGAAACACAACCGTCACCTGTTTGGTGATCACTTGCATTAACTCTCAACTTGTTTGAATATCCCGAAATCTTTAGCATTCGAACGGACTATGGCTCAATCAACTTCTCACTCCATTGATCAAGCATACGAAGAGTCATTGAGTAATGCTGCTTTCCCTCGAAAGAATCTCCACGCATTCATTAGCCACCTTTACCCGCCCTTCTATATTCAGGTAATGGAGGCTTTTGCAGATTATAAACCTTTGGACTACGAACACATTGCCCTTAATCCCTTGGTCTACAAATTCACAGATACAAGAAGCTCTTCTAACCTCCCCTTGCACCTTGGACGAACTGTTTCCAAGCCTTTGCTTCGACAATTTGCAAATATGGATCTGGGAAGTTCTTCTTCACAAACCTCTGCTTGGGATGAAGCTACAACCTCTTCATCTTCCGGCTAGGCAAACTGGTCAACACCTGAATCTTGGGACTTAAGAGAACGAATCAACCACCACTTTGTCGAATTCACTGACCCTTTGGATTTTCCTTCTTACGCTCGAAGTTCGGTGGTGTATCCCTACGTGCCCATTGACCTTCGACGCAGTTTGGAAGAGAATCTTCTTGTGGCATGGTACACATCCTCTATGCCCAACACGACAATGTTTGTTATCCCACGTTCAGAAGAAACACAAGGGTATCATCCATCCTTCTTAGCCAAAAAGGCAAAGATCTGCTCTTCCGATTGGCTTGACTTTATCAATGCCTTCATTCCTCCTGTTTCCGTGCCATCTCCCATGATAGAAGCATCCACACCTTCTTCTCCATCTTCTGAAGTCGAAGCATCCACACCTTCTCCATCTTCTGAAACGGAGCCATCTTTCCCTTTTCCTACTCTCATTCTCTTTTGGACGGAGAAACTAAAGCTTGCCCTCTCTATGAACGAAGCCATTCCTCCTTACAAACCTCCATCAATCCCTACTCCTCCTGAGCGAAAAGAAGCTCAACTTCTGCTTGCTGCTTTCTCTCACTTGCCCTTCAACGTTCTTGAGGATGATACACCTCTCAAGAATTTTCAATGGGCTTGTGACATTTTGACTAGGGGTCATATTCTGAACCCTATTGCTCAAGCAGAACTCCACATGTTCCTGGACCAACTTCCGGTGCTCCTTCACTGGCATCGGAATTCTAAGGTTACCATCCAATCTCTGGATCAGCTTTCATCTCTCCGAATTCATGCCCAGTATGAAGCAGAGAACTTCATCGAAGAGTTCGATGACTTCAAGAATAAAGATTCTGCGTACTGGGATGATTTGGTTATTGATGAATTGGAACAAAAAGCAAGGGAAGAGGCTTTCGAAATAAAGGCTGAAGAACTCTACTATGAAGTGAGAGCACATCAGCTTATGCAGCCAACCTTAGAAGAGATAGAAGAAATAATAAGGAAAGAACAAATATTTATTGACCATTGCTGGACAAAGTTCCATGATCTTGTTATTTATTCTATTCCTTATTTTTACGAGCTTGAATTTGTACCCAGATAGGGTTACTTAATGTAATAGTCCTGGCTTTAAAATAAACAAAGTCTTTCTGTATTTAACATTATTTGACTCTGTTTCTTTTGTCTTTAAAGCCAATTCATAACTTCGAATTGAACAATCTCATCTTTCGAATCAATTGTTTAATGAAGCACTTAAAAGAACCAACATGTCTTTTTCCAGCTTATGGAATAAAATTGACAATTTTGGCTGATATCATCCAGAATTAATGCCTTGAATCCTAACAACATTACCCCTCAAAACAAATTATAACCAGTATATGGTCATGGTTAATATAGCCAATCAATTTCAAATTGACCATTTTTGCTTCGAAGAGTAATCCATACTGTTTTGTTTCAAAAAGCAATTTTTCCTTACATATATAAAAACCAACAATTGGCTTTGATGCTTCGAACATCACTCTGCACCCTTAGAGAATCCTAGGGTTTGCTCCGAAGGTCGTTATTTTGACTAATAACCCTCAAACAGGTTTTAAAACCCTTTGAAGTAGACCAATATTCAAATAATTTAGCATCTTTAAACATGCAATATGCTTCGAAGCCGGCTTCTATATTTCGAAGCCGTTGTTATTTGAATCTCTTAGCGCCAAAATATGGCTTCGAAGCCAAATACCTTGCTTCGAAGCTGGCATCAATATCCGGAATGTGTTTTTCCCTCCAGATTAGAGACTCCTCGTATCCGTACATTTAGTACTTAACGATTTACGCAATGTATTTTTTTTAGACCCGAACCTTTAAAAGGCCCCTTTTTTTTTTATGTTCTGAAATCACTTGCTCACACAAACCCTATCGATCTTCTATTAATTCCCTTTCTTTACCACCCGCTATCAATGGATCCTTCCTCACTGAAAGCGTCTGCTGGTGACCATCTCAGTCCTACCATGGCTCTGAAGAAATGTATTGATGAAGAAATTGCCAAATTCACGACTGGTAGACCAAGCAACATAGATGGGCGTCTCTTCGTTCCTCGCCACAGCAACAAGCAAGAGTATGTCCTTGGTCCTATTTTTCGGGAAGCTCCTACTGAACTCGCAGCACTATATCCTCGCTTGGAGGATCATTTCCTTCTCTATGAAGAAGGGCTTGATTGGCGGAACTGGAGAGTGAATCGCCCTCACCGTTGCTGGCCGACACTGAGGACCGAATGGGAAGAATGGTATGATAGGGTTGTACCCGCAAGAGAAGATGACTTACAAGAGCTCTATATCCTTGACGCTCTTCGCCTCTCTAGGTTCATTATTCCTGAAGATCCCTTTTTGATTCCAGCTGCTTTATGTTTTTGGAATATGGGCTTTAATTTTTTCCAATTTCGCTGTGGCATGATGGCTCCCACCGTTCTTGATATTTGCCATCTTTTAGGGCTTTCTCCTCATGGCTCTCCTTTTACTCCCAACTACCCGGACCTTCCTGTCAAATTCTCTCTTCCAGCCCTAAATTCCTCTTATAGTGATTTTGTAAGGGCTGAAAATAAAAGAGAAGGTCCTATGAGGGACAGAGAATTATTTTCCTTCATCTTATACTGGTTATGCAAATTCCTCTTTTGCACTCCATCTCAGAAGATTATGCCTGAGTTTGCTCCTCTTGCGAAGGCACTTGTCATGAAAAAACATATAGCTCTTGCTCCTTATCTTTTAGGTCATATTTACAGAGCTTGTTCCCAATTTTGTGAAAAACCTCTTGATGTTAATCAAGGAGGTCCCCTCTAGGTACTTCAACTCTGGCTCTTCACCTATTTCACTGAGCTACATCCCGAGTGTCTAAGATTCCTTGTTCAGGATCCCAGTACTTACGGGGAAAAGTATGCTAGGATTACCCTTTATCCTGCTTCCTTTGCTTACTACTTTACCTTCTTTTATCAACTCCCTATCTCTCCATCTGCCTCCTTCTTCTGTCCTTTCGAAGCCAATACAGGACCAACCTGGCTACAAACTTTTCTGGCCGATAAAGAATGCTCCACTTTTCCTCATAAAGATATGTGGGCCTCTATATTACTACCAAGAGAATTGTTTATTGGCAGTCTAAACCCTCGAGCCTACAAATGCATATCTGAGGTGTACTGCCCTTCTCAATTTTCCAGACAATTTGGAGTCACTCAAGGGATACCAGTTCCTCTTTGCAGTCTCTCGAATATCCACCTTACTGCTAGAGATTTGAAGATATCCAAATCCAAGCTAGAGACGGCGATACTTAAACTGCTGAAGGAATTGAATGAGTTCCAATTTGTTCCTTTTCTTCCATTTGGCTTAGTTTTGAAAAGATTTCAGAACTGGTGGACAGCCAATATGGAAGTGCGCTTGTCTGTGCATCCTCATGATTTGCTAGTAGGATTGGGAGTACCTTCAAAGGCTAAGCCAGCAACAGTTGAGAACATTCCCTTTCCTTCTAAAGTTGCTACAACTTCTCCTGCAGCTTCATCCCCTCCAACTAGAGTTACTAGGGCTGCTTCGAAGAAGGGTAAGTGTTTTCAGATTTTCCTTCTTCCCTTCCCTTTGTTCATTTCCCTTACATTCATATTTTTGGTGCAGGGCCTCCACAAGAAGAATCTCCCAAGAGAGCTGAGACTTTAGCTCTTCTCAAGAAGAAGCAACAAAAACAGAAAAGGAAACTAGTTCTTCCTCCTGAGGAACCTGAATCTTTGGAAGAAGAAGAAGCTGAGCAAGAAATACCCTTACAGAGAACAAAGAAACAAGAGGCGGCCATCTCTACTTCTAATACAATCGAACACCTTTTCCTGAAGACACCCACCACAATATTGGGGAAGGAATTGGCATCCGAAGAATCTGAACCCCAAATTGAAGAGAGGGAGATCAGAAAAGAACAAGTAGCATTACTGCCAAGAAAGAAAAAACAGAAGGTGACTGTCTCTGCTGCTGATTTGATTGAAGACCCCATTCATGAGGCAGCTGCTAAGGCGGTAGAACAGGAACACTCCAAAGCAATAATTGTCTTCGAGAGGGCTGAGAAGAGACGGCAGCAACAAATTTTGCGAGATGAAGCCGCTGCTGCTGATGCACTTCAAAGGGAAGCTGCAAGAAGGCAACAAATTACTGAACACTACTCCCTTCGTAGCTCTCCTATCAGTACTAATACCTCTGGAGCAAGTAATTTCCTTCATGTCTTACTCTTTTCTTGTCGAATCTTCAATATTGAGACTTGACATTACTTTTATCTTCTTCTTTTTGCAGCAACACCTACCGCATTTATCTTTCCAGCAAGGCCTCCCCCGACTTTAGTTGAAGTTGACCAGACGCAGTACATGAGAATCATCCAACTCATGCTTCCACTCTCTAAGCCCATATTAATATGCCTTCTTTGAGTCCAAGTATCCCTGCATCTCTTTTCCTTGGCTTGGAGCCATATCTTCCCTTTTTGTCTTTTGATCTACCTCAGCCTATTTCTTCTCCGAGCCTTGCTCTTCCTTCTTCTTTCAGAGATGTCCCAACTGCTACTCCATCTCTGGTGGCAGTTGATTCTCTTTCAAAGGCTAATAATTTTCCAATTCATAGCTCATCACCCTTGTCTACTTCCAGCCCCTCTTCTCTTGACTCACTGGTAGCTAAGACCATAGAGGCTGCCAGGGATGTTCCATCCATTTCTCCTATCCCCATGCAGTCCTTTATGTCTTCCACCACAACACTTTCTGCACCCCTTATGTCTAAGGATGAGGTTGATGTTTTTGAGGCCAGATTGGCTAGTCTTTTTGACATACCCTCTACCTCTCCAACATCCAGTGTTGATGCTGAGCCATTAGTCTTGGCTGACTCTTTACTAAAAATCCTCGAGGGTTCTTCTTCCAACAGCAGGCCTTGTACTCCTTCGATAGACATAGATATGTGCCTCGAACTGCTACTTTCTTTCCCAAGGATTCCCTTTGAGGCTCTGCAAAGGCCAACAATCAAAAATGGGTTCCTCCAGTGTTGCAAAATTGCTAAGCAGTTTGGCCTAAATGCTTCAAGTCATCTATCTCAGGCAGCAGCTACCGTCGAATTCTATCTCAACATTTGTCATGCTGCTAAGGCTGCGGATGAGAAGCTGGCTAGAGACCAGAGTTTTGTTTCTCAGGTGCATAATAAAGTATCAACCCTGAAAGAACAACACTCCTTTGCCTCTCAGTTTCGAGTCCAACTGCTGGAGAAGAAAGCTCAACTTGAAGAGGAGTTAGCTGCTGTAAACCAAGCCTTGGTTCGAACTGATACTAAATTACACATCACCAACCAAGGGCTGGCTGATCGAAAAGAAGACATGGCTGCAGCTATTCAATTAGCTCCCTCTCTTAGCAATAGGAAATCTACTGTACAACAACAGTTAAGACATTGTAATGATTTTTGGGCCAATTTATGGCACAATGTACTCAATTCGTTATAAAATAACAAAGTTTTGTCTATCATTTGAGTAGTCTTATGTTTTGTACTTAATGTTTATTCTATTCCTTGTGTTTCCCAAATGGTTGGAAAATAAGGCTTCAAGTATCTGCCATTAATCTTTTTGGGATGTACATAACCATTCAAATTCCTCAAATGGTATGCTCCAAAAGGCAGAACTCTATGAATCTGATATGGTCCTTCCCAGTTAGGTGACCACTTGCCAAACTTATGGCTTTTAATTCCTATTGGGAGTATTGTTTTCCATACCAAATCACCTTCATCAAAGCCAATGTGTCTGACTTTCTTGTTGTAATTCTTGGCTGCTTTCTTCTTTTGGAAAAGAATGCTATTTAATGCCAAAATCCTGGCTTCATCTATGCCTTCTAATTCCAAGCACATACTTTGATGGTACTGTTCAGGATCTAACTGATCTTGGCATCTTACCCTCAAAGATTTAACATTAATTTCCACAGGTAAAACTGCATCATGCCCATATACTAAGGCATAAGGAGTAACTCCTGTGCTTGATCTTGGGGAATTTCTGTATGCCCACAACACATCCAATAAAAGGTTATGCCAATCCCTAGGATTATCTTCCACAACCTTTTGTATGCCTTTTTTCAAGGATTTATTGGATGATTCAGCTTGACCATTGGCTTGTGCATAATAGGGTGTGGAATTAACCAGGCTAATTCCAAATTCTGCCACAAAGGACTTCACCATTCTCCCATCGAACACAGTTCCATTATCTACAGTAATGGTTTGTGGATGCCAAATCTATGGATCAAGTCTTTAATGAACCCTATGACCTCTGTTTGGTCTACAGCTTTATATGGCTTGGCTTCGACCCACTTAGTGAAATAATCAGTAGCCACTAGAATGAAACAATGATGCTTCGAAGAAGGTGGGTGTACTTTGCCAATCATATCCATGGCCCATCCTCTAAATGGCCAAGGCTTTACCACTGCATGTAAATCAGTTATGGGTACATGTCTTATTGTGCCATGCTTTTGACATACCTGGCAACCTTTTGCATATTCAATACAGTCTTTAAGGATAGTTGGCCAATAGTAGGAATGCCTTCGAAGCAACCATCTCATTTTCACACCAGGCTGATGAGCACCACAGATGCCTTCATGAACCTTAGCCATAGCTGTTAATGCTTCTTTTGGGCCTAAACATTCCAATAGTAAGCCATCTCCCCCCCTTTTATAGAGAGCATTACCATAAATTATGTATTGCATGGACTGCAATTTTACTCTCCTGCTGGCCTTCGAAGATGGACCAGCCAAATACTGCATTATTGGATGTCTCCAATCTTGTTCTTGTAAGTCATTATGATTGACTTCCAAGATTACATTCCTTTTATTCAAAGGTTGTATTAATCTCTGATATGTTGTTTGGCTTATGTCCCTTTGGGTATTATCCCTTCTCTTGAAGTTCGAAGCTTCCTGAGCCACATCATTAGCTCTACTGTTCAAGAACCTTGGAACATAGGTTACATTTGCTATTTGGAACTGAGAAAGCAGATGTAATGCCACAACATAATATGGCAGGATGCTTATGCTTTGACACTTGAAAATCCCTTTCACTTGGTTAACTACCAATTGAGAGTCCCCAAATATGTCAACCGCATGCACTTGTAATCCAATAAGGATTTCTAGTCCCACTATTAAGGCTTCATATTCAGCTTGGTTATTGGAACAAGTGGCCTCATCTACTCTGAAACCATGTGTGGTTTCTACTCCTTGTGGAGATTTAATCACAACACCAATTCCAATTAAACCATTAGCTTTCGATCCATCAAACCACATCTGCCATGGCACGACATTGGCCATACCAAGCTCCATTATTTCTTGGTTTTCTGTTTGAGATGGATGATCTGCCAGAAAATTGGCTAAAACTTGCCCTTTTACTGCTCTTTGAGGGACATATTCTAGATGAAACTCAGATAAGGCTAGTATCCACTTGCCAATTCTTCCCCTTAACATAGGTCTAGATAACATGTATTTAACCAAATCTGTGGTTGCAATTACCAAGACAGTTGTAGGTAAAAGATAATATCTTAATTTCATTGCAGCAAAATATAAAGCAAGACATAGCTTTTCAACAGCTGAATATTTACATTCACAAGAATTTAAAAACCTACTAAGGTAATAAATAGCTTGTTCCCTGCCTTCTTCATTGTCTTGGGCTAAGAAAGCTCCCAATGAATCTTCTGCTGCAGCTATGTATAATTTCAAAGGCTTGTTCTCCTTTGGTGGCATCAGCACTGGAGGGTTGGCCAAGTAGGCTTTGATACCTTCGAAAGCACTTTGATGCTCTGCTGTCCACACAAATTCTTCTTCATCTTTCAGCCTCAACAAGGAAGAGAATACTCTAGTTTTCCCTGCGGTGTTAGAAATGAACCTTCGAAGAAAGTTAACCTGCCCCAGGAACCTTTGTAACTCTTTCTTACTTGATGGAGGCCTAGCTTCAATGATGGCTTTAGCTTTATTCTGATCAATCTGTATTCCTTTCTTGTGCACTACATAACCCAAGAAGTTTCCAGATGATACTCCAAAAGCACACTTAAGAGGATTAAGTTTCAACTTGAACTTCCTCATTCTTTCGAAAGCTGCTTCTAGATGAAACAAATGCTCCTCCATGGACTGGGATTTCACCACAATGTCATCAATATAACATTCTAGATACCCTCCAATGAGATCATGAAAGATAGTGTTCATAGCCCTCTGATATGTAGCCCCAGCATTCTTCAGACCAAATGGCATTTTAACCCATTCGAAGGTGCCAATATTCCCAGGACATCTGAATGCTGTCTTGTGAATATCTTCCTCTGCAATGCATATTTGGTTATAACCAGAGTGGCCATCCATCATTGATAGAATTTGATGCCCTGCTGAACTATCTACCAGCAGATCCACTACAGGCATAGGGTACTCATCTTTAGGAGTTGCTAGATTCAAGTTTCTGAAATCGATGCATACCCTCATTTTGCCATTCTTCTTAACTACGGGCACAATATTAGATAGCCATTCAACATAGCTGGCTGTTCTAATAAAGCCTGCCTTAAGTAGTCTAAGAATTTCTTCCTTGACTTTCTGAATCACTTCTGGGCTCATCCTTCTTGGTTTCTGCTTGTATGGCTTGAAATTAGGCTTCATAGGGAGCCTATGTTCCACTAATGATCTATCCAATCCTGGCAGTTCATTATAAGACCAAGCGAAACAATCTTTATATTTCTTTAGCATGACCAACAACTGGTCTTTGTCTAGAGCATTCAGACAAGCACTTATATAGGTGGGCTGCTGCACAGAACCTTCCCCTAAATTTACCTCTTCCAAGGGGTCTTGTGTCTGAGAACTTATTGAAGCTTCTCCTTTGGTTTCTTCAACCTTCGAAGTAACCCTTTCGCCTTGTTCTCTTTTCAGGTTCTTCAATTCAACATCTCTGCCCTCCTCCTCATAGACAAAATCTGTCCACAAGGCATCTTCTTCCTGTATCTCCTGGACTTTTGTTTCAATGTCCAATGCACAGCATTTTCTAAGGGTCAAAATTTCGACCTGTTGCTGCTTTTGCTTATAGTCAATTATCATGGCCTCTCTCTCTTGCTTCTGCACTTTCTGGACTATTGCTTTTATGTCCAATGATGAGAATTTAATCAGAGCCAAAGACTTGGCTTCTCTTTCTTCACCTCTTTGCCTATAACCAGGCATCATTGTCATCTTTCACGACAACCTCTTCATCAGCACTTTCTTGAACTAAGTGGTTCAGGTGTGTTACTTCCTCATCAGCCGTCACTTCGGCTGAGCCATCAGCTTTCCTCAGTATACTGAGTGGAGTTACTCCCTCAATATACAACTTGGCCTCTGCAAAGTCTGCACAGGCTATGAAGGGTTGAGGATCCGCATCAATCTCCTCTGTCTCTCCATTGCCCAAGGCCATCATGATCTTCTGATGCAAAGAAGAAGGCACACATTTGTTGGTGTGGATCCAATCTCTTCCCAATAAAGCATTATATTTAGCATTGCTGTCGATTACGAAGAATGCTGTCATACAATCCCTAGTTCCCACACTCAAGTTGATAGGCAGAATACCTTGAGCCATCTGCTTATCTCCAGCAAAGCCAGCAATAGTTGTGCTGGTTGGTATCAACCTGGGATTCTTCTTTCCTAATTTCTTCAAAGAAGATTTCGGTAATAAGTTTACCGCTGCCCCATTGTCTATTAGGACTCGGTTTAACTGAATCCCATCAAAGAAAGCCTTGATGTACAAAGGCTTAACATGCTGGGTCATGGAATTCGAGGGGTATTCAAAAGGATATGAGAGGTTGATGCTCACCTCTTCCTCGCTTTCGCACTCAGTTTCCATCGGTATAACCATTTCAGGAGCATCCTGTACCATGCTCACTTGCGATTCTTCACTAGAGACAGGAATTGGATCCATGTCTTGGTCACCCTGGTCCTCATCTCCAGCCTGGAATTCATGGGGTAGTATGTGTACCATGTTAACTGATACAGGGGAAAATGAGCCAAACTGGATGGCTGTCTGTACCTTCTTCCCCTCTTGGCTACCCTGCTCAGTGTTTTCAGTAGCATCTTCCATGCTACACTCTGGTATTTCATTGATAACTGATCCCTTCGAAGGATCCTTCTCAACTACATCTTCAGTCAGAAATGTTTGTTCAGCCATGAAGGCTTCGAACATTTCTTCTTCTGCCATTTCTTTCTTTTGGCTAACGCCAATCTCTTCATCCATTTCACTATCACTTTCCATCAGAGCCTTCTCCAGACCTGCCAAACTAGACTTCTCCCTGGCCTTTAATTCAGAATGAACTTGGGCCAATTGTTCTCTGCTACAAACCACTTTACTTTGTAGAGTCGGTTTTGGAGCATGATCTGACTTCGAAGTTTTCTTTGCTTCTGTCTTGACCTGTGAAGAACTCTCTCCACTTTCTTTCAGATCTTGCTGGTACTGAGTGTACCTGCGCTGAATTTTCCTCCTCTGTGACCTGGAAATAACTGGAACCATATTTGGTTCCTTCGTCTTTGGGTGTTTCAGCAATACCCAGTTGTTAGGAGCCACCAAAGGAGGCTTGACCATTCTGCCTGAGATTCCAACATCCCTCTTGTCAGGTATTCCCCTAGGTTTGTTTTGCATTACAAACCAATCTGGGACTCCGGGTACCCAAGAGCTTACTGACTCAGATGTTGAGTCACCTTTTTCCACCTTCGAAGCCAACTTCGTAACTGGCTGTGGAGGTAAATGCTTGCTTCTGGTCTCATGTCTTGAACCTAATCCTGGCCTTTGATGGAGGTGGTCATTTTCTGTTTTGTGTACAGTTGGTCTAGGGGGCCAATCCCTGGCTTAGTCCCATAACCTGAACTTCTTTCCATTCTTCTTTCACAATGTCTGTTCTCCGTCCTGTAGTAGTTAAATGGCCTAGACTCATACAAGGGCCTTTTACCTTTAGCATGAATTCTGTTAACAGCAGGCTCAACCACCACTGGTCGCTGTCTATCACTAGCCGGGTACGACCTTTTGTTGTAAGCGTTGGTTGATTTGGGACGCCTCTGAACATCCCTGTAATATTGCTTCCCATCAATCGGAAGCCCCTTCAACCATTTGTAGGTTAATCTGCATCTGGGACACATCCTCTGCATGACAGCTGCTTCCAAGGAATCGTCATCCAGTGCTTCCTCATCAGAATGTTCCTTCTGATGTGAGAAACCTTGTCCAATAATTGGTAGGTTTCTGGTCTCCTTCTTGGCAGTTGTCTGGTTGGCAATATGCATTTGCACATTGACCCCCTCCAATTCCTGCAGAGATAGATTCTGAAAGTTTGGTACAACCACATTAGCCGCGCTTTCTCCAACTTCTGGAAACGGGTTAGTGTCAATCCCCATGGCCTTTTCTGCTTTGGCTGGGAACTTCAAACTTCCTTTTCGGATTTGTTCCTGGATCCTGTCTCGAAAAACAATGCAGTTTTTAGTTGAGTGGGACCAAGAATTATGCCATTTGCAGTATACTTTTCCTTTAAGTTCCTCTGGAGAGGGCAGTTTCACTCCTTTTGGCAACTTAAGGAAATTGGCTGAAAGCAAATGATCAAAAATGTCATCTGCTTTCGTTAGATCGAAAGAATACTTTCTGTGAAAGTCTTTCTTTTTAAATTGCTGGTCGATGGTTGTATCCTTATGGATTAATGCTTCACAGATTACAGGCTCTTTACCTACAATCTCTGCTGCATCGATCTCATAATTGGGATCTCTATAATATGTCTTATATGAGGCATTATTTCGGTCTTGTTCTTCCTCTAGTAATGCTTCATATCGAGACACTTTATAGGTTAATTCGACCAAATCCCTGAATTCGGTTGAATCAAACTTCTTTCGAAGCCTGAACTCTAAACCGTTTTGAGCCAATCTTACAAATTCTGGCTCTGGAAGGATGACTCTACATTTATTTCGAGCCCTTTTAAATCTGGCAATAAATTGAGTAGCCTTTTCTTCAGGCCTTTGACTTAATCTTGCCAAGTCTGCCATGGACACTTCTGGCTCCGATTGGAAAAATTGGGCATGAAATGCCTCTTCCATTTGTTGCCAATTTTGAATGGAGCCTGGTGTAAGGTTGATATACCATACAAATGCTCCTCCAGTTAGAGAATTTGGAAATAGTCTTAGTTTCATGTAGTCATGATTAGTGAATTCACCGCATTGGGCAGCAAATCTAGCAATATGTTCTACTGTTGACTGATTTCCAGTTCCATAGAAGAGGGTGAAATCTGGTATTCTAAACCCTCTTGGGTATTCGTGTACCCTATCTACCCATTCTGGGTATGGCTTTCTGTATACAGGAGTCTGGACCCCCCGAGCCATCGGTCCACACATCTCCCTAACAATGTCAGCAATCTGGTCTCTAGGGACCATATTTTGTGCTTGTTGAACCACTACTAGAGGAACAAACACAGGGTTTGCTGGGCAAACTTGTGCCTGTGGTCCTCTTGGCCCATAAGGTGGTATATTTGGGACTGGTTGTCCCTGTGGTGCAGGTTGTTGCTGGGGGTATGGGTAACCCCTTTGAGCCTGTCCTGTGAAAGGTCCTGCGAAAGGTGCTGGAACAGGTGTTGTGTCCCTTCCATTTGTGGGAAAACCTTCCAACCCCCCGGGTATAAATTCGAATAAGGGATTATTATACCCCCTAGTGCCAGGTATGGCTTCGAACATGGGATTTGCCACCATTCTTATGCCAGTTTCTTGTACTTGGCCAGATCCACCAACTTGTGTGGCTTCATTGTTGAGTACTGAGGCATTTTGGCCTACTACAGGCCTAGAAATGGGTTCATACCAAGACTGAGGCGATGGTCTTTCGTAGTTTTGAGTACTAGTCTGACCATTAGATTGTCCATTAACTTGCATAGGCTGTTTTTCTCTAGCCAATCTTTGCTGAGGGACATTAATTTCCTCTGTATGTCTTGTATTCGTTGGTTGGTGGTTATTCATTCGATCCAAAAAGGATGTTGCCCACCTTTCCATTGTGTTCATTAGTTGTTGTCCCATAGCATATACTAAGCCATCCCATGGATTTGTTGGCTGAGTAGATGGAACGGTGGATGGTCCAATTCCTTGGTTTCGTCCAATATTATGAACATACGGTTCTTGTCCAGAAGTACTGGTCTGTTCGACCAAAGGTTCTGATATAGGAGTCTCCATAGGATGTGTTACCACATTCTCCTCTGGATTTGGTATCTCTACCTCTCCTTCTGCGCCTTCTTCCAGGCGTTCATTTTCTCCTTGTCGTCTTCTTCTAGCCATTTAAATTAGTCCCACTGGGCGTGCCAAAAATATATGTTGGCTTTTTGGCTTTTCGAAGGGTAATTTTGTAAATGCGAGCGTGCCAGCAAGGATCAATCAGTCCTTACAGAAATTATAGTTGCCAATCAATTATCAGGCGATCGTGTTTTAGTTCTTTCAGCCTCAATGAAGAGGACTTTTACTGGTGGCTCGACTTAGGAGAAATTAAAAGAAATAACAGTTAATATTAAGAACAGTCGAAGTATTTCATTAAAAATGAATACTTACAATAGTCCGAACTCAGCCTCGAAGAGGTTTACAGCAACAGTCTATTTGAATCTACTTGAAACTACTCCTATGAATTGAAGTGCAGTGCGGGTATTTAAAGTGCAGGTATTTAAAGAACAGGTATTTAAAGTGCAGGAATTTAAAGTACAGGTAATGTAAAAACTGGAAAGGAAAAATATGAAGTAAAGACTGGTTTGTATGATCTGAGTCCTTCTCTTTTCTGGGGGTTTCCTTGCTATTTATACTGGTCAAGGATGACCTTCGAACTGCACTTCGAACCGTCGAACTCCTCCTCCATAATCGCTGAACATGTCACCTTAGAAGTAGTTCCACTACGCCATTATGTGCAGTTGGGCTTCCCTCCTATATTTGAATTTGAATATGGGTAACCGTTGAAGCCACATCACCTTGCATCTTTCTACTGATCCAGTGCTCCTCAGATCACATAAGAACCAATGTTCGTTGCCACGTGTATGACTAGGATCGAAGACGTAATTTATCTTCCCATAATACCCTTGTTCTGCCACGTGTCGAACTGTAATTGGCTTTTACAAAATATATAGCCAACAAATTTAATAAATCAAATATTAACTACATAACAGAAAATCAATTATCAAGTATTAAATTGGGGTTTTCCATTTGGTAGTTGATATTTGAACTATTAATTTTTGTTCGATATTTGATATTCGAATTAGAAAATGGAGTGAATTGAGAAATTTTGTGACGTAGAAATGGAAGCTTTTGTGTTTGGGTTAACCACATCAGCTCGATGCTTCGGCTGCACCGAGTTTGGGAAGACACAAGGTCTTTTAATAGGTAGTGTAATCCCAAGCCGACTGATGGCCACCCCTATTTGTTACTAGGCTTCTCATCAGATGCAATATGTAAGAATTTTAATTAGAATAATGATATATAAATAAAAAAAATATACATAAATTTTAGGGAAAATTATAATAAGAAAAACTCAGCATTTTATTCTGATAACTAAATAAATCTTGAGTTTTAATTTTGTCAGTTTAAACCCTAATTTTTATTTTTATTTATTTTTTCAATTTAAACCATTCACTTATTTCTTGTAAATAAAACCAACGGCAAAATGATATTTTAACTGTTAAAAATGTCTAAAATATTCTTTTCGCTGAGTGTATATTTTTTAATTTTTATTTTAAAGAGAAGACTTTATTAGTGTATTCAACATGTAGTACATATGAAATTACATCAATAAAGGAGATGCAAGAGTAAAAAGCATATCATAATATACTTTCAGGAAGGAAATCAAGATTTCATTACTAGAGGGGCCAAAAAAAAAAAAAACTCACCATATACACTACCAAATATGTATGTATAATATGACATCTAAGTTATATATACATACAAAAATAAATAAACAAATCAAACACTATGGAAGTAATCTAGTATTGGATGAAGAAGTTTTTTTTGGGCAAAATAAAAAGAAAAATCAAGGTCGGAGAAGAGTGAGATATATAATTTTTGTTGAAGCAAACAATATCTTTCACAGAAAGAGGGGGGCCATGACCTTCTATAGTCTTCTCCTAATTCTATCCCTAAATTCCAACTATGTTGGCACCAAGAAAAACACTTGACAATGTTGGTGAGAAACCAACAGAAAGAGGGGAAGCAAACAAATAACAATCCTCAACAATACATCAACAAGCTCACCACATTAGGTAAGAGCCTTAATAAATCTCCGCAGAAAGAACCAGCAAGAGTTGCTTCCGCCTGTGTTCCGGTGCATCCTTAATAAAGATGGATTCTCCTAGAGATCAATGCTTCCAGCTAGATCAGGGTGAGTCACAGACACAACCAAACACAGTGAAATGTGAATAAAATATACTTATATTTCATTTAGTTTACATAACTTTTCCTCTTTCCTTTTCCAAATCCGTCAACCAAACAACTCTATGAAGTTTACATCTCCTGCAAATTAGCAACCACCTCATGGACTGTGTACATAAACTTCATAGAGTGGGATTTAACCCTAAGAGCAATTCTAATTTTTATCAATTTGCATAGCTCTTCAAATAAAAAATGCAACCCATTAAAGATACAATCATTCCTAGTTCTCCATATAGACCATAGTGCAGCCAGTGGTAAAGCCCTCCAGATCATATTTACTGATTTCTACCATTTGAATCCCCATCACCAGTCAAGTAACCCCTCCACCCTTTCAGGTATCACTCATTGTATTCTCCATCAGCTCATCAAATTTGACCACACCCTCCAAATGACAGGACATAACATTAGAACATGGTTAGCTATTTCCAGATCAGAGTTGCAAAAGACACATTCATTTCTAGCATTAGGGTCCAGAACACCTAATCTTTGTATTTAATCAGTGGTTTCGATTCTTTCCTTCTAGGCTAGCCACCCAAAGAATTGAACTTTTGGGGGAGAGATGCCATTCCAAATAAGATTAGTGACCTCTGTAGTATGCAGATGGACATTTCTACTGTATAATGATGACATACTAAACATACCTAAAGGAAAAGCCTTCTACATGATACAATCATCTTTGTTTGAAAAAGAAGGATGAATTGGTGATAGCAATGAATTAAGTCTTCCAACTTTATCAACTTCCCAAGCATCCTTCTGAACCTTCTCTCCTATCCACCATACTTCTCAGAGATGCACATTTTCTAATGATAGTGAAAATAGTCTGGGAAATTTATCTTTCACACACCAATTACGGGCCCATTTGTCTTCCTAGAACTTGACTCTATTTCCATTACCAATAACAATTTCAAAGTTATCCAAGAAGAAGTTCAGCAGATTGGGATTGAACTGAGCAACACTAACATTCCGTTTGAATGGACGGCTTTGGTAAGAAAAGAAAAGAAATGGTGAGAATAGGAAACCTTTTCACTTGTTTGGATGATTAAGTGAAAAATGGTGAGAAATGATGAGGGATAGTGAGAAAAGAATTCTCACCAAACCTATGTTTTATTTCTCACCAAAAGTGGTCAAATTTGGTGAGAAAGAAATTGGGTTAATGAAAGTTTTTAAAATATTAAAATTACCTTTATGAAAAAACATAGCTTATTAATATGAAAGGTTACTTTGGTAAAATGAAATACAACATTTTCCTTTCTTTTCTCTTATTTACTCTATCCAAACAAGATTGGTGAGAAATCACATTCTCTTCTCTTTTATTCATCCAAACATAATGGTGAGAAACCATAATCATTTCTTTTGTTTTCTCAGTGAGAAACAACAATCATTTCTTTTCTCACCTTATCTCACTATCCAAACAGACTATAAAAATGACGAGGAAGCCACCTCCCACCTGAGCTGATGTACTTGCTCTGCATAATATTTTTCCAAAGAACATTGGCCATGTTTAGGTTGATTTTCAAAAACTTATTTTAGAAATTTTTTCTAAAAATCTAAAAATTAATTTGGTGACAGAAATAAAAAAAAAAAACTTATAATTTTTATATAATTTTATCGTTTGAGAAGTCGGAAATAATTTTTAAATATTTAAAATTATTTTTTTAATATTTATTTTTATCAAAGTAGTTTCCATTTTTTTTTAATAAACTTCTGATATTTTTTTTTTTTCTGAAAGATAAACAAACCATGGGAATTATCTTCAGGGCCATATCTCCACTACCATTTGGTCAGCAAACAATCATTAACCTCTAAGACATTCCTAATTCCCAGTCCCACTTGACTTTTGCTTTTGGTAATGTCAGCCCATTTTACCATGTGTAGTTCTTTTTTAAATTTGGACCCCCCCTCCCCTGCAGCTTGAATCCTATTAACTGTCTTAGCAACTTGTTTAGGCATCTTAATAAAACGCTGGCAGACTTGACATAACAATCTTAATAAGAGTCACTCTACCCCCAAAAGAAAGAAGACACTCGTTTTGACTTGAATTTGTTGAGAACAGGAATTTAGGTGCTCTTTCTCCTTGGATTAGCCCCAAGTGGAAGTCCAAGATAAGAGATGGTAAACTCTGACTTTTATAGTTCAATCTAGTCGTAAAATAATCCACCATGACTTTAGGAACACCTACTCCGCATACATGACTTTTGGGAAAATTAATTTTCAGCCCTGATAGTACTTCAAAACATCTCAAGATCCTTTTGATAGTTGTTACCTCTAGCCATTCAGCCTCAGAAAATACAATTGTATCATCAGCAAATTGTAGATGAGTTGTAGATATTTCCTTTTGTCCCACCACAGCTCCATTGATCAATCCCATGTCTTTTGCTCTTTGTAATAACATGTTAAAACCCTCAGGCACTAGATTAAAAGTGAATGGTGACATTGGATCACCTTGTCTGAGTCCTTTTTCAGGGTAGAACTCAGTTGAAGGGGAACCATTAACCAAGATTGAAATTTTGGTTGTAGACAAGCATTCCTTCACCCATCTAATCCATTTGGAACCAAAGCCAAAGTTGGAGAGCATGGATAGTAGGCACTCCCATTCACTGAATTAAAAGCCTTCTCCAAATCAAGCTTTAGAATCAGTCCCTTCTTGCTTTTTTTCCACCAATCCACTACTTCATTGGCAATTAAAACCCCATCTAAATTATTTCTACACCCGAAAAAGGCAATTTGCGCTTCCCCTATTACTTTACTTACAACCTGTTTCAATCTGTTAGAGAGGACCTTAGATAAAATTTTGTTCTTGGACCCAATCAGACTGATTGGTCTATAATTTGATATGTTGGCTGGACACTCCTTTTTGGGAATCAATAATATGAAAGAGCTATTGATTCCTTTAGAAAACACCCCATTATCATGGAACTCCTTGAAAAATTGCATCACATCTTTCTTGACCATAGACCAGCACTTTGGGAAAAATAGTAAATTAAACCCATCTGGCCCAGGTGCTTTGTTACCCTCACAGTCTTTGATGGAAACCTAGACTTTAGCTTAATAAAATCTTTCTTCCAATATAAGAGATGCAAGGTGTTGACTAATAGAATTGAAGCTTCCTTGTAGCTTAGGCCTAGAGATCCATCTCTCGGTGAAAACCTCTTGAAATGCATGAATATCTCATGCTTGACCCTCTGTGGTTCATCAAACAACACCCCCTCCACTGAGATTGAATCAATTAGATTTTTATTCTATTTGCATATTGCCATAATGTGAAAAAATATTGTATTTTTTTTATCTACTTTTATAGTCCAATTCATCCTAGACTTCTGTAACCGCAACTACTCTTGTTTTCTACTTAATGACCAAATATTCTTTCTTACTTCTCTTCTCCTAGCTATTCAGCCTCATCTAGGCTCCTAGTTTCAACCCCAACTCCAGATCATGCAATTCCTTTTCAGCAGCTTTTAAGGAGGTTGCAACATTGCTAAAAACCTTTGTGTTCCATTTCTTTAGTGTCATTCTTAAGTTTTTGAGCTTCAAAATTGTGGTAAATCCAGCCCATCTAGTAATGGTTGGATCATCCCAAGCCTTTTTTACCACTGCTAAGAAATTTGGGTGTAGTACCTAAGCATTTATAAATCGAAAGGGTCTTGGACACCAATCCCTCTCATCGTCCATCAAAAGTAATGGACAATGGTCAGAGATTCCCCTTGGAAGACCCCATAACTTAAATTTAAACGTCCTCAACCATTCTACTGACATCATGATCCAATCAATTCTACTCTATTTTCCCCCTTCACAAGAATTGCACCATGTAAATTGCCTTCCAAGCATATGCAAATCAGATAATTCCATAAGCTCAATGAAATCATTGAATTCCTTCATTCCTCAATCATTTTTAGAACTCCCTTTTCTCTCCCTTAATTTCTTGATTTCATTAAAATACGCCTTAGACACCAAGGCTTCTGAAATCCAGATTTTAATATAGAAAGTACCTCCCATAAGTGGCCCTTTTCTGTGGTATCATTAGGTGCATACACATTCACTAGCACACAATCAAAATTTGGAAGTAAAGTAACCGAAAGTAAGATGAAGTTCCTTGTGCTACAACATTGAGAAAGCTTGAAAACATTTGGATTCCAGATGCATAGCAACCCACTAGTTAACCCATCTGAGTCATGAAATCCAAGTCATCCATAAGACATAAAGACTTTACAAAATCTACTAACAAACCTAATTTCTTGATTTCTTGAATAAAGGAAAAATCAATCTCTCTCTCTTTAAGTAGCTTTCTTATCTTCCCCCTTTTCTCTGCTTTGCCCAAACCCCTAACATTCCAAGGTAGTAGCTTCATTAAAACAACAGCAAATCTCCTTATTTCACCTGATGCAGTTGCATAATCTTAAGCAACCCCATCCTTCTAAGCCATTCTTTCTGCATCATCTTCTTCTACCTCTATGATTTTACGAGTGGATTCCTCTTCTTTTCTTTGAAAACAAATTCCTAGAGCTTTGCCTAATTGTACCATAGCTTGTGCTTCATTTAGAAGCTCTCTCTCTCTCTCTCTCTCTCTCTCTCTCTACTTGTGCGATGTCCGACCTAGATGATGACTAAAGCTGCAACTGTTGCTCTAAAGGTTGCACCTCTGCTTCAACTTCCCATTACCCATGATCCACATTTTATTGTCTTCTTTCTCCTTTAGTCATTCTTCTATGCATGCTTACTCCCCTTTCTGGTAATGAGCCTTCTTTCATTGCAGATAATGGACTACTACAGGCTATGCAGTTTATTTTCCTCCCAAATACTTTCATTGAGTTAGGTATAGGCTGGATAGTAAGTAGGAACGATGGTATAGCCATTTAGGCTTGAACTTCATTATTATGAGCTAAGCCAAAAATGCCATCAATAACTCCTCTAGGCCCAGGAAAATCCCTTACCTTTTGGACTTCATTTAAAGCCACCTCAAGATTTATTCTAGGCTCAATTCCTCCAGATCCACTAAGGCTTATCATGAACCCAGATGGGTTGGCCTTTGACTCCCTTTCTTTATTTGCTTCATTAAGAATCTGGTTGGCATTCAAATTTCTCACTGTAGTGATTTCATTGCATACTTCTCCAACATTTGGATTTCTCATGAGCTCACACTGCCTCTTTCACTATTGAGGAAGATGAACCATCCTTCATTTTTCCTTTTACACTTGTGCTTCTGAAATCCAGCTCATTCTTTTGGATAGGTGCCACTTCATCACATTTGTCCACATCATCATGCACCCTGCCGTCCACATCCTCATCTTTTCCTTTCTTGCTATCTCCATTGTCAAGATTATGCTCATCAGCTTCATTGGAGCTGTACAGCTCATCTCTTCTTAGATGCACAACATGATTACGTGATTCCGTAACTTTGGTTACCATAACTTGCTCTTCACAAATTCTTATTGGAAATAAATTATCTCTACACTTCACTAGCACAACTATGTTGATAAACTTCATAGTTTTTGTAGCAATTTTCACCTGCCTACACTCGAAGGATAAAGAGTTTGAGGTTTCTTCATCTAAGCCTACCATCTCTCCCCATAAAATTCCAATTTTATTGAACATATCAGTGCTCCATAGATTTAGTGGCACACAATAGCAACTTAGCCAAACCATTCTTTCGTGCTCCAAATACATCATTTTCTTCCATTGAGTGACATAATCACACAATTCCTTAAGGTAATCATCAATTAGTACTAGCATTTCCTTCATAATTGCATTTGAATTGAAAGATTAAACAACCATTCTTCCTCTACTCTTCCTTACAAAATGTCCTTAGACCCTTTTTAATGAACTACATTTTGAAACTTAGAGAAGGCATAGCAGCTTTTCAGCTGAACAATAACACTATCATGTAACCACCCATTTCCCGCCTTGTATGCCTTGATAGTTAAGTCTTCATTCTCTCTTTGATTCCATTTTTTAACACCTCTGCATATGATTTTTGCCCTATGATCATCCTCCTAGTCATATCCACTCCATCTTCATTGAACTTTCCACCAACCTTGTTTACACTACAACATATAAGAGTTTTAGAGACAAATTTTTTTGGTCTCAAAAAGTGAAAATTATGTTACAAAAGACATTTAGGGACCAATTTCTATTGTCGTGAGGATAGTCGCTAAAAGATCGTCCCGAAAAGTAAAAAATAAGGCTTTAAGTGACAAAATTTTGAAAATGTCAGTAATAAATAGACTTTTAGGGACAAAATAATTTGGTCTCAAAATGATTTATTTTTTGAGACAAAAAATTTGGTCCTAAAATGATAATAATTTATCACTAATGTCCAATTTTTGTTTCTAAAAATATAATGACGACACTTTTCACAACAAAAATATTTAGTCCCTAAAAGATAAGTTTGTCCCTAAATTTTGGTCTCTAAAACTTTAATTTTTTGTAGTGTTATGAGGGTCAAACTTGGAATTGACAAAATTAAAAGCTAATGATTTATTTTGTTATGAGGGTCAAACTTTGAATATTTGTTGTTGTTGTTGTTGTTGTAATTATTCCAAAATCTTATATAGATTGATGCAGCTACATTGGGACTTATGATTTTAAATCAAAATGTCCATTAAAATGACATTAATTACAGAATACCACTGTCATATTATTATGGGAAAAAAATAATGTATAAACTTCTATAAGAATACTATTTTCCTTTTAATTAATAAATACATCAAGAATAGTTTACATAAAAACAAAGGAAAATAAACACATACTCCAACATTTCAATTTAATATCTCCGAGAACAAAGCTATAATACCATTGATTTTTAATTATTTCCCCCATATAAAAATGAAATTGATAAAAAAAAGTGTAACTTAGCAATTTATTTCTCAACCTAGTGTTTATAGGTCATTAAAAATAAATAAATAAAAACCTAGCATTTGTTGGTGAAGTTATCCATCCACCTTATTTATGTTGTTAAAATTTTCTTAGTTTGACTGTTTTATATTGCAGGTATACTCCGATGGATGTTTCTTCTTGTTGTAGTCATTATTGCAATGTATTGTGTCCTTAGATTAATAGTAACAAAGAGAGAGGGTCAAGCAAAAATTGAAAGATTTTTGGACGATTACAAAGCCCTCAAGCCTGCAAGATATTCTTATGCCGACATCAAGAACGTTACCAATAAATTTAAGGACAAAATAGGCCAAGGTGGCTATGGAACAGTGTACAAGGGAAAACTATCCAATGATGTTCATGTTGCAGTCAAAATCCTTGACAATGTCAAGGGAAATGGGGATGAGTTCATCAATGAAGTGGGAACAATAGGTACAATCCACCACATTAATGTCGTACGTTTGGTTGGATATTGTGCGGATGGATTTAAAAGAGCGCTTCTTTATGAGTTCTTACCAAACCATTCCTTAGAAAAGTTCATATCGTCTAAACATGAAAAGAATTCACTAGGTTGGGAGAAGCTACATGATATTGCTCTTGGCATAGCGAAAGGAATTGACTATCTTCACCAAGGTTGTAATCAACGAATCCTTCACTTTGACATTAAACCTCATAACATCTTGTTGGACCACAATTTCAACCCAAAGATCTCTGATTTTGGTCTAGCAAAGTTGTGTTCCAAGGAACAAAGTGTGGTATCCATGACTGCTGCAAGGGGCACAGTGGGCTATATTGCACCTGAAGTGTTCTCTCGAAATTTTGGAAAGGTGTCATGCAAATCAGATGTATATAGTTTTGGAATGCTGCTGCTAGAAATGGTTGGAGTAAGGAATAATAATGAAACACAAAACACAAGTGAAGTGTACTTTCCTGAATGGATTTACAACCGTTTGGAGAATGGAGAAGATCTAGAAGTCCAGATTGATGAAGATGGAGATGCACAAATTGTAAAAACACTAACTATTGTGGGACTGTGGTGTATACATTGGTATCCTGTGGACCGACCATCGATGAAAGTTGTGGTGCAAATGTTGGAAGGAGATAGAGGTAGCCTGACCATCCCTTCCAATCCATTTGCCTCTGCAAATCCAATGACGACAAGGGGACAAATGAGGGGAAGGCCGTTAAATAGTGAGTTAGAAGATATTTCCGAATCTGAATCGTTTTCTTATTGATGCCAGCAGCTACATAACATCAGTGGTCGTTTTGCAATAAACATTTTCTTTGTTTTGATAGGTCTACAATAGGTATGGAGAACTTTGAATTATTTACAAACAATGGGCATAATGTATAATTATTATAAGAAATAAATAAACATCCAGTGTTATTTGTTGAGTTTTGTCTTTTTTTTTTATATATATTTATTTTTAATAATCGGGTGTCTAGACCAATTTACATGTACCTCAACTATTCTCGGGAGACCAATCCTATTGCCCACTTGTAGGGGTCCTATTTAAAGTCAGAACAAACAAGACTAACTCCAAAAAGGTTATTGCAAATAGTGAATATTGAATTTGAGACCTGAAAGGTGTACACCCCAAGCCCGAAGTTATGTCCACTAGACCAACCCTTTGAGGTTGAACTTTGTGCTCTTGTAGTTTGTTGAATGCCCAAGTAATTCATAAAGGCTCTGATGACCTTGCATGAGTATTAAAAAGGAAGAATTACAATTTAGTTTGAATTTAGAAAAAAAAAGTACACATATGTGGTAAAATTTATAAATATTAATAATAAAAATCATAATTTTTAAAATTTTGTTTTTTCTAAAAACCATTTAATTGTAATTACCCCTATTGTAATTACCATTTCATGCACATGCAGTTTTGTTTACCAGAGTGTTTTCCTAAATTTAACTAGGTGTTTCTCCACCTTAGTTCACCAGCGCACCCAAAATGAGAAAGTACTAAACCCATAAATAATTTAGGGTCACAATTACAAGAAAATTATGAAGTGTGGTGAACTCGCATGACTGACAAGGCCTTGAATTTAAATCAAAGGTCTGAATCAAGGAACTAACGGAATAAAAAGAGAGTAATGCGGTGTATATACCCGGGACATCACATCATATTTGTGGTGTCCAGAGAGAATGAGGAGTTGGAGGTGGCAGCGAAGGTTGGTGGTCGTGCACCGTGGTAGAGGATGTGGCTGGAGCTAGCAGTGGTTGGGTTAGGAGGGTGGGTTAGGGAGAGGGTGTAGTTGGAATTAAAGTGGAGGTTCAAAGAGAAAATGGAGGGACTCATTTAGTTGGGTGGGGTTCAAAGAAGTGAGGGGTGTGATGCCCCAAATAATCAGGAACATCAAAAGATATATTAACAATAATTACAGGGTTTTTTTTTTTTTTTTGTCCTTCTAAAGTTATAAGTGTAGGAAACATTACTAACGAGTCCTTTACTCAATAACCAAGTAAGATCCTAGGACGTCAGATGAGTCAATATATCCTCCATTCTAAGTGCAACAATCTTAGATAACAAGCTATCTTTTTGACAGATCTTGAGATATATTAACACAAGGTCTCATAAGTAACGTGAAGATAGGTATAGGATCACCAAAATATTCATATGTATATAAGCAAAAAATATTTTAGTGTTACAATTTTTTATTACAAAACAAGGTTCTATCAATATTACAATTTTGACAAAAAAATGAAAACATGAATGGACTTATAACGAAGCAACTTCTAACTTTGTCTATGACAGCTAGAAATCTTCGAATGTCTCCTATTCCTCATTGGCCTGGTATGAAACGCCATGAGCTTTGAATGCCCAATAAACACACACGCATCCTATCCCTTTTTTTTTCCCAATCCAATATACTTACAAAAATACAACTGAATAATTAAACATGATGAACAAATAAGCACGTAATTAATTAGAGAGTCATCAGGTTAGATGTTAGAATCAAGAAATCCACCAAAGAGATTTCATTCTCCCAACCACAGGAATTGGATTCAAATTATTCAATATGTCCCCTCTTTTGCTGCTTTGCAGATCTTACCTCGGATGCCTACAATGGTTATGTAATGCGTAGCGCCAATTGAGTACCTCAAAAGAGATTGTAAAAATAAGGGCTTTGCCTATAACCTCCTCCAACCCTATCCATCATGAATACTTAGGGTCCGAATATAACCGATCCATTCAAGTGTTACGATACAACAGCTTACGCAAGGCTTTACATCAAATACGGAACACGTCCCACTAACCGATTCAATGTAAACACAACAATTCTTCATAATACAATTCAAGTGATTGAAATCCCAATACCACCCCAATTAAGTTTCCAATTGTGTTAAATGTTTTAAGTTAAGGTTAGAACTATTTATCGATACAATAATTTTCATACAAGTATGAGCATCATCAAAGTACCATTGCAAGGAAATATAGCCACAACATATGTAATTGCCATACTAAAACTCAAACAAGTGATAAGAAGCACGTTCATAAAATTAATTAAATGAAATCACCAACAAATATAAATTTTTAGATTAGATACATTTTAAAGATCACAATCTAAGAGACATTTCCAGATTTTTCCCAAACTTGGTCTTGCCATAGCTTGTAGAGAATTTTATCTAGTTTTCAAAACATTTTTCAGAAGTGGCACAACTTTGCTAGATTTTTAGATGTTTAAGAACTACGCCAGTGCTATCCAGATTCACTAATCGTCACGAAAATTGAATTTTCTCTCAAACCACTCATCTTTTTTGATAAAAAAAAAGTTTTCTACGAAAGCTAACGCTTGAAAGAAAATTTTGACATAAAAATGAGGTTAAGGAGTTTTTTTTTTTTTTTTGGTATTTTTCTAGAATTTTTGCAACTGGGCTATAAAATCCGGTTCTTTGAGCACAAAGTTTGAAATGAAAGAAAAAAAATAAGAAAAGAGAGTAGCCATGAGTAATTTTTCACCTCCATTGTGATGAAAACATGCTAAATAATATATATATATAACTCATGATTTTAGACTCAAGGTGTTCCTTTGAAAATTATGTGAGATAGGTGTAGAAAAAGATAATTTTGCTCCAAATAAGAGGAAACACAAGAAAGGGTGGAACAAGGCTCAACTCTTTTCATTTTTAACACAAGAACACCATGTATACACATCATAAAATGATATTTTAAACATCTAATTCCATGTATTTAGAAGAGAAAATTAAAAAATAAAATAAAATGGGTTGTGTTGTGGCTTACTTGAAGCTTTGTGAAGAGTTGCATAATTTTTTCTCTCTTTTTCCTTCTCCACCACCAAGGCTCACTCTCTTCCTCTCCACTCTCTCTTTTAGCCGAATGTGTGTGTGGGTGTATAAGATGTGTAAATGTGAAGGGTTGTGGTGTTTTTATAGAAAAAAAAAGGTGCGAATTGTCTAAAATGCCCTTAGTTCAATTTGAATATTTACAACTCTATCAAAGTCAAAAACTTTTTCATGATTTAAGCAATTTGTCACAATTTGTACCATTTTTCAAAAACTTTTCCATTATCCAAAGCAATTTGTCCCATTAGTCAAAAACTTTTTCATAAATCATGCTTTGATGTTTGCAAAAGTATACCAAATATAGTATCCTAGAATTTGTCGGCTATGTGCTTGTGATTTAAGGGAATCTTTCAATCTATTTTAGTGTATAAATTCATATATATATATATATATATATGTATGTAGATATTTTGTGTACTAATTATCTGTTTAAGAAAATGTGCAAATATGTATATATATATAATGGTACTAACTTGGGGTTAATTTGTGACTCAAGTAAAATGTGAGGGCTAAGGCCTTAATTTATAAATTGAAACATTTATTTAAGTGTAGTATTTAATTGAATGAGGATTTGAGAATTCAATTTGGTTAAAGTTTCGTCGTTTCAAATTAAATGGCGAGTTGTAATGAGAACCGAAAACCTAAGGTTTTGAATGGTAAATCTATGATTAGGGTGTTAATTAATTATTACTAGAGCGTTGGAAATAATCCCTAAGTTCCTGAGGTTCGATTAGGGTTTGCGAATTTTTTATTGGCGCGTGCTTTTCGATGCTAGAGTTAAAATTGAAATCAAGTAAGGATTTGAGGGTCTTTATGGAAATAATTCAAAATTAAAGGTCATAGAAATAAATTACAAAAGGTTAGGGGCCTCACAACTTCCCCTAAACAAATTTCGTCCCTGAAATTTAAACTATACTTTGTTTACAAATAATTGCGGATAGTTTTCCCGCATCAAGTCCTTGCATTTGCAAGTATATTCTCCAATCCCTTGATAATGCCAAAGTACCTTTATTAAATGAACCGTCTTGCCTCGAAGGTTATTCTCTTGTCTATCTTAAATTGCTACAGGTCCTTCTTCAAAAGTAACATCCTTATTAAGCCTAATTTCCTTCCAATTGATGACATGTGACGGATCCGCGAGGTACTTCTGTAGCATAGATAGGTGAAAGACATCATGTATCCTAGCCAATTGCGGGGGTAAAACTAGTCTGCATGCAACTCTCCAACTCGTTGTAATACTTCAAAGGGTCTGATCTATTGTGGCGAGGCCTCCATTTCTTTACAAAACGTATGATTCCTTGCCGCAGTTGAACTTTCAAAAACATATGATCATCGACCTTGAACATTAGAGGCCTCCTTCTTCTATCCGCATAACTCTTTTGGCGATCTTAGGTTGTCTTTAATCGTTGTTGGATAAGTTTGACTTTCTCAGTAGTCTCTAGAACAAGTTCTGGTCCCACTAGACCTGCTTCACCCACTTTAGTCCAATAGATCGGTGATCGGCAAGGTCGCCCATATAATGCTTCGAAAAGTGTCATACCAATACTGGCTTGGAAACTGTTGTTGTACGAGAATTCAATCAATGGAAGGTGTCGTTCCCAACTTCCTTGAAAATTCATTACACAAGCGCTCAACATGCCTTCAAGTGTTTGGATAGTTCTTTCAGATTGCCTATCTGTCAATGGATAAAAGGTAGTGCTGAAACACAACTCGATGCCTAGGGCTTCTTGTAGACTTCCCCAAAATCGGGAAGTAAAACGTGGGTCACGATTTGACACGATAATTACTAGGATTCTGTGAATTGAATGATCTCTCAAATATAGAGGTTGCACAAGGACTCCAAGGTATTAATTATCTTATAGGGTAGAAAATGTGTGGTTTTTGTTAGACGGCCCACTTCGCCCAAATAATATCACAGCCCCTTAGGGTTTTTGGTAACCCAATCACAAAATCCATTGTCACATGTTTGCACTTTTTATTTAGCTATTGGTAGAGGCTGCAACATTCCTCCTAGTTTCTGATGTTCCACTTTCACTTGTTGGCATGTAAGACATCTTGCCACAAATTGAGCCACATCCTTCTATCACTTCATCAATACTGTTGCTTCAAGTCCTGGTACATTTTAGTCCCTCCTGGAAGTACCATAAATGTAGAGTGATGAAATTCCTTGAGTACCTTCTCTTTAAGTGACTCACTATTTGGTACAAATAGCTTGCCTTGATACCTCAAACTCCTATCCGAGTGGATTGTCTAGTTGGGAACTGGTTCACCTGATTCTATGCGTGTTCTAATGAAGGCCACTTCTTGATCGTGATTTTAGGCCTCCATGACCTCACCCATTAACTTACGCATCACATTTTGTGCACCAAGGTACACCTTCCCGTCCTAAACCTTCACTTGAACTCCAAATTCATTAAGAGTCTTAATCATATTCCACTCCTTCATTGCCAATCTAGCTATTATCCCTGTACTCTTGTGGCTTAGTGCGTTTGCTACTACATTGGCCTTACCAGGATGATATGAGAGAGTGAACTAATAGTCTTTGAGATATTATATCCATTGTCTCTGTCTCAAGTTTAGGTCCTTTTGCGTAAATAAATACTTCAAACTCTTGTGATCAATGAAAATCTCAAACTGTTCCCCATACAAGTAATGTCGCCACTATTTTAGAGCAAAGACCACGGCTGCTAATTCCAAGTCATGCGTTGGATAATTTTGCTCATGCGACTTCAATTGTCTAGAACCATACGCTATTACTTTTTTGTTCTGCATGAGTACGCAACCTAACCCTTCCTTGGTTGCATCACAATATACGGTGCACCCCATATCTTGTTTTGGAATGATTAGTACTGGTGCATTAGTTAATCTCGTCTTCAACTCCTGAAAAGACTTTTTGAAATTCATCAGTCGTGTCATTGGCTTAGCTAGTTTAGAGAAATCTTGAATGAACCTTCGGTAGTACCCAGCCAAACCTAAAAAGCTATGGATTTCCGTCACGATCTTTGGTTGCTTCCAATCCAAGACTGCTTCTACCTCGGTTGAATCTACTGCAATCCCATTCTCAGATACTACGTGTCCCAAAATTTTTACTTCTTTTAACCAGAATTCACATTTACTTAGCTTGGCTTACATCTGATTATCCCTAAGAACTTGAAGAACAATCCTCAAGTGTTGCTCATGCTCTTCTTCAGACCTTGAATATACTAGAATATCATCAATGAATACCACCACAAACTGGTTGAGATTTGGTGTAAAGATCTTACTCACTAGGCTCATAAACATTGTCGGTGCATTGGTTAGTCTGAAGGGCATTACCACAAACTGATAGTGGTCATACCTAGTCCGAAACACAATCTTTGGTATATCCTCGCCCTTGACTCGTAGTTGATGGTAGCCTGACCTGAGGTCGATCTTTGAATAACACTTTGAACCTCTGAGTTGATGAAAAAGGTCGTCAATCCTTGGAAGCGAATACCAGTTCTTCATCGTAACTTGATTGAGTTGACGATAGTCGATGCAAAATCTTAACGTCCCATCTTTCTTCTTGGCAAATAAAACAGGTGCTCCCTATGGCTAGGTACTTGGTCTGATAAATCCCTTTTTGAGCATTTCTTGTAGTTGTATCTTTAGCTCTCATAGTTCCGCAGGTGCCGTACGATAAGGGGCCATTGATATTGGAGTTGTCCCGGCTTGTAACTCAATACTAAAGTCTACTTCCTAGTTCGGTGGTAATCTTGGTAATTCCTTGGAAAAACATCTGTGTATTCACAAATTATTTGAGGGAGTTTCAACTTGACCCAATTTTTCTCATTAACAATCGAACTTTCCATCCATCCTGCAAGTTGATCCTGCTACTGTGTCCTACATTTTGTTAGGGAATCTTGCCTATCCCCCTTAAATTGGAAACGTGTTCCATTGGGCGCATAAGCCACTACTTTCTTCTGATGGCAGTCAATAATTGTTTGGTGGGTGTATAACCAATCCATACTCAGAATAATGTCAAAATCAAACATTTCCATAACCCGAAGGTCGAAGGTTAGGCGCAAGTTTGAGATTCCTAGTTCACAATTTTTGCATATCATTCCTACTTGGACACTTCCTTCCATTGGCGACATTACACGTAAGGCAACCTCTAAGGGTTCACATTCAAGTTTCAAAGATTCAACACAAGCTGAAGATATAAAAGAATGCGATACTCCTGTATCAAATAAAACACGCACCCATGAGTTATGGAGTACCAAATTACGTTCTATTACAGATGGAACCTCCTCTTCTTCTAGCAGTGCAAAGACCCTGCCAGTTGCTTTCTAGTTATTACTGGTCCTAGCATTCTGATTTCCCCCATTCTTCTGGTATTGCTGACTGGTTAGCCTTATCTTGTTTATCCATGGCTTCTGCCCACCTACTACTTAGGTGTTGGCTCCAGAACCTTATCACTAGTACCTTGATGAAGGAAGTTGGGGGCATTCATTCTTTCTGTGTCTAAATTGCTAGCAATGGAAGCACTGAATTTGTTCTGCCGATTTCTGCTAAAAATTTCCTTTCTGATTTTGTTATTGTTGCCATTATTGTTGTGGTTGCAGCCTGAATTAGGGTTTTTGTGCCACATTTCCCTTGTGACTCCTTTGTGGTCCCACAGATGATTGTCCTCCCTTCTGCTTGTTCCACATTCTTTTTGCATCGACAATTTCTCTTTTCAAGTCTAAGGCTGTATCCACCACCTCAACATATGATTAGAGAAGCTGAGGCAAAACTCTTCTTCAAATCATAAGATCCAAGCCCCATTCAAATTTTCTAGCCTTCTCCTCGTCATTTTCCATATATCGAGTAGCATAGCAGGCTATTTCCTTAAACTTTGCAACATACTATGCCACAGTCATACCGCCTTACTCTAGTCTTTGGAACTTTAAAACTCATTCTTGTCTAATGGTGTTAGGGAAGTACTTTTTCAAAAATATTTCCTTGAACTGTGCCAACATCATTGTGGTGATATCCTTAGATTCCTAGATCAGGGTCCACCAATGATCCGCTTTCCCTTCTACCTAGTAAACTGCTAGTGCAATCCTATCAGCGTGTTCATTTATTCCCATCGTATTAAGCATCTTTTCAATCTGCCAAATCTAGTTTTTCAGTGATCTTAGGATTGAACTCGCTAGTGAAGATTGGTGGTTGCTGCTTACGATACTCAAAAAATAAATGTGTTCTCTCATTCTGACGTGTTCTCCCCAACCTTTCCGATTCTTCCAAAATTTGATTTTCGATATTCCTAGATAAGTCAGTAGCGGGGTTGTGATTGTGACTTCGAACCCCAGATGCCCCATTCCTATTTCTATTGGCATCATCGTTGTGGTTGGCATCATTGTTATTGCTTGCATAATTGTTTGCTCTGGTATGGTTCATCATCTGTCAAACGCACAGTTAAGTGCAGGTTAGGGCTTCGCTAACGCGGTTAGGCAAATGAATTACTAAGGTGAATTGCTCTAATCAAAATATAATAACCATAACGTAGTCTTACTCAACTACTGATTCCAATGTTAGAATTGCTAGCACACCACCATACCCTTTCAAGAGTCGATGAGATCATGCCCGAAATTCAAAAGGACGCCCTAAGGTTGTTCAGAAAAATTTTCATTTCGATATCTTTTAGTTGATAGAATAGATAGTGTTATAATAATATAACATAGTCGGAGTAAGGTTGTCTCCAACTGCAAGCCAAAACACGTAGAAAAGGGTTAAACCTAGGCTCTGATACCAAGTTATGACACACCAAATAATCGAGAACATCAAAAGATATATCAACAATAATTACAGGGTTTTTTTCCCCCTAAAGTTATAAGCGTAGGAAACATCACTAACGAGTCTTTTTGTCAATAACCAAGTAAGATCCTAGGAAGTCAAAGGGATCAATATAAGTGTCACAACCTGAACCCGCCCCTATAAGTTAAGGACATAACCAGCCAGTAATCCTGAGATTACCTATGGCCTCAAACCAAAAACAGACATAACTCATCAGAGTAAAGGGGCTGAATGGAAGCAAAATTTAAAATTTTGTCCATAGAGCTGTGCTTACATGGCACATCAAATAAACCAAACATATAAACATTAATAACTCACAAAAGAAAAATAGTACCATAAAGTTCTGTACAGACAGGCTCATATAAGTCTAAGTCAACCCCTCAAAACTACATACAGGTATACACAAAGTCCTCGCCAACATCACAAAATAACAAGACAACAAAATGGCGAAGACGGGTCTCATGCGTGAGACGTAAGGGCTAACTCTCCAAAACTTGGGTTGTTCCCTATAGGCTTCATTGAGGCTGGGTCTGGACCTCTCTTGGCTCACCTACAAATGCATGAATGAGCGTGAGCGATAGCCCAGTGCATAATATCAAATACAGAAGTTATACAAACAATATGTAGAACAACATGCTTTAAACGGCCTTGGGCCCAATTCATATTTCTATTTACACATATATACAATTTAGGTCAAGTGACTGCGGTTCCAAACAAACTGGTCTTTGGCCCATTCAAACTTTCATTAGTGTCAAAACGGTCTTTGGCCCTTTCAGACTTTCATTTGTGTCAAAACGGCCTTTGGCCCATTCAGATGACGAACTGGCCTTTGGCCCATTCATTCGTTCACGTCAAAATGGCCTCTGACCCATTCATTCATGTCAAAACGGCCTCTGGCCCATTCATTCTTGTCAAAACGGCCTCTGGCCCATTCATTCATGTCAAAACGGCCTCTGGCCCATTCATTCTTGTTAAAACGGCCTCTGGCCCATTCAATCGTGTTAAAACGGCCTCTGGCCTATTCATTCATTCATATCAAACATTTGTCCATAATTCAAACTGGCAAACTCATAAGGCTTACAAAGAAACAAGCAATTGGACAAATGATAAGTTTCAAATATTGATATTACTCACAGTGATCGGTTGGTTGGTTTGCCCTGGTGCTCGACCCTGCACAATCCATGAACACAAAAGGGTCACAACAATTCGATTCGTTCTAAATTCACATTTTCCTCTTTAGGCTTCATTCTTATCTCTTTAACTCAATTACAATGCCCGATGCATGCCTAAGAGTACTTAGAAGTGAAAGAGAACAAAAAATGAAACACAGAATGCATTTTCAAAATTTCAGAAAAAAGTGGACTTCCCCGCTCGAGCGGACCCTTGAGGCCTGCAAAAGTACTGGATGTGTCATTTTTACGCTAAAGCGTGAACTCGGACGCTCAAGCGGAAGTTCATCCTACACAGCTCCCCGCTCGAGCGTGAGCTTCCCCGCTCGAGCGGACACCTTGCCTGCAAGAAAATACTGGGAGCTCAAAATCCCTACTCGAGTGGCGGTTCCCTCGCTCAAGCGCACATCAAAATTTTGGGTTTTCCAGCTAAGTTCTTGAGCTTCAACTTGACATTCTAACCAACATTTCTTGCATACAATAGCTCAAACTTCTAACATACTTACACTAACATGGTTCCAACATTAAATTACAACACAATGAAGCTCGATTTCTTGTATTACATACATGCATGTCCCAAATTGACTCAAACTCATCACCAACATACTAAATTCAAACATGCAAAGCTTACACTTCCATGATCTGCACTTGCATGTGGGAGATATACATTATTCACAACTTATTTGGTGAAGAAATGGTCATATACATGGATTTCAATCAAACTTCAACATGGATTACACAAATTAAGCTCAAACATGGAAATCCATAGCAATTCTCTACATGCATGTGTTCTATGACTTCAAATTCAACAAAATCAACTCAATTTCCTTACAATCAAACTAATTCATGTTCTTGGCCATTAATCAAACTTGAATTTAAAATTTCAAACAAAAATCCATGAGATACTCACCTAGGAGCTTTGATTCTCACAATCTATAACAAATTCTTGGGAAATCTTCAAGGTTTCCCAACTTTGAGCCAAAATTGCACAATTTCTCTCCCTTTCTCTCTCTATGGCCGGCCCTCTCTCTCTCTCTCTCTCTCACAATTGTATAACTCAGATTTTTGAGTTCAAAAGAATTAAAGGAGAGTGTATATGGCTCTATAAGTAAAAGTCCCACTAACCAAAATTATAATATTAAATAATTTGAGCATTATGCCATTAATTAAATCAATTTAATTTGATCCGAATCAATTTCCAATTAAATTTCACTGTAGGCTCTAAAAATTACACTAATCACAATGGCGTAATCAATTTCGGGTTTTGTGGCCGATAAGGCCTTCAATTTAATTTTCAAAGCAGATAATCAAACTGATATTCCTACGGTGAACAGATAGAAATTCAAAACCACATATTACATATAATGGCACACAAAATCATATTGAACACATAATCATGCTCATGTTAAGGACTAATTAACATATTGCAGAACAGGGATATCATAGTCTTCCCCCCTTTAGGAAGTTTGGTCCTCCAAACTTATTTTACCTTCATCGGGAAACAAATGTGGATAGCATAGCCGCATTTCCTCATCTTTTTCCCATGTAGCATCCGTCCCATAATGTTCTTTCCATTCCACTTTCACCATTGGGATGGACTTGCTTCTCAATTGTTTCACTTGCCGATCAACAATCCGTTCCGGCCATTCGGCGTAATCCATATTTTCATCAATAGCTACCCGATGATAATTAATCATATGGAACGGGTCTCAGAGGTAACCCCTTAACATCGACACATGAAACACGTTATGGATTTGTTCAAATCCTGGTGGCAAAGCAACTCTATAAGCAACTGGACCAAGCCTTTCCAGAATCTGAAACGGCCCAATGTAACGGGGCGACAACTTGCCCTTATTTTCGAACCTGACTCGGCCTTTCATTGGGGACACACGGATGAACACATGGTCACCGACCTCATACTCAAGAGGTCTTCTTCAAACATTTTCATAATTCTTCTGTCGGTCCTGAGCTGTTTTGAGCCTTTGCCGAATAATTTTGATTTTCTCATAAGTGTCTTGCACAATTTCAGGCCCAAGTAAAGCTCTATCCCCGACTTCTGTCCAACAAATAGGTGATCTACACCTTCTACCATACAAACCTTGTATGGTGCCATACCGATGCTAGAGTGGAAGCTGTTATTATAAGCAAATTCTGCAAGTGGCAAATAGTCTTCCCAACTCCCCAGAAAATCCAAAGCACACATCCGAAGCATATCTTCCAAAGTCTGTATTGTTCGTTCTGATTGCCCATCTGTCTGTGGATGGAACGCAGTGCTGAACCTTAGTTCTGTTCCCATAGCTTCCTGCAAACTCTTCCACAATCTGGATACAAATTTCGGATCTCTATCCGACACAATGGATACTGGAACTCCGTGTAAACAGACAATCTCATCAACATAAATAGTAGCCAATCTATAAGCATTAAATGTAGTCTTGACAGGCAGAAAATGTGCAGATTTAGTCAGTCTATCAACTACAACCCAAATAGAATCCATACCTCGAGAAGTCTGAGGTAGGCTAACAACGAAATCCATAGTCACATGTTCCCACTTCCATTCAGGAATAGGGAGAGGTTGAAGTAGACTGCCTGGTTTCTGATGTTCATCCTTAACTTGCTGACACTGAAGACACTTGGACACATATTCTGCAATCTCTTTCTTCATTTTAGGCCACCAGTAGGTTTGTTTCAGATCCCGATACATTTTATTATTACCCGGATGCATAGCAAATACGGATATGTGGGCTTCATCTAAAACCCTTTTCTTTAGTTCCGGAATATCTGGGACACACATTCTATTTCGAAATCTCAACACTTCATTCTCAATACCAAACTCTGCTTTCGGACTTGTCTCAAATTCATCAATCATTTTCTTGAGGAATTCATCATCTTTTTGGTTCTGCTTGATTTCATCAATGATTGCCGGCTTGGCTGTAATGGCGACTATCAATTCGCCCTGTTCACATATTACCACTTCAATTTCAGACTTCTCAAAATCCTACAAGATCTCTTTCTGTTCAGTAAGCAAACAAGCCATACTCCCCATTGATTTTCTACTCAAAGCATCAGCAACTGTGTTAGCTTTCCTGGGGTGATATTGTATCTCTAAATCATAATCCTTTATTAATTCCAGCCATCTCCTTTGTCGCATATTCAACTCCTTCTGCATGAAGAAGTATTTCAGACTTCTGTGATCCGTGTAGACTTCACACTTTGCTCCATACAGATAATGTCGCCAGATTTTCAAAGCAAAAACAACTGCGGCCAATTCTAGGTCATGTGTTGGATAATTCTTCTCGTGTGGCCTTAACTGTCGGGAGGCATAAGCAATGACCTTTCCGTTCTGCATTAACACACAATCCAAACCTTTATAAGACGCATCACTGAAAATTACAAAATTCTCCGTACCTGAAGGTAGTGTCAAAATCAGTGCAGTGGTCAATCTCGTTTTCAATTCATGAAAGGCAGTTTCCCTTTCGCCGCTCCATTCAAACGGTTACCCTTTTCGTGTCAATTGGGTAAGAGGCACAGCTAATTTCGAAAAGTCTTTCACAAACCTCCTGTAGTACCCAGCTAAGCCCATGAAACTACGGACTTCTGTCACATTTGTCGGTGTAGGCCAATTCACAATTGCCTCTATTTTCTGTGGGTCCACTGAAATTCCTTCCTTGTTGATCACATGCCCTAAGAAAACAACTTCATCCAACCAAAACTCAAATTTCTTTAGTTTAGCAAATAATTTTCTTTCCCGAAGTATTTGGAAGACAGTTCTCAAATGATATTCATGTAATCTATCTTTGGAATATATCAAAATATCATCGATAAAAACCACAACAAATTCATCAAGGTAGGTTTTAAAAATTCGGTTCATTAAGTCCAAAAATGCTGCCGGAGCATTGGTCACTCCAAATGGCATAACAAGAAACTCAAAATGTCCATACCTCATTCTGAATGCGGTTTTCTCAACATCTTCTGCCTTAACTTTCAGCTGATGATACCCGGACCTCAAATCAATCTTAGAAAAAACCTGTGATCCTTGTAGCTGGTCAAATAAATCATCAATATGGGGTAAAGGGTATTTGTTCTTTATCGTTACCTTGTTCAATTCCCGATAATTGATGCACAAATGCAAGGTTCCATCCTTCTTTTTTACAAATAATACTAGTGCACCCCAAGGCGAAGTGCTAGGTCGAATAAACCCCTTGTCAAGCAGGTCTTGCAACTGTTCTTTCAATTCTTTCATTTCGGCAGTAGCCATTCTGTAGGGGGTTTTAGAAATGGGCTGGGTGCCTGGCACAGTTTCAATAGTAAACTCTATCTCCCTATCTACTAATTCCCCTGGTAATTCATTTGGAAACACATCTGGAAATTCTCTAACAATAGGGATATCATTCAATTCAACATTCACACAATACAGATTCCCCAGATGGAGCAGACACACATAGCAGATATGGCAGTAATTCTAAGGGTCTATTCAGTCTAGATGCAAATGCATATGTCACAAAAGAGTGTGTGGATTCGGAGTCAATTAACACAAAAGCATCCTGATTACATATAGAAATAGTACCTGAGACAACTGCGTTGGCATTCCGTGTACCGCCCGGAACAAGCGCAAAAACTCTCCTCTGTCTCACGGTATCCTCGGTGGTAGCAGATCTCAAAGTATTTCCCAGCTTTGGGATCGATGCAGTGGAACTAGCAGCCATCTTTCCACTACTCTGATTACAATCTCGGGCCATATGCCATTGTTTCCCACATTTGAAACAGGCTCTTGACACACGGTAACAAACTCCACATTGCTTTCTGCTACAAATATTGCACATGGGAGCTGTGTCTCGGGAAGAATTTGAAGAATTTGAGGAGCTCGTATTTTGCTTTTTCGAAAATTTCTTCTTTGAGAAGAAGCCTTGCCTTTTGTTACTTTTCCAATCAGTTGTTCACTTAGTCTGTCTAGCTATGTTAGCCTCTAATATGATGGCCCTGTCTAGCACCCCGATGTAGGTCTCTAGCTTCAAGACATTCACTCTTTCTAAAATGTCGCTTTGAAGCCCACCTTCAAAATGTCTCGCCTTCTTATAGTCAGTGTCAATCACGTGTGGTGCAAACCTGGCCAATTCAGTAAATTTGGCCTCATACTCAGCCACAGTCATGCTGTCTTGCTTTAGTTCCATGAACTCTGCTACTTTCCTGTCCCGAACACACTGCGGGAAGTACTTGTCATAGAAAATTTCCAAAAATTTCACCCAATCAACATCCCTGTGATTTTCTCGCATCAACATCCACCATCTTCTTGCCTCGTCTTCTAGTATAAAAGTGGCTAGAAGCACTTTCTGTGTCTCTGAGCAAGGGAACACTTCAGACAATTCCCCAATCCTGAGGACCCAAGCTTCAACTTTCAAAGGATCTAACCCACCATGGAACTATGGCGGTTTCATCTTCTTGAATTCTTTGGTGAGAGCTATTATTCGATCATCATTCTGATTATCTGGCACAGGAGGTGTCGGAGGTGGTGGTGGAGGATGTGGCTACTGCAACTGTTGTTGCCATTCCTGTTGTTGCCTCAATGTCTCTGCCATTTCCTGAATCAGTCTTTCCATTCTATCCAGTCTGGCAGTAGAAGATTCCTCTATCTCATCACCTCTTGTTTTCACCATCTGATTAAACTTGCATTATACTTTATACAAAAGATACACAGGTATGCATATACTTAAGAGCATACATAATCAAATAATTTGGAACACAAGCAGTTCACAAACTTATAACACATAGTTGTTCACATTTAACAGTTAAGCGTATTCTTGATGCTTTCAGATTCATACTTATCACATTAATGCATCCTAGATCTCTTCTAGATGCTTATTGCTCTTTTGGACAAGTGTGTGAGTTATTAACTCGTGCTCTGATACCACTCTATCATGACCCGAACCCGCCCCTATGGGTTAAGGACATAACCGGCCAGTAATCCTGAGATTACCTACGGCCTCAAACCAAAAACAGACATAACTCATCAGAGTAAAGGGGCCGAACAGAAGCAAAATTTAAAACTTTGTCCATAGAGCCGTGCTTACATGGCACGTCAAATAAACCAAACATATAAACATTAATAACTCACAAAGGAAAAATAGTACCATAAAGTTCTGTACAGAAAGGATCATATAAGTCTAAGTCAACCCCTCAAGACTATATACAGGTATACACAAAGTCCTCGCCAACATGACAAAATAACAAGACAACAAAAGGGCGAAGACGGGTCTCATGCGTGAGACGTAAGGGCTGACTCTCCAAAACTTGGGTTGTTCCATACAGGCTTCACTGAGGCTACATAAATAAGCATGAGCGATAGCCTAGTGAATAATATCAAATACAGAAGTTATACAAACAATATGTAGAACAACATGCTTCAAACGGCCTTGGGCCCAATTCATATTTCTATTTACATATATACGCAATTTAGGTCAAGTGACTGCGGTTCCAAACAAACTGGCCTTTGGCCCATTCAAACTTTCATTAGTGTCAAAACGGCCTTTGGCCCTTTCAGACTTTCATTTGTGTCAAAACAGCCTTTGGCCCATTCAGATGACGAACTGGCCTTTGGCTCATTCATTCGTTCACGTCAAAATGGCCTCTGGCCCATTCATTCATGTCAAAACGGCCTCTGGCCCATTCATTCATGTCAAAACGGCCTCTGGCCCATTCATTCATGTCAAAACGGCCTCTGGCCCATTCATTCTTGTTAAAACGGCCTCTGGCCCATTCATTCTTGTCAAAACGGCCTCTGGCCTATTCTTTCATTCATATCAAACATTTGTCCATAATTCAAACTGGCAAACTCATAAGGCTTATAAAGAAACAAGCAATTGGACAAATGATAAGTTTCAAATATCCATATTACTCACAGTGATCGGTTGGTTGGTTTGCCTTGGAGCTCGACCCTACACAATCCATGAACACAAAAGGGTCACAACAATTTGATTCGTTTTAAATTCACATTTTCCTCTTTAGGCTTCATTCTTATCTCTTTAACTCAATTACAATGCCCGATGCATGCCTAAGAGTACTTAGAAGTGAAAGAGAACAGAAAACGAAACACAGAATGCATTTTCAAAATTTCAGAAAAAAGTGGACTTCCCCGCTCGAGCAGACCCTTGAGGCCTGCAAAAGTACTGGATGTGTCATTTTTACGCTCAAGCGTGAACTCGGACACTCGAGCGGAAGTTCATCCTACACAACTCCCCGCTCGAGCGTGAGCTTCCCCGCTCGAGCGGACACCATGCCTGCAAGAAAATATTGGGAGCTCGAAATCCCCGCTCGAGCGGCGGTTCCCCCGCTTGAGCGGACATCAAAATTCTGGGTTTTCCAGCTAAGTTCTTGAGCTTCAACTTAACATTCTAACCAACATTTCTTGCATACAATAGCTCAAACTTCTAACATACTTGCACTAACATGGTTCCAACATTAAATTACAACACAATGAAGCTCGATTTCTTATATTACATACATGCATGTCCCAAATTGACTCAAACTCATCACCAACATACTAAATTCAAACATGCAAAGCTTACACTTCCATGATCTGCACTTGCATGTGGGAGATACACATTATTAACAACTTATTTGGTGAAGAAATGGTCATATACATGGATTTCAATCAAACTTCAACATGGATTACACAAATTAAGCTCAAACATGGAAATCCATAGCAATTCTCTACATGCATGTGTTCTATGACTTCAAATTCAACAAATTCAACTCAATTTCCTTACAATCAAACTAATTCATGTTCTTGGCCATTAATGAAACTTGAATTTAAAAATTCCAAACAAAAATCCATGAGATACTCACCTAGGAGCTTTGATTCTCACAATCTATAACAAATTCTTGGGAAATTTTCAAGGTTTCCCAGCTTTGAGCCAAAATTGCACAATTTCTCTCCCTTTCTCTCTCTATGGCCGGCCCTCTCTCTCCCTCACAATTGTATAACTCATATTTTTGAGTTCAAAAGAATTAAAGGAGAGTGTATATGGCTCTATAAGTAAAAGTCCCACTAACCAAAATTATAATATTAAATAATTTGAGCATTATGCCATTAATTAAATCAATTTAATTTGATCAGAATCAATTTCCAATTAAATTTCACCGTAGGCTCTAAAAATTACGCTAATCACAATGGCGTAATCAATTTCGGGTTTTGTGGCCGATAAGGCCTTCAATTTAATTTTCAAAGCAGATAATCAAACAGATATTCCTACGGTGAACAAATAGAAATTCAAAACCACATATTTCACATAATGGCACACAAAATCATATTAAACACATAATCATGCTCATGTTAAGGACTAATTAACATATTGCAGAACAGGGATATCACAATAAGCTCCCTTCTAAGTCCAACAACGTTAGATATTAAGCAATCTTTTTGATAGATCTTAAGAGATATTAACACAACGTCTAATAAGTAACATGGAGATAGGTATAAGATCACAAAAATATACATATGTATATAAGCAAATAATATTTTAGAATTACAAATTTTTATTACAAAACAAGGTTCCATCATTATTACAATTCCGACAGAAAATGAAAATATGGATGGAATTATAACAAAGCAACTTCTAATTTTGTCTATGACAACCAGAAATTTTCAAATGTCTTCAATTCCTCATTGGCTACGAAGGTTTCTACAACACCTAGCATAAAATGCCATAAGCTTTGATTGCCCAGTAAACACAAAATACACTTACAAAAATACAACTGAATAATTAGACATGATGAAATAAGCAGGTAATTAATTAGAGAGCCATAAGGTTAGATGTTAGAATCTAGAAATCTCCCAAAGAGATTTCATTCTCCCAACCACAAGATTTGGATTGGGATTATTCGGTATCCTCCATCTTTTGCTGCTTTGCAGACCTTACCTCGAATGCTTACAACAGTTATGTACCGCGTAGCGCCAACCGAGGACCTCAAAAGAGATAGTAAAAATATAACCTCCTCAATCTTATCCATCATAAACACCTAGGATTTGAATACAACCGATCCATTCAAGGGTTCCGATACAATCGATTGAGCAGGACTTTACTTCAAATAGGGAGCGCGTCCAGCCAACCAATTCAATGTAAACAAAACATTTCCTCGTAATACAATGTAAGTGGTCAAAATCCAATTACTACCCCAATTAAGTTTCCCATTGTGTTCAATGTTAAGTTAAGGTTAGAACAATTTATCGAGACAATAATGTTCATACAAGTATGAGCATCATCAAAGTCCCACTGCAAGGAAATATAGCCACAACATACGTAATTACCATACAAAAACTCAAACAAGTGATAAGAAGCACATTCATGAAATTAATTAAATGAAATCATCAACAAATATAAATTTCCAGATTAGATACACTTGAAAGATCACAATCTAAGAGACATTTCTAGATTTTTCCAAAACTTGGCCTTGCTATAGTTTTTAGAGAATTTTATCTAGTTTTCAAAACATTTTTCGAAGGTGGCACAACTTTGCTAGATTTTTAGATGTTTAAGAACTACCCCAGTGCTATCCAGATTCGCTGACCGTTACGAAAATCGAACTTTCTCTCAAACCACTCATCTTTTTTGATAATATATATATACACTACGAAAGCTAATGCTTAAAGGAAAGTTGTGGCATAAAAATGAGGTTAAGGAGATTTTTTTTTTTTTTTTTTTTTTTTTGCTTTTTTCTAGAATTTTTGCAATTGGGCTATAAAATCCGGTTCTTTGAGGACAAAGTTTGAAATAAAAGAAAAAGTAAGAAAATAGAGTAGCCATGAGTAATTTTTCACCTCCATTGTGATGAAAACATGCTAAATAATATATATATATAACTCATAATTTTACACTCAAGGTGCTCCTTTGAAAATTATGTGAGATAGGTGTAGAAAAAGATAATTTTGCTCTAAATAAGAGGAAACACAAGTAAAGGTGGAATAAGGCTCAACTCTCTTCATTTTTAACACAAGAACACCATGTATACACATCGTAAAATAATATTTTAAACATCTAATTCCACGTATTTAGAAGAGAAAATAAAAAAAATAAAAAAAATGGGTTGTGTTGTGGCTTACTTGAAGCTTTGTGAAGAGTTGCACAAATTTTTCTATCTTTTTCCTTCTCCACCACCTGTAGACGTACTCCCGGGAACTCTCCGATATCCACGCTCGCGAGGGGGGCGTGAATCTCGTTTTGTTCTGAGCTTACTACAGTTCAGACTCAATGTCACAGTTCTGAATCTAATCTCACAATGTGCGATGTGAGACCGATAAATCACCAAAGAGTCCAAATCCGGCAAATCATTTTGGAAAACTGATTTTTGTAAAGACGTGCCAAACATGGACTGCATTGCCAGATACAGAGTCGCCACCTAAATATTTTGTTTTGGGGGAATTTAGGAAACCCTGACTCATGCCTAAGGCCATGTGTCCGTCATCACCAAAGTTGCATCGGCTCGGGAACTTGGGTACGAGAGGGGAAGGTCATGCAATGAGCACCCCCGCTCGCCCGATCAAAGATCGGCCGCTGCTAACATGATATCTTGTTTTTGAAAACACACGTGTTCTTATTCCGGTTATTAACCTAGAATTACTATGTGATGCGCACAGCATACAAGTATAGACTAGATCACCTAATTTGGAACAAAACATTGCATATCCGTTTGTTTGAAAAAGGTTTGGAAGTGCTACTCACAAGTAGGCTAAATCGAAGATTTCAATGAATTGTTCCAATTCAAGTAATTCAACCTTCACTCACAGGCATTCCGGCAGTTAAACACTTAAGCAGTTAGCCTCATGGTAAGCATGCTTTCATGGCAATTGATAACACACATGCAGTATGCTAAAGCGTAAACACTTACAGTGTACTCCAAGCCAAAACAGATAACTAGTTAGAAATCAATGCATGATCCTAGTTCATGTTAAGATGGCTAATGCGGCACAGGAGAAAATGCATCCAAAATAGGCTCGGCTATTCTAAGATGGCATGTGAATGCTACACTTGATACATGTATTCAAATTGGAATTGAAATACAATGCAGTTAGTATGATGCACCGAGCCCGGTGTATGCAAGACAGATGAATGATGCACGCATGCAAAACATAAGGTATGCTAATTGAAATATGTCCTAAAACTAACCACTGAAAGCAGGTAAGTAAAAGGGAGAAAGAAATGGGGGTTGGAAGACATGCATACACGCACGCACACTTATTACAAAATGTGCCCTCTCGACGAAGGGTCCGAATGAATACACTAAGCTTGCTATGCTAAGCTAACTAACTAATCTAATTAAGCTAATTAGACTAATTATTACACAACAAATTGAATAACTAGCTATAACTAATTATTACAAAACTTTAACTAATTAACAAATTAACTAATTAAATTACAAATTAAAGCTAACTAACAAGAAAAGCAATAAACAATGCTGCCTCAGCTCTGCTTGGAAAGTTGAACAATGCATGCTCGATTCCCGTCCCGAAAGCTCTCTAAATGCTCTTTAGAGGCTCTATCTGCAGGGTGTCCTTGAGAACTTGCTGCTGGATCTTACCAAAACCATGCTGGGGAATGCACCAGTGGCCTGCCGGCCATGAAAAGCTTCTGCCGACCACCCTACTGGCCAAGAGTGCACACTGCCGGCCAAGGATGAGGGGGGTGCCGGCCAAGGATGAGAGGCTGCCGGCCACTGGTGTGTTGTGACACCAAGCTGCAACAGAGCACAAAACAGAGGAAATGGAGGGTCTCCCAAGGATATGTATGCACTATGCCACCCCATATCACCTCGAAACATCAAGGGAGAGGCATAATTGGATCCAAGACCATCAATCGCGCATCTCGATGCATGATGGCCAAAGATCCAACTTGTGCAAATCAATGTAAAATGAATGCACAAATAAACATATAAAGCCTAAAACTCTATCATGTGTCATCAAGAGCGTCGGCGACCGAGAATTGAGGCACGTTTCATCACTTGAAGTATGAAACGTCCCTCGTTTCTCGTGCTCAGATTAATACTTAATCCAAACAACAATGCAACACAAGCATGGCAAACATGCAATATGATTCAAGCTTGCAAACATGCGACTACATGGCATACTCAATGCAATGTGATATGATTTACTTAACAAAGCTAATGATATGCGAACAATGCTAATGCATGCATGCACAATGCAATACTACAAGGACAAATTAGCAATGTTAGGAACATGCACTCAATGCAAGGCAAAATAACTTGGCATACATAATGCAAATAACCACGTGGCATGCGCAATGCACTGTAGGATGGCATATTACATGCAATGAACAATATGGCATACTCAATGCAATATACATAGCATACTCGATGGACTTAAACCAAAAGGGTAGGCCTCAGTCATGCCCCAAATCAGTGGCCATAATGTTAAAAAGATGGTATGAAAAGCATGAAAAGGCAAGGCAAACATGCATGCCAATAGGCTCAAGGATCAAAACACAAAGATATGACTCTTGAGCACACTTAAAAAGTGACAAGCATGGATATATGACAGCACCACAAGTTCTGAAAACATGTATGGAATGGTGCCAAACCACCCTAGCAAGACAAACAAAGCATGCAAGAAAGCTCAAAACTCAAAATTAGCAAAGGGACTTAAGCCATGGCTATACAAAGCAAGCCCCAAAGGGGCAAGAGGATCAAAAACAGTCCCAAGGCAGGTCAAGGTGAGTCTAAAAACATGCTTGAACCTAGCCAATACAAGCTAGAACAAAAGGCCAAAAACATGGAGCATGCAAGGCTACAAAAAGGGGTGTTATACTACACCTATTAAAACCAAACATGGCATGACTTGGACAACATAAAATAGAGTTACATCATGTCCAAATAAGCCCAAAAACCTACTGAGATGGCATCCCAAAGACCTAAGCATAAAGGCATGCACAATGATCCATTCATGAGGCATAAAACACCAACTCTTCAAGGCATTGAAAGCATGACAAATGCAAGTGTATGACCATGAAATATGCACTGATATAACACTTCAAATGATGCCAAAGCATGCAAACATCACAAGTTAAGCATGCAAGCTCCCTTAAAACTCAAGGCTAGTCAAAGCATTTGATCTATAGCTATACTAAACATGAGTGATATGACCATGGCAGCTCAAAAAAGTCATAGAACAGCCCAAAATATGAATAAAATCATGCTGGAGCTTAGCCAAAATATGCTAGAATGATGAGCCAAAACATCATGCATACAAGGCTAGTAAACAAGATTTGCACTACAAGTACATGAACCACTCAAGAGACAACCAAACCAGCTTTAGATGGAGTTATGACATGTCAAATGATGATCAAAAACCCACTGAAATGGGGGCCAATACATGCTAGCAAGACATGCTATTTTGATGAGCCACAAATGGGATTACACGACACATACAAGATGCATGCACAAGGTGACAAAACCAACCATGAACAGAGTTAAGGCAGGTACTAAAAGTCATAAAAAAGTGCCTGAACTAAGCCTCAAAAGTGCAGGGATGCATGCTCCTTTGATAGGCCAAAAACTCAAGCAAACAAAACAAAAAGAGAGTGGGGTCACCCCCCTCTGGTTTTAGGCCTCAAAACCACATGCCTACCACTAAAAATCCACTGGATTTCAGTGGCTAAAGGGCCAAACAAAGACTAACTCAAAGGCCTTAAAGCATGGCACAAAATAAGGCCAAACAAGGCATACAAGAGGGTAGAACACCCTTAACACCAAAAATACCTTAAACAATCATCAAAAGAACTTAAATACAAAACTTTTTTCAGTTGAAAGCAAGGCCTAAAACAATATGCAAGGATGGCCAAAATGAGATACAAATAAATGCTAAAAAGGGGAATATACTCACCCTTGAAGCTCAACTTCGAAACCAGCAACCTCAGGGGTCAAAAACCAACTTTCAGAGCTCAAATAACACTCCTAAGAACCTCAGCCCAAAGGTGGTGCTGTATCACTATGTGTTGTAGTGCAAAAGTGAAAGAAAAATAGACTTTAGAGCACAAACACAATATATATATAGAGAGAGAGAGAGAGAGAATGAGAAATATATATATATAGAGAGAGATACAACTCCTCCAAAATTGCTCAACCTTTGTAAGGGAGGGAGAGCCTCTCTTTATATAGAGGAATGCAAAGCCAAGCTTGTTGAACAAGCTTGGAAAGAGGCTCATCCCTCCATACACGTATGGAGGAGAGATGAGTGAAAACCAGCTGGCTCAAAAGATCTGGCGTGAAATCAGCTAAGACAAAGGGTTTTGTCGGCCATCAGCTGTGGCTGGCAGTGCCTCACTGATGGCCGGCAAGCATCATCAGTAGCAGTCAGGGGAAAGTGCATGGCCGGCAGTACCCCATGAGAATCATGCTGAAAGGGCCAACACATGGTCCAAAAATGGGGCAGAAAGGATACAGGGTTTGGAAAGCTCAAACCTGTGATGTTCCGCAGCGAAAGTCGAGTACTCGACGAGCAATCAAACTTGGTTGGATGTACCTGCAAGCACAACCAAGTCTTGAGGACGGTCAAAAATGGGGTGTCTACACCACCAAGGCTCACTGTCTTCGTCTCCAGTCTCTCTTTCAGCCGAATGTGTGTGTGAGTGTATAAGATGTGTAAAATGTGACGGGTTGTGGTGTTTTTATAGAGAAAAAAAAAATGGTGCGAATTGTCTAAAATGCCCTTAGTTCAATTTGAATATTTACTATATCACTATGTACTTCCTGTTATAATGGAATTATATTTGACTCTTTTAATTTTCTTTATTGAGCACCTTCTTAGTTGATATTTGAGCCTTGATTGAGCTGTTACCATAGTGGTTGGGCGAGATTGAGTGAAAAACTCCAAATTTGAATAGATATTATTGAGTATTTTTCACTCTTTTATCATTTTATCTCTCCACAATTTGAATCTTGAGGTGAGGCTATAACCATTGGAAAGCTTACTTCCAAGGCTTCAATTTGGATACAAGAATGACCCTAAACGGAGTTCGGACGAGAGAGTTATGCCTGTTTGAAATTTGCAAATTTGTGTTATCAGCATAGTGCGCTCGAGCGCACCTTTCACCACTCAAGTGAACTGTCCAGAATTAGATTTTTAAAAGTCACTTTTTGGGTCAAACCTCTTCACTTTTCACTCCTCTCTTTCTCTCCTTTCGCCATTTTTGATTTTTCAAGCTTTTTAGCCTTGATTTTATCTATTTGTACACATCTTTGACCCCTAGTCCCTTACACCAAAACATAGAGCTCGATGAGGGCTTCCATTTAATCTGAACGGATCGCCTTTTCGTCGTTGGTGGTTTTTCTGACTTGTCTTCTTCTTGCTTCAAGAGGTAGGGTCTATTTCTTAAACTCAATGTGCGTTCGGTAATGTATTTATGGTATATTTTTGTGGGGAAGTGGTTTTGGAAATACTCTTCAGATTCTGGGAGACGCTGTTGATACTCAGCTAGTCACCTGCAAAGACAAATACTCCGGTCGGGGGTGCCGGGATTAGCACTCCGACGAGCAAGTCAGTTCTTCTACTCAAGAAAGCTTGTTTACTAAATTTAATGAAGTGTTTGTTTTTTTTTTACATACCTTCCTCAATCTGAAGCTCTTGCATTTATACTCATTTTCTGGACCTCGGGTCCAGAGCCCACTTTTTACTTATTATCCTTTTGTTTATTCCAACATATATCTTCCCATCCATTCGGCAATTTCTATACATTCGATATCTTAGTCGGTTAGTACGGAGCCGAATAGTCTCTGACTTCCGGGATACATTCCTGCTGGCTCCTCTGTTTATTCGGCTCCCACAATTGCCCCCCAAGCATTCTCCCAACATTTGTTGGCTGGAGTGCTTGGCTCCGAGTTTTGAATATCCCACCAAAATTTTGGTATTCGAGCCCTCAAAACATACGTCTAATTACGCCATCCTTTTGGTTGTCGTACTGACTTCCCACCTCTTCGTATACATCAATTCGTTGCGTTTTCAAAGATTGGCATCCCTTCAGATTCACATTCCGTGATACCAGTCGCTGGGTTGGCCCTTGGATCGTTCTTACAATTTTGTCCCCTTCAAAATCTTCATCTTCCGTAAGTTTTCCACTTCTTTGCTTCGAGATCTATTCCGATTTTATTCTTTGGCGTATCTGTGCCAATTGCAGAGTATGGCGAAGCATTTGAAACACCTCCGCTCATCAGATCGAATTGCTGGTTTTAGACGCCATTTCTCTATTCCTGATGATGTCCGTCTGTCACTTTTAACAGACGACACCCTTGATATGGAGAGGGAGGACGAGACCACAATCGTCTTTCCTCTCTTGTCAATTGCAGAGGGTGGAGTCCGCTTCCCTTTACACCCATTTTTGAGGGCTGTGCTTCGCCATTGGGATTTAATCCCTTCTCAGCCTAACGTGAATTTCTTTAGAATTATAATGGGGATTGTTGCGTTGAATCGTCGCCTTGGAATTAATCTTGGCATTCTGGCCATCCGGCACTGCTATGCCTTGGCTAAGTCCTCCGGTCGGCAAGGGCGTTATTTCCTCAGAGCCAAGGATACCGACCATCAACTAAACACTATGCTTTCCAGCTCTAGGAAATGAGTTGATGACGTTATGGTTGTTGTCCAGGGCAACTGGGAATTTGGCGAAGGGGCGGATCGTGTTGACCCTATTTCTAGACAGAGGGGCGAGCCAGGTCGGTATGTATCTCCTTGTTTTTATCGCGTTCATTTTTATTGTAAAACCTATTCTGTTGAAATCTTACGGCTTCGTCTCGTGCAGGGAGGGGTTTGAAAAAGGTACTTTCTTCAACTCACGACGCCGTTCTTTCAGACATTAAGGTCGCTCTCAGGTATTTCGGCCGTCAAAGTCTTCAGAGACAGGGGCGGGCGGCTCACATTCTTCTTTGCTACGAGCCGACGTACACAACCTTCTCAGCGGCGGAAAACATACCGATTCCGAAGGGTGAAGATTCACTCACTGCTCTTATTCTATCCAACTTCAAAAACCTAAGGCAGATAGGCTTTGAAGGGTCCGATTCGGAGCGAAACGAGGTAGCTAATACCGCCGACTCAGATCGATCTGAGGCCGAATTTGAGGAGGTATTGGATTTCGCCGATCCTCCATTTACATCGGGACTGGGTGATCTTCCCTCTGCCAACGCTTTTCAACGCTTAGAGGATCTTCCCGTCGTAGACTCCGAGGATATGGCCGGGTTGAGTCTGACAAAGCTTGTTAAAAAGGCGAACGCGGAGAGGTTAGCCGCACGGCGAAGAGCGGAGGGCGTTTCGTCTGAAATGCTGCCCGCCATCGAATCTCAACTCCACTCCCCTGTTGCCGAATCCGCGTCCTTGGGGGTCCTAGAAGAGACGAAGGATCGGAATGCCGAATCTTCCTTGGTCGGGGAAGACGGCCGAAAATTTGAGGAAAAGACAGGGAAATGTTCTGCAGACCTCAAGGCCGATTCAGACGAACAAAGTGGTAAGCGTCCTCGATTGGAGGGATCTAATGATGTTCCTTTTGTCATTCGTCCAATGGTGACGGACATGCCGGTTCCCTCTAATGCTTCGGCGCTTAAAGATCCAGAGGTCGCATTCGGTGTGGCCACGTCCGTGTCGTTACCGGCTGATATGGAGGCTTTTCGGGCAGAACCAGATCTGAATGCGACGGCACTAACCGTGAAATCGACACTTCTAGTACGTATTTTGACTTTTCCTCACTTTGTCCAAATACTGTTGGGGTTATGTTTTTGGGTTTTTCCTTTGCAGATCATTGGAAGGATAGCCGACATGGGACGTCGGCATCTTGACGCTGTCAAACAGATGGACCGCTTGCGCAGACAGGTGGAGGGCCAGAGGAAGAGGGCCGAAGATGCAGTTTTGAGAGCGAACAAGGAAGCGGCTCGGGCCGAGGCCGAAGTAGAAAAGGCTCGCCTTGCAGATCAGTCGCGAGTGGAGGCCGAAAAGAAGGCGGACGCGAGCAAAACGGCGCTGAGATTGTCCCAGCAGGTGATTGCCAGCCTGCAGGCTGAATTGACCGACATCAAAGCGGCTGCCTCCAAAGTATTCGAAGTCGGGAAGGATGCTGGGCTTGCCGAATATGTGGACCAGGTCCCGCGGTTCGAAAATAGGGGGTTCAAGCATGGCTGGCACAAAGCCCTTGCTGCAGCTGGAGTTTCACTAACTATGCCAGTGCCGTACGAGCAGGTGGATGTTGAGCCGCTGGAGACTGATTCCGAAGGCTGAGCTGGGCAATTTGACTTTTAGGTTTTCACAAATTTCACAAATGTATTAGGATTTTACTGATGTATTGTTACAATCGTTTTGTCAGACAATTTTGTGCGGGATTATAGCTTATTTATTTTGAATATATATAAAATGTCATGAGTATATATAAAATGTCATGAGTTGTGTTCAATTTTGCTAATGAAGAATGATATTACGCAGTTTTGAGCTCGGACTCGGACGATCGGCCTAAGGAATCCGCCCTTGCCTTGGCTAGGGCGCGGGCCTGAGGGACCGAATGAGCCGACTATCTCGGAATCGTGGGCTGGTTGAGGCATAACTTGTTCGGCATTATCATGTGAAAATATGGCCGAGTAGATATATGAGTGCCCTTGCCCCAGCAATCGTAGGATAACCGGCGATAGCGCTTGCAATATAGCCGACGAGATTAATTAACCTGCCCTTGCCTTAGCCAGGGCGCGAGCTTGAGAGACTGAATGAGCCGACTATCTCGGAATCGTGGGCTGGCTGAGGCATAACTTATTCGGTGTTATCATTTGAAAAATATGGCCAAGTAGATATATGAGTGCCCTTGCCCCAGCAATCGTAGGATAACCGGCGATAGCGCTTGCAATATAGCCGACGAGATTAATTAATCTGCCCTTGCCTTAGCCAGGGCGCAAGCCTGAGGGACCGAATGAGCCAACTATCTCGGAATCATGGGCTGGCTGAGGCATAACTTATTCGGCGTTATCATTTGAAAAATATGGCCGAGTAGATATATGAGTGCCCTTGCCCCAGTAATCGTAGGATAACCGGCGATAATGCTTGCAATATAGCCGACGAGATTAATTAATCTGCCCTTGCCTTAGCCAGGGCGCGAGCGTGAGGGACCGAATGAGCCAACTATCTCGGAATCGTGGGCTGGCTGGGGCATAACTTACGACGTTTGGCGCTCAGTTTTCTCGGGGGAGCTGCATATACCCCAGAATAAATGGGCGAGTTCATGCCAACAATTTGACTCATTTCTATTCAGTCTCGATCCGAATGGGCAGGGGCCGACATTGGCTGAGGTTAGCAGTCAAAATGAATCGTGGCAGCGGGCCTACCCACACGAGAAGAAGAGCATCCATGGATCGGGAAAAAGAGGGGCCCTCTAGTCGTCGAAGCAGATCGCCCCGAAAGGACGGATAACGGGGAATTTCCCCGTGCCCACGACCGCAAGTTGAGTCTGAGGCGGCGCCACGACTGTTGTGTTTTGCGGTTCTGGTGAAGAATTGACCGATGACGGAGGCGGATTCTATAATTAAAGATCCAGATGTGGCAGTCGAGTTCGCTCGGCAAATTTTTCCGTCGGAGGTCCAACAGTCGATGGTCGGACGTGGGGATTTCGAAGTATTTCGGGATGGCATACATGGAGCTGTAAAGGGGCTGTATAGCGCTTATGAAGTCGGGATGCGTCTACGTGAAGCCTGACACGAGAGTGAGAGAAACAACAAAAGGAATCGTAGTCTGGAGACTCGCGCGAAAAAGGCTGAGAGTGAGCTTCAAGAGCTGAAGAGTGTTCGAGCGGCCGAGTCGGAGGTGGACAATCAAGCGAAGAGCATGGGAGAGAGGGCGAGCCGAGAGGCCTCGGGTTATGAGAGAGGATATCGGGACGGTTTGAAGGCCGGGATTAAAAAGACCAAAGCGGACCTAGCTGAGGAAGTCTGCCGATGCGAAAATCATGGTTTCAAGCACGGCTGGATCAAGACCCTTCAAACCATGGAAGCTCTTGGGTCCGTGGGTATAAATTCGGCTTTGCCCCTATATCATCGGCATTACCTTCCGTATCCCGAATTCGACGTCGAGAAAAGCAACGACGAAGATGCCGACTTAGTGGACTATAATGTTAAATAAATAGAATTTCTTTATCAAATGTTTAGTGGTTCTTTAATAAATAGAATTTTTCTATTAGAAACTTTTAAACTGTTTTGGACGTAATGAAACGTCCTATCGGAATTCATTGTCAGCTTTTGTATTGCGTTGAAATGTTTTGCGCGTAATGAAACGTCCTATCGCAATTTATTGTCAGCTTTTGTATTGCGTAATGTAAAATGCTTGAACATACGTCGATCGGCTCCAATTAAGAATCATGTAATTTGGAGTCGTGCCCCCCATGACGGCCGCTCCGAATCCGGAGACTTATTCGGCCCTTAGGTGTCATGCACCCAAAGGGGCTCCGAATCCGGAGACTTATTTGGCCAATCGTGGTATCCACGAAAGGCGCTCCGAATCCGGAGACTTATTCGGCCCTTAGATGTCATGCACCCAAAGGGACTCCGAATCCGGAGACTTATTTGGCCAATCGTGGTATCCACGAAGGGCGCTCCGAATCCGAAGACTTATTCGGCCCTTAGATGTCATGCACCCAAAGGGGCTCCGAATCCGGAGACTTATTTGGCCAATCGTGGTATCCACGAAGGGCGCTCCGAATCCGGAGACTTATTCAGCCCTTAGATGTCGTGCACCCAAAGGGGCTCCGAATCCGGAGACTTATTTGGCCAATCATGGTATCCAAGGGCGCTCCGAATCCGGAGACTTATTCGGCCCTTAGATGTCATGCTCCCAAAGGGGCTCCGAATCCAGAGACTTATTTGGCCAATCGTGGTATCCACGAAGGGCGCTCCGAATCCGGAGACTTATTCGGCCCTTAGATGTCATGCACCCAAAGGGGCTCCGAATCCGGAGACTTATTTGGCCAATCGTGGTATCCACGAAGGGCGCTCTGAATCCGGAGACTTATTCGGCCCTTAGATGTCATGCACCCAAAGGGGCTCCGAATCCGGAGACTTATTTGGCCAATCGTGATATCCACGAAGGGCGCTCCGAATCCGGAGACTTATTCGGCCAATCGTGGTATCCACGAAGGGCGCTCCGAATCCGGAGACTTATTCAGCCCTTAGATGTCATGCACCCAAAGGGGCTCCGAATCCGGAGACTTATTTGGCCAATCGTGGTATCCAAGGGCGCTCCGAATCCGGAGACTTATTCGGCCCTTAGATGTCATGCTCCCAAAGGGGCTCCGAATCCGGAGACTTATTTGGCCAATCGTGGTATCCACGAAGGGCGCTCCGAATCCGGAAACTTATTCGGCCCTTAGATGTCATGCACCCAAAGGGGCTCCGAATCCGGAGACTTATTTAGCCAATCATGGTATCCATGAAGGGCGCTCCGAATCCGGAGACTTATTCGGCCCTTAGATGTCATGCACCCAAAGGGGCTCCGAATCCGGAGACTTATTTGGCCAATTGTGGTATCCACGAAGGGCGCTCCGAATCCGGAGACTTATTCGGCCCTTAGATGTCATGACCCAAAGGGGCTCCGAATCCGGAGACTTATTTGGCCAATCGTGGTATCCACGAAGGGCACTCCGAATCTAGAGATTTATTCGGTCAACAAGAAGCATAAAAACGAGACTTAGGTTATGTATGAGCTGAAGCATAAAAACGAGCAACTTTTTCATTACGGCAGAGTATGTACAAGAACCAATCCCATAAATCGGGTCATTGGTAAAATTTTCGTAGATGCGTTGAATTCTAAGGCCGTGGCAGGCTTCTTCCTGACATGTCCGAGAGGCGATATGCCCCTGTTCCTGCAATGGAGTCTATTTGATAGGGGCTGTCCCAATTTAGGCCCAGCTTTCCGTCGGCCGGTCTCCGGTCGGCTGGAAGTACTTTCTTTAGGACCAGCTCTCCTGGAGTGTAACGACGCAACTGAACTCGTTGATTGTACGACTTAGAGAGCTGCTGTTGATACCGTGCCATGGAGGCCAGGGCACGGTCTCTTCGTTCTTCGATTAGATCCAGGTCCAGTGCAAGCATCATGTCATTTCGGCCCGTATCAAAGGCTTGTGATTTCAAAGTCGGGAGGCCGATTTCCACGGGTAAGATTGCCTAGGTTCCAAAGCAAAGAGCGAACGGCGTTTCTCTGGTGGACCTCCTCAGCGTTGTGCGGTGCGCCCACAATACACTTGGCAATTCTTCGACCCATTTGCCTTTAGCTTTTTCTAGCCTCTTTTTGATGCCGTCCAAGATGGTTTTGTTAGAGGCTTCGGCTTGACCGTTACTCTGGGGGTACGAGGCCTTAGAGAAGTAAGGCACGATACTGTATTTGCTGCACAGTTCTCGGTATACGCCACAATCGAACTAGGTACCATTGTCTGAGATGAGAGCTCTTGGAATGCCAAATCGCGTAATGATGTTTCTCCATACAAATCGCTTTATGTCAGCATCTCGTATGTGCGTTAGAGCCTCCACTTCAACCCATTTTGTAAAGTAATCTGTTGCTACGATTAGGAATCGCTTGTTTCCTGGGGCCCTTGGCAACGGTCCTACAATATCGAGGCCCCATTGAGCAAACGGCCAGGGACTGGTGATAGAGTTCAACTCTTCGGCGGGCAAATGGGTTAGTGGGGAGAACTTTTGGCATTGTTCGCATCTTTTAACATAATTTTCTGCGTCGGCTCTCATTGTCGGCCAATAATACCCCTGTGTTATAGCTTGATGGGCGAGAGAGCGTCCGCCAGAGTGGGCACCACAACTGCCCTCATGTATCTCAGTTAGAAGCTCCTCCACTTTATCCGGGTGTACGCACTCCAAATAGGGACCGGAGAGGGACTTTTTATAAAGCCCTCATCGTGGATTTAGATAGCATCGAAGGGCCTTATTGCGTAGCTTGTGTGCTTCTTTTTTGTCCTCTGGGAGCTGTTCAGAAGAGAGGAATCCGGCTATGGGGTCCATCCAACTTGATGCAGATTCTATAAAATTAACGTGGGTTTCCTCCGAAGGGCCAATACTCGGCTCCGCGATGAAACCTACCTCAATGGTCCTTTTGAGCTCAGAATTGACGGTGGAGGCTAGGCATGCCAGGGCATCTGCGTGTGTGTTCTGATCACATGTTATTTGGTTCTGTTCGTGATGGTCAAACTTCGTTAGCAAAGAGTTGGCCATTTTCATATAGGCCGCCATACGGTCGTTTTTTTCAGCGTACTCCCCCTTTAGCTAGTTGATGACCAATTTGGAGTCACAAAACACTAGCAAACGCCGAGCGCCAAGAATATGTGCATTTCGTAGACCGGCTAAGAGGGCTTCATACTCGGCCTCGTTATTTGATGATTCAAAGCCAAGCTTGACAGCCTGCTCTATTACTGCGCCGTCGGGGGACATGATTACTATGCCGGCGCCGCAGCCCCGTTGGTTAGACGATCCATCACAGTATAGCTGCCAAATATCCCCAACATAAATTCTCCAGTTCGACTTTGATCGAACTTCAGCCTTTGGAAGAACGTCGGCAGGTATAAGGTCGGAAAGATCGCCTGTGAATTTGGCCACAAAGTTGGCAAGCACCTATCCCTTGATTGCGGTTTTGGGTAAAAACTGAATGTTATATTGGCCGAGTTCAAGAGCCCATTTTGAAACACGTCTTGATGCTTTCGCACTCCATAGTACTGATCGGAGGGGATAATCTGTTATCACCCCAATGCTATGCCCCTGGAAGTAATGCATCAGTTTTCTTGCTGCCATGACCAAGGCTAGGATGAGTTTTTCCAGTGGAAGATAACGTGTCTCGGCATCAACCATTGCCTTGCTCACATAATACACTGGCCGCTGTTGCCCTTCCTCTTCTTTTAATAGTACGGCGCTGACGGCCCTATCGGAGACTACCAGATACAGAATGAGGGGGTCATCGGTAGCTGGTGTTGTCAAGAGAGGCACTGACCGGAGGTAAGTCTTGAGCCTAGTGAAAGCCGCTTCGCATTCGGCGGACCATTCAAAAGCTTTGCCTTGACGTAGCGTCTGGAAGCATTGTCTGCATCGGTCTGTTGACCGACTGATGAATCTATTGAGTGCAGTGGCCATCCCCATCAACTTTTGGACTTCTTTCACAGATCGGGGGGAAGCGAGTTCCAAGGTTGCTGTGATTTGCTTCGGGTTGGCTTCTATTCCACGGTGGTTGATGATATAACCCAGGAATTTACCGGAGCCGATCCCAAACACGCACTTTGAGGCATTCAGTTTCATTCTGTATTTGCGCAAGATGCTAACGTCTTCTCTAGATCGGCTATGTGATCCTTTTCCTCTTTGGACTTGACCACCATATCGTCGATGTAAACTTCCATAGTGTGGCCGAGTTGTTCTTTGAACATGGCGGTGACCAGTCTTTGGTAAGTTGCCCCTGCATTTTTCAGCCCAAAAGGCATAACTTTGTAGCAGTAGGTTCCTCTTGGGGTGAGGAATGCAGTTTTGTCCTGGTCATCTAGATGCATGGCGATCTGATGGTAGGCTCTGTAAGCATCGAGGAAACTCATGCATTGATGGCGCGCCGTGGCATCAACGAGTTGGTCTATTCTAGGTAAGGGAAAGTAGTCCTTGGGGCAAGCTTTGTTCAGATCCGTGAAGTCGACGCACACTCGCCAAGTTCCATTTTTCTTCTTCACCACCACTGTGTTGGAGAGCCACGTGGGGTAGGTGACTTCTCTAATTGCCCTGGCGTCAAGCAGTCTGTCGACTTCTTCTATGACGGCAGCAGTGTGCTCTGCGGCAGACCGACGGCCTTTCTGAATGATGGGCTTGCACGTGGGGTCGACGTTCAGGTGGTGTTGTGAAACTGATGGGTCTATACCCGGCATCTCGTACGGCGTCCACGCAAAGACGTCGCGCTGTTGTCTATCGGCTTGGTTTAAAGAGGTGCCGATCATGAAGAACTTTCCCGGGCTTCCATCGATGTCAACTCGGTCTAAACCTTCTATGGCCTTTTCGCTTGGCTGCCGCCCGACGTCATCCAGGATTTCCCGATTGGGTACCTCGATGGAGTTTACCTGCAACTCCTTTGGCATTTTGGCGGCCAGGAGGTAACATGCTTGTGCCGATTTTTGAGAGCCACGGATCTGCTCAATGCCGTGTTCTGTTGGGAAACATAACAATTGATGGTAGGTGTTGGGGACGGCCTACAAAGTATGCAGCCATGATCGCCCCATGATGAGATTGTATGGCGATGGCAGCCGGACGACTAGAAATTCTACATCCACCGTTCTGGAACCCGCTCGAATGGGTAGGTTGATTTTTCCCAGTGGGTATTCTGGATTGGCATTGAAGTCGAATAGGGGATAAGGGGCCAGAGTCAGATCTGATTCGGTGAACCCGAGTTTGACAAAGGTTTTATAGTACATGACCTCCGAAGTGATGCCCTGGTCTATAAGAACTCGTTCGACGGTGAACCGGTTTACACGTAGCGTGACAACTAACGGATCGATGTGAGGGAGTGTTACGCCGATCAAATCAGAATCGTCGAAGGTGATGCTTGATGATTCTCGGGGTCGCTTGGCTGGCGTGAGTTGCTACTGAGGGCCTGGTAGGGACTGGATTGCATGTATGGCTGGGGCTTTCAGCAGGCTGTATATCATATGGATGTTATCATGTGGAACACTCCGCTGGAGACGTTCGTCTTGTGTCAACTCCTCAAAGTAATCGGCTGAAGCACAATGAGCGTCGGTGTTTTGCTGTCGGGCCCGAGACCGTAGATCGCCTGCCCTTGGGGGTCGCTTAGAAACCTGGCATACTGTTTGTCTGGACTTTGCTATTTCTGAGGCCAGATCGCGGCGAAGGCGCTCGTTCTTAGCGATGGTGTTGTCTAAACTGTGCTTGGTCTTTTTGGCTCGTTCCAAGATGGATAGCATCGTTTCCTGTGCTGAAGTGGTTTGTGAATCAACATTCAAGGCACGTCTTGCAGCGATGATTTCCTTCTCGAGCATGTTTGCCGGAGTGAGGTCGATTCTTTGTGTGATCGCGTCAGTGGCTATCGAAGAATCTTGAGTCACGCCTTCCATGGATGTATTTGAGTATTCCCACAGACGGTGCCAGTTGTGGGGAAGTGGTTTTGGAAATACTCTTCAGATCCTAGGAGACGCTCTTGATACTCAGCTAGTCACCTGCAAAGACAAATACTCCGATCGGGGGTGCCGAGATTAGCACTCCGACGGGCAAGTCAGTTCTTCTACTCAAGAAAGCTTGTTTACTAAATTTAATGAAGTGTTTGTTTTTTTTTTTACATACCTTCCTCAATCTGAAGCTCTTGCATTTATACTCATTTTCTAGACCTCGGGTCCAGAGCCCACTTTTTACTTATTATCCTTTTGTTTATTCCAACATATATCTTCCCATCCATTCAGAAATTTCTATACATTCGATATCTTAGTCGGCTAGTACGGAGCCGAATAGTCTCTGACTTCCAGGATACATTCCTGCTGGCTCTTCTGTTTATTTGGCTCCCACAATTTTCAATACATAGTGTAGACGTGCCCTGCGTGAGGGCCTCCATGCTACAGTTCGGACTCGAAAATGTGTCACGGTTCTTAATCTGAACCAAAGAGTCCAAATCCGGCAAATCATTTTGAGAAAACAGGTTTTTGAAAGAAGTGCCAAACATGGACTGCTTTGCCAGATACAGAGTCGCCACCTAAATATTTTTAATGGGGGATTTAGGAAACCCTGACTTGTTTGCCTAAGGCCACGTGTCCGTCATTACCAAAGTTGCCTCGGCTCGGGAACTTGGGTACGATTGGGGAAGGTTAGCTATGAGCACCCCCTCTCGCCCGATCCGAAGATCGGCCTCTACTAACCATGATATCTTGTTTTGAAAACATTATGTGTTCTTATTCTGGTTATTAGCCTAGAATTACTATGTTATGGACACAGCAAACAAGTATAGACCAAATCGCCTAAATTGGAACAAAACATTTCATGTTTGTTTTGATGATGGTTTGCTACTCACAAGTAGGCTAAAGATGCAGGTTTTGCCACCCTCAAGTGGGCTTTAGAAAAGATGGTTTTGCCACTATCTAGTGGGCTTAAAACTCACAGTTTCAATGCATTATTCCAATTTAGGTAATTTGACCTCTATCCACAGGCATTCAAGCAGTTATATCACATAAGCAGCTAGCCTCATGGAAATCATGTTATTATGGCAACACTCACACGCATGCGGTATGCTAAAGCATAAAAGCTTACCTAGTACTCCAAGCCAAAACAGAAACTAATTAGTAATCATATGCATGATCCTAGTTCATGTTAAGATGGCTAATGCAACACATGCAAAATGCAACTATAATAGGCTCGGCTATCCTAAAGATGGCATGTGAAATGCTGCAACTAACAAGTACTCAACTTGGAATTGAAATACAATGCAGTTAGTATGATGCGCCGAGCCCGGTGCATGCAAGACAAATGTATGGATGCATGCATGCATGGCATAAGGTATGCTAAGTTAAATGTGCCCTAATACTAACCATCATAAGCGGTTAAATAAAAGGGAGAAAGAAATAGGGGTTGGAAAACATGCATCACACACACGCACGCTTATTACAGATTCACCCTCGCTCAGAGGGACCAAAAGAATAATACAATTTAATTAACCTACAAGGTAATTAATTATTACAGACCACCTAATTAATTAAGCAAATTAACTAAGCTAAGAAAGCAGTAAAGGCCTTGGGAAGAGGGTCCAATGCGCGCATGCTCGGGTTTGCTCGGAAATCCAACACCATGCACAAGTTTGCCTCTGTTTTCCCTGCTCTGCTCCTCTGAAAATTGCACAAGTCCCAGGAGCACTCTATGGACACTGTGGAACATCACCGGCTAAGACAGAACACCACCGGCCATGTCCGGATGGTCATCGACCATTTGTAAAGCCATCGGCCAACAATGGATGGCCAGTTGGCAGTATAGATGGCCGACCGGCCAAAGCTTCCTGCAGAACCTGTTTTGACAGCAGTAGAGGGCAAAACAAGGCATGGCAATGCATTTCAAGCAAATGTATGCACCACCACATCCCTTATCATATTTATGACTCAAAGGGATATGGTGCTCGATTCTCGGACCACCAATCGCGCATTTCAATGCGTGATGGCCCAAGAGACCAAGCATGCATTTTCAATGTAGAATGAAATGCACATAAACAAACAATGAGCTCAACCTCTATCATACTCAATTCAAGAGGCAAAGCATGCATGCCAATGTAATGCGATCTAGGCATGTGATCTAAGTGTGCAACATGATCATGCAAACAACAAAACCATGTACAATAGGCACATGAACTAAACAAGTAAGCATGCAAGGCATATAACATCATTGTTAATGACACACATGCAATAACATGAAAGGCATAACACATGTAAATATGCAAAGCAACTTAACACAAGAAGCATGCCAAATGCGATGACACTTAAACATGCAACATGCTAATAGGCTAAGTACCTAAACATACAAACATGTATAGCATGCAACAACATGCCAAATGGATGGTCTTAAACTAATTTGGACAGCTCTCTACTAGGTCCAAAATAGCGGCCAAAACGATGCAACAAAGGCATGAAAACACACACACACAAGCATGCATGCACAAGGGCATAAACATGGAGCATAAGCCATCAACTCTTCAAAACATGAAAGGGATGGAAAATGCAAGTATGCAAGCATGGAATATGGACTGAAATATGGTTTCCAATGATGCCAAATCATGAGAATAGGCCAAGTAAAGCATGCTAGTGATCCACATACCCAAGGCCAGTAAGCTAGAATGCAAAGAAGCTATACAAAACATGGAAAGCATGACTCCAAAGACCCAAGACAGACCTTAAGCATGTTAAAACATGACCAAAAACTTCACAAAGCTAAGCCAAAATATGCAAGCATGGTGGTCCAAATGCTAGATACATGTTAAGGCAATTTCATAGCATTACAAGACAAGTATGCTAAGCATGTATGGTGTGTTTAAATCAACTTAAAACAATGCTATATCATGACAAAATAAGCAAAAATAACACTTAAGACATGGCCAACATGCACTTAAAAATGGTGCTCACATATGAGGCTAAAATGGCACTTCTTGAAGACAACAAGGAGAGGGGATGACCCTCTCCTTCTTAGGATCTCAAACCACCATCTTCACCACTGAAATCCCTCACGATTTCAATGGTGAGGAGGTCCAAAAAAGGTGGTCCCGGAGCTCACCAAAAACACACAAAAAAGAGGCCAAACAAGGCCTAAGAGGGGGTAAACGATCCCAAACACAAAAGTGACCTTAATGAAGTATCTTAAACACAAAAAAAAACAGAACTTTTTTATGTTATACACAAAGCTCAAAACAACAAGCAAGATAGGCTAAAGTGTGTACAAAAACGGGGAATAAAGAGGAAAAATGAGTTACCTTTGTAGCCAAAAGGGGACAACAGCCTCTTGGTCCAAAAAAAATAGTCCCCTAGCCTCTGAAAATGGCCTCCAAGCTCCTTAGGTTGATGATGGAGGTGTTGTGCTAGGAGGTGTAGTTCAAATGGCCAAGAACTAGACCCTTTTGGACCCTCTAACACACCCAAATGTAGAGAGAGAGGGAGATCTAGGGAGAGAGTGATATATATATGATATATATCAGATTTTTTTCAACCCTTGAAATGGAAGGAGTGGCTCTCCTTATATAGGCCAAGGCAAGGTGCCAAGCTTTTAAGAGAAGCTAACATAAAAAGGGTCAAAGGAGGCAAGCTTCTAAGGGAAGCTAAGCAAAGGGGTCAAGCTTCTCTTAGAAGCTTGGAGCAAAGGGGTCAAGCTTCTTGGAGAAGCTAAGCCAAAGGGTTAAAGCTTCTTGGAGAAGCTAAACCCAAGGTGCAAAAGGTTCAAGCTTCTTGGAGAAGCTAAACCAATGGTTCAAAAGGTTCAAGCTTCTTGGAGAAGCTGAACCAAGGGTTCAAAAGGTTCATGCTTCCTCAGGAAGCTAAAACAGAGGGTTTAAAAGGGACAAGCCTCCCCAAGAAGCGGTCTCGGCCAGAAAAAGAGTCAATCAGCCAACAAAGATGGCCGACCGACCACAAAAGATGCCGACCGACCACCAAAGGTGCCGACCGGCCACAAAACGTGCCAACCGGCCACCAAAGGTGCCGACCGACCACCAATAGTGCCGACCGGCCATCACCAATGGCCGGTGGCAAGAAAACAGGGCCGGTGGCCTCAAGCCATGGCCGGTGAGGTGTGGGGATGTCCAATCAAGCCATTCCCTACCCTCAGAAGCAAAAACACAAGTCGAGAGGTCTTGAGGCAAGGCACGCGGCCGAAACCTCTGAGAACTCAAGACGAACACGAACATGGATGATCACCGAGTGTTCAAATGGTGACGTCCAAGTCTTGAGAACGGTCAAAAATGGGGTATCTACACATAGATTTCGTTGTTTTTGGATAGATTTTAAAATTTTGTTTTAAAAATCGAGGGTTTGTTCCAAATAGGGTAGTTCAGCTATGGATTAAGCTATGAAAAGTTTGTTTTCTATTTACAAAAATGCATATGAATTTTGAAAGGTAACAAGCCCTAATTTGAGAAAAACCCTAAAATGTTAACCTTTTGGAAAAATTGTTGGATTACTAAATTAAAAGAGAATTTGATCAAAAATGTGTCTTAAGATTTGGAAAGAAATATTGAATGTTGGATGCGCCTCTGGAAATGTTTTGGAATATATATTCAGATTGTTACTTTTTATTTATTGCATTAGAGATATCTGTTTTGGCTATTAATGGAGGATAGCATTGTCGTGTGTTAGAAATTGCACATGGACTAGGCAAACTGGACTATTTATAAATCATCCATAACATGGTGCATATAATGGATTTTCGGAATTTAAAAGGCATGTTTTGAAAAGAGGTTTGAAAATTCTTGTGCCATGTTTTAAAAGCATTTGTTTCATTTTAAAAACCATATTTTGGATCACATGTATTTTGTTATTAGGAAAAGGGTAAATAAAATGGTGAATGTCGAAAGTAAGTATTGTTTTGTTGAAATAAGTTGGCTTGAGTATCCATGATGAAAATCCTAAAAATCGCGCATATACATGGGTGCCGATCCTACGGACGAAATATCCATAAAATGGCAATAGTAGCGCTTGTATAGCCTACATTTACATAGGTGCCGATTTACAGTTTCCCGCAAATGAAATTTCTGTGTAAGGTTGTATTTGTTTTGGAAATTTATCCATTTTATTTATTATGATTTTTGGTTTGGAAAAGAATGGTTTGAAACTGTTTTAGCAATGTATTAGATACCTAGATTCGTTTGGAGATGGATTTCTATTGTTTTAAACAAATGTTGTAAAACTCGAGAAACGTTTTGAATAAACAAAAGGTTTTGGAAATTGGAAAAAAGGGATTCTTATTGAGAAATCAGTTGGACTATGAAAATGCATTTTGGCATATTGCATATATGTATTGCATCATGATCATTTATACTAGTGGAGCATATTTAGTTTCTGAAATATCCTCTACTAGATTTTATGCTCACCCTACGTGGCTGAAAATGTTTTTTAGATGTGCTTACGAGGATGTGGACTGAGACATCGAAGTTGTGTTGGAACCATGTAGAGTGGTTCCCTTATTTGTAGGCCATGGGCCTTTCATGTTATATATTAGCCGTGTGTCATGCTTGTAAGGGTTACACCCTTTGTATGTGATGTAAGCCTTTGGGCGTTTCAATTTGATTTATAACATCTTTGTATATTTTAATTACAAGAACATACATTTGACTTATATGTTGTATCTAGGAAGGTATTAAATTGGATAAACACATGTACTGTGTGACTATATCATTTACATCTGCATGAGTATTGTTATCTATTATTTATCGTTGGGTGGTTTATTTACGTGGGCCAGACCTCGTAAATCTGGGATGTGACAACTTGGTATTAGAACTAACCAGGTTTGAAAACCTTGGGCTCGTGGGAAGTGGTTAGCCATAGTGGGCTTATCATGCTCGGTGAGAAAATTTGTATGTTGTGTGCTAAGTGATAACATGCTTATGTGTTGCATTTTCTGTGGGTATGGTGCTGAGACTCATAGATATTATTCAGTGTCTAGTTGACTAACTTGGGGGTCTTATTGGAAACGCGCTTGATCAGCGTTGTTTCTAATGGGAAATCTAACCGAGCGCTGGAATGGATAACTATCTTTGTAGACTTAGCACCATTATGTGCTATGTGTTATATGGTAGGTGATGTGTGATTTGAGTGGAGTCTCATGTGGTGGTTCGAATAATCGTTATGTAACTGTGTTAGTATTTCGGTGAAGGGTTCTTATGTTATGTATCCTAGGTTACGTGTTTTCTCTTTAATAGAGACGTGTTGGGTGGTGGTAGTAAACGTTGATGGGCACCTCTACATGTGCTGTATAGGTGATATGTTGTGTGTCTAATGCTAGAGTGTATGAGATTTTATTGGGAACACCATTTGATGTGTGCTAAATTTGTTATGCTTGTTTTGATTAGGATGTCTAGGCGAGGATGTGATGACTTTCCTCCTTCCACACAGGAAGAGTTAAGGAAGCAATTTATGGAGTAGCGCTAAGGTACTACACCTTTGGCACAATTTGAGGTATGGTTTACCAATCTGTCTAGGTTCGCTCCAGAGTTAGTGGAAACCAAGGAGCTCTGTTGTGTGGAGTTTGATAGTAAGTTATTTGGATCCTAAATTCATTGAGTGTCTTAACCATATCCCACTCTTTGATGGAGATCCTAGCCATCATCTTTCTGCTTTTACGACTGAGAGCATCTGCTACTATCTTGGCTTTACCAGAATGATATGAGAGAGTGAACTGGAAATCCTCAAGATACTCCATCCATCGTCTCTGTCTCAAGTTGAGGTCCTTCTGTGTAAATAGATACTTCAAACTCTTGTGATCTGTGAAAATCTCAAATTGTTCCCCATATAGGTAATGTCGCCATTGCTTTAGGGCAAAAACTACGGCTGCTAACTCCAGGTCATGTGTTGGGTAGTTACGCTCATGAGGTTTCAACTGCCTGGATCCATACGCGACTACCTTTCCATTCTGCATGAACACGCACCCTAACCCTTCTTTAGACACATCGCAATACACAGTATACCTCACTTCTCGTTCTGGGATGGTCAAAATTGGTGCACTGGTTAACCTCTTCTTTAACTCTTGAAAGGATTTTTCGCAAGCTTCATCCCACTCATACTTTACTCCTTTTTGTGTCAAACGAGTCATTGGTTTGGCTAGTTTGGAGAAATCTTGGATGAACCTCCGGTAATAACCAGCCAGTCCTAAGAAACTGCGGATTTCTGACACGGTCTTCGGTTGTCTCCAATCTAATACTGCCTCCACCTTGGTTGGATCCACCGCAATCCCATTCTCCGACACTGCATGCCCTAAAAATTTTACTTCATTCAACCAGAACTCACATTTGCTTGCCTTGGCATATAACCGATTATCCCTAAGAACTTGAAGGACAGTCCTTAAATGTTGCTCATGCTCTTCTTCAGACCTTGAATATACCAAGATGTCATCAATGAACACTACCACAAACTGATCGAGGTATTGTCTAAAGATCTTATTCATTAGGCTCATGAATACTGCCGGTGCATTGGTTAGTCCGAAGGGCATTACTACAAACTCATAATGGCCATATCTAGTACGAAAGGCAGTTTTTGGTATGTCCTCCTCCTTGACTCGTAGTTCATGGTAACCTGACCTGAGATCGATCTTTGAATAGCACCCTGAGCCTCGAAGTTGGTCAAAAAGGTCATCAATTCTTGGGAGTGGGTATCGGTTTTTAATCGTGACTCGATTAAGTCGACGGTAATCTATGCATAGCCTTAACGACCCATCCTTCTTCTTAACGAACAACACGGGTTCTCCCCATGGCGAAATACTTGGCCTAATGAATCTTCTCTTGAGCAATTCCTGTAGTTGTGTCTTCAATTCTCGTAATTCTGCTGGTGCCATACGATACGGGGCCATGGATATTGGGGTGGTTCCAGGTTGTAGCTCGATGCTCAAATGTACTTCCTGGGTTGGTGGCAATCCTGTTAACTCCGTAGGAAAAACATCTGCATATTCACATACTATGCACGGAAGTTCTAATTCTCCTTGGCCTTCCTCATTCAAAATCAGACTTGCTATCCTACTCGCAATTTGATCGCACCACTGCGTCCTATGTTTTGTTGAAGCCATGGGGTCTTGTCTATCCCCCTTAAACTAGAAACAAGTTCCATCTAGTGTGTGAGCTACCACTTTCCTCTGATGATAGTTGATCACTGCTCGGTGGCAGACAACCAGTCCATGCCCAAAATAATATCGAAGTCTGACATTTCCATGACACGAAGGTTGCACATTAAGTGTTGGTTTGACATTCCTATCTTACAGTCCTTACAGATCAATCCTATCCGAATGCATCCTCCCATAGGTGACATTACATTTAAGGTAGTTTCCGAGGGTTCCCATACAAGTCCTAATGACTGAGCGCAAGTAGAGGATATAAAGGAATGTGATGTACCAGTATCAAATAAAACATGCACCCAAGAATTGTATAATACTAAATTACCCTCAATCACAGACGGGTCTGCTTCTTCCTCTTGCAAGGCAAAGACTCTGCCGGTTGCCTTCTGGTTGCCACTGGTCTTGGTGTTTTGAGTTCCCCACTCTTCTGGCGCTGTTGCCCAGTTGATCCTGTCTTGTTCGTCCAAGGCTTCTGCCCACCTAATGCCTGGGCATTTGCTCCGGAACCTCCAAAATTTGAGTCTTGATAGGGTTCGGGATTTTAGCCACAGTTACTAGTCCATTCTTAAGGATTTCAATTTCTTGGTACCACATTTCTATTGTTGCTTGCAAGCTCATGTTATTACTTGTCTCGAAGTATGGTCCACCATTTGTTTTCCTTGAGTGGGGGTGAGGCGTAAGTCAAAAACTACAGAGCCAATTTCTTATGGGTAAGCTACTAATCTTAGAGTTTAATTATCCTAGGGTGTTCACACAGCACAACTTCATGTATACATAATAATAATTACAAGATTCCCAAAATTAGATTGAAGTGGAGACGAGGAATACGAAGCAGTTATGGTGATAACATTAGGATTAACTGAAATATGGATGAACGGTATGATGTTATGGTTTCGAACTTCAATGTGATCAAGGTTATAGATGTAGTGACTAAACTAGATATTTAACTTGAAATTGCATTGGCCATCCGCGTTTCAAACTGAATATCCAAGATTCATCACCGAGTAAAGAAAATGAAATTATTTACAAGAAGCCTTGGGCTAAATAAAATAATCAAGGGTCAAAAGAGGTCAAATTTACAAATAGTAGTATATAAAACATGACTAGATGGACAAGACTTAATCTTGAAAAAGGATGACATTGAATAAAGGTTACGAATACAAGGTGAGAGTACGACAATCGATAGAAGACACGTAAAACTAATAGTACCCCCTACTGCGCGATGTAAGGCATTGTCCAGAGTTAAAACCACCTCCCAATCCCGAAATACGTCCTCATGAATTGATATTGCTATGCCCAGAATTCGAAGAAACGCCCTAAAGTAAGTCAAGAAAATTTCTATTTTTGATGTCTTTTAGATGATAGACTATATAGTGTTATGATAATACAACATGGTCGAGGCAAGGTAGTCTCTAACCGCAGGACGAAACGCATGGGTAAGGGTTGAACCTAGGCTCTGATACCATATTGTAACGCCCCGATTCTACACTATTGGTTGTAGGCAAGGGAGAGTCACTGCTGAGTCCTATGGTCAATTTTGACAGATTCTAACAAGTATTGACACAAGGTCTCATAAGCATCGATAAGGTGTATACCTCTGATTATACTGAATATAAATGCATAACAACCACAAATAACCTTAATTGCAAAAGCTTGTTCCATTACATTACATCCCAAAAAGGAAATTGAAATCTTTGTACGAGTCTTACAAAAATATTAAAAGAGAACTTTTTAACTTTTCTAAGATAGCCAAAGGTCTTCGAAGGTTTCAGGCTCATCGTCTCCAGCTATATGTTCCTCTTCGTCACCTGGCATAACACGCCGTGAGCTTTGAATGCCCAGTAAACACACACACATCCCATACCTTTTTTCCGAGTCCAATACACAATCACAATTACAACATCAAGTAGTAAAGCATGATACACGAATAAATAAATAAATGGTTACAAGTTAAATGTTAGTAAACTAGAAATCCCCCAAAGAGATTTCGTCCTCTCAACCACAAGAATCGGACACGGATTATTCGGTATGCCCCCTCTTTTGCTGCTTTGTTCCAGAACTAACCTCGGATGCCTACCAACAGTTATATACCACGTAGCGGCAACCGCAGCGCCTCAAAAGAGACAGTGAAATAGGGCCTTGCCCAAAACCCTCCTCACACCAAACCACATAGGGTCCGAATACAACCGCTCCGTCCAAGGGTTCCGAAAACCGCTTGCGCAAGACTTTGACTTCCAAATAGGGAACGCATCACAACAAACCATATATCAAAAATTCTCATCTTTTCATTACTCAAGTGCTCGAAACCCAATACCATCCCAATTAAGTTTTCCGTTGAGTTAAATGTTTTAAATCAAGGTTAGACTAACTTAACAAGATAATAATATCCACATAAGCATGCATCATTAAGATGAAGAAGATAAAGAACATAACCATAACACATATAATATCATGCCAAGATATGATCATAAACTAATAAGCATTTTCATGAACACAAAAGCATAAAACATCCTTGCACAACAGAATTTCCAGATTCAATATCACATAAGGATTAGAATGAAAGGACGATTTTAGATTTTTCACCGGACTCGCCCTTCCTATGGTTTGTAGAGAATTTGATCTAGTTTCTAGAACATTTTTCGGAAATGGGTTTGCTTTTCCAGATTTTAAGTTATTTAGGAAACATTCCAGCGCTGTCCAGATTCTGTCCAGACCCGTCGATCGTTACGGAAATTTGATTTTCTTGCAAACCACTAAACGTTTTTCGATGAAACCAATTTTAGTTGAAAGATAACTCCTTAAGGAAAATTTTGACCTAAAATAGAGGTCAAGAATAATTTTATACATTTTTCTAGAATTTTTGAAAGTGGGCTGTAAAAACAGTTTCTAGGGTAGATGTCCAAAACAAGAAGATTTATAAGAAAAGGGTTCCACCAAAGGAAAGTTTTCGTTTCTTTTGTGAAGAAAACATGCTAACCAGCATATATTTAACTCAGAAATTTTGCTTGAAGGTGTGTCCTTGGAAAGTTGAGAGATTGATATGGAGAAAAAGATGGTTTTGTACCGAGATGGGAAAATACAAAAGAGATAGAATCAATACTCAACTCTTAGCATTATTAACACAAGTAACTAATAAATAACAGATCTGAAACATTATCTAGAACCCTAAGAACATGTATTTGAAAAAGGGAAAATGAAAGAGAAGGTTGTCTTGTGTCTTACCTGCTAAGCTTTGAACAAGATGGCTCTCTTCTCCCTTCCTCTTCCGCTCAAAATTCCTCTCTTGTTCTCTTTCCTCTCCTTAGGTCGAATGTGGAAGTGTGAGAGTGTTGCTTGGTGATATTTATAGGCAACCTTGGTGTAGTTGGTATGGAAAGGTTGTCATTATAGCCTACTAGTTAGGATATGAAGGAACCACTACTTGAAAAATGAAAGGACCCTAGCCCACTAGTTAGGTTATGAATGAACCACTACTTTGATATTTAAATGAACACTAAACACCAATTGATATTAAATGAACACTAGCTAGAATTAAATGAACACAAGTTAGACTATGAATGGACACTAGTTGGAATATGAATGGACACTAGTTGGATTAAATAAACACTAGTTTGAAATAATTCTAGTAACTGAGGACTTTAAGCAAATAATTTAAACATAAGGTTTTTAAAGAGAAAACATTTTTCAGGGGCTTTACAACTTGGTATCAGAGTGCGTAGCGAAAGCGTATTATCTGAAGAGGTTGTAGTTATTAAACTTTGGAGTATAAGAGATTGTCAATTTCGAGGACGAAATTTGTTTAAGGGGGATAGATTGTGAAACCCCGAGCTTTTCGAAGGCAGTATGTAGTTGAATTTCGAGGACGAAATTGTTTTAAGGGGGATAGGTTGTGAAGCCCTTGAAAAATGTTTTCTCTATCAAAACCTAATGTTTAAATTATTTGCTTAAAGTCCTCAGTTACTAGAATTATTTCGAACTAGTGTCCATTTAATGCCAACTAGTGTCTTTTCATAATCCAACTAGTGTCCATTCATATTCTAGTTAGTGTTCATTTAATTCTAGTTAGTGTTCATTTAATATCAATTAGTGTTTAGTGTTCATTTAATATCAATTAGTGTTCATTTAAGTCTCAAAGTAGTGGTTCATTCATAACCTAACTAGTGGGCTAGGGTCCTTTCATTTTTCAAGTAGTGGTTCCTTCATATCCTAACTAGTAGGCTATAATGACAACCTTTCAATACCAACTACACCAAGGTTGCCTATAAATATCACCTAGCAACACTCTCACACTTCCACATTCGACCTAAGGAGAGGAAAGAGAACAAGAGAGGAATTTTAAGAGGAAGAGGAAGGGAGAAGAGAGCCATCTTGTTCAAAGCTTAGCAGGTAAGCCACAACACAACCTTCTCTTCATTTTCCTTTTCAATACGTGTTCTTTAGGGTTCTAAATAATGTTTTTCAGATCTATTATTTATGAGTTACTTGTGTTAAAAAAAGCTAAGAGTTGAGTATTGATTCTATCTCTTTTGTATTTTCCCATCTCGGTACAAAACCATCTTTTTTCTCCATATCAATCTCTCAACTTTCCAAGGACACACCTTTAAGAAAACTTTCCGAGTTAAATATATGCTGGTTAGCATGTTTTCTTCACAGAAGAAATGAAAACTTTCTTTTGGTGGAACCCTTTTCTTATAAATCTTCTTGTTTTGGACATCTACCCTAGAAACTGTTTTTTACAGCCCACTTTCAAAAATTCCAGAAAAATGTATAAAATTATTCTGGACCTCTATTTTAGGTAAAAATCTTCCTTAAGGAGTTATCTTTCAACTAAAATTGGTTTCATCGAAAAACGTTTAGTGGTTTGCAAGAAAATCAAACTTTCGTAACGATCGACGGGTCTGGACAGAATCTGGACCGCGTTGGAATGTTTCCTAAATAACTTAAAATCTGGAAAAGCAAACCCATTTCCGAAAAATGTTCTAGAAACTAGATCAAATTCTCTACGAACCATAGGAAGGCCGAGTCCGGTGAAAAATCTAAAATAGTCCTTTCATTCTAATCCTTATGTGATATTGAATCTGGAAATTCTGTTGTGTATGGATGTTTTAAGTCCTTGTATTCATGAAAATGTGTTATGATCATATCTTGGCAAGATATTTTATGTGTTATGTTATGTTATTTATCTTTCACATCTTAAGGATGCATGTTTATGTGGATATTATTATCTTGTAGGTTGGACTAACCTTGACTTAAAACATTTAACTCAACGGGAAACCTAATTGGGAGGGTATTGGGTTTTTGAGCACTTGAGTAATGAAAAGATGAGAAAATGTGTTATATGGTTGTTGGGATGCGTTCCCTATTCGGAAGTTAAAGTCTTGCGCAAGTGGTTTTCGGAACCCTTAAACGGAGCTGTTGTATTCGGACCCTAGGTGGTTTGGTGTGAGGAGGGTTTTGGGCAACGCCCTATTTCACCATCTCTTTTGAGGCCCTGCGGTTGGCGCTACGCGGTATATAACCGTTGGTAGGCATCTGAGGCTAGTTCTGCAACAAAACAGCAAAAGAGGGGGCATGCCGAATAATCCGTGTCCGATTCTTGTGGTTGGGAGGACGAAATCTCTTTGGGGGATTTCTAGTTTACTAACATTTAACTTGTAACCATTTATTTATTTATTCGTGTATCATGCTTTACTACTTGATGTTATAATTGTGATTATGTATTGGACTCGGAAAAAAGGTATGGGATGTGTGTGTGTTTACTGGGCATTCAAAGCTCACGGCGTGTTATGCCAGGTGACGAAGAGGAACATATAGCTGGAGACGACAAGCCTGAAACCTTCGAAGACCTTTGACTATCTTAGAAAAGATAAAAAGTTCTCTTTTAATATTTTTGTAAGACTCGTACAAAGATTTAAATTTCCTTCTTGGGATGCAATGTAATGGAACAAGCTTTTGCAATTAAGGTTATTTGTGGTTGTTATGCATTTATATTCAGTATAATCAGAGGTATACACCTTATCGATGCTTATGAGACCTTGTGTCAATACTTGTTAGAATCTATCAAAATTGACCATAAGACTCAGCAGTGACTCTCCCTTGCCTACAACCAATAGTGTAGAATCGGGGGGCCCCGGTGTCCTACATTGGGAATGGAGGGGGAGTTCCTGGGCTATAAAAGTAAAAACCTGGACCCTTATATAGCATCGAGGCCTTTTCCCACATGGTGAAATCCCTATTAGAACTCCCCAGTTAAGCGTGCTTAGGTTGGAGTAGTTCTAGGATGGGTAACCCACTAGGAAGAACAAATCCGTGCGGGCATGTCCCAAAGCGGACAATATCGATGACGTGTAAAGGGTTAGGGCATTACAACCTCTCTGTGTGATCAAGAACCCCATTATTTTTCCTGCTGTAACACCAAATGTACACTTCTGAGGATTCAGCCGCAACCGATACTCTCTGATCCGTTGGAAGAATTTCTGCAAGGCGGTGTAGTGGCCCTCTCTTTCCTTGGACTTGACAATCATGTCGTCCACGTACACCTCAACCTCTTTATGGATCATATCATGCAAAATTGTGGTCGCAGCCCGTTGATATGTAGCTTCAGCATTCTTCAGCCCAAATGGCATCACCCTATAACAATAGGTTCCCTACGGGGTGGTGACAGCAGTCTTCTCCCGGTCTTCGAGTGCCATCAAAATCTGATTGTAGCCTGAAAACCCATCCATGAATGAGAGCAGCGCATGCCCAGCAGTGAAGTCCACTAATTCGTCGATATGCGACAGAGGAAAGTCATCCTTCAGACTGGCTTTGTTCAAATTCCTGAAGTCCACACATACTCGAATTCTACCGTCCTTCTTTGGCATTGGAACTATATTGGCCAACCAAGTTGGGTATTCAGATACCAGCAGGAACCCTACGTCAATTTGCTTGGTGACCTCTTCATTGATCTTGAGAGCCCAGTCTTGGCAGATCCTTCTGAGCTTCTGCTTAACAGGTCAGGCTTCTGAGTCAAGAGGGATCCGGTGCTGTGCAATCTCAGGATCGATTCCAGACATGTCTTCGTAGGACCACACGAAAACATCTTTGAAATATTTTAACAAAGCGACTAAGCGCTCGCGCTCCTCCGAAGACAACGTGGACCTGATCTGGACCAGCCGCGGGTCCTTCTCAGTACCTACATTAATTGTGATGATTTCATCAACCAAGGGTTTTACAAACCTCTCCTGCTCTTGGTCAAGCAAATATTTCAAAACCGGAGGAATTTCTTCCTCGTCGTTTTCATCAAAATTTTGAAAGTCTTGATTAATGCAATAAATTAAGGGCATAGAAAAGTACTCGAAGGCCACAGCCACACAATTCTCATTAATCACTTCCAAATCACCTGATTCCTTTGTTACAATAGACTTAAAGGAAAAAGAAAAAGACAACCTAGACAGGACTGTGGCATCTGGGTTGTCACCCTCAAGAATACCGGACTCAGACTCAGACGAGCTGGAACCTGATTCCGACTCCACAGACTCAGTGGAATCAGATTCCAGCTCACTACCTGACCTGGTGCTACTCGATAAGAAGCCCTCCTCGTATTGCCAGACGAGGAAGGGTGCGATGGACGCATCCAGAATGTTTGAAGATGGGCGCACAACCGCTTCATTCCCAATCACGGACACTGAGAAGTTATCCCCCAAGCACTCTTGTACGATTTGAGGATCTGAGAGTAGACGAGCCAGTGCTACCCCCATTTCAATCTCTGTACTCTCGGAAACCTCCTCCTTGCACTGCTCAGCCTCAGCTAGTGGGTCTGTCTACTCTTCGGCAACATCATCCTCGGACAACTGCAAGTCAAAAAAGATCTCGAACCCCGACAACCGCCGCCTCTCTGCTCTTAGCCATGGCTCTGGGAAGCTGCAGAATGGAAAGTCTTTCCCCTCTCGGACAAAGCATCCGTTCAGGGTGCCCTGGGTAGGCCGATGTACCAACGCATAAGGCTTCCCAGCTTGCTTTGCTCTGGCTCTTCCGGCTATCTTTTTGCCTTTCCTCACCCAATCCTCTTTGGTAGGCAAATAACCTAAGCCAAAGGTATGTGCGTTATGCAGCACTTCGGCCGATGCTGTAATGCCCTTCCGGCCACTTTTCCCTAATCCCATCCCGGGGATGTGCTGGAGCTTGTTCATGAGGTACACAGACTGCACACTAATATATAGCCCCTCATCAATGGCTAGTATGTTCTATACAACCCGAGCCTCGGTTAGGGTAAATCCTGACAAGAACACATCCTCCACACCATGCTCGATATCCAAAACTGGTGTAGAAACCTCTGGCGGCAGATGTATTGACGAATTTCCAAAATCTATGGCCACCCCCTTCTCGTGGGGATACTTCAACATTTGATGCAGGGTGGAAGAGACTGGCTTCACCTGGTGTGGCCATGGCCACCCTAGGAGTAGATTGAAGGTTGCGGGAACGTCCAAGACATGAAAGTTAATATCCTGTTGTATTGGACCAACCTAAGTCCGAATCTGTACAGTCCCCATCACCTCTTTGCTGGTATTGTCGTAGGCCCTTATTAACTGGGTAGTTGGCACAAAATTCGCGGGCTTCAACCTGATTGCATATGCCGTCCTCGATGGGCACACATTGATAGCGGATCCTGTGTCGACAAGAACCACTGGTATCCATTTTTCTCTACACTCGACAAATATGTAGAGAGGTTTATTATGATTTGCCCCCTCAAGCGGCAACACCTTGTCAGTGAAGGTCAACGTCGGGGAAGCTCCTCCCAGAAAAACCAATCCTACCAGCTGCTCAAGCGTGGTATCGATTGAAAGTTTGGCCTTGTCCATTGCAGAAAGGACAGCTTGTCTATGAACTCTTGAGGCCATAAGCAGTCCCTAGATGGAGATGTCTGCTTGTATCTTCTTAAGCTGTTTCAGTACAGCCTCCTCCTCAAGCAGTTTTTCTTTCTACCTTTCTGCCTCCTTGTCCTTCCCAGACGCCTCTGGTTGATCCAAGTGTGGGGGTTTGAAATACTGCCCACTCCTAGTCATGTGGTCAACCTCCCCTACATACCAGGTATCATCCGGCTGGCTTTGTCCCCAGTTTTCATCGGTGTGGGCAAGACATAAGTCGTCGTCTTCCCACCATATGCCATCGGCAACCGACAGACATCTGTCCAGTTCCGTTACAACTATTCCTGTGCCCACAGCACATTCCGTTCATGTGCTCGCAGCACATTCTATTCTTGTGCTCACAGCACGTTCCATCCTCGCAGGGGCTTTGGCCTTTCTGGCCCTCTCAGAATCTTCGATCTTTTCCTGCTCAAACTGCTTCAGTGCAGCGTGTTGTTCAGTATCTTCCATACTCAAACTACCCGTATTCTGAGCAAAATTCTTAACACCGGTGCTCTCTGGCGGTCCATTCTAATTCCCGGCCGTTCCGGCCACTGCTGATGTCCCCGTCTCTGGCGGACCCTGTTCTGGCTGAGGCTGCTCAACAACATCTGGCTCGTCGCTGAGACACCCAGTAGCTTCTGCTGACCCTTCCAGATCAAACCAGTTGACAGTTATGTCCCCTGAGTCCTGTTCGTTGAAGAACTGAAGGTTTGCAATGTCTTCTTCTAGATCCGCTAGGTCATCTACCCCTGATTAGGTCCATCCTCCCATACCACACAGATCTCTGCCTCAACCGGCAACTCTACTTTCGGCCTAGCCTGGCCTGCTGATGTGATGTAACCGCTCGGGTTATGCATGAAGCTCGCAGACCCCTCAGGCTCTAAATTCGCATTCTTATCTGTCCCCACAGTCAACCCAATTCTATCTTCGATAGTCACCACCACCGATTCTGGTTGGGTTTGGGAGATGTCCAATATGCACAAGTCAGTGCTGTTAGGAATGAACACCTCCGGCTTGGGTAAGTGGGAAGGGGTGATATATATGCTAGGGTCATATGACACAACCCCAGTTTGGATAAAGTTGATGCATTTGGGAGGTGGAGCTTGGTTGTGTGGTGGGAGAGGGTTGGTGGTGACATTCGGCTTCTCCGGAGGCACGATCACCCTGTTGTCAACAAGATCTTGAATCTCATGACACAATCTATAGCACTAGTCGGTGTCATGACCATGCTGTTGGTGAAACGCACAGTACTTGGCCGGGTTATGGGAGGAAGGAAGCTTTTCTGGTAAGGGTCGCGGCTCTAGGGGCTTCAAGTGCCCTTTCCTAATCAAAACCCCCAAGGCTTTGGATAGAGACATGTACAGTGGGGTAATGGTTCTCTAGCCTCGGGGTGGATACCTAGCAGTTTGTGAGCTACTTCCGGGTGCACCGGTGAATGGCGTAGCTGCAAGGGTTTTTGGGGTGGTGGTGGTGGTGACCATACCCACATCTGAAGATCTGGCAGCTGCGGCACTGTTTGTACCTGTATTCGTACTGCAGTTGAATGCCCTCTTGGGCTGCTCTCTTTCATGGTCAATCAGACCCTGTTTCACGGCATCCTCGATTTGCACCCCAATCTCATGTAGATCTGCAAAGGTGGGAAAGGAGAGAATGATCATCTTCTGCATGAGCTTGGGATGGAGGTTGCACACAACCATCCGTATTTGGTCCTTGTCGACTGGCCTGATGGTCATCATCGAGGCTTTAGCCCTCCAGCGGGTCACAAAATCGAAGAAGCTCTCCTTCAGCTCTTACCTAGTTGTCTCGAGATCACGAGTTGTGACCTCGATCTGCGTATTATAGGAGTATTGAGCTACAAAGGCCTCAGCCATCTCCTCCCAGTTTCTCTTGACAGAGTCCTCCAGTTTTGCATACCAAATAGCCGCAACACCCGACAAGGTTCGGCCAAACAGGGAAAGCTTCTACAATCTGGAGAGGCCTATCGGCCTTAAGATATCCGAGAACAGCCACAAATGTACCATGGGATCCCCAGACTCGTCGAAATGGTCTATGTGCGACATTTTAAACCGGTCTGGTAGAGTCACGACCGAGTCGGTGTATCCATCGTCTATATCTGGAATAGATTTCACGCCTTGAGACTTCTTGAACAGCTTTTCTAGCTTGCTCACTTTTAGCGCTGTGGGATCCACCTCGAACTCAAAGGGTGTATCCACTAGGTTGGTAAACGCTTTAGACAGCTGGGGTAGGATTGGGGGCGGAGCTGGCTTCATTGGAACATCCGTATTTTCCTGGACGTTTGCGGTCTCCCCGGGTATTGGAACTCTTGGTGGGGGAGGAGCTGGGTGTGAAGCAGATGCTCCGGTTTGCTGATGTAGCTTGGCAATTAACTCTGCCTGTTGGGCCATTACTTCTACTTAACGTGTAGCCACTTCTTCCTGGCGGGCAGAATCCCGCTACATGGCTTGCATAGTCTCCTAGAGCTGACGCATCATCTCTTCCATACCTGCCATATTGTGCTGATCTAACTGAATAACCGGTATATATGTTTCTGTGGTAGACTCGGAAACCTCAGTCTGACTACTCACTAGCGGGAAGGACCACTGATCTGGCAACCGCTGTACCAATACACTGTGCCTTACTGACCTCCGTCTAGTAACCGGGGGTAAAGAAAGGAACACTGCTTGTCCGTCTATCAGATCCTCGGATTGATTAAGTCTTTGACCTCTAACCTAGAGTGCTCGGGGAATATCTGCCTGGTCGGAAGCAATGGTGCTAAACTACCTTGCAAAAAGATAAATAAAGCATAATAAGGAAACAATGAACAGAAAAACGGACAACATAATAGCTTAAATAAAGACAACACACAGTTGGGAAACACAAGCTGAACGAACTGTTCTCAACCACTGACTACTGTTCCCAAATCACTGCCCCAAATCTGATACCCTCAGGTAAAACTGATTCCCCAAATACTGATGCCCGCAGGCCTGATACCCAGACGTGCAAATTGATACATGCATTCCTGTAGAGGCACACTCTAAAAGCACATAATCAAGTAAGTAAGAGCCAAAAACACCCCTATGGAGGGGTAGGGTTTCCCTATCCTATCTTGTCAGGAGCTAGGGTTTCACTACGCACGCAGCGGTTTCAAACAACCTATAATTAGGTAAGCAACATGTTCTAGCTTGGAATAGTCACTACAGTTTCTGATATGCACTAGGTTGAATGGTCAAAAAGGGTGCCTCGATAACAACTGAGGTTTGTGTTCCCATCGTGGTAGAGCCCGTAACCGGTCAACCTTATGGCACGCAGCCTCCGAAAAACCGTTCAGGAATAGCAGACGGCAAACACGATGTCTTAGGCGCACCAATGCAAATGCAATGCAAAGAGACACATAAGTGTAATCAAAACAAGATATCATGAGTTCGAGTCAAGTTCTCTAAATCCCCAGCAGAGTCGCCAGAAACTATAGACCGCCCTGGAACTTCGCTCTCCGTGCGCGAGGGAGCAAATCATTTTGTTCTTAGCTACTACAGTTTGAACTCGCGTCACGGTTCTGAATCTAATCTCACAAAGTGCAATGTGAGACCGATAAATCACCAAAGAGTCCAAATCTTGCAAATCGTTTTGGAAAATCGATTTTTAATAAAGAAGTGCCAAACATGGACTGCTTTGCTAGATACAGAGTCGCCACCTAAATGTTTTATTTTGGGAAATTTAGGAAACCCTGACTCGTGCCTAAGGCCATGTGTCCATCATCACCTAAGTTGCCTAGGCTCGGGAACTTGGGTACGAGAGAGGAAGGTCATGTAATGAGCACCCCCGCTCGCCCAACCAAAGATCGGCCTTTACTAACATGATATTTTATTTTTGAAAACACATGTGTTCTTATTCTAGTTATTAACCTAGAATTATTATGTGATGTGCACATAGCATACAAGTATAGACTAGATCGCCTAAGTTGGAACAAAACACTTCATGTTTGTTTGTTTGAAAACAGTTTAGAGGTGCTACTCGCAAGTAGGCTAAGTCGTGGATTTTGCCACCCTCAAGTGGGCTTAGAAAACATGATTTTGCCACTCTCAAGTGGGATTAAAACGCACATTTTGATGAATTGTTCCAATTCAAGCAATCCAACCTTCACCCACGGGCATTCAAGCAGTTAATCACTTAAGCAGTTAGCCTCATGGCAAGCATGCTAACATGGAAACATACACATCTCATGCAAGGATGCTAAAGCGAAAACACTCAGTGTATTCCGAGCCAAAAAAGAAGCTAGTTAGTAATCAATGCATGATCCTAGCTATGTTAAGAATGCCTAATGCTACACATGCAAAATGCAACTAAGATAGGCTCGGTTATTCTAAGATGTCATGTGAATGAAACTATATAACATATATTCAAATTGGAATTGAAATACATTGTAGTTAGCATGATGCGCCGACCCCGGTGCATGCAAAACATATGAATGGATGCAAACATGCTAGCATAAGGATGCTAATTGAAATATGCCCTAAAACTAACCATCGAAAGCAGTTAAGTAAAAGGGAGAAAGACGTGGGGTTGGAAGACATGCATCACACACACGCACGCTTATTACAAAATTCGCCCTCTCGACGGAGGGTCCGAATAATAAGCTAACTAGCTACGCTAATTAAACTAATTATTACAAACCAAACTAATTAACTAACTTAGCTAATTAATTATTACACAACCGAATCGAAACAAATAGCTATACTAAGCTAGTTGAGATATTACACAACAAATTGAATGACTAATCATGCAAACTAATCAAAAGCAGTGAAATGGCCTCGCGGGCAAGGAAGAGATGTATGCTCGGTCGGCTTCGCTTGGAAATCCACTACCATGCCTCATGATGCCTCTGTTTGCACACTTCTGGGCTTCTGAAAATTGTGCCAACTTCCAAGATGCCTCTGATCTACCTTAGGAACAATCTAAGGGGTAGTCGGCCAAGGGGAATGGCCATCGACCAACGAATAATGGTCATCGGCCAAATTCGAGGCTATCGGCCAATTATTGATAGCCGATCGGCACACCAGATAGCCAATCGGCCACTTCTTCTTGCAAACTTCTCCTTTCGCTACAACAGAGCACTAACAGAGGCATGGCAGTGTATTTACAAGAAAATGTGTGTGCAACCACACTCCTTATCATGTTTAAAGCTCAAAGGAGTGTAGTGCTCAGCTCTCGAGCCATCAATCACGCATTTCAATGCATGATGGCCAAAGAGGCCGAGTTGCACAAATCAATATCACATGAATGCACAATAGACACAAAAATGCCTTAACCTCTATCATGCTTGATCAAAAGGGCCGGTGACCAAGAAATGAGGCACGTTTCATCACTTCAAGTATGAAATGTCCCTCGTTCCTCATGTTTGGACTAACACCCTATCCAAACACAATGCAATGCAAGGCATGCACACACAATGCAATGCAACAAGCATGCAAAAATCATGCAATGCGACAAGCATGCAACAACAATACAATGGAACAAGCATGCAACAACATGCTATCTAACAAGTATGCAACAACATGCTATCTAATCAACATGCTAAACATCATGAAAATGCAACAACATGCAAATAACAATGTTATGCAACAATATGCAAACAAACATGCAATGGTAAGGACCATGTAATGCAATATTCAATGGACCAAACCGCATATGGACATACCTAAGAGGGTCCAAAACAGTGGCCAACATACCAAAATTTAGGCACAAAAGGGGGCCAAGGACACATGCTCATGTAATAGCTCCTCAACTAGGCATAGGAACACAACCCTCGAACATGATGAAGAAGTGACAAATATGAGAGTGTGGCAATGAAGTAAACTCTGAAATTACATTCCAAATGAGGCTAAATCATGCACAGACAACAAATGAAGCATGTTAGTGGGCTCAAAGCTTAGAGCTAGCCAAAGGACTTACACCATAGCTATGCAATACATGAAACATATAGCCAAGGCAACCCAAAACAGTCCTAGATCATGCCAAAATGAGTCTAAAACATGCATGGAGCATCACCAAAACAAGCTAACATGAAGGGCATGAAGCATGAACTTGCAAGGCTAATAAGGAGTATTACACTACACCTATCAAAACCAAGCATGAGGTGACTTCAACAACAAAAATCAGAGTTATATCATGGCAAAATGAGACCAAATACACACTGATATGGCAGCTTACAAGCTTAGGCAAAATGGCATACGCAATGGCTCATTCTTAAGGCATAAAGAACCAACTCCTCAAAGCATGGAAAGAGTGACAAATGTGAGGGCATGGCAATGAAACATGCTCTGAAATCACATAACAAATGATGCCAAATCATGTGAATAGCCCAAGCAATGCATGCTAGTGGCTTGGAAACTCAAGGCTAATGAGCTAGAATGAACCATGGCTATACAAAGCAATGCATGTATGACCAAAACAACACAAATCAGACCTTAAGCATGGTAAAACATGGCCAAAAGCTTCTTGGAGTTAAGCCAAAACATGCTAGAATGATGGTTCAAACACATGATGCATGTTAGGCTATCATGCAAGATTGCACTACAAGTATGTGAAGCATGCAAGATGCTATCAAACCAACCTAAAATAGAGTCGAGGCATGCTAAAATAACACCAAAAACTTGCTGAAATGGAACCAATACATGCTAGACAAACATGCTACTTTGATGAGCCATCTATACAAGCATGCAAGACACAAGGAAAGGGGATGACCCACTCCTATTTAAGGCCTTAAAACACACTTTCCACCACTGAAATTCCTCTAGAATTTAGTGGTAGAAAGGTCAAACAAAGGCTAAAACAAAAGCCTAAAGGGGTGGCCCAAAACAAGGCAAAACAAGGCACTCAAGGGGGTAGATCACCCCCAACACCAACAAGACCTTAAACAATCATTTCAAACACATGAAAATGAAGCTTTTTACAGTTGAGAGTTAAGCCAAAATAATCATGCAAATAAGGCTAAGTAAGCAATGAACACAAAGCTTAAAAGAAGGTTAGTGACTCACCCTTGTAGAACAACTTCAAAGAGGTAACTTCAGCAACTTTCTGAGCTAAAAACCAAACTTTGAGTTCAAACAAAAACCTCAAGTACCTCAGCAACAAGAGTATGGTGTTTCACTAGGTGCTTTAGTGCAAAAGTGTGAAGAAATTATACTTTTGAGCACAAACAAGTGCAAATATAGAGAGAGAGAGAGAGAGAGAGGAAATATATATATAGAGAGAGAGAGTGATATATATCTTCTATATCAAGATTTCAAACCTCTGGAAAGGGAGAGGGGTCTCCCTTCTTATAGAAAATCAAATCTCAAGCTTGTTGAGCAAGCTTGAGACTTGTTTCAATCCCTCTATACACGTGTATAGAGGATGAAATCTGTGCTCACCAGCTATCACAGCTGGCACAAAAATATCTGCAAAAGCAGGTGGAAAGGTCTTGGCTAAAAGATATGGCCAATCAACCAAAAAGGGTGCCAATCGGCCAAAAAGAGTGACGATCGGCCACCACCAATGGCCGATGGCAAGAAGACAAGGCCGATATGCACAAGGCTTGGCCGATGGGTTGTAGGGATGGCCAACAAGCCACCCTCTTCCCTGAGAAGCAAAACCACAAGTCCTTGGTCCACAACCAAGCACAAAACAGACAAGTTGAGAGATCCTAAGGCAAGGCGCGCAGCCGAGACCTTCGGGAACTCAAAACGAACATGAGCATAGATGATCATCGAGTGTTCAAACGATGACGTCCAAGTCTTGAGGACAGTCAAAAATGGGGTGTCTATAGTTGCACGTTAACATATATATATAAATGCCTTAGTGGCTACAACTTTCCAAGAAAATGCTTGGTTACAACAAAAGTGAGTTTAAACTCAATACAATTAAAGCCCTAGGCTCGTACAAAAATAAATACAACAATAACAAAGCAAGAAGCTCTTGGCTCAAGTCCTCCCAAGTTACGGCTTTGGTGGAGGTATATCATTAACACCTGAAAATGGTTTTTCACATAGAATGCGCCAAAACCCAGTAGAGATGCTCTAACATAGTATATAAATCTTAACAAAGTCATGACAAAACATTTTATATCTCTTTTCCAAAAACCATGCAATACCAGGTTTATATCACAATTCATGAAAACATTTCCTTTACAATAGAAAAAAGATAGTGGATACAAGCACTCGAAATCTCTAAGAACATGTCTGCTAGTAGGCTATACAAGTACTACAAATGCCATTTTTACCGGTATTAACCGGAAGGCTTGGCACCTAACCACGCGGGGTTCTGGACTTTCACCGTGGACACACAGGACAACATAATACCACAACCACACCCTCTATCCAGATTCACCAAGGTATTCACCCATTTTTCTCCAAACAATATATATTTTCAATGTGTTAAATATGTAACAATGCTCAATGCAGATGGACAAGAAATTTGTTTCAATTCATCTAATTCTCGTGCAATTTTTACAACAATCATAACTATCCATCACCGATAGCTCAAAACAGATATCTGTAAACAAATAAATAATTTCCAATAAAGATATACTTTCCAAAATTTTGAGATGGGAGTAATAATACATATCCAACTCCACCGTCCTTATCAACATAATCATCATTCTGATTTCACAAAATCTAACATCATTTCCATTTCTTTCTTTACAAATCAACCATCTAAGAATTTAGGGCAAGAATTTCCTTTTCTTTATAAATCAATTTCAAGGATAGAAATACATTATTTTATCACAACTCAACCACATTTATAATCCCACAACCATTTTTAAGAATCCATTTAAAAACCCCTCTTTTGATTTTTGAACCAAAACCCTGGATTTTGTTCAAAAATTTCCAAATCATAATATTATTTAGAAAAGCAAATAACCAAGTTAAATACTATACAAAAGTGTGGAGAAATCCTTACCTCGAAGCTAGGAGACAAGAGAGATAGAGTGAAGAAACCACGATGAAGCTGAAAATCAACTTTGTTAGGTGAGCTCTACATTCTTATCAAAGGGACTAGGGTGTAGAGATCAATGGATGATAGTGTATTTGAAGGTAGAAGATGAGTTCTAGAGAGAGAGAGAGTAGATTTGAGATTTTGGAATGTTTAGAGAGAGAAAGATGAAAAAGTAATCCAAAAAGTGACTTTTACAAACTGATATACACACAGACCACTCGAGCGACCAAAAGACCACTCAAGCCACTAGACACAATAAGTGAGACCGCTCGAGCGAACAAAGTGACCGCTCGAGCGCACAATGACACCCTTCCAGAACTTTTGCAGATAGAGGCTAACCGCTCGAGCACAAGACGGATTGCTCGAGCTAAGACTGCTCGATCAAAGAATGCCATACTCCCAGCACTTTTGCAGACTTGCCAAAATATTGGAAGTTCTCCAAGTTCGCTCGAGCGTAAGAAAGTTCACTGGAGCGAACAAGCCAAAACATGTGCAGTAACAGTTTTGAAATACTAACTCCCAACCTATTTCAAACACAACCGAGACGCTCCAATAACCAAACTCAACATGCAACAACCTCTTATGAATTAAATCAAGCAAAATCGAAACGGCAAAGCAAGGATGAAATCAACTTCATAGAAAAACCGCCGGTAGTCAATTCAATTTATTGTGATACTGCCTTCGAAGCATAAGCCATGCTACCCTTCATGCAACCCATCCACAATGCATGGTCTATTTGTCATTCAAGGCTAAGAATTAATTGAAATGACAATATAATTTTCTCCATATGAAAAAATATATTGTGAAACAAATCACGAAAAGTTATCATGAAGATGTAAAATATAGACCAAGATTCATTATAGGAAAAAGAAAAAAAAATTATAGAAAAAATATCTTTGGAACACCTTGCCTCTGTTGTTTTGGTTGATATCACAGATGTAAAGAAATTGAGGGTCAAAAGAATTTTACCTAGATTGTAAGACAACATCAAATTTGCTAAGGGAAGCACATAAATATATAGAGGGTTAGAAGTTAGCCAAAGGACTCAAGTCTATATGTATAAGACCGAAAAAAGAAAAAAGAAAAAAATCAAAAAAACCCACTCTTGACAATCAAAAGCCATATTCAAAATCAATATCAAAGTTGAGAACATGTAAAGATAACAATATAATTTCCCAATCAATAAAAAAAAGGGAAATGAAGCAAATAAACAAAGTATCACATAAACTAAAAAACCACTGGTGGGACTTTAACTTAAAAAAAGAAGACTTAAAATCAAATAAAAGCTTCAAAGTCAAACAAAAGCTTCAGTTCCAAATCATTTCATTTTCCAACGATATTTGAACAGATTAAAGAAATGTAGCTTTATAATGCAACTTAAGCTAATGAAACACCCAAAGCTCCACATAAGAAGATGAAGTTCACACTACCAATGTGTTTATATGTTATGTAAAGCACCCAAAATTCCACATAAGAAATGCATCTAGCCCACTTTACCCATAACCTCACCCATCCACAAACTTAGGTACCCCTTGGGACCCTTCCCAAGTATCCCAAGCTAGAATTTATATACTCATATAAATTCTTAATCCCTTCCAATGTGGGACATGCACATTTCACAAATATATAGGAAACCCACCTACAGCCATATCCACGAATCCAAAAATGCATGTTGAATTCTCATTCATTCGGAAATAGTTTTGAGCAACCAAATATACGATGTTATTCACTAGGCGGCATTAAACATGAACCCAATATGAACGTTAAAAATAACGCTTGGGTCTTGAAAAATCTAGAAATTCGCTACATATTGATTTGTGATTATGTATCAATTTAAAGCAATAAAACAATCCCAATCAAACAATCAAGACAAATCGACACAACGATTTTAACGTGGAAAAACCACAATTGGAGCACCTCCAATTGTGATAAAAAAAACCATGGGCAACAGCCACAAAACAATCCACTAAGAAGATATAAAGTAATTACACAGGTATACTCTCAATTACCTAGCGAATCCACACTTGAATTGAACCAACCCTTATGTGCCTCTTCCAACCCCGTCTTCACCTCGGAATTGTCTTGACGATGAGCCACTCCAAAATTCACCAAAGTTTCAGGCTCGAATTCTTCAAAATCCACCAAAGAACAACTCTCTCTTTTGTGTAGAACAAACAAATAATCCTTTGATGTATACTCTTTAAACCATGAGTTGAATACTCAATCAAAACATCAAAAAAAACTAGCAAAATATCCCCAAATATAAATCTTAATATCCAAGAAGAAGATCTGGAGGAGTAATCCTAAAATCTGACAGAAACACGTACTTATAGAAATCCGGGACTGCGAAGCTCGCTTGAGCAAAGACTCTCTCGCTCGAGCAAGGAACCAAAAACGCGTGTTTTCCATAAGTGGCTTCGCTCGAGCCAAACATCCTGCGCTTGTGTGTAAAATCATCCTTCTCAGGTTTTTTACAGACGCAGCCTTCGCTCGAGCGAGGACTCCTTCGCTCGAGCGAGCAAGGGTAGACATGCAACTTCGAATGCAATTTTACATTTTGCTTCGGGGGCGCTGCCCCTTGACCCCGCCTGGGCGTTACCCAAGACCCGCCACAGGACGCTGCCCCCTCGACCCCCGCGAGCTGACCGGGCAGCTCGATCCCCGTCATAGTCAGCAAAGTGGCAATCTTGAAAGCATTAACATCATAAACTTCTCTGCAAGGCACAATTCGGGTTGGATTCACATCTAAAAACTCATAGCCTCACTGAAATAAAAAGTGCGAAAATAAGTACAACTAAAAGGAGTTTTGTCAAACGGGATTGCCAAGAATAAAAACCTAACAATCTCCCCCTTTGGCAATGCCATGACAAAACACACCTAATAAATAAAATCCTAATAACCCCAATCCATTTCAGCCAACAAACACAAACTTCTTTCTCAAGGTTAAGATCTGCAAAACAGCTACTAGTGCCATAATCTCCAAAACAACTATTAGTCCCACAAGAGTATATGAAAAAACAATAAACATATGGCTAGATTATCTTGAAGCATTTGAAGCATGAGATGGAAAACATGAATAGATGCGACTTGGAGATTTTAAGAACATGTAGCATGAAAACCTGAAAACTAAGACACGTGTACCCAACACATGGCATGAATACATGAAATCCTAAGACACATGCACCGGACAACATTACTCCCCCTTTTTGTCACGAATTGACAAAGGAAGCTCAATCAACTAAAGCAAGAGCAGAAACCACGCAAGCAATGATAAGATTATGTAACTATCAGGAGCATGCAAGAAGGAAATAATAAAGAAGCAGTGCATAGCATCATGCAAACCAACTAAAGCCAATCTTCCTTTCACTCAAAGCAACCACAAACACTGTACAGAAAACAATGAACAAGAAGAAACCGACAAAAATAATATAGTGGAGCAAGCAAGAAATCTCATATTTGTACCTTAGAACACACAAGATTATCCAAGAAGCATAATTACTTGAAAACACAATGTGCACAGCCTTTAGAAGATTCCTCATAAAAGAAAGTGATGCATTATGTGAAAAGCATAGATCCCATAATAAAAGTGTGTGTGTGACTCTTGGAGTTCGACAAACACTAGATTCAAATCCTAGTAGTGATCAGATAGTTGAACCTCCGTCAAGAGAATCTAAGCACAACTACGGAAAGTCAAACCACTAGGAATCAAGGGGTATTTGGTGAGTAAAGGCGGAGGCTCCCCCTCAATCAATGAATCCTTTATTTTTTTTCCTTTTTTTCACATCTTTTTCTTTCTTTCTTTTGCACTTTTTTTTTTCTTTCTTTCTTTTGCACACTCATTGGCGGCTGACACGCTCAAGAGTATGGAAACCGAACCAGAGAAGCATAGATATAATAAGGATGGCCTGGTTGGTCACTCTGAGGTAGCCTTTTCCTCATGCCTGGACTACAAAGAACAGAGGGGAAAGCCGTGGAGATGCAAAAAGATGGAAGGTGGTTTAAGAGACTCAACATCACCCATGATATGCTAGTATAGGTCAATTCCTCTAGAAAAGCAAAAGATACAATGCCAGAAGTCCATAGAAAAAAAAATAATCACTAAGGCGGAAGACTCCAATATTTGCTAATCCAAGACTGTGTACAGACTGAGACATACTAATAAAAAAGCACACACTCCAAAATGAGTAATGACCACAGAAAGTACACACATATTAACATGTAATGGATATTCTTATCAATGCCAATATGCACCAAGGACCACTCACAAATTTTAAGCTTGCAAAACTATACTAAGAAAATCTTTTTGGTTTTTTTTTTCTTTAATCAAGACAAAAAAACAAACATGCACACATTAAGTTACTCAAAAAGAAAAAAAAAACACACACAGAAACCTAAAAACTAAAAAGAATATACAAATTAACCCAAGTCAAGTTTTCGCACCCAAACCGCTTTAGTATGAAGAAAGTTGTGAGAATTGCGGTTTTTGAATTGTGTCTTGACATTGTGGTTCCCTTTGATTTCAATGGGAACCCGTCTCGATTTGGTTTCCAACTTCCTATTTCTAGGTCTAGGCAAATACAAACTCGCTTCATGTTTGGTCTCAAGCTGATCAAAATAACGAGGTCTTATATGACCTTTAACCTCATTACTACCAATGAAGTGTCTCCTACCCCATGAGATGTTGGAATTTCTTCCATCTCTATGAGACACTTTCCCATGCAACTTATAACAATAAGGGCGAATATGACCATGCATACCACAATGATGACAAATAAAAACAGGGTGTACCTTTTTTTCTTTTACCTAACCAACTCTAAGAAGTTTGAGAAGTCCATCCTTATGTTGAATTTTTTGTTCTCCCTTTCCTTGAGTTCTTGTATCATGAGATGTAGATGCACTCTGTTTTTGCTCTTTGTTATCACCAAAGCCAATGCCACTCTTGTCACAATGCATTTGTTGAGACCCAATGATATCCTCCAAAGTCTTTGATCCTCTGTTCCAAAGACCAATGGTAGCCATAGCACACTTGAGCTTTTCCTCTTTCTTGATCATTAGTTCTTCTAAGGCAACTTGAGACATCTCGAGAGATTCAATCTTTTCATCATACATTGCATAGATTTGCTATAGCTCATTCCTCTCTGTCTCACAAGTCAAGAGTTTTGCACAAAGAGCTTGTCGATCATTAGCTATCATGGTGGCATGAATCCTAGCCTCGAAAATCTCCTCCTTTAGTTTGACATTCTCACTTTCACATGCTTTGAGTTTCATAGTGAGTTTGTCGTTCAATTTGGATAAGTTAAGAGATTCCTTATACAACTTTTCATAAGCTTGCTCAAGCTCTTCATCATCACTTCCTGAGGATTCATCATCAGTGGCATTCTCAACTGGCCTCTTCGGATACTCTGTTTGTCCTTCAGTTTCAGAAGCCGCCATGAAAGCAAGGAATTGTTTATGTCCCTCTTCACCTTGATCTTCATTGTCACTTTCATCTTTATCAGATTCTGATTCATCATCCCAAGTGATAGCGAGGGCTTTCTTCTTCCTCAAACGAGTGGGGCATTCTTGAGCAAAGTGACCAAGTCCTTGGCATTCATAACATTGAACTCTTTCAGAGTTCTTTTGTATCTTTCCTTTCTCCTTCTTGGCTATAGAATTAATTTTGAGTTTATCTTTGCCTTTGGATTTATGAGTATGAGTAGATTCCAAAAGATTATGATTCTTTTTCATAAAAGATTTTTTAAATTGTTTTACAAAAGCATATGTAATCTTGGAATCTATCTCACAATCCTCATCAGAATCCTCTCCAACTCTATGAGCACTACTAAAAGCAACATCTTTTTGTTTCTTTTTGAAATTCCTATGTGCCTCATAAGTTTGGAGATTTCCAACCAAATGATCTAGCTTGAGGTTGTCAACATCTTGAGCCTCCTCACTAGCCGTAACTTTTGGTTGGAACCGATTGGGCAAGGACGTCAAAATTTTTCTTACAATCTTGGATTCCGGTATTTTTTCACCTAAATTGAAGCTAGAATTTACAATGTCACTCAACTTTGCATAAAATTCATCAAAGGTCTCATTATCTTTCATTGAAAGGTTCTCGAAACTAGATGTGAGCCTTTGAAGTTTTGAGTGTTTAACCGAAGGAGTGCCCTCATGAATAGTTTGTAAAATATCCCAAGCCTCTTTTGCGACTTCACAATTGCAAATACGACCAAACTCTTTAGGTGTGACAGCGCAAAAGAGAGAATTGGTAGCTTTACTATTCCAACTACTATTTTGGTAATCAATTGTGTCCCACTTATCGATTGGTTTGGAGAAAGTTACTCCATCAACGGTAATCGTCGGTTCAGTCCACCCATACATGACAGATTGCCAAACGTTTTCATCAATAAATTTTAAAAACGATCTCATCCGAGCTTTCCAAAACGAATAATTGGATCCGTCAAGTAGGGGTGGTCGAACCATAGAATTTCTCTCACGAATTGAATCCATTATCACAAATCAAACAAGATCTCGCTCAAAAGTTTTAAAAAAACAAAAGAGCAACCCGCTCTGATACCAATTGAAAAATCTAGAAATTCGCTAGATATTGATTTGTGATTATGTATCAATTTAAAGCAATAAAACAATCCCAATCAAACAATCAAGACAAATTGACACAACGATTTTAACTTGGAAAAATCACAATTGGAGCACCTCCAATTGTTATAAAAAAACCATGGGCAACAGCCACAAAACAATCCACTAAGAATATATAAAGGAACTACACAGGTATACTCTCAATTACCTAGTGAATCCACGCCCGAATTGAACCAACCCCTATGTGCCTCTTCCAACCCCGCCTTCACCTCGGAATTGTCTTGACGATGAGCCACTCCAGAATCCACCAAAGCTTCAGGCTCGAATTCTTCAGAATCCACCGAAGAACAACTCTCTCTTTTGTGTAGAACAAACAAATAATCCTTTGATGTATACTCTTTAAACCATGAGTTGAATACTCAATCAAAACATCAAAGAAAACTAGCAAAATATTCCCAGATAAACACCTTAATATCCAAGAAGAAAACCTGGAGGAGTAATCCTAAAATATGTCAGAAACATGTACTTATAGAAATCTGAGACTGCGAAGCTCGCTCGAGCGAAAACTCTCTCGCTCGAGCGAGGAACCAAAAACGCGTGTTTTCCATAAGTGGCTTCGCTCGAGCCAAACATCCTGCGCTCGAGCGTAAAATCATCCTTCTCAAGTTTTTTTACAGACGCAGCCTTCGCTCGAGCGAGGACTCCTTCGCTCGAGCGAGCAAGGGCAGACATGCAACTTCGAATGCAATTTTGCATTTTGCTTCAGGGGTGCTGCCCCTCGACCCCGCCTGGGCGCTGCCCCCAACCCGCCACGGGGCGCTGCCTCCTGGACCTCCGCGAGCTAAACAGGTAGCTCGATCCCCGTCATAGTCAGCAAAGTAGCAATCTTGAAAGCATTAACATCACAAACTTCTCTGCAAGGCACAATTCGGGTTGGATTCGCATCTAAAAACTCATAGCCTCACTAAAATAAAAAAGTGCGAAAATAAGTACATCTGAAAAGAGTATTGTCAAACAAGATTGCCAAGAATAAAAACCTAACATGTCTCACCTTAATTAATGCTCAAAGTTAGTAAAAAATAAGATTTTTCCACAGCCATTTTCCAACACAATAGTCAACATATTAGAATGATATCATGTTGTCATGTTTTAAAAATGACATGTTTGACAAAAGTTTAATAAGATAATAGTGCACAAAATTAAATATACTTACATTTGGAATAGCTAAGAAATATAGTGAAAGGATCTCATGGTGTACCTTTTTAAATATAATAGGACTTAGTTAAGGGTGTAAATCTGGCCTGGTCCGGCTCATGTTGGGCCTCGCTAGCTCCTGCCAAAATTCTGGCCAAGTTAGGTCAACTCACGAGCCAAAAAATCAAGTCCAAACCCAGGCCTAGGCCCAAGGTATTTGAGCCTTGGGTGGGTTGGTGGGCCTGGGCTTGGCCTGGGGCTTAGGCAGGTTTGACTATTTTATTTATTTATTTTTTTAAACCTTTTTTTGCTAAAATTTTATTATTTTTTACTAAAAAAGATATTGAGCCTTGGTGCGGGCCGGGCCTTGGGATGGGCCTTGAGTAGGCCTTAAACGGGCTGATGGGCAGGGCCATAGGCCGGGCCATAGGCCGGGCCATAGGCCGGGCCAGGGCCGGCTTCAAAATGATGGCCCAGGCCTAAGGGCTCAGGTTGGGCTCGGGTCCCAGGCCTAAACGGGCTGGGCCCACCAAGACCGCGGGCGAGTTTCGGATCACCCACGGACCGCGGGTCAGTTTTACACTCCTGAACTTAGTAGTCTATAAAAAAAATTATTAGACTTTTTAGTACATACGTTTTTGAAAGGAGATTTCCAAATAAATTTCTCATTATTTTATTTCACTACACACTCGACGTATTACCACATCACCGTGCTTAGTTATTTGGTATATCTTTTGAGAACTAAAATTTGGGAGATGTAGAATCACCCCTAGTAATGATTTGCTCAATTTCTCACTCGGATATAGGTTTTCTAATGACTTTTTAAATAATTGACTAACTAGTGATTATTTAATAATCTTTGAGCACTGTTTTCCATAATTCATATTACTTGACATTTAATAATTATTTTAGGATTATAACATCTTAGTGGTGTTAGAGAAAAAAATAAAAATTTATGAAAAAATTTATAAGTTTAATTATTAATATTTATGAAGTTTTCATTAATTTATAAGTAATTTTTTAACATTCCACTGATGTAACCTAATTAAAAAAAAAAATCCAATGCAATATTTTTTTTCAATTATTTTTTAAAAACCTAACAAAAAGTAGCAAAAGAAAAAATTCTCCACGCTAAAGCTGACTGATAGTCTCTAAAATGGAGTCATTTCAAAATGGGATAATGAAGTCCCCACCTTAAGTCATCACGAAGGTAATGTTTGTTTGGCTCTATAAGTAGGAGATTGGACTATTAATTCTGTAGGTTTTACATAATTCATGTTTTGTTGACAAAAATAAAATAGAAGAGGATTAGTAGTCTAATGGGACTATGAATATAGCTTGGCTGAATTTTGGGTGAAATTAGGAAAATAGTGAGAGGATTGAGTCTATTTTATATAATTTTTTTTTACCAAGTGCATCTGTTTGTTTTAATATTTGTTCTAATTTTTTTAATATAGAAATAATTTATTTATTTATTTTATATAAAAATAATTTAACAATCCCATTACTAATCATCTCTAATACTATCATCAAAACAAACACACTTTTATTTAATTCCTTCGCTAACAATTCCTAAATTAAGAATCTTTTCACTAACAATCTTATCTAACCTAATCTGCCAAACAAACGTGGCCCAAGATATGGTTATGAGCAATGATAGAGAATTTTAGGCTGCGTTTGGTTGTATTTTCTAAATATATTTCTACCCCTTTATTTGTGTTTGACATTTGTTTACGGTTTTCAAAAGTTAATTCCACATTTAATTTTGAAAACTCTGTGCAATGCGGGAAAATTTGGACTAACCGATCGTTTCACGAGACGTTCGGAACAATACAAATTTTATTTATTTATTTATTTACTTATTTATTTATTTATTTATTTTTGCAATTGACACATGTTAATTTTTATATATTCAATAAAAAATATTTTCTGAATTTTTTAAAATTTTTTATGAGTTTTAAATAGATTTTTGAATTGTGTGTTTGGTTATGAGTTGTAGGTTTTTGTATCAAATATCATATGTCACATCAAAATTTTTTCACTTAATTCAAAACTCTTTTCAAAACTCATTCATCAAACAAATTTTCCACACTCAAATCATAATTCCAAAACTCACAAACTCAAAAATACAACTCATATTCTCAAATCATATTTAAAAACTTTACCAAACACTATCTTAACTTTGGAATTTTAATTTGAGATTCAATGATGTGATAAGAAACAAAAAAATAAAACAAAATATAAACACATACATCACGTTATAGGTGTGTCTCAATTATTTAGAGCTTTTCTAGAAGAAGCTCTCCAAATTATTTTTGTATGGTTATATATATAGTTGTTATATTCATATAATTTTTAGAGTCTGAATTTATATAATTAAGACTCTAATTAATAAGAGTTTTCAAAATGAAAAATTCTAACCGATAAGAATCTCATTCAAATATATTATTTTTTAACAGATTATTTGAATGCATTCGAACCTAAAAAAGCTTATTTTAGAAAGATAATTTTCAATTTTTAATCTACTAGCATATCACTCATGTTATACACGGATTGTATTTACAATTATCTATATATGTGAATTGTGATTTTTAAATATATATTTTTTAAATGTCTTCTTTTTTTTCTTTTTTATATTATATTAAAGTTTAATATTTTGATAATAATCATATGTGTTGGACTTTTCAAGAAATTAAATGTCTTTTTTTTACTATTATATTGTATAAAAGTTTAATATTTTGATAATAATCATATGTGTTGGGACTTTTTAAGGAATTCATGTGTTAGATTTCAAAGAATTTTTTTATACTTGTTCTTAATGTATTAAAATGTTATTATGAGGATAAAACTTGGGAGTTGGGAGAAATTAATAAATGCTAAGATTTATTTTTTTTAAATCAAAAAATTAAGAAATTTAGATTGGAAGATTGAAACTCCTACAAGACGTGAAATTAAAAACCTCATTTTACTTAATATATAGTATATATTTTAGATCATATCGTTTCTTATAATTTTTATATATCTCTTAAAAAAATAAAAATAAAAATTAGCTTCTAACCAATTTACGAAAAGAATTTAAAATTGTATGGTTGAGTTATTAATCATATACGACATGGTATACAACCCCATGACTTGCGTGGAAATGTGGTCGACGGCTACTTGGTTGATTGCTTGTCAAGTCAAAGTCCGAAAGTAAAGTAACAATCTACTGAGTGAAGTCGGTTCAGGAGTGTTGGAAAATGATGGGGGAAATTTCTAAGCAACTCTATATCAATTATGTTGGTAAAGTTATGAGAAAGCGATTTTAATTTTTTTTTTTTGAAATTAATAAATTTAAAGCACCTATTTTGGATTATAATTTTGTTAACGTGTGTTTGGTTAGGATTACTTAAAAAAAATTATAAATATATTTTTTAAAATTTATTAAAAATATAAAAAAAAAATTTCACATTTGAAAAACTACATCCAATTTGTTGAGGTTTTTAATCACATAACAAATTAACGGGAAATTTTATTTTCACTCACTTTTGATTTCTGTCTACACACTTAATGAAATAAATTTTCATTACAATTTTACCATAAAATAAAATGACCACAATGGATATCAATACACACATTAAATATTAAAACCTAATTTTCTCGATACACATCTTTTGAAAACAATAATTCTCAATGCACATCTTTTGAAAAAACAAAAAGACTAAAACCCTTTATTGTTTCTCACTTTCTCCATTACCGCACTCTATTGTCCTTCATTATTTGCCATAATTTTTTTTGATATTTCTTTATTGTTCGCTCTCTAGGTTTGTGTAAATTCATACTCCATTGGTTTTACCCTTTTTCCATTCGAACCCACCATCATTTTTAATTTTTGTGATGGATGATTTGCAAACCAATGGAAGTTCAGATTCAGATAAGAATATAACTGTTTACAATCAATGCAACGATGAGAATGTGAGTTGTATGCGAAAGTTGATTTTTTTTTTCCTATTCACAATTGTCATTCAGAAAAATCAATTTTGAACAAATAGACAAATTTCAGAAGTACAAAATCGAACAAATAGACAAAATTCAGAGGTATAAAACTGAATAAATTCAATATTTTCAAAAGTATATAACTGAATAAAATGAATTGATTCAAAAAACCAGCTCCAAATGGATTATTTTCGTCTCATCATGAACCTACGTCGAACGACAATCGAAAATGGTAAAACTATAACTTGCTATTGTAGATATATTCCATAATATCCATGAAATGGATGGGAGATAAACATTCCTTACCTTCTAGAATGTAGCGGAGTTGAATGCAGGTCTTCAATGGAGTCGAGTATTGCTGGAAACGTGTCGAATTGTCAGAGTCAAGGATTTTGTGTGCATAGTGAAAACGATTTAGGGGTGTGAAGGTGTAATGAGTGGAAATGTGTTTTTGTGTGATGTGTGTACAAATTATGGGTGAGGGCTATATACAACTGGAACATTTGTTGTGTGGAATGTGAATAATAACATATAATCACATTTATAAGTGTGTGAACTGAGATATGATATGCACAAAGACTAAACGGTGTGTTAAAATAGAATTTCCCCAAACTAATATGACGTAAGTAAAAAAACAAATTTGAAAAATACTTATATTATATTGGATGTCATGTATGGGAACAATTATGATCGAGTTGACATGAGGTCGTTAGGCTATTAGTTCGTTAGTTGGGGCATGGTCTATAGCTCATTATAACGGCCTAGTGAGTGACCGAGAGGTATAGTAGAGAGCCCAGTGTAGTTAGGCCTAGTTTTGGACCCATTAGCTCAGTGAATTACGCAACATTGATGAATGGGGTCCGAGATTGTAGGGCTCAAACAGACTTTTGAATGATATGGTTGGCTTGGTTGTTTAGTTTGTCTAGTGGTAAGGTAAGATTATCCCAAGATGATCAATAATTGAACCAAATAGAGAGTAGTGTGCTCGGTTGGTATAACGCCTCGAAATAATTAACATTAACCCATCACATAACAGTACTACAATTGATCAACATTCTCATCAGTTCTATTCATTATATATTTGATCGTTATAAAAGATGCATATGCAATATATATTCATAAATCCTAAATTTTGAATCTATAGCATATGGCATGAATACAAGAGTACAATGGAAAATAAAATCAAATAAAGAAAATGCCCTAAAGGTTATAACTTCCAAGATGATGCTTGGTTATAACAAAGTGAGTTTGAACACAATACAAGTAAAGCCCAAGGCTTAAACAAAATAATTACCTAAAGAAAACAAAAAAGAAAGCTTTAAGCTCCTTGTCCTCCCAAACTATGTCCTTGGCGGAGGCATATCATAAGCACTTAAAAGTTGTTTTCTACATAGGGTGAGCCAAACCCAGTAGAGATACTCTAGCACAGCATATGAATCTTAGCAAAATTATAAGGTGAATGCACATGCTTACCATTTGTCAAACCTTTCTCGTTTTCTATCTCAAAACAATGCAATGCCAGATTATGTATCAATTCATGAAAATAATCATTTTATATAAAAAACAGAGTAGTGGATACAAAACACTCAAAATTTCTAGGTACGTATCTGCTAGTAGGCTATACAAACACTACCAAAGCCATTTTACTAGTACTAACCGAAAGGATCGACACCTAACCGCACGGGTTTCTAGACTTTCACCAATGAGACACAAGCCAACATCATAACCATAACTACATCCCCTAACCAGATTCACCAAGGTATTCATCCATTTTTTCTCAAAACCAATTCATTTACAATGTTCAATATGAAATGATGCTCAATGCATAATGTATGGGTAATTAGTTTCAATTCAACCTAATCCTTATACAGTGTCTACAATAATCATGACTATCCTCCATCGATAGCCCAAAACAGATATTTCTATTTGAAAGATAATTTCAAATCAAAAGATATAATTTCATCAATTACAATGTGAGTGACACTACATATTCATCTCCACCATCATCATCAACATAACCATTGTTCCAATTTCACAAACCATAATCATTTTTCATTTTCCTTCAAAATTCTAAGGACGAATTATGCTAACAGTCCGTATAGTTTGGGGCTCTTGTCACTTTGATCCCTGACTTTTCAATTGTAATATATTTGACCTTGAAATTTGGATCTTATTCCAAATAAGAACAATTGAAGATACCATTACTTAGTTTTAAGGGCAAAGTGGTCAATTTGATGAAATATAAATTAATTTGACAAAAATAAATGTCAAAACAATTTCGTAAAATAAATAAAAGTGTAAAAGATTTATCAATTTTACATAATTTTATCTTTGGTGGGTAGAAATAATTTAAAAAATTCAAAAATATTTTTTTGACATTTATTTTTGTCAAATTAGTTTATATTTTTATCAAATTGACGATTTTGCTCTTGAAATTGAGTAATGGTATTTTCAATTGTCCTTATTTGGAACAAAATTCAAAATTCAGAGTCAAATGTATCACAATTGGAAAGTCAGGAACCAAAGTGACACAAGCTCCAAACTGTAGGGACCGTTAGTGTAATGTACCCAAATTGTAAATACTCAAAATCTAAGACAAAGCCCCATTTTCTTACAAAATCAATTTTAAGAAAAGATTTCCATCTCTCCAACACAACTCACCCATAACCACATCCCCACAACTTTTTTTTTTTTTCTCTAAGAATCAATTTGGAAAACCCCTCTTTTGATTTCAAACCAAACCCATGGTTTTCTAAAAAATTCCCAAATCAATAATCCTTTTTAAAGAGTAAATAACCAAGCTAAAAATCATATAAAAGAGTCAAAGAAATCCCTACCTCAAAGTAGAAGACCAAAGAAAACAAGGAGTAGAACTCGACGGAGCCAAAAACACTAACTTCTCCGATTATAACGAAGCCCTTGACATGCTCTATCTTTTAATCCAAAGGACTAGAGTGAACAAATGCACGGATTGAGAGTATTTGCAGCTAGAAAATGAGAAGTAGAGAGAGAGTGTGTATGGGTCTAAGGTTTTGAAATGTTTAGAGAGAGAAGGAGATGAAAAAGTGACTGAAAAAGGCTGTCTCTCGGATTGATATACGCACAGACCGCTTGAGCACAAGAATAGTCGCTCGAGCAACAGATACAATAAGTGACACCACTTGAGTGACCAAACCCACCGCTCAATTAACCAAACCCACTGCTCGAGCGAATAACGACCCCCTCTTTGAAGTTTAAACTTGCAAAAGACTGTTTGAGTGTAACAAAGACCGCTCGAGCGAAGATGTCAAACTTCAAGTAGTTTGCAGACTGTAAAAGACGGCTTGAGCACAAAAATGGTCGCTCGAGTGAACAAGCTAAATTCTAGGTAACAGCTCTTTGAAAAACTAACTTCCTAACCTATTTCAAACACAATTAGAACTCCCAATAGCCAAACCCAACAATAATAGGATGGAAATGAGCTGAACAACAATTAAATACATATGGGTTCCCGAATCCAAAAGCAATAAATGGGTCGGGTCTAAACTAGAATCGTTATGACTTGACTAATTACAGTGGTTGATGCATGTACAATAAGCATTATCTATGTGAGTAAGAGTTCTTGATGAACATGAATCCCCACGTGAAGCGAAACAAGTGATTAAAGCTATAAAAAAAGATAGAAGCGACAGGGGATTTGACCTAATTCCACACATATGTAATATCCTTCAGCCCTTTTAGTTCTTTTCCATAAATTGATCCTAGCGTTAACTTAGGCATTAGAGGGACTTTTTCAGTACACCACTTGCTGAATAGTTCACTATTCTTGTTTTGCAGGAGCAAACCATTAGAGGAGGCTTCAAGAGGGGTTTTGGCCGCATATTGTTCATCTGCGGAGAAATCTGTGTTCGTACATCATGTTTTGAAAATACACTTTCAAAACATAATTTTAATTAATTTGCTGCAAAAAATTAAAAATTAAATTGTATTTTAGAAAGATTACTTTAAATTTGAAGTCATGTTGTTAAAGTACAATTTCAAGAAATAGCCCTATGGTTTAGAAATCATATTAACTTGCATTCAAGAACAATTAAACAACTAGACTTTAATAAATAACTCACTACAACATATAAAAGTTTTAGACACCAAATTTTTTGAATTTTAAAAATGAAAATTTTGTTGTAAAAGGCATTTAATGACCAATTTCTATTGTCGTGGGGTCGCTAAACGGTTGTCCTGAAAAGTCAAAAGCAAGACTTTTAGCAACAAAATTTTGAAAATGTCACTAATAAATAGACTTTTAGGGACAAAATAATTTGGTTTCAAAATGGTTTATTTTTTGAGATAAAAAATTTGGTCCCCAACGGTTAATAATTCACCACTAATGTCCAATTTTCGTTGTTAAAAATATAATGACGACATTTTTTGCAACAAAAATATTTGGTCCCTAAAAAATAATTTTTTTCCCTAAATTTTGTTCTCTAAAAGCTTAATTTTTTGTAGTGACTTGGGACTAGAAATAATTCCAATTTAGAAAGTATATTTAGAATAATTTGCATTTAAAAAAGGAAAATTCACACATAAATCTTTTCTTGAGGAATGGTGATCCGTTTAGTCCCAAGAATTTTTTTATGGACTAATTAGTCCCATTGATTTTGAAAATGTTTATTTAATATATTCTTTGCAAATTGGATTTATGGTTATACCCTTATTTCCATTATTATTATTTTTATTTTTATTTTTTTTTGTGTGAAAAAGGTATGATACACAATTTGATATGAGAATCTTTTTCATTTGAAATGTTTGAAAATGTGGGATTTTTCAAACATTTTAGAAGGAGTATTAAATCCCCTTAGTAAGTTTTGGGCAATGTATAATTTAAAACTATGAGATTATAATTTGGAATGTTGAAATATGGGATTTTTCAAAGGATAATTCTACTTACACTACATATTTATCTCCTTGCACCCTATTTTTATTACACCATCTTTTATCTCATTGCACTTTTCATAATTCCCAATATATCCTCATCTCTACCAATTCATCCTCTTTTTACACCCATTCACATTTGAAACCCTAATTTCACTCCACTTTCTACCACCATCTTCTCTACCTTCAGTCACCACCGTTGCCACTCAGCCCCCATCATTGCCTTTCACCGCTGCCGTGACAATTACAACCACCAGCCATCACCATCTATCATAAACCCAGTCCCACGACAACCTACTACCACCCGCGAATGTAACCTTTGCAACCACCACCATCGTGAACCCACCCCTGCAACCTAGAGAGAGAAAGAGAGAGAGTTTCAGATCTAGGGTTTAGAGAAGAAGAAGAAGAAGAAGAAGAAGAAGAAGAAGAAGGAAGATGTGCGGCTGCTTAATTGCTTTATTTTTGTCGTCAAAGTAGGTGGGCATAAATGCATATAAACATTAATCTAATGATTTATCTCATCAAGCAACCATGAAATCATTGGATTTGGTCAATCAACATTGTATATGCACATTAGGTAACAAATGAATTCATTTGTTGATATCATTATATTCTTTGTTGTATATACACAGATCCAATAACCATTATTCCAATCATAAGAATTCTGAAGAGAGTTTTTGGTGGCCAAAAGTGTGGCATCCTGAGCAAGTTGGCGTTGGTCAAGTTCATAGTCGATGTAGGGAGGACAGATAGATGGTGTGTTGTATAAGTTGAAATCGTCGCAGGGGGCGGTTGGAGCTAGGGGAAAGAGTGTTGGAGGTTGGGAAAGAGCTACCGAAAGTAGAAAACGGTAAGGGGAAGACTATTGGAGATTGGCGAACAGTAGAGGAGGGCTGCTAGAGATGAGAGAGAGAGAGAGAGAGAGAGAGAGAAGGGCTGAGTGGAATGCGAAATTGGTGGTTCAACTTTTAGGATTTAGGGATCAATTGGTAATTTTACAAAAAAGGATAAAATTGTGATAAAAAAATAAAAATTAAAGGGTGTAATGAGTTTTTTTTTTCTGGTGTAAGTAGAATTACTCTTTTTTCAAACATTCTAAAAGGAATACAAAAACCCCTTAGTAAGTTTTGGGCAAATGTGTAATTTCAAACTATGGGGTTTGGAGTGGTTTGAAATGTGGGATTTTTCAAACATTTTAAAAAGAGTACAAAAACCCCTTAGGAAAATGTGTAATTTGAAACTATAGGTTTTTGAATAGGAATGGCTTAAAATGTGAGATTTTTCAAATATTCTAAAAGAAGTACAAAAAAGCCTTAGTAAGTTTTGGGCAAATGTGTAATTTCAAACTATGGGGTTTTGATTTCCAATGGCTTGAAATGTGAAAATTTTCAAACATTTCAAAAGGAGTACAAAAACTCCTTAGTAAAGTTTGAGCAAATGTGTAATTAGTTTTGGTCATTTATAAGTATTAACTAGCATCCACAACTGTAAATTGCAGGGTTATACTATCATTTCTACACAAAGAGGACTATTGGATTCATTAAATTATTTGGAGGACTTATTGGTTACTAACATATGGAAATGAAATTTATTGATGCCTTCGCTTTAAAAAGTAGATTTTTAAACAACTTTACTTAAAAAAATAACTCTTCCAATTTTCAATTTGCAATTTGCAATATTTATGGGGTCATTTATGGATTCAAATTTCAATCACAATGTACATACCTAACACAATGACATTAGCGGTAAATTACACTTTGACCCTTTTTATTTGATTACTTTCTCACTTTAATCCTTAAAATTTGTCCTAACACATATCGCAGATATGGAGGAATGCGACGAATAAAATGTGTACCCAAAAGTTCTAAGACTGGATTAAATAAAGGAAATTTACACTATCTACATTTAGGTTACAAAAAGTCATTCCAAAGGAGTTCTAACTGCTTAGTTACATTTTTCTAGGTTAACCAAGGCTCGTACTGCAGTTCCTCAAGTTCATATGTGCTGTATTTATCGCTCTTAGGGTACTGCTTAGTGAGGTCTTCGTCTTCTTCTCGTTGTAGTGCAAATATTCTGCCAGTTGGCCTCTGATTATTATTGAGCCCAGGCCTCTTGTCGCCTCATTCCCTCTGGTATTGTTGTCTGGTTGGACCTAGCTTGTTCTTCCATATCTTCTGCTTGTCAATCCCTTGTGCATTTGCTTTCGTACCTTCTCCTTGATTTCCTGACTGGACGAGTTGGGGACATTCATTCTTCTTGTGCCCCAGTTGTTGACAATAGTAACACTGGATCGGCCAAGCTGATCTTGTTTGAAAGCTTTCCCTCTGGTACTGCTGTTGTGGTTGTTATTGTAGTTGTTGTTGTGGTAGTGACCTAGAGTACGGTTTTGGTACAGCATATCTTCGGCTATTTCTTTCTGGTCCCACATGGGATTGACTTTCTTTATTCAAGCTCCAAATCCGTCTAGTATCTACCACCTCCCGTTCTGCGTCTAGTGCTGTGTCCACCACATCTGCAAAAGTAGGAAGTCGCAAGGGCAAAACCCTTCATCTGATTATAGGGTCTAGACCCCACTCAAATTTTCGTGCTTTCTCTTCGTCATCGGCTACGTATCGAGTCGCATAACGAGCTAATTCCTCGAACTTCGCCATGTATTGGGTCACTGTCATCGTGCCTTGCTTTAGCAATTGAAACTCAGGAATTTTTTCCTGTCTAACAGTGTGTGGGAAGTACTTCCTCAGAAGTGATTCTTTAAATTGCACCCAAGTCATAGTCGTGATGTCCCTAGATTCCTTGATTAATGTCCACCAATGGTCTGCCTCACCTTCCAACTGGTAAACGGCCAGAGCGATCTTGTCTGTATGCTCAACTATTCCTATTGTCTCTAGCATCTTCTTGATTTGTCGAATCCAATTTTCAGCGATCTTAGGATCAGGCTCACCAGTGAAGATCGGTGGTCTCTATTTGTGAAATTCGCAGAATAGATGTGTCCTCTCGTTCTGACGTGTGCTCTTCAGCCTTCCTAATTCTTCCAAAATTCAATTTTCGATATTCCCAGGTAAGTTGGTTGTGGGTGTAGGAATGTGGTTATTGACCCCGGTTGTCCCGTTCCTGTTAATATTGACGTCATCATTGTGGTTGGTGCTGTCGTTGGTACCAGTGTAATTGGTTGCTCATGTGTGGTTCACCATCTGCCAACATACAGTTAGGTGTAGGTTAGGGTTTTACTAACGCGGTTGGTTAAGGGAATTACTAAGGTGAAATGCTTTTAATTCAAGTAATTCATATTATGCTTCCTAACATAGTCCTACTCATTTATCGATTTTGTCGCCATTCTTAATTGTTCTGGACAAACTACATGTCTTGATTTAGTGATCAAGGTTCTCCTTCTTCATTATGAAAGTTTGGTTCTGTTGGTCTTATATTCAGATGCTCTCTTTAGCTCCCCGATTCCAATGATGGAATTGCTAGAGCACCACTATACAGCTTCACGAGCCGACGTTGCCATGCCCGAAATCCGAAGAAACGTCCTAAGGTCGGTTAAGCAAAATTTGATTTTTAATGTCTTTTAGTTGATAGAGTAAATAGTGTTGTAATAATATAACATAGTCGTGGTAGGAAAGTCTCTAACCGCAGGTTGAAACACATGGGTAAGGGTTGAACCTAGGCTCTGATACCAAGTTGTGACGCCTCAAAAATCAGGAACATCAAATAATATATTAACCATTAAATACAGGGTTTGTCTAAGGTTACAAGAGTAGGAAACGTCACTAATGAGTCCTTTGGATAATAACCAAGCAAGATCCCAGGAAGGTCAGAAGAGTCAAAATAGCCTCCCTTCAAAGTCCAACTACCTTAGATAGCAAAGCTACCCTTTTGACAGATCTTGACAAGGTATTAACACAAGGCCTACATGAGTTGACGGGGTACAAGGATAGGTTACAAATGTCATATATATATATATATAAATTACAAATCATGTCTTAAATACAACATGGGATCTATCACTTACAATCTCAAACACGTTTAACATAACTAGCCCCTAACTCTCATAGGATAGCCATACGTCCTCAAATACTTCAGCTTTGCCTTCGACCGGTCTAATAGTCTTCAATACCTGGCATGAAACGCCATGAGCTTTGAATGCCCAGTAAACGCACACACACCTCGTCTCTTTTTCCCAATCCAATACACCATCACATTTATAGCAAGCAAGTAGTGAAGCATGCTATTCAAGTCAATAACAACAATTTCAGTAATAGAGGAAAGGAACATGTCATTCACATAGATAACAAAGGTTATAATGTTAGTGGTTAGTATTCTAGAAATCCCCCAAAGAGATTTCATCCTCCCAACCACAAGAATTGGACACCGAACTATTCGGAACTCCCCATTTTGCTGCTTTGTTGCAGAACTAACTTCGGATGCCTACCAACGGTTATATATCGCGTAGCGCCAACCGCAGGGCCTCAAAAGGGACAGCGAAAGGAAAAAAAGTTTTATCTCTTGAATCCAACCTTATCCTTCTAAAAAGTTTTATCCTCCAGAATGACCCATCCGGACCCAACCTTATCTCACCAATCAAACCATCGCAAAAAGTCCGAATACGTCCGTTCCATTCTAGGGTTTACACGACAACTGCTTGCGCAAGACTTAACCTTCAATTAGGGAGCACGTCCCATCAATCCATACATATCACATTATCATCTCTTCATTATTCAAGTGATCGAAAACCCAATACCATCCCAATTAAGTTTTCCGTTTGGATCAATGTTTTAAGTCAAGTTAGAACAAACTCAACAAGATACTAACATCCACATAAGCATGAGCATCATTAAAATCAAGAAGATAAGGAACATAACCATAACGCATGAAACATCATACCAAGACATGATCATAAACTAATAAGCATTTTCATGTACACAAGAGCATAAAACACCCATGCAACACTAAATTTCCAGATTCAGTACCATTTAAAGATTAAAATCAAAAGGGCTATTTCAGATTTTCACCAAACTCAGCCTTCCTATGGTTCATAGAGAATTTAATCTAGTTTTCAGAACATGTTTCGGAAATGTGATAGCTTTTCTAGATTTTTAGTTATTTAAGAAATGTTCCAGCGCTGTCCAGATTTGTCGATCGTTACGAAAATCAGATTTTCTCACAAACCGCTCACTCGTTTTCAATGAAACCAATTTTAGTTCAAAGATAATTCCTTAAGGGAGATTTTGACATAAAATGGAGGTCCAAAATATTTTTTCTACATTTTTTATGAAATTTCGAAAGTTGGATGAAAAACAGATTTTTCTGGCACAGTTCTTGAAAATAGAAATTTGGTAAGAAAAGAGGTCAACTAGGGGAAATTTTCCACTTCTATTGTGATTAAAACATGATAAATAATATGTATTAAACTCAAAAATTTAAGGTGAAGGTGTACCTTTGGAAATTTTGAGAGTTTGATATAGAGAAATGTAGTCTTATACTGATTAAGAGAAATACAAGAAGGATAGAATCAAGGCTCAACTCCTTTCATTTCTAATACAAGAATACCATTAGAACACGTCTAAAATGAATGTTTAAAACTTATAAGAGCATGTATTTAAAAAAGGAAAATAAAAGAGAGAGTTGTGTTGTGGCTTACTTGCTAGGCTAGGCCAAGTTGAACAAGATTGCTCTCCTCTTCCTTCCTCTCCCTCTCAAGACTTTTCTCTTGCTCTCCTTTCTCTTCTCTAGGCCAAATGTAGGTGTGTGTATGTGTTGTTTGTGTATGCTATGCTAAGTGGGTGGTTGTATATATATAGGCAAATTTGGTGTGAAAAGACTCAAAGGCCCATTAGTTGGAATTGGATTGAAAAGTTTGGATTTATTTGGAGTCTAATGGAATAGGGAGTGATTAAGGGACTTAATTATGTGATTAGAAAAGATTTAGTTAGCCTCTAGTTGGAATGGAACTAGGTTGGGGACAAAATCCCTAGATTTAAGGGTACTTGATACTTGTGCTTCTAGAATGTCATGATTGCAAGCCTTGAAAATTGATCCCTCACACTCTCCTAGGTTGGCCGACCATGGGGAAGGGAAATGGGATATATTTTATTCAATATATGAGTACTATGGATATATTCCCAATGTATATATATAGATCCACAAATTGATTTGGTGGTGCTATAGTATAAAAAGTATGTGTACTAGTTTGGGGCAAATCTTGAAATTAATTAAAGAAGTGAGGGCTTGGAATTAAACTCATGTATTGGAACCTTATTTATGTATTTAATTATGATCTAGTTAGGTTTAGGGCTAATTTAAATACCTTATAGTTAGAAGTACACTCATAGCAAATCTTTATAGGTACCAAGATCATTATTGCTCTAAGATTTCAAGGGATTTGTTTATACTAAAGTATAATGATTATAGCCTAGGAGGTATGATGGTTAGCCATGTGCTCAAGATTTGGGGAGATTTTCCTATTTATTTTGTGTACAACTTTTATAGATATTGTGTACAAAAGATTTGATGAATAAGAGGTACAAATATATATACAATGGTACTAACTTGGGGTCAATTTGTGATTTAAGTAAAATATGAGGGCTAAGGCCTTAATTTTGGAACATTTATTTTAGAGTAGGATTTAACTAAGTTAGGGTTAAAGAATCTAATTCGGTTTGAATTTCTTGTTTCGAACAAAAACGCGATCAACCGACAAACGTGATAATGACCGGAAAAACCTAGGGTTTCCATGTGGTAATTTCATATTTAGGGAGTCAGTTAGAGTATTAGAAATTATTTCTAAGTTTCCGAAATTGATTAGGGTTTGTAGTTTTTTGTTGGCATGTGTATTTTGATCCTAGGGTTGCAATTAAGAAATTGAGGGACTTCAAGGAAATAATTTAAAAGTAAGGGACTTTTAAGAAATTAAAATTTTCAGGGGCCTCACATAACGAATCCTTTACTTTGACATTAAACCACATAACATCTTGTTAGATCATAATTTCAACCCAAAGATCTCTGATTTTGACCTAGCAAAGTTGTGTTCCAAGGAACAAAGTGTGGTATCCATGACTGCTGCAAAGGGCACAGTGGGCTATATTGCACCCGAAGTGTTCTCTCGAAATTTTGGAAAGGTGTCATGCAAATCAGATGTATATAGTTTTGGAATGCTACTGCTACAAATGGTTGGAGTAAGGAATAATAATGCAATACAAAACACAAGTGAAGTGTACTTTCCTGAATGGATTTACAACTGTTTGGATCATGGAGAAGATCTAGAAATCTAGATTGATAAAGATAGAGATGCACAGTGTGATAACTCTGTCCCTTATTATGCTAATTGGTCCTTAATATAAATGTGATTATATGTTTGATATGATTTTGTGTACCATTTATGAGAAAATATGCGGTTTTGAATTTCTATCTGTTTACCGTAGGAATATCTGTTCGATTATCTGCTTTGGAAATTAAATTGAAGGCCTTATCGGCCACAGGACCCGAAATTGACTACGCTATTGTGATTAGCGTAATTTTTAGAGCCTATGGTGAAGTTTAATTGAAAATTTATCCTGATCGGATTAAATTGATTTAAGTAGGGGTGTTATGCTCAATTTATTTAATATTAAAAATTGGGACTAGTGGAGACTTATGTAGAAAGGGCACTATGCACTTAATCCTTATACTTGAGTCCAAAAATCTGATATTGTGCTCTAAAGAGAGGAGGGAGCCGAACCTAGAGAGGGAAGGAGCTCAAATTAGAGATTTTGTTAGGGAACTTGGTGATCTTGGAGCTACACTCAAGAATCAACCATAATTTGTGAGAATTAAGGCTCCTAGGTGAGTAACCCACCCTTGATTCATGGATTTTGTTTGGAAATTGTAAATTCAAAGTTTAATGATGAGAAAGAGCATGTATTGGGTTGGTTTTGGTGAATTTAAAGTCAATAGATGCATAGATGTATGTAATTACTTTGAAATTGCATGTTTGAGCACCAAATGTATGATCCATGTTAGTTTTTAGTTGAAATCCATGTATTTGACCATCTTTTCATCATATGAAGTGCGAATGAGAGCTATATGTCACATGCATGTACAATCCATGAGAGTAGAAGCTTTGAATGCATGAAGTTGTTATGTTGGTAATAAATTTAGTGGAAAGTGAGCCATGCATGGGTTTGATCTATGAAATTGAGCTTCAAAATGTTGTAATTTGGTGTTGGTATCATGTTGGTATGTGTATATGTGAAATTTGAGCCATGGCATGCAAGAAATGTTGGTTAGAGTGTTGAATTCGAGCCCAAGAACCATCCTGGAAAAACCAAAATTTTTTATGTCAGCTCGAACGGGGAATCGCCGCTCGAGCGAGGGTTTCGAGTTCCCAGTATTTTCTTGCAGTCATGGTGTCCGCTCGAGCGAGGAAGTTCACGCTCGAGCGGGGAGCTATGTGGGATGAACTTTCGCTCGAGCATCCGAGTTCACGCTCAAGCGTAAAAATGGTACATCCAGTACTTTTTGCAGACATGGTGTTCGCTCGAGCGGGAAAGTTCACGCTCGAGCAGGGAGCCATGTAGAGAGGCCTTCCGCTCGAGTGCAATAATGCACGCTCGAGCGTAAATTTCGCATAACCAGTACTTTTGCAGGCCTCAAGGGTCCGCTCAAGCGGGGAAGTCCACCCTCGAGCAGGGACCCTGTTTTCTGAAATTTTGAAAGTGTATTCTGTGTTTCGTTTTCCATTCTCTTTCACTTGCAAGGACTCTTAGGCATGCATTTAGCATTGTAATTGAGTTAAAGAGACATGAATAAATCCTAAAGAGGAAAATGTGAATTAAAGAACGGATTGAATTATTTGTGACCCATATGTGTTATGTGATATTGAGGGTCAAGCTCCAAGGCAAATCCACAAGCCGATCACTGTGAGTAATATCTTAACAAGATATTTGAAATATACTGTTGTCCAATTGTTTACTTCTATGTAAGTTTTATAAGTTCATTAGTTTGAATGGTGGACAACGATTGATATGAATGATTGGGCCAAAGGCCGATTGATATGAATGATTGGGCCGAAGGCCGATTGATATGAATGATTGGGCCGAAGGCCGATTGATATGAATGATTGGGCCAAAGGCCAATGGACATGAATGATTGGGCCGAAGGCCAATTGACATAAATGATTGGGCCGAAGGCCGATTGATCCAAGTGATTGGGCCAAAGGCCGTCTGCTGTTACTGTTTCAAAGATTGCTTATGTGTCTACCTTATTTGATATTATTCACTGGGCCTTCGCTCACGCTCATTCATGTACAAGTAGGTGAGCCAAGGGACGTCCAGAACCAGCCTCAGTGAAATTGTGAGAAATAGTCAGAGTTTTGAGGAGTCAACCCAAACGTCTCACGCACGAGACTGTCTTCGCTTTTGTCCTTTGTTCATAGTTTTTGTTATGTTGGCGAAAGCATTGGACTACTTTTGTATATAAGTCCTGGGTTTGACTGACTTAAACTTGTATGATCCTGTATGTACAGTGTTTTGTGTTAGTACATATTTTGGTGTGAGCTATTAACATATAAATCTTTGGAATGTTATGGCGTGCATATAAGCACAGCTCTATGGACAAAGTTTTAAATTGCTTCCGTTTGGCCCCTTTACTCTGATGAGTTTTGTTTTATTTGGTTTGAGGCCGTAGGTAATCTATTGATTACTGACCGGTTATGGCCTTAACCCATAGGGGCGGGTTCGGGTTGTGACAAAGTGATATCAGAGCACGAGTTAATAACTCACACACTTGTCCAAAAGAGCAATAAGTGTCTAGAAAAGACATAGGATGCATTCATGTGATAAGTATGACTTTGATAGTATCGAGAATGCATCTAAATGTTTTGATATGAACAATTGTGTTGTAAGTTTGCGAGTTGCTTGCATTGCAAATTATCTGAATATGTATGCTCTTTAGTATATGCATATTTGTGAATCTTTTGTGTGAAAGATAATGCAAGTTTAATCAGATGGTGAGAACAAGAGGTGATCAGATAGAGGAATCCTCTAATGCCAGAATAGACAGAATGGAAAGACTGACACAGGCAATGGTAGAAGCTTTGAGACAGCAACAGGAGTGGCAATAGCAGTGGCAGCAACCACACTCACCACCTTCACCTCCGGCACCTCCCGTGCCAGATAATCAGAATGATGACCGAATCATAGCTCTCACCAAAGAGTTCAAGAAAATGAAACCACCACAGTTCAGTGGTGGATATCCTTTGAAGGCTGAAGCTGGGTCCTCGGCATCGAAAAAATGTTTGAAGTGTTTCCATGTTCGGATACACAGAAAGTGCTTCTAGCAACCTTTATGCTAGAAAACGAAGCAAGAAGATGGTGGATGTTAATGCGTGAGAATTACAAGGATGCTGATTGGGCAAAATTTCTGGAAATTTTCTATGACAAGTACTTCCCGCAGTGTGTCCGGGATAGAAAAGTAGCAGAGTTCATGGAACTTAAGCAAGACAGTATGACTGTAGCTGAGTATGAGGCCAAATTTACTAAATTGGCCAAGTTTGCACCGCACGTGATTGATACAGACTATAAGAAGACGAGGCGTTTTGAAGGTGGGCTTCGAAGTGGCATCCTAGAAAGAGTGAATGTCTTGAAGCTAGAAACCTACATTGGGGTGCTAGACCGGGCCATCATATCAGAGGCTAATATAGCTAGACAAGCTAAGCCAACAACAGAATGGAAAGGCAACAAAAGGCAGGGCTTCTTTTCAAAGAAGAAGTTCTCAAAGAAGCAAAATACGGGCTCCTCGAATATAATTATTCCCGAGATACAACTCCATTGTGTCCTACTTGTGGTAACAGGCATCGCGGGGTTTGTTACCGTGTGTCAGGAGCTTGTTTTAATTGTGGTAAACAGGGGCATATGGCCAGAGATTGCAAACAGAACAGTGGAAAATTTGCTGCTAGTTTGACAGCATCAGTCCCAAAGCCAAGAAATGCTACGAGATCTACTCCCGCCAGAGATACCGTGAGACAAGGGAGAGTTTTTGTGCTTGTACCGGGCGATACCCAGAATGCCAACACAGTTGTCTCAGGCACGATTTCTATATGTAATCAGGATGCTTTTGTGTTAATTGACTCTGGATCCACACACTCTTTTGTGACATATGCATTTGCATCTAGACTGAATAGACCCTTAGAATTACTGTCATATCTGTTATGTGTGTCTGCTCCATCTTGGAAATCGGTGTTGTGTGAATTTATATACCGGTTTTGTGATATGCGTGTTGAGGAAGCTACCCTATATGTAGATTTGTTGTCCTCAAACTTTAGGCATTTTGATGTAATTTTGGACATGGATTGGTTGACTAAGTATTGTGCCACCATTGATTGTGTGACAAAACGAGTTGTGTTTAAACCACCAGAACAGAAAGAGATTGTATTTGTGGGTAATGGGGTAGTGCCTCCACCTTATTTGATATCTGCAATGAAAGCATGTAAACTGATCAGGAAAGGGTGTCAGGGTTATTTGTGCTATGTGTTGTCTGAACAGTCTGTAAATATTGAATTGAATGATATCCCCATTGTTAGAGAATTTCCAGAGGTATTTCCAAATGAGTTACCAGGGGAATTAGTAGATAGGGAGAGAGAGTTTACTATTGAAATTGTGCCAGGCACCCAGCCCATTTCTAAAACTCCCTACAGAATGGCCACTGCCGAAATGAAAGAATTGAAAGAACAATTGCAAGACCTGCTTGACGAGGGGTTTATTTAACCTAGCACTTCGCCTTGGGGTGCACCAGTGTTGTTTGTGAAGAAGAAGGATGGAACTTTGCGTTTGTGCATCGATTATCGGGAATTGAACAAGGTAACAATAAAGAACAAATATCCCCTACCCCGTATTGATGACTTATTTGACCAGTTGCAGGGATCATAGGTGTTTTCTAAAATTGATTTGAGATCCGGGTATCATCAGCTGAAAGTTAAGGCAGAAGATGTTGAGAAAACCGCATTCAGAACGAGGTATGGAAATTTTGAGTTTCTTGTTATGCCATTTGGAGTGACTAATGCAACGATAGCATTTATGGACTTAATGAACCGAATTTTTAAAACCTATCTTGATGAATTTGTTGTGGTTTTTATCGATGATATTTTGATATATTCTAAAGATAGACTTGAACATGAACACCATTTGAGAACTGTCCTACAAATACTTCGAGAAAGAAAATTATTTGCTAAACTAAAGAAAAGTGAGTTTTGGTTGGATGAAGTTGTCTTCTTAGGGCATGTTATCAACAATGAAGGAATTTCAGTGGACCCACAGAAAATAGAGGCAATTGTGAATTGGCCTACACCAACAAATGTAACAGAGGTCAGCAGTTTCATGGGTCTAGCCGGGTACTACAGGAGGTTTGTAAAAGATTTTTCGAAAATAGCTGTGCCTCTTACCCAACTGATACGCAAGGGGCAGCCTTTTGAGTGGAATGATGAAAGAGAATCAGCCTTTCATGAATTGAAAACACGATTGACCACTGCACCAATTTTGATACTACCTTCAGGTACGGAGAATTTTGTAATTTTCAGTGACGCTTCTTATAAAGGTTTGGGTTGTGTGTTAATGCAGAACGTAAAGGTTATTTCTTATGCCTCCCGACAGTTGAGGCCACACGAGAAGAATTATCAAACACATGACCTAGAATTGGCCGCAGTTGTTTTGTTTTAAAAATCTGGCGGCATTATCTGTATGGGGCAAAGTGTGAAGTCTACACAGATCATAAAAGTCTGAAATACTTCTTCACACAGAAGCAGTTGAATATGTGACAAAGGAGATGGCTGGGGCTGATAAAGGATTATGATTTAGAGATTCAGTATCACCCCAGAAAAGCTAATACAGTTGCTAATGCCTTGAGCAGAAAATCAATGGGGAGTATGGCTTGTTTGCTCACTGAACAGAAACAAATCTTGCAAGAGTTTGAGAAATCTGAAATCGAAGTGGTAATGTGTGAACAGGGCAGATTGATAGCCGCTATTACAGCTGAGCCGGCAATTTTTGATGAAATCAAGCAGAAACAGAAGGAGGATGAATTCCTCAAGAAAGTGATTGATGAATTTGAGACAAATCTGAAGGCAGAGTTTGGCATTGAGATTGAGGTGTTGAGATTTCGGAACAGAATGTGTGCCCCAGATATTCCGGCATTGAAGAAAAGGGTTTTAGATGAAGCCCACAGATCCATATTTGTTATGCATTAGAGTAATAATTAAATGTATCGGGATTTGAAACAGACCTATTGGTGGCCTAAAATGAAGAAAGAGATTGCAGAATATGTGTCCAAGTGTCTTCAATGTCAGCAAGTCAAAGCTGAACATCAGAAACTGAGCGGTCTACTTCAACCTCTCCCTATTCCTGAATGAAAGTAGGAGTATGTGACTATGGATTTTGTTGTTGGCCTACCTCGGACTTCTCGAGGTATGGATTCTATTTGGGTTGTAGTTGATAGATTGACTAAATCTGCACACTTTCTACCAGTTAGAACCACATTTAATGCTTATAGATTGGCTATTATTTATGTTGATGAGATTGTTCGTTTACATGGAGTACCGATATCCATTGTGTCGGATAGGGATCCGAAATTTGTATCAAGATTGTGGAAGAGTTTGCAGGAAGCTATGGCAAAAGAACTAAGATTCAGTACTGCATTCCACCCGCAGACCGATGGGCAATCAGAACGAACAATACAGACTTTGGAAGATATGCTTCGGATGTGTGCTTTGGATTTTCAGGGGAGTTGGAAAGACTATTTGCCACTTGCAAAATTTGCTTATAATAACAGTTTTCACTCCAGCATCGGTATGGCACCATACGAGGCTTTGTATGGCAGAAGGTGTAGAGCACCTATTTGTTGGACAGAAGTCGGGGATAGAGCATTGCTTGGGCCTGAAATTGTACAAGACACTTCTGAGAAAATCAAGATTCTCGGCAAAGGCTCAAAACAGCTCAGGACCGACAAAAGAATTATGCAGATGTTCGAAGAAGACCTCTTGAGTATGAGGCCGGTGACCATGTGTTTATTCGTGTGTCTCCAATGAAAGGCCAAGTCAAGTTTGGAAAGAAGGGCAAGTTGTCGCCCCATTACATCGGGCCGTTTCAGATTCTAGAAAGGTTTGGTCCAGTTGCTTATAGAGTTGCTTTGCCACCGGGATTCGAGCAAATCCATAATGTGTTTCATGTGTCGATGTTGGGGGGTTACCTTCGAGACCCGTTTCATGTGATTGATTATCACCGGGTAGCTATTGATGAAAATATGAAGTACACCGAATGGCCGGAACGGATTTTTGATCGACAAGTGAAACAACTGACAAGCAAGTCCATTCCAATGGTGAAAGTGGAATGGAAGGAACACTATGGGTCAGATGCCACGTGGGAAAAAGAGAATGAAATGCGACTATACCATCCACATTTGTTTCCCGATGAAGGTAAAATAAGTTTGGAGGACCAAACTTCCTAAAGGGGGGAAGACTGTGATAACTCTGTCCCTCATTATGTTAATTGGTCCTTAATATAAATGTGATTATATGTTTGATATGATTTTGTGTACCATTTATGAGAAACTATGCGGTTTTGAATTTCTATCTGCTCACCGTAGGAATATCTGTTCGATTATCTGCTTTGGAAATTAAATTGAAGGCCTTATCGGCCACAGAACCCGAAATTGACTATGCTATTGTGATTGGCGTAATTTTTAGAGCCTATGGTGAAGTTTAATTGAAAATTTATTCTGATCGGATTAAATTGATTTAATTAGTAGTGTTATGCTCAATTTATTTAATATTAAAAATTGGGACTAGTGGAGACTTATGTAGAAAGGGCACTACCATGTATTTGACCATCTTTTCATCATATGAAGTGAGAATGAGAGCTATATGTCACATGCATGTACAATCCATGGGAGTAGAAGCTTTGAATGCATGAAGTTGTCATGTTGGTAATAAATTTAGTGGAAAGTGAGCCATACATGGGTTTGATCTATGAAATTGAGCTTCAAAATGTTGTAATTTGGTGTTGGTATCATGTTGGTATGTGTATATGTGAAATTTGAGCCATGGCATGCAAGAAATGTCCGCTCAAACGGGGAACCGCCGATCGAGCGGGGGTTTCTAGCTCCCAGTATTTTTTGCAGTCATGGTGTCCGCTCGAGCGGGGAAGTTCACACTTGAGTGGGGAGCTATGTGGGATGAACTTCCGCTCGAGCGTCCGAGTTCACGCTCGTACGTAAAAATGGTACATCCAGCACTTTTTGCAGACATGGTGTCCGCTCGAGCGGGAAAGTTCACGCTCGAGCGGGGAGCCATGTAGAGAGGCCTTCCGCTCGAGCGCAATAATGCACGCTCGAGCATAAATTTCGCATAACCAGTACTTTTGCAGGCCTCAAGGGTCCGCTCGAGCGGGGAAGTCCACACTCGAGCGGGGACCCTGTTTTCTGAAATTTTGAAAGTGTATTCTGTGTTTCGTTTTCTGTTCTCTTTCACTTGCAAGGACTCTTAGGCATGCATTGAACATTGTAATTGAGTTAAAGAGATATGAATAAAGCCTAAAGAGGAAAATGTGAATTAAAGAACGGATTGAGGGTCAAGCTCCAGGGCAAATCCACAAGCCGATCCCTGTGAGTAATATCTTAACAAGATATTTGAAATATACTGTTGTCCCATTGTTTACTTCTATGTAAGTTTTGTAAGTTCATTAGTTTGAATGGTGGACAACGATTGATATGAATGATTGGGCCAAAGGCTGATTGATATGAATGATTGGGCCAAAGGCCGATGGACATGAATGACTGGGCCGAAGGCCGATTGACATAAATGATTGGGCCGAAGGCCGATTGATCCAAGTGATTGGGCCAAAGGCCGTCTACTGTAACTGTTTCAAAGATTTCTTACGTATCTACCTTATTTGATATTATTCACTGGGTTTTCGCTCACGCTCATTCATGTACATGTAGGTGAGCCAAGGGACGTCCAGAACCAGCCTCGATGAAATTGTGAGAAACAGTCAGAGTTTTGAGGAGTCAACCCAAACGTCTCACGCACGAGACTGTCTTTGCTTTTGTCCTTTGTTCATAGTTTTTGTTATGTTGGCGAAAGCATTGGACTACTTTTGTATATAAGTCCTGGGTTTGACTGACTTAAACTTGTATGATCCTGTATGTACAGTGTTTTGTGTTAGTACATATTTTGGTGTGAGCTATTAACATATAAATCTTTGGAATGTTATGGTGTGCATATAAGTACAGCTCTATGGATAAAGTTTTAAATTGCTTCCGTTTGGCCCCTTTACTCTGATGAGTTTTGTTTTATTTGGTTTGAGGCTGTAGGTAATCTATTGATTACTGGCCGGTTATGGCCTTAACCCATAGGGGCGGGTTCGGGTTGTGACACACAGATTGTAAGAACTGTGGTGTATACATTGGTATCCTGTGCACTGACCATCGATGAAAGTTATGGTGCAAATATTGGAAGGAGATGGAGGTAGTTTGACCATGCCTTTCAATCCATTTGCCTTTGCAGATCCAATGACGACAAGGAGGAAAATGAGAGGAAGGCCGTTAAATAGTGAGTTGGAAGAAATTTTTGAATCTGAATCATTTTCTCATTGATGCCGGCAGTTGCATAATATCAGTGGTCATTTTGCAATAAATATTTTCTTTGTTTTGATAGGTCTACAATAAATGTGGAGAACTTTGAATTATTTACAAACAATGGGTATAATGTATAATTAATATAAGAAATAAATGAACATCCAGTGCCATGTGTTGAGCTTTGTGCTCTTTATTTATTTATTTTATTTTATTTTTTTAAATAACTGGATGTCCAAATCAATTTACGCGCACCTCAACTATTTCTATTTCTAGAAGATCAATCCTACTGCCCACTTGTGAGGGGCCCATTTCTAAACACCTTACCACTTGTGAGGGCCCTATTTACCTATCAGTAAGTATAAAAGACCAATCCTATTGTCCACTTATGAGGGTCTTATTTAAAGTTAGAGCAAACATCCTGTATAGATTGATCCTAAAAAGATTATTGTAATTAGTAAGTATTGAACTTGAGACCTAGAGGGAGCACACCCTCAAATGTCAAGTTGTATCCACTAGACCAACCCCTTGAGGTTAATCTTTGCACTCTTGTAGTTCGTTCAATGCCTAATTAATTCATAAAGGCTCTGATGATCTTGCATGAGTATTAAAAAAGGGGTAATTACAATTTAGTTTAAATTTAGAAAAACAAATTGCACATATGTGGTAAAATTTATAAATATTAATAATTAAAATCATTAAAAAATTAAAAATTTTCTCTAAAAACCATTTAATTGTAATTACCCCTATTCAAAACAAGAGTCAGCAATATATGGTTTATCACTTGGCTGTATCAATTAGGTATGTGTTCTTAGGTAGTTAAACATTCCAAAAATTGCTATATATCCAAACGTTGTTTAATATTTTTTCATCGAACTTTAATTTATAGAAAAGAATATTGGAGTTGCAACTATGAACTTAATGTCATTTTACAAGTTGGGGGTTGTCGCATTTGGTGGCCACTATTTTGGGGAAAGTAAAATCGTAAGTGTTCCTACGTGGATTAAATTTCTACAAATAGAGATTTTTTCTATTGTCACAATGTGATTGTGTCATACCACTAAAACTCTGATCTTACGTTTTGTTTAAGTGGGCGAAAAACATTTTTAAATTAAAAATATTTTTTACGAATAAGTTTTTTTAGATAATATCTTTTGAATTTTTATTTTTTATTTTTTATATTTTGGGTAAAAAAATGGTTTATATTTCAGGTTAAGGAAAAAAAAACGATGATCAATATTTGATGGGAAAAAAAATAAATCGTTGTTTATATTAGAATGTGCAGTGGAAACATGTGATTTACAGAGTAGGTGTAGCTCGACTTTTTGCGCTCTTTCAGATACGAACAGCCCTACAGTTCGGATTCCACCTGTGGTTCTGAATCTGATTTCACAAGTGTAATGTGAAACAGTGAAAACACAAAAAGAGTCCAAATCCGGCAATTCTTTTTGGAAAATCGATGTTTGAATCAAATGCCAAAAAATGGACTGCTTTGCTAGATTTCAGAGTCGCCATCTAAATATTTTTAGAAAATTTAGGAAACCCATAAGGCCACTTATCTGTTATCACCAAAGTGTCTCAGCTCGGGAACTTAGGTATGAGAGGAGAAGATCATGAATTGAGCACCCCACTCGCTCAATCACAAATCGGCCTCTACTGATCATGATGTGATTTTTTATCTATATTATATGCTCTTGTTCCGATTATTAATCCTAACTTACTATGTGTTGCACACAAGTATAGACTAATTTGCCAAAATTGGAACGTTTTGTTTTCATGTTTGTTTGAAAATTGTTTTTGATACGCGTCACTAAAAAGAGTGAGTTTGTACATTAATCAATTTATTCCAATTCAAGCAATTAGCTTTCATCAATAGGCATCCAAACAGAGATATCACTTAAGCAATAAGCCTCATGGTATTACGCTTGGGATGGAAACAATCACACACATGCAAGATGCTAAAGCAATAAACGCTCACCTAGTACTCCAAGGCAAGCCAAACAAAGCAAAAAGATTAGAAAATACGCATGTTCCTAAGTAATACAATGTGACTAATGTAATGCACACATTTATGCAATTTTTACGGGCTCAGCTATGAGCATGGTATATGATTCGGTTCAAAACATGTGATAAATCATGTATTCAAGCAATGAAATTGAATTTTGATACCGGTTAGTATGATGAGCCGAAGCCAAATGCATGTGATACAAGTGTATGCAAACATAGGAATGCTAAGTAAACATGATGCACTATACTACCATCATAACCGGAGAAATAAAAGGGAGAAAGAAATGGGGGTTGGAAGATATACACAGTTATTACATATTTTGCCCTCGTGTAGGAGGGTCCGAATGAATGTCCGAGTGTTCGAAATAAACTAATTATTACAAACCCGATTGAATGCTAGTTAGCTAAATTAACTTAACTAACTACTTATCACATATTCGAATGAATTCTAAATTAACTAGCTATCTAATTTTATTACAACAAGGGTATTATAATAGAAATAAACTAACTATAATAATTATAACCAATGTAATAAACAACAAAATAATTACAACAATAATTATTTACAACAATAATTGGAGCATTTTGCAATATTGATGTAAGCAAGGATGCACAAGGATTGTATGCACAGTGTCCAAGAACTGTTCTGTCTACCCAGACCTGCTATATTTCACCTTCAGCCACAACCTCTGTTTTCTGCAAAACATACTACTGACCAAACATTGGAGCCCAGCTGGCCCCAAATGAGGCCCGGGTGGGTCCAAAGAGGGCTGGCCGTGCCATAATTTCGTGCAAAATCCTATTTTTGTGCTATGAAGTGAAAACAGTGCAGACAGAGCAGTGTCAAGCTCTGTTTGTCCCTTCTGCCCTTTTCTATCATCGAGAAGCTCAAGAGAAGGACGAAGTTAGTTCCGAAACCATCAATGAGCAAGTTGATAGCTTTATGATTTTAGACACAATTTGGACAAAAATCAATAAATGCAATGAACAATGACCACCCTTCATCTTATCATGGAGTAAGCTCAAAGAGGGAGGTAGAGACGCTTCAAGGTTCATCAGAACATCATGAATTGATGTATGACGACCCTTAACACAATAGACTCGGCATAACATCCGGCCGAATCCAAGCAATATGACTCATTTTCTTTATGTGGGTTGGTTCATTTTAAACCAATTTTCTTAGTCATTTCCATTCTTTAGTCCATTTGTCCAAGATGATGGTTAAGTCCTCTAAATGAGAATAAACGTCCAACGAAAGGAGCTTCTAAACATGAAAGAGAGTCTATGCCATTGACGATGAATCTCTGTAGAGATTAAGCCATTAAGCATAGATCTCTTTTCCATGTTTTGAATAACCTCAATCGGTTGAAATAACTCTCAAACAAAAGAAGAAAAGAAGAAAAGAAGAAAAGAGGGAGGTTGCAGAAATGAAGGCGAACTTAATTATTAGAATGGGACTCTTGACATGGAAATTAAACAACGAAAGGCTAAAAACAACATACAACAAGCTATTTATGAGAATTTATGATACAACAAGCAAACTAACCACAGCATGAACTAATTAAATGAACTAGGACAGCCCTAAAACAGCCTCTAAGATGCTAAAACAGTGGCCAAAAATTATGCTAAGAACATAAAAAAACAACAACAAAGAATAAGGCAAGGCAAAGCTAGTAAACAAGAGCAAGGAGAGGTGGCCAACCTCTCCATTTTTTAAACCTCAAAGCACGTTTTTTAGTCTTTATTAAACTCTAAAAATCAGTTTAAAAAAATTCAAAAAAGAGAGTGTAAAAACAAGGGTTTGAGCTATGAAGTAAGGCGTAAGAAAGGGTGTTAACTTTCCTACCCTTTGGTATCTATCCAAACCCAAGATTAAACACTTGAAATGGACTCAATACAACACAAAAACACAAGAAGTAACTAACAAAAGATAGAAAAAGAAGTAAAAGAGAAGGTGGTAAGCTTATACCTCTCAAAGAAACAAGCTCTTGTTTGTAACACAAACTTGGTTCAAGCACACTCTCAAGCTTGAGTTGTGATGCACAAGCCTCAACCAAGGCTCTAAGGTTATGATCTAAGGTGGTGTATGGTGTATGTGTCATGACCCGAACCCGCCCCCAAGGGTTAAGGACATAACCGGCCAGTAATCATGAGATCACCTACGGCCTCAGACCAAACTGAACGTATTTTAATAGAGTTAATGGGGGCCATACGGAAGCAATTAAAAACTTTGTCCATAGAGCTGTGCTTACTTGGCACATCATAATAAACCATACATATGCACATTAATAACTCACATCAAAATACGTACTATACAAAACTCTGTACATACAGGATCATATAAGTCTAAGTCAACCCATCAAAACTGTAGACAAGAGATGCAAAGGCTTCGCCAACATGACATAATATAAATACATAACAAAAGGGCGAAGATGGGTCTCGTGCGTGAGACACAAGGGCTGACTCTCCAAAAACCTTTGTTGTTCCACACAGAGTTCACTGGGGCTGGGTTTGGACTTTTCTAGGCTCACCTACAAACACATGAATGAGCGTGAGCGATAGCCCAGTGAATAATATCAATTACAGAAGTTATACAAATGATATGTAGAACAACATGCTTCAAACGGCCTTGGGCCCAATTCATATTTCTATTTAACATATATACACAATTCAGGTTAAGTGACTGCGGTTCTAAACAAACTAGCCTTTGGCCCATTCAAACTTTCATTTGTGCCAAAACGGCCTTTGGCCCATTCAGATGACAAACTGGCCTCTGGCCCATTCATTCGTTCATGTCAAAACGGCCTCCGGCCCATTCATTCATGTCAAAACGGCCTCTGGCCCATTCATTCGTTCATGTCAAAACGGCCTCCGGCCCATTCATTCATGTCAAAACGGCCTCTGGCCCATTCATTCTTGTCAAAACGGCCTCTGGCCCATTCATTCCAGTCAAAACGGCCTCTGGCCCATTCATTCTTGTCAAAACGGCCTCTGGCCCATTCATTCTTGTCAAAACGGCCTCTGGCCCATTCATTCTTGTCAAAACGGCCTCTGGCCCATTCTTTCATTCATATCAAACATTTGTCCATAATTCAAACTGGAAAACTTATAAGGCTTATAAGGAAATAAGCAATTGAACAAACGACGAGTTTTAAATATCGATATTACTCATAGTGATCGGTTGGTTGGTTTGCCCTGGAACTCGACCCTACACATTCCATGAACACAAAAGGGTCACAAACAATTTCTAAATTCACATTTTCCTCTTTAGGCTTCATTCTTATCTCTTTAACTTAATTACAATGTTCAATGCATGCCTAAGAGTGCTTAGAAGTGAAAGAGGACGGAAAACGAAACTCGAAATGCATTTTCAAAATTTCAAAAAACAGGGTCCTCGCTCGAGCGGACCCTTGAGGCCTGCAAAAGTACTGGTTATGCGAAATTTACGCTCGAGCGTTAATTTTGGCGCTCGAGCGAAAGGCCTCACTACATGGCTCCCCGCTCGAGCGGACGCGATGTTTGCAAAAATATGCTGGGAGCTCGTATTTTACGCTCAAGTGGTGGATTCCCTACTCGAGCGAACACCATGAATTCTGGGTTTTCCAAAATGTGTTCTTGAGCTCAAATCCGACCTTCCAAGGTTCAAAACCCATAAATTTGGTTCCAAAACATGCAAACACATTATATAATATGAGCATATAAGCAACGTGAGGTCGATTGCTCAAAATCATACTCCAATTCATCCAAATTAATCCACATTTCATTGTAAACTCAAGGCTCATACATTCAAACTTTACACAAGCTTCATATCTTCCATAATCAAACACGCATGTCAATTTTTGACCTCATTTCCATTTCAAATAGCACTAATGATGCTCATAAACATGAAAATCAACAAAACCATGCTTGCATGTATACTTCAATGTTCAATTCTTCAAAATTCACACATTACATGCTAGATTATGCAATTTCATAGCAATTATATAGATGCATGCATACATTGACCTTCAATTCAACATAAACAACTCAATTCCACTTCAATCCTTACTCTTGATCATTAATCAACTTTGAATACACAAAATTACACATTAAACTCATGGATTCACTTACCTAGAGGCTCAATTCTTCCAATCTATAGCAAATTCTTGAGTAACCTTCCAAAATCTCCAAGCCTCAAGACCAAAACATCAATCTCTAAGCCGACCCTCTCTTCTTTTCTTAGAGTTTATGATCAGTCAAAATGAAGCTAAGGAGAGAAATTAAGTGTATAAAGGCCCCCACTCAACCCCTTATTTTATTATAAAACAATTGGGCACTTAATTCATTAATTTAATCTAATTAATTTGATCCAAATCAGTTTCCAATTAAATTTCACCGTAGGCTCTAAAAATTACCCCAATCACAATGGCGTAGTCAATTTCGGGTTTCGTGGCCGATAAGGCCTTCAATTAATTTCCAAAGCAGATAATCAAACAGATATTCATACAGTGAACAGATAGAAATTCAAAACCATATATTTTCACCTAATGGCACACAAAACCACATTAAACACATAATCGTGCTCATATTAAGGACTAATTAACATATTGCGGAACAGGGATATCACAGTCTTCCCCCCTTTAGGAAGTTTGGTCCTCCAAACTTATTTTGCCTTCGTCAGGAAACAAATGTGGATAGCGTGGTCGCATTTCCTTCTCTTTTTCCCATGTAGCATCCGTTCCATAATGTTCTTTCCATTCCACTTTCACCATTGGGATGGACTTGCTTCTCAATTGTTTCACTTGCCGATTAACAATCCGTTCCGGCCATTTGGCGTACTCCATATTTTCATCAATAGCTACCCGGTGATAATCAATCACATGGAACGAGTCTCGGAGGTAACCCTTCAACATCGACACATGAAACACGTTATGGATTTGTTCGAATCCCGGTGGCAAAGCAACTCTATAGACAACTAGACCAAGCCTTTCCAAAATCTGGAACGACCCGATGTAACGGGGCGACAACTTGCCCTTCTTTCCAAACCTGACTTGGCCTTTCATCGGAGATACACGGATGAAAACATGGTCACCAACCTCATACTCAAGAGGTCTTCTCTGAACATCTGCATAATTCTTTTGCCAGTCCTGAGCTATTTTGAGCCTTTGCCGAATAATCTTGATTTTCTCAGAAGTGTCTTGCACAATTTCAGGCCCAAGTAAAGCTCTATCCCCGACTTCTGTCCGACAAGTAGGTGATCTACACCTTCTACCATACAAAGCCTCGTATGGTGCCATACTGATGCTGGAGTGGAAGCTATTATTGTATGCAAATTCTGCAAGCTATTATTATATGCAAATTCTGCAAGTGGCAAATAGTCTTCCGAACTCCCCTGAAAATCCAAAGCACACATTTGAAGCATATCTTCCAAAGTCTGTATTGTTCATTCTGATTGCCCATCCGTCTGTGGATGGAATGCAGTACTGAATCTTAGTTCTGTCCCCATAGTTTCCTACAAACTCTTCCACAATCTAGATATAAATTTCGGATCTCTATCCGACACAATAGATACCGGAACTCCGTGTAAATGGACAATCTCATCAACATAAACAGTAGCCAATCTATAAGCATTAAATGTAGTTTTGACAGGCAGAAAATGTGCAGATTTAGTTAGTCTATCCACTACAACCCAAATAGAATGCATACCTCGAGAAGTCCAAGGTAGGCCAACAACGAAATCCATAGTCACGTGCTCCCACTTCTATTTAGGAATAGGGAGAGGTTGAAGTAGACCACCTGGTTTCTGATGTTCAGCTTTAACTTGCTGACATTGAAGGCACTTGGACACATATTCTGCAATTTCCTTCTTCATTTTAGGCCACCAGTAAGTTTGTTTCAAATCCCGATACATTTTATTGTTGTCCGGATGCATAGCAAATACGGATCTGTGGGCTTCATCTAAAACCCTCTTCTTAAGTTCCGGAATGTCTGGGATACACATTCAGTTTCGAAATTTCAACAATTCATTTTCAATGCTGAACTCAGCTTTCGGACTTGTCTCAAATTCATTAATCACTTTCTTGAGGAATTCATCCTTCTTTTGTTTCTGCTTGATTTCATCAATGATTGCCGGATCAGCTGTAATAGCGGCTATCAATCCGCCCTATTCACACATTACCACTTCAATTTTAGACTTCTCAAAATCTTGCAAGATCGCTTTCTGTTCAGTAAGCAAACAAGCCATACTCCCCGTTGATTTTTTGCTCAAGGCATCAGCAACTGTATTAGCTTTCCCAGGGTGATACTGAATTTCTAAATCATAATCCTTTATCCGTTCTAGCCATTTCCTCTGTCGCATATTCAACTCCTTCTGAGTGAAGAAGTATTTCAGACTTTTATGATCTGTGTAGACTTCACACTTTGTTCCACACAGATAATGCAGCCAGATTTTCAAAGCAAAAACAACTGCGGCCAATTCTAGGTCATGTGTTGGATAATTCTTCTCGTGTGGCCTCAACTGTCAGGAGGCGTAAGCAATAACCTTTCCATTCTGCATTAACACACAACCCAAACCTTTATAAGACGCATCACTGAAAATTACAAAATTCTCCGTACCTGAAGGTAGTGTCAAAATTGGTGTAGTGGTCAATCTTGTTTTCAATTCATGAAAGGCAGCTTCTCTTTCGTTGTTTCATTCAAACAGTTGTCCTTTTCATGTCAATTGGGTAAGAGGCACAGCCAATTTTGAAAAGTCCTTCACAAACCTCCTGTAGTACCCGGCTAAGCCCAAGAAGCTGCGGACTTCTGTCACATTAGTCGGTATAGGCTGTAACAAGCCCGCAGGGGACCTCACTACAATTCGGACTCGATTTGTGTCACGGTTCTTAATCTTGAACCAAAGAGTCCAACTCTGGCAAATCGTTTTGAGAAAAATAGATTTTTGAAAAGAAGTGCCAAACATGGACTGCTTTGCCAGATACAGAGTCGCCACCTAAATATTTTTTAAATGGGGGAATTTAGGAAACCCTGACTCAGTGCCAAAGGCCACGTGTCCGTCATCACCAAAGTTGCCTCGGCTCGGGAGTTTGGGTACGATTGGGGAAGGTCAGCTATGAGCACCCCCTTTCGCCCGGTCCGAAGACCGGCCTCTACTAACCGTGATATCCAATTTTGAAAACGCTATGTGTTCTTATTCCGGTTATTAGCGTAGAATTACTATGTTATTCGCGCAGCAAACAAGTATAGACTAGATTGCCTAATTGGAAATAAACATTGCATATCCATTGGTTTGGAAAACGCTTTGGAATTTGCTACTCGCAAGTAGGCTAAAATACGGATTTCAATGAGTTTTTCCAACTCAAACAATCCAACCTCCACCCACAGGCATTCAAATAGTTTATCTCATGTAAGCACTTAGCCGCATGGTAAGCATACTATCATGTTAACACTCACACGCATGCGATATGCTAAAGCGTAAATACTTACATTGTACTCCGTGTCAAAACAATAAACTAGTTATCAAACATGCATGTCCCTATGTAGACACCCCATTTTTGACCGTCCTCAAGACTTGGACGTCGCCGCTTGAACACCCGGTGATTATCCATGTTTGTGTTCGTTTGGAGTTCCCAGAGGTCTCGACTACGTGCCTTGCCTCAGGATCTCTGAACTCGACCGTTTTGTGTCTGGTTTTGCACCAAATACTTGTGTTTTGCCTTGGAGGGGCAGGGAATGCCTTGTGAGGCATCCCCACACATCACCGGCCATGGCTTGAGGCCACCGGCTGTTGTTTGTGTCCATCGGCCATATATTTGGCTGACCGGCACTCTTTTTGGCCGGCCGGCCATCAATTTTGTCAAAATGGCAATTTTGAGCGGCCGACTACTGTTCATCTACTTTTAGCAAATATTTTGTGCCAGCTGTGATAGCTGGCACCCACCCCATTCCCCTCCATACACGTGTATGGGGGGATTTCCCTCTTGGATGGCTTGTTTTGGAAGCCTTACAAGAGGAAATTGCCTATAAAGGAGAGCTTCTTCTCTTGGCATTAGGGTTAGAGATTTTAGACAGCTTTTGCAAAGCTTGAGTTCTAGGGTTAGGGCTTGATACATATTCTATCTCTATAAGTGTGTGTTTTGTCCTACTTTTGCTCACAAACACACACCAACACACCATCTCTTGGACTTGAGACCCTTGGAGGGTTATTTTAGTGTTTTGGAGCTGGTTTTAACCTCAAGAAGCTGTTGGAGCTCCATTTGTGAAGAGGTCTACAAGGGTAAGACACTAGTCCCTTTTATTCCCCATTTTTGCATAGCTTGTTAGCCTATCATAGAACTATTTTTGTGCTTAGTGTATAATACAAAAAAGTTCTATTTTTTAGTCCTCTTGATTGTTTGTTAAGAATGTTTTGTGGTTTGGGTTTGTTTGACCCCTCCTAAGCCTTGTAAGGCTCCTTTTTGTGCCATTTTTGGTGAGCTCCGAGACTTTGGTGCTTGGGCCTCCTCACCACTGAAATCTCGAGGGATTTCAGTGGTGAAGATGGTGCCTTGAAGTCTCAAGAATGAGAGAGCCACCCCCTCTCCTTGTTGTCCTTGAAAAGGACCCTTTTTGGCCTCTTGAGGGAGCATCATATTTGAATGTTTGTTGATCATGTCTAGGCTATTTTCCATGCTTATTATGCCATGATATAACATTGTTGTGTGTTGGTTTTGGTACACCATGCATGTTTAGCATACCTACCTTGTAATGCCATGTTTATGCCTTAATATGCTTTAGGTTGTAAACCCTCATTCTAGCATGTTTTAGGTTTAGTCTTGTGAAGGTTTTGTGCTTATTTCGCCATGTTTAAGGTCTGTCCATATTTGTTTGAGTTGATCTTGGCATGCATTACATAGCTCCTTTGTATTGTGGCTTGTTGGCCTCAAGTATGTGAATGTGTAGCATGCATTGCTTGCATCACTTAAGTGGTTTGGAACCACCCTACATGTCATTTCAGTCCCTAAGACATTCTTGTATGCTTGCCTTGGTTGTTTCTTTGTTGCCTTAAAAGGTTGTGTTGTATGCCCTATGTTTTGACCATTGTGCATGCTTTTCAATTCAAGTCATTTAGATGCCATCTAAGTGGTCTTTTGGCCTTGTTTTAACATGCTAAAAATCTATTTTTAGTTTTTTAATGCATGCCATGTTTGTCTTGCTAAGTGTAGGTCCAATACCCATTTAGCTTGCTTCAAGTACTTGGACCATTGTTGCATGCTTTGTTGGTTTATTTAGTTGGTTTGGAACCTTCTATAACATGATTTTAGAGCTTATGTTGCATGCCATATGTCCATACTTAGCCTCTTTAAAGTGTGCTCTAGGGTTGCTTGCTTAGTGCTTAAGCTTAGGTCTTGACATGTGCATGTGTGTATGTGTGTTTAGCCCTCATATTTGAGCACTTTGGCCACTGTTTTAGGCCTATTTAGAGCTGCCTAATTCATGTTTAAGTCCACCCCTTTGCTTAGTTTGCATGCTTACCTTGCATGCTTGCTTGTATGCTTGCATAAGTGCCTTGCATTATCCATTTTGCATACTAGTTGACATGTCTAGGATTGCATTGCATTGTGCATGCTTGGCCTCTTGAAGTGAGTGTGATAGAGGTTAGGCCTCCCTATGTGATTATGTGCATTGCATGCATTTGAAATTGAAGTGCATGCTTGATTCTTTGGGCCATCATGCATGGAAATGCGTGATTGGTGGTCCGAGAATCGAGGCACATGCCCCTTTGAGTCACAAACATGATAAGGGGTGTGATCGATGCATACATTGCTTGAATTGTATTGCCATGCTATGCCTTGCCCTCTGCTGCTGTCAATTGCAGGTTCTGCAGGCATTCTTCGCCGGCCGGCAGAATTTAGTGCCGACCGGCAATGTATTGGTGGCCGATAGCCTCATTTCCAGCCGATGATCACATTCTGCAGCCGGAGGCTATTCTACTCAGCCGGTGTCCCCCAATGTCCAGAGAGGCATTCCTGAGACTTTGGCAGTCTTCAGAGGGGTAGAGCAGGGAAAACAGAGGCAGACTATGCATGGCAGTGTGATTTCGAGCAGGACCCGAGCGTGCATTACATCAGGCTCTCCTCCCGAGGCGGTTTACTATTTTTCCTAGTTTAGTTAGTTGTTAACTAATTAGGCAGTTTATAATATTTAATTAGCTTGCGTAGTTAATTAATTTGTATTATTATTTTGGTCCCTCCGAGTGAGGGCAAATCTGTAATAAGTGTGGGTGCGTGTGCGTGCATGTCTTCCAACCCCCACTTCTTTCTTTCCTTTTACTTACCTGCTTATGATGGTTAGTATTAGGGCATGTTTAAATTGGCATACCTTATGCAATGCATACGTGCATCCATGCATTTGTTTACATGCACCGGGCTCCGTACATCACGCTAACTGCATTGTATTTCAATTTCCAAATTGAATACATGTTACTTGTAGCATTTCATATGCCATGCTTAGGATAGCCGGGCCTGTTTAGATTACATTCTTGCTTGTGTTGCATTAGCCACTTAACATGAACTAGGATCATGCATATGATTACTAACTAGTTTCTGTTTTGGCTTGAAGTACTAGGTGAGCTTTTATACTTTAGCATATCGCATGTGTGCGAATGTTGACATAATAGCATGATTACCATGAGGCTAGCTGCTTATGTGATGTAACTGCTTGAATGCCTGTGAATGGAGGTCGAATTGCCTTAATTGGGATATTGCATTAAAACTGTGAGTTTTAAGCCCACTAGATAGTGGCAAAACCATCTTTTTCTAAAGCCCACTTGAGGGTGGCAAAACCTGCGTTTTAGCCTACTTGCGAGTAGCAAACCATTTTCAAAACAAACATGTAATGTTTTGTTCCAATTTAGGTGATTTGGTCTACACTTGTTTGCTGTGCGCATAACATAGTAATTCTAGGCTTACAACCGGGATAAGAACATGTAATGTTTTCAAAATCGGATATCATGGTTAGTAGAGGCCGGTCTTCGGACCGGGCGAAAGGGAGTGCTCATAGCTGACCTTCCCCGATCGTACCCAAGCCCCCGAGCCAAGACAACTTTGGTGATGACGGACACGTGGCCTTTGGCACCGAGTCAGGGTTTCCTAAATTCCCCCATAAAAAAAATATTTAGGTGGCGACTCTGTATCTGGCAAAGCAGTCCATGTTTGGCACTTCTTTTCAAAAAATCTATTTTTCTTAAAACGATTTGCCATAGTCGGACTCTTTGGTTCAGATTTAGAACCGTGACACAAATCGAGTCCGAACTGTAGCGAGGTCCCTCACGGGCTGGTTACAGTTTCTAGCGACTCTGCTGGGGAGTTTAGAGAGCTTGACTCGAACTCGTGATATCCTACTTTGATTTCATTTATGTGTCTCTTTGCATTGCATGTGCATTGGTGTGCCTAGGACACCGTGTTTGCCATCTGCCATTCCTGAACGGTTTTCCGAAGGCTTGTCTTGTCAAGGCATGACCATAAGGCTGACCGGTTATGGGCTCTGACAGCATGGGAACACAAACCCCGGTTTTACCGGGGCACCCTTTTTGACCATTCGACCTAGTGCATATTCGGAATCCATAGTGACCATCCCAAACTATGACAGGTTGCTTACCCGATCATAGGTTGTTTGATACTGCTGTGTGCGTAGTGAAACCCTAGCTCCTGACAAAACTAGGACAGGGAAACCCTACCCCAACATAGGGGTGTTTTGGCTCTCCTTTACTTGCTATGTGCTTTTAGAGTGTATCTCTACAGGAACACACATGTCAGTTTGCAAGATTGGGTATCAGGCCCGAGGGCACCAGTATCAGTGTTGTCGAGAATCAGTTATATCTGCGGGTATCAGATTCAGTATTTTGGGACAGTGATTTCTGGGGGACAGTGACCAGTAGTAGAGTACAGTTGTTCAGCTACACCCATGTTTGATCTATATGGGCTGAAATGCTGCTTGTTTTTCCTTTTAGTACAAGGAGAGTCTGGTTAAGAACAGTTGGTGTTTCCTGTTGCTGTGGCAAGGTAGATATTTGTCATTCAGCATAGCAGACCTAGCATGACGCAGAATTCAGAAGAGACCGTGGTCATGACGGCCGCGTTGGATCAAGGAATCACCCTACACAGTGAGACTGCTATTGATATGCCGCATCCACCCAGATCGCCGGTTGCGCACCCGGTCTGGGCCCCTCAGCTATATCAGGCTCATGAGCCTACTACATTTGAACTAATAGGGATGATAGGTGATCTCCAGAGGTCTGTGGCGGATCTCGCCTATGGAATGTCAGTTTCACCGCCAGCTGCACCGTACGCCGGGAGCTTTGTACCCCAGGAGCCCCCGCTGTTGGGCCCAATTGTTATTGAACTTAGTCAACCGGAGATGGCCTCCAGTTATAACAATGACGTGTCAACATCAACTCAAACCCTCGATCAGGCTGAGGCCAGAGGTAAAGACAAAGTGAAGGTAGATGCCGATCCTATCGAACAACTGCTGTGGGCAGTCGAGGCTTTGAAAGCCGGGGGGATGAACAAGCAACAGATATCTGCAGTTGTGACAAAAGCTGTGGAGGATGCTTTCCCCACTCCACCTGAGGGCAGTTCCAGTCAGTCAGAGAACCAGGATAGGCCCCGTTATGCCAGAATAGTTCTTCCCGCTCCCAACCCTGCATCCAGGAAGGATCAGAAATCCAAGGCCGCACCTGCCGATCCGTTCGCTAGTACATCTAGCAAGAGTGCTCAGACTCCAAAGTACCTGCCTCGAGGGCGCAGGGTCTTCCATCCTCTCTACATGCCTTTGTCTAGGGCACTTTTGATTTTGGCCAAAAAGGGGCATCTTACACCTCTTGAGCCCCGACCCCTACCGAAGAATCTCCCTGCCACGCATGACGCTACTGTGTACTATGCGTACCATCAGCAGACTGGTCATGCTACTGACAACTGCTTCCGCCTCCGTCATGAGGTGCAGGATCTAATTGACAATGAGATTATCCTCCCGCCTACCTCAGCAACGTCTGTTACCACCCAGTTGCTGGATTTTGAGGATGCCGATAGTGCAAGTATCTAATCAGGAAGTGAACTTCCTGTGGGCGGTATTTGACATGTTTTTGGTTGTGGCGTCTGGCACGCACTTTTGAACATCTGCGGTTGCTAATTTTTGTAAACTCTGGCTTGGGTATTAGGTCAGTCTTTTCTTTTGTTTTGAGTCTGTCTCTTTGTATTGAGTCAGTCTTTTGCTTACAGGGTCTGTCTCGTTGTAATGAGTCAGTCCCTCTTGTATAGTATACCAGGTGATTTCGGGGTTGTTGCCTCAAACACCGTTTTGTCTTGTAATTAGTTGTTTTCGCTTTTTGAGTCTGTTACTGCCGAGGAGCCAGTTATAGCAACAACTCTAAATGAAACAGCTATGGCTATCACGTTCCGTACTTGTTGCTATTTGAGTCAGCCGTACCAAAGGATGTGAATGGAACGACAGTACATTCTACCTACTCCTTTGTGCACTGAAAATTATTGCAATGACCTAAGTTTTTCAAAACCTTTTTGAACACTGCGGTGATAAAAAAAAAACGAAGAGGGAGGAATTCCTCGGGTTTTGCAAAATTTTGATCATTTTTGAGAGAAAAAGAGGCATGCTAAGCTTTTAATGAATGAAATCATGCTTGTCGGCGTGAGTACTGAGAAGGACCCTGGCTTGATCCGAACTGGTTCCACACTATCTTCTGCGCGAGCGATTTGTCACTTTCTTAAAAATTTTCAAAAACAAAATGTTTTGCGCGGTCTTGTGAAGACCTGTGTGGAATCGCTCTTGAGATTGTGCAGCCCAAGATCGCTCTCAGCCTCAAGATTCAACCTATCTGTTTCGAACCTGGAATCCGTTCAATAGTGCCATGAAAGGCCCGTGTGGCCCAATTTGAAGCAGCCCTCGAGCAAGAGGCACCAAAGTCAAATCAAGAAGATCAGATCCCACCAGGCAAGGCTCATGAAGCAACCATGATGGATTCTTCTCGCTGGGCCGAAAACCCGGAAGGACGACCCAGGCAAAAGTTAGAGCAAAAAAAAAATACAAAATACAAAAAAGAAATACAAAAATACAAAAGCAAGAAAGCAAAAAAAAAAAGAGAAGAAAAGAAAAGAACAAGAAAATCAAAAAGAAAAAGAATGAAAAGAAAAGAATAGAAAAAAAGAAGAGAAAAACAAAGCTTGCAAGGTTGAAAACCTGCAACAGGCGCCTTGGCAAAAGTTAGAGCCTAAAAGTGAAGGTTAAAATACCCGAGTGTACCTTAACCGGAACTACGTAAGGCTTGATTTCCATGTTTGGATACGTAGGCAACTTCATCTTGAAGTCCAGCCCCTAATGCTTTCATAACGTCTCAGCCCATGTCATGGTTTTGATCACCTATGCCCCCTCCGAATCCGATGTCTCGGTTATAGTGGCTGGAACTACGTGATCAACTTCCTCTTGAAGCCCAACTACCAACACCTTCCAGGTGACTATGTCCATATATTGATTCAGACCGTCTTCGTCCCCTCTGCATCCGAGGACCCGATCATCATTAACGAGGACTGGCTTACAGCATGCTGCGGCACCATCCAAACAAGGGGCAACTTTCCGTTGCCATACAGTGCCATAAGTTGCCCTGGGTTGCCGTCCAAACCAGGGGCAACTTTCCGTTGCCTTATCCCCCTTTAAGCCAGGGGCAATTTCCCATTGCCTCCGATCTGAGGTTGCGCATCTCGAGGGTAGGTTCAGTGCTCGTTGAGCATAGTCTGTTTGCAAAAATGGTTTTTGAAATTTTTTACCGAGGTTGATTTATTTTCTCGAAAACTATTTCATTTTCCAAAACTGGACCATGTTTGGACCCAAAAAGGAAAATTTTTAGTGCTCACAGCCTGACTTGCATGATTTTCAAATCAAAAATTGAACTAGTGTGTCAATCCGACTCTCATTTTGATCAAAACTGTTTTAGGAAGAAAACAAAGAAAAAATGGTCAAAGTGATGAACTGGGGACACAGTTGAGTCGGGTGTTCCGTCTTCCCCCTTGTCGTTAACGCACTCGCCAGAAAGGCACTCTATCTACCAGAAGAAGTGGCTGCAAGCTAGCTGTATCTGGCGTGAACCCACAACCTCTCGTTTACCCATCAACCACTCTGGGGAGGGATGAAAAATGGGAGAATAAAGAATAAAGAGGAGTAAGTTGAGAGAAAAGTAAGAAAAGGGTTTTTAAGAGAAAAACCGAGTCTGAAGGCCGAGTGATGTGAGTATCACAAATTAGAAAGGGTGGGAAATATACCCGGAGAAATTGGCTCCCTGAGTTTTGAGGTCTCTCAGTTTGTAAACACGTCCGTGTGTCGTGTCTTTTGATTTGTCGGTCTCAACTTTAGCTTTGAGTCTTTTCTGAGCGCATCTCGTTGTGTTCAGGTCGTGTGCCTTTTGTTTTCTTCAATTGAGTCTCTCCGCTGTGTTCTGTGGTAGGCTCGATACCCCGGTCGTGAAACCCTTTTTTTTCAAAAGTTAATCGTTTGTGCTCAGAATGCTGTGCCATTCTCTACATTTATGCGAGGCAAGAGAAGAAAAGGGAAAATTTGGGGCATTCAAGTGTGTTTCAATCTCAACCGTTTCAGCTTTTGTGGTCCGTCTTGTCAGATTGAGGCTGTTTGTTCAGGGTTTGCTGTGTGCAGAATGAACCGAGTGCTGTGTTATGGGCTGTATACAGATCAATCCCCAATAGAGTATGGGCTGTGTATTCATTTTGAGCAGTGATTTGTATGAGTTGTTTTGCTATTAGTTGGTTGGTTATTTGATTATTACAGTGCAAGTGTTCAATTTTCAGACAACAGATCAATATCATTTACATTTGAGGTGTAACATGATGCAATGCAGCGCAAAGTATGAAATGTACAGTTATAACATTCTTTTGGACAAAAAAAAAAAGGTTTGTTTCATTTCATATCATCTTTTTCAAGTAGATAGTTTTAGAAACAAAAATCTGCCTGCGGCAGTACAAGGTAATCTAACTACCAAAAAGGGAAAAGTGCAGCAAAAAAGAGAAAAAGGAAGCAGCAAAAATCTGTGTCAAGTATCAAAATGGCTTCGGGGCTATCAGTCTGTCCTAGTCCTCTTCCTGGACGAAGGTCCAGGAGCATCATCAGCATCGTCACCAGAGCCCGAGTCAGTACCGCCTCCGGTCTCCTCCTCAGATGACTCCGACTCTACCTCCGCGTCGGACTCCTCCTCCTCATCATCTGGGACTGGAGCCCGCGAGCTACTCCCGACATGAGTGCGCCTCCCCCTAGTGCGGGGATATGCCCTGCCATCCCAGGTAGAAACAGAAGGCCCAGCCGGAGCACCACCCACCGGGGGAATCTGGAAGGGAGGCTGAAAAGCATAAAAGGCAAATGCATCAGTATATATAAAGCAGTTTATCAATGCAGAATGCAGTGTATGAGTACAGTGTATGGATGCCGTGAGCAGTTTATCAGTGCAGAATGCAGTGTATGAGTACAGTGTATGGATGTCGTGAGCAGTTTGTCAGTGCAGAATGCCGTGTATGAGTACGGTGTATGAATGCTATGAACAGTTTATCAGGTGTTGTGTCGTGCATCAGATTATATGAAGCAGTTTGCGTATGGTTTGAGGCGGTGGTCAGAAAGAACATACCGGAATACTATAAAGGGCCAGGAGGTCGAAGGTCCGCTGAAGCATCTCCATCATAGAGGCATTCAGCTCCAATGACTGCCGAGTGTACTTGGAGGATGCTTGCGAAAATATGAAATGCATCAGTATTCTGCGGAATATCAAATGAACTGAAATGAAATAACAGTACAAGATGCGAAATGAAGTGATAAATACCTGAGGTAAGTCGGGGATACCGACTAACTCGTGATCAGCCGGTGGAGGAGCGAAGGGGATCTGATAGGTCGACCCACCCTGCCCTCTGCATGACAGTGAAGTAGGCAGAGCAGGCCAACCAGTCCCCCGTCCTCTCTGAACTACGCCCCTGCCGCGGACTCGAGCTCTCCTCGGCGCTCCCGCTCCAGCCTCTGCTCCTGCTCCGGTCACTGGCGCCGCACGCCTCTCTCTCTCTCAACTCGGCGACCGCCACTCAGAGGCCGCATGATGAAGGTCCGGACGTACTCTGAATAGTCGCCCTCGCCCCTATAGCCACTCGCATCCCAGCCAATGGTGTAGTCCGCCATCTGCTCGGCGGTGAAGCTCTCGGTATCCCTCATATGCTTAGGAGGGTACACCGGGACTACCTGCTCAGGTAAGCCTAGGGTCTGGCGTAGCAAACGCTCGCCCAGACACCAAGCCCGACAGACCGGGCCCTCTAGCAGAATCCAAAAACGCGAGGTCTCCTCAGTACTGGCAAACCGATCCCGAATCACCGCTGGCAGTGGAGCCCACGGCTGCCAGGTGATCTGAAATTGAAATACAGTTTGTTACCTACTGTTATTGCAAATATACAGTGGAAAGACGAAGCTTAAATGAACTGCAAGTAACACATACCTCGGCAGGGGTGATAGTGTCGAAGAAGCGGCGGAAGAAGTTAAATGTCTCTCGGGGCCTCCGCGTGCATCTCCCGTCGAAGCGGCGCGAAAAAGGGACGACCAGAGGAGTCTCTGTGTCTGGCACTGGCTCCAGTCTGGGAAAGTAGGCATAGACCCACAGCTGCAGAGCAAATACCAGTATGCTTATCAAATAAAGCAGAATGCAAAATAAAGCAGAAATAACAGAACCGTGTATTGTGCAGAGTGTACAGTGTGAGCAGTGTACAGTCAGTGTAAAGCAGAGTATGTGTGTGCCGTGTGTACAGTATACAGCCAGTGTGAAGCAGGCTACAGAGTACAGTACAGAGTACAGAAAATGTAGAACAAAAATGTAAAGTAGAGAAGAAGACGTACCTCCCAAGCTCGCTAGTAGCCTCCGAGCAACTGCCCGCTGCCACGGGAGACTGAGCTCATGTATCCGTAAAGAGTGGCCAGAGCGGCGCCACCCCAGTCATAATGCAAGATATGCCAGACATCCACCAGTGCGCTGAGCAGGCAGAGGGGCACTGTGTTCGCCCGGTCGGCGAAAAGGGTAGTCCCTAGCAGAAACATCAGAAAGCCGTGCGCATACTGCTCCACAGCCTCCTCAGTCATCGGAGCCTCCTCTCCTAACGCGGGCTGGACCCTGAACTGCACCTCAAACCAGAAGTATCGGACAAAACCTGGACGGACGAGAGGCGGCACCACGCCAAGCAGATAGACCTGAGCAGCAGTCCACTCGTCCATATCAATGTCAAAGGGGATCAGATCACCTCCCACCCCGATGCCTGTGAGCATCGAGAAATCGTAGGGAGTCATCGTCATGTCTCCCGTAGCAGAAAAATGGAATGAGTCGGTGGTGTCCCACCACCTCTCTGCTAACGCAGCGAGGAGAGGCCTACATGTAGTGAGCCGGGATAGCCCCTGCAAAATGCGCCAAAGCCGGCCTGGTCCACAATATGACGAACCGCCTCGGGTAGCTCTGCGTACCAGTCCCGAGCGGCGACGTTCCCATACCCGCGGATGGTATGGGAATCCCCCTATTTTCAAGCAGACAGTGGCAAAGCAATGCTAAATATACCAGTTTTGAAAAGCATTCAGAATTGAGATAAATGTGGCATGTGTGCATATTTTCAAGTTCAAACAGATACCGGATGCCGGTGTGTTTACAGTGGACTACAACGTGTGATGCGTCAGCGTGTTTGAGTGGTTCATGATAAATGTGGCATGTGTGCATATTTTCAAATTCAAGCAAGTGCCAAGTGCCGGTGCGTTTACAGTGGACTACAACGTGTGATGCGTCAGCGTGTTTGAGTGATTCAGTATAAATGTAGCATGCATGCAAGTTTTCCAGAGTCAAGCAGATACCGGGTGCCGGTAAGTTTGTAGTGAGATACGGTGTGTGCCGTGTGTTTGGGTGATTAAGGCTAGTGCAGCGCGTGCGCATGTGCCGGTCTTAAACAGATATCAGTTGCAAGTGTGTTTGCGATCAACTACAATACACATTGTATTAGAGCATCTGAACTAAAGCAATTAAAGAATGTAATCAGCTATGGCAGTTGATAGTTAGAAAGTTCTACATTGCAAAAAGTAAAACAGAGAAAAAATGTTACCTCGGAAGCGCCGAAGGATAGGTGAGAGGAAGGCTCACGTAGCAGAAGCTCGGGGGGCGTTGCCCTATCAAAACTCCGAAACTGGCGAAGTCCATCGGGAGGCAAGACATGAATCGCCGGCCGGTGGGTCGCCGGGTCGAACGGGCGCTCGCTCAAAGGTAGGAGCTCGACCCCGGGATCCATCTCGTGATCCGGGGGAGTCCCACCGCATGGAATATCATCGGCCATATCAAGAATGATGAGAAAATAGCCGGAAGAAGGAAAACCGGGCTAGAATACGAAGGGTCAACCGAAAAGACAACCCCGAGAGGGTGGAAAATGGCCGGAAAAGCCGGGAAATGAAAAAGGCACGAAACTCGAGAGAAACTCGAGGGGAACAAGCCCCAAAACGCAGAAATAGCAAAGGATGTACCGAAACGAAGTTTTAATCGGTTAAAAATGTCCGAAACACGAAGGGAATCGCGAATCCGACGACGAAACAGGCTTAGAACGCGAAGAAAACGCGGATCAAGGAAGGGAAATTGCTCTAGAGAGAGAGGGAAATGATTTTCGGCAAAGGGGAAGTGACAAAATAGGGTTTGGAACCCTATTTTAAAGGACCCAAGGTGAAATGCCAAATCTGCCCCCGACTCAGGCACTTTTGGCTAGTCGACAATATTTTGTGCCGGCCGGCAGAATATTGTGCCGATGGAACTATTTTGCAGCCGATGGACAGCCGGTGGCTTCCCCATCTGGCCAGTGGTGTTCCCACAGCCCTGTTTTGGCCATATGTGTAGTTTTTGGTCTTCATAGCTCGAGAAAGTGCAAGAAAAGTGTATCTCCAACGCTCAACCGGCCTCCGTTTTGACCTCGGACCGTGTCTTCTGTGCGTGGCACTCGAATTCATGCAATGTTGTATCCTTTTGTATCCTTTTGTCTTTTATAAGGTTCAAAAGTTGCCCCGTGTGTGTTGCACACATCCATCGCACCATTTCGGTTCATTATTCGCGCCGTTTTGCGCACCTCACTTGCATTGTTTTGCATCCTTGTGACTTGTGTTGTCTCGCTCGTCATTTGCATTGGCATGCGTGTCTTATTTACAGTGTCTTGCATCCCCTTTGTGACTCGCGTGGTCTCGCTCGTCACGTGCGTTGTCTCGCACCCCCCCTCCTGAGAGGCTTTTCTCTTTCCTCTCTCGTGTGTACTACGCTGAGAGGTTTCTTTTTGCTTTGCTCTTTCCTCTCCTGTGTACGATACACTGTGAGATGTTGTGTTTGAGACTCCGGGTATTCTCCGTAGTCGCTTTTAGCCTTCTCCGCGTGAGACGCCGTGAATATTGCTCAATTCTCTTAATCCTTTCTGCATGAGATGTCGTTTAGTTCATGATTATTTGCTTGCGTAGCATTCGCTTAAAACATGCATTGTCATGCATTCACTTTGCAGCCCGGTCTAGGAGACCTTAAATCCTCTGAAGGTGCAAGACCTTTAGTGCATTGAGGTGCACAGTATATCATGCATTGTCATGCATTTCAAGCCGCGCGTTGTCGCGCATTCCATGCAACATGCATTTCATGCATCATTTGCATTTTCAAAAACAAAAAAAAAAACAAAAACAAAAACAACAAAAACATGCATTGTCATGCATTTATTTTGCATCCTGGTCTAGGAGACCTTAAATCCTCTGAAGGTGCAATTCTTTTGGTGTTTGTCATGCCCGAACGATTTCTGGTGGTCTGGTAAAGCTACCTGCCTGTGTTTGCGGTGAGTTTCTAGGAGACCAACTGGGACGGTGAAAACTAAAGTTCGAATGGCTTATGCCTAGAACGTAAAGGTTCTGGATTTTCGAGACTAAAGTCTGGTTTAAATACCCAGGGGTGTATCATCGGCTTAAAATCTGTATGGAAGCCCCATAGGTTGAGGCAGCATGTCTGCGCCTTAGTTCTGGATACTGAACCAACCTAGTATATCGCCCTGTTGGGAGAATAGGGAAAGCTGCAATCATAGCCGTTGCATCATAGTGCATTGTCATGCATCCATTGTAAATAGTGCATTGTCATGCATACATGGTAAATATTGCATTGTCTTGCATCGTAGAAAATAAACATGTATTGTCATGCATTTCCATTGTAAATATTGTATTCCATCCCATTGTATATTATAGATATTGCACTGTAGCTTGCATGCATTCATTGCATTACCTTCCATCTATGACTCGCGCCTTTCCTTGTTGAGCTTGGTCTGGTATGTGCTCATACTTTTCACGTCGAAGCACAGTTCTGCATGTGTAGGCGCCTATTCCTTGATGAACTTGGTTTGAGGGTTGCGGCACCTTTTCTGTGTTAGATATGGCTTGTACGTGTACATGTCTTTCCTAGGCAAGATTTGGTTTGGCCCGCGTGCCATATCCATTGTATCCATTTCCATTGCATTACATGCACCCATTGCATCACCCCCCATCTATGGCTCGCACCTTTCCAGGTTGAGCTTGGTTTGGTATGTGCTTAGACTTTTCATGTCGAAGCACAGTTCTGCATGTGTACGCGCCTATTCCTTGATGAACTTGGTTTGAGGGTGGCGGCACCTTTTATGTGTTAGACATGGCTTGTACGTGTACATGCCTTTCCTAGGCAAGATACGGTTTGGCTGCATGCCATATCCATTGTATATATTACATTGTAGTGTAATTGTTGCGTCCGGTATTAGGATCATTGTTCTTTCCTCAGCGGGTCGTTACCCCACTTATGTCATTCCACCCAATACTTGTTCTTGTGTCCGTCTGCATCACTCATAGTTCAGACATCGTTCTATGGTAGACGGACTTGTTACTTCCATCAATCTATTTGACATTTGTGTGGTTTTGAACCGCTCATGATTGGATCATGATTCAATTGCTCTGCATGTAGTTTGCATTGTTTCAATTGCATTGCATATCATTTGCATTGTTCATACATTGTTTTGTATATATTTCATATCATTTAGCATTCATTTTGCATGACATGCATGTTCCTAACGATATTGTACCTGTTAAGTTTGCTTTCTTTTCAGGCACGATATTGTATGTACGTTTCATTTGAGGCCGGTGCAACCGGACGAGCCGGACAGGTATTGTATCCTCCGCGTGAGACGTATCGAGAATTACATAATTCTCTTACATCCTTTCTGCATTGTAGTGTAGTTTGGTGTGTGCTAGCTTAAAACTGTCGCATGCGTGCTTCATTACAGCTTTCTTTGCATGATCATAAGTTATGCTCGGCTTCTTACATTTTCAGTTGCATCTTGCCCCTGCCTTCGCGCGCATATCTTGTTTGTCTTGCATGTTTATCCAAGTCTTCAGCCTGGTCAAAAATGGGTCGTCTCTGGGCTTTGACATTCACTCCCGTCATTGTTATGACTTTCGAGTTCTGTCAAAGAGGGGCAACTGTAGACACCCCATTTTTGACCGTCCTCAAGACTTGGACGTCGCCATTTGAACACCCGGTGATTATCCATGTTTGTGTTCGTTTGGAGTTCCCGGAGGTCTCGGCTACGCGCCTTGCCTCAGGATCTCTGAACTCGACCGTTTTGTGTCTGGTTTTGCACCAAACACTTGTGTTTTGCCTTGGAGGGGCAGGGAATGCCTTGTGAGACATCCTCACACATCACCGGCCATGGCTTGAGGCCACCGGCTATTGTTTGTGTCCATCGGCCATATATTTGGCCGACCATCACTCTTTTTGGCCGACCGGCCATCAATTTTGTCAAAATGGCAATTTTGAGCGGCCGACTACTGTTCATCTGCTTTTAGCAGATATTTTGTGCCAGCTGTGATAGCTGGCACCCACCCCATTCCCCTCCATACACGTGTATGGGGGGATTTCCCTCTTGGATGGCTTTTTTTGGAAGCCTTACAAGAGGGAATTGCCTATAAAGGAGAGCTTCTTCTCTTGGCATTAGGGTTAGAGATTTTAGACAGCTTTTGCAAAGCTTGAGTTCTAGGGTTAGGGCTTGATACATATTCTATCTCTATAAGTGTGTGTTTTGTCCTACTTTTGCTCACAAACACACACCAACACACCATCTCTTGGACTTGAGTCCCTTGGAGGGTTGTTTTAGTGTTTTAGAGCTGGTTTTAACCTCAAAAGGCTGTTGGAGCTCCATTTGTGAAGAGGTCTACAAGGGTAAGACACTAGTCCCTTTTATTCCCCATTTTTGCATAGCTTGTTAGCCTATCTTAGAACTGTTTTTCTGCTTAGTGTATAATACAAAAAAGTTCTATTTTTTAGCCCTCTTGATTGTTTGTTAAGAGTGTTTTGTGGTTTGGGTTTGTTTGACCCCTCCTAAGCCTTGTAAGGCTCCTTTTTATGCCATTTTGGTGAGCTCCGAGACTTTGGTGCTTGGGCCACCTCACCACTGAAATCTTGAGAGATTTCAGTGGTGAAGATGGCGCCTTGAAGTCTCAAGAAGGAGAGGGCCACCCCCTCTCGTTGTTGTCCTTGAAAAGGACCCTTTTTGGCCTCTTGAGGGAGCATCATATTTGAATGTTTGTTGATCATGTCTAGGCTGTTTTCCATGCTTATTATGCCATGATATAACATTGTTGTGTGTTGGTTTTGGTACACCATGCATGTTTAGCATACCTACCTTGTAATGCCATGTTTATGCCTTAATATGCTTTAGGTTATAAACCCTCATTCTAGCATGTTTTAGGTTTAGCCTTGTGAAGGTTTTGTGCTTATTTCGCCATGTTTAAGGTCTGTCCATGTTTGTTTGAGTCGATCTTGGCATGCATTACATAGCTCCTTTGTATTGTGGCTTGTTGGCCTCAAGTATGTGAATGTGTAGCATGCATTGCTTGCATCACTTAAGTGGTTTGGAACCACCCTACATGTCATTTCAGTCCCTAAGACATGCTTGTATGCTTCCCTTGGTTGTTTCTTTGTTGCCTTAAAAGGTTGTGTTGTATGCCCTATGTTTTGACCATTGTGCATGCTTTTCAATTCAAGTCATTTAGATGCCATCTAAGTGGTCTTTTGGCCTTGTTTTAACATGCTAAAAATCTGTTTTTAGTTGTTTAATGCATGCCATGTTTGTCTTGCTAAGTGTAGGTCCAATACCCATTTAGCTTGCTTCAAGTACTTGGACCATTGTTGCATGCTTTGTTGGTTTATTTAGTTGGTTTGGAACCTTCTATAACATGATTTCAGACCTTATGTTGCATGCCATATGTCCATACTTAGCCTCATTAAAGTGTGCTTTAGGGTTGCTTGCTTAGTGCTTAAGCTTAGGTCTTGACATGTGCATGTGTGTATGTGTGTTTAGCCCTCATATTTGAGCACTTTGGCCACTGTTTTAGGCCTATTTAGAGCTACCTAATTCATGTTTAAGTCCACCCCTTTACTTAGTTTGCATGCTTACCTTGCATGCTTGCTTGTATGCTTGCATAAGTGCCTTGCATTATCCATTTTGCATACTAGTTGACATGTCTAGGATTGCATTGCATTGTGCATGCTTGGCCTTTTGAAGTGAGTGTGATAGAGGTTAGGCCTCCCTATGTGATTATGTGCATTGCATGCATTTGAAATTGAAGTGCATGCTTGATTCTTTGGGCCATCATGCATGAAAATGCGTGATTGGTGGTCCGAGAATCGAGGCACATGCCCCTTTGAGTCACAAACATGATAAGGGGTGTGATCGATGCATACATTGCTTGAATTGTATTGCCATGCTATGCCTTGCCCTCTGCTGCTATCAATTGCAGGTTCTGCAGGCATTCTTGGCCGGCCGGCAGAATTTAGTGCCGACCGGCAATGTATTGGTGGCCGATAGCCTCATTTCCAGCCGATGATCACATTCTGCAGCCGGAGGCTATTCTACTCAGCCGGTGTCCCCCAATGTCTAGAGAGGCATTCCTGAGACTTTGGTAGTCTTCAGAGGGGTAGAGCATGGAAAACAGAGGCAGACTATGCATGGCAGTGCGATTCCGAGCGGGACCCGAGCGTGCATTGCATCAGGCTCTCCTCCCGAGGCGGTTTACTATTTTTCTTAGTTTAGTTAGTTGTTAACTAATTAGGCAGTTTATAATATTTAATTAGCTTGCGTAGTTAATTAATTTGTATTATTATTTTGGTCCCTCCGAGTGAGGGCAAATCTGTAATAAGTGTGGGTGCGTGTGCGTGCATGTCTTCCAACCCCCACTTCTTTCTTCCCTTTTACTTACCTGCTTATGATGGTTAGTATTATGGCATGTTTAAATTAGCATACCTTATGCAATCAATGCGTGCATCCATGCATTTGTTTACATGCACCGGGCTCCGTACATCACGCTAACTGCATTGTATTTCAATTTCCAAATTGAATACATGTTACTTGTAGCATTTCATATGCCATGCTTAAGATAGCCGGGCCTGTTTAGATTACATTCTTGCTTGTGTTGCATTAGCCACTTAACATGAACTAGGATCATGCATATGATTACTAACTAGTTTCTGTTTTGGCTTGGAGTACTAGGTGAGCTTTTATGCTTTAGCATATCGCATGCGTGTGAATGTTGACATAATAGCATGATTACCATGAGGCTAGCTGCTTATGTGATATAACTGCTTGAATGCCTGTGAATGGAGGTCGAATTGCCTGAATTGGGATAATGCATTAAAACTGTGAGTTTTAAGCCCACTAGATAGTGGCAAAACCATCTTTTTCTAAAGCCCACTTGAGGGTGGCAAAACCTGCGTTTTAGCCTACTTGCGAGTAGCAAACCATTTTCAAAACAAACATGTAATGTTTTGTTCCACTTTAGGCGATTTGGTCTATACTTGTTTGCTGTGCGCATAACATAGTAATTCTAGGCTAACAACCGGGATAAGAACACGTAATGTTTTCAAAATCGGATATCATGGTTAGTAGAGGCCGGTATTCGGACCGGGCGAAAGGGAGTGCTCATAGCTGACCTTCCCCAATCGTACCCAAGCCCCCGAGCCAAGACAACTTTGGTGATGACGGACACGTGACCTTTGGCACCGAGTCAGGGTTTCCTAAATTCCCCCATAAAAAAAATATTTAGGTGGCGACTCTGTATCTGGCAAAGCAGTCCATGTTTGGCACTTCTTTTCAAAAAAATCTGTTTTTCTCAAAACCATTTCCCAGAGTTGGACTCTTTGGTTCAGATTTAGAACCGTGACACAAATCAAGTCCGAACTGTAGCGAGGTCCCTCGCGGGCTGGTTACACCCTAGTTCATGTTAGAGTGACTAATGCATCGCATACAGAATGTGATTAGGATTGGCTCAGCTAACCCTAAAGTGGCATGTGAAATGCTGCAAATAACACGTATTCAATTTCAAATTGAAATACAATGCAGTTAGCATGATGTACCGAGCCCGGTGCATGCAAGACAAATGTATGGATGCACGCATGCATAGCATAAGGTATGCTAAAATAAACGTGCCCTAATACTAGCCATCAAAGCAGGTAAGTAAAAGGGAGAAATAAGTGGGGGTTGGAAGACATGCACACACACGCACCCACACTTATTACAGATTTATCCTCGCTCGGAGGGACCAAAAGAATAATACGAATAATTAACCTACAAGCTAATTAAATATTACAAATACCTAATTAGTTAACAAGCTAACTAAGCTAGGAAAAACAGTAAACCGCCTCAGGAGGAGAGCCTGATGCAATGCATGCTCGGGTCCTGCTCGGAATCGCACTGCCATGCATAGACTGCCTCTGTTTTCCCTTCTCTGCCTCTGTGAAGATTGCCAAAGTCTCATAACTGCTTCCCTGGGCACTGGGGGACACCACCGGCTGAGTAGAATTTCCATCGGCTGTGGGATGTGGTCATCGACACAAGATGCATCCATCGGCTGGTGATTTACTGCCGATCGGCACTGAATACTGCCGGTCGACAAAGAATGCCTGCAGAACCTGCAACTCACAGCAGCAGAGGACAGAACTTGCATGGCAATGTAATTCAAGCAAATGTATGCACCAATCATGCCCCTTATCATGTGTAAAACTCAAAGAGACATAGTCCTTGGTTCTCGGACCACCAATCACGCATTTCCATGCATGATGGCCCAAAGAATCAAGTGTGCACATTTTAATTTCAAATGCATGCAATGCACATAATCACATCGGGAGGCCTAACCTCTATCACACTCACTTCAAGAGGCCAAGCATGCACAATGCAATGCAATCCTAGACATGTCAACTAGTATGCAACATGGATAATGCAAGGCACTTATGCAAGCATACAAGCAAGCATGCAAGGCAAGCATGCAAACCAAATAAAGGGTGGACTTAAACATGAATTAGGCAACTCTAAATAGGCCTAAAACAGTGGCCAAAGTGCCCAAAAATGATGGCTAAACACACATGCACACATGCACATGTTGTGGTCCAAACCTTAAGCATTAAACAAGCAACTTTCAAGCACACTTAAAAGAGGCTATCATGGACAATTAGCATGCAACATAAGCTCTGAAAATCATGTAGAAACATGGTGCCAAACCAACTTAAACAAGACAAACATAAGCATGTAAATAGTCCAAGTACTTGAAGCAAGGTAATGAAGCTTTGAAACACACTTAGCACAACAAACATGGCATGCATTAAACAACTAAAAAACAGATTTTTAGCATGTTAAAACAAAGCCAAAGGACTACTTAGATGGCATCTAAGTGGCACAAATATGAAGGCATGCACAAATGCACTTTCAAGGGGCATACAACACATGCTCATAAGGCATCAAAGAGACAACCAAGGCAAGCATACAAGCATGTCTTAGGGACTGAAATGATGTTACAAATGGTGCCAAACCACTTAAATGATGCAAGCAACACATGCTACACATTCAAATACTTAAGGCCAACAAGCCAAAATACAAAGGAGCTATACCAAGCATGCCAAAATCGACCCAAACAATTATGGACAGACCTTAAACATGGCAAAATAAGCACAAAACCTTCACAAGGCCAAACCTAAAACATGCTTGAATAAGGGTTTACAACCTAAGCATATTAAGGCATCAAAGTGGCATTACAAGGTAGGTATGCTAAGCATGCACGGTGTACCAAAACCAACACACAAAAATGTTATATCATGGCATAATAAGCATGGAAAACAGCCTAGACATGATCAACAAACATTCAAATATGATACTCCCTCAAGAGGCCAAAAAGGGTCCTTTTCAAGGACAACAAGGAGAGGGGGTGGCCCTCTCCTTCTTGAGACTTCAAGGCACCATCTTCACCACTGAAATCCCTCAAGATTTCAGTGGTGAAGAGGCCCAAACACCAAAGTCTCAAAACTTGCACAAAATAGCACAAAAAGGAGCCTTACAAGGCTTAGGAGGGGTCAAACAAACCCAAACCACAAAACACTCTTAACAAACAATCAAGAGGGCTAAAAAACAGAACTTTTTTGTATTATACGCTAAACACAAAAATAGTTCCAAGATAGGCTAACAAGCAATGCAAAAATGGGGAATAAAAGGGAAGTTTCTTACCCTTGAAGCCCTCCTTCACAAACAATGCTCCAACAGCCTTCCTTGGCTTGAATCCAGCTCCAAAACACTAAAACAACCCTCCAAGGGTCTCAAGTCCAAGAGATGGTGTGTTAGTGTGTGTTTGTGAGCAAAAGTGGGACAAAACACACACTTATAGAGATAGAATATGTATCAAACCCTAACCCTAGAACTCAAGCTTTGCAAAAGCTGTCTAAAATGTCCAACCCTAATGCCAAGAGAAGAAGCTCTCCTTTATAGGCAATTCCCTCTTGTAAGGCTTCCAAAACAAGCCATCCAAGAGGGAAATCCCCCCATACACATGTATGGAGGGGAATGAGGTGGGTGCCAGGTATCACAGCTGGCACAAAATATCTGCTAAAAGCAGATGAACAGTAGTCGGCTGCTCAAAATTGCCATTTTGACAAAATTGATGGCCGGCCGGCCAAAAAGAGTACTGGTCGGCCAAATATATGGCCGATGGACACAAACAACAGCTGGTGGCCTCAAACCACGGCCGGTGATGTGTGGGGATGCCTCACAAGGCATTCCCTGCCCCTCCAAGGCAAAACACAAGCGTTTGGTGCAAAACCAGACACAAAACGGTCGAGTTCGGAGATCCTGAGGCAAGGCGCGTAGCCGAGACCTCCAGGAACTCCAAACGAACACAAACATGGATAATCATCGGGTGTTCAAGCGGTGACCTCCAAGTCTTGAGGACGGTCAAAAATGGGATGTCTACATAGGCCAATTCACAATTGCCTCTATTTTCTGCTGGTCCACTGAAATTCCTTCCTTGTTGATCACATGCCCTAAGAAAACAACCTCATTCAACCAAAACTCACATTTCTTTAGTTTAGTAAATAATTTCCTTTCCCGAAGTATTTGTAGGACAGTTCTCAAATGATGTTCATGTTCAAGTCTATCTTTTGAATATATCAAAATGTCATCAATAAAAACCACAACGAATTCGTCAAGGTAGGTTTTAAAAATTCGGTTCATTACGTCCATAAATGCTGCCAGAGCATTAGTCACTCCAAATGGCATAACAAGAAACTCAAAATGTCCATACCTCGTTCTGAATGCAGTTTTCTCGACATCCTCTGCCTTAACTTTCAGCTGATGATACCTGGATCTCAAATCAATCTTAGAAAACACCTGTGATCCCTACAACTGGTCAAATAAGTCATCAATACGGGGTAGGGGATATTTGTTCTTTATTGTTACCTTGTTCAATTCTTGATAGTCGATGCACAAACGTAAAGTTCCATCCTTCTTTTTCACAAACAATACCGGTGCACCCCAAGGCAAAGTGCTAGGTCGAATAAACCCCTTGTCAAGCATGTCTTGCAACTTTTCTTTCAATTCTTTCATTTCAGCAGTAGCCATTCTGTAGGGAGTTTTAGAAATGGGCTGGGTGCCTGGCACGGTTTCAATAGTAAACTCTATCTCCCTATCTACCAATTTCCTTGGTAATTCATTTGGAAACACATCTGAAAATTCTCTAACAATAGGGATATCATTCAATTCAACATTCACAGACTGTTCAGACAACATGTAGCACAAATAACCCTGGCACCCCTTCCTGATTAGTTTACATGCTTTCATTGCAGATATCAAATAAGGTGGAGGCACTACCCCATTACCCACAAACACAATTTCCTTATGTTCTGGTGGTTTAAACACAACCCGTTTTGTCACACAATCGATGGTGGCACAATATTTGGTCAACCAATCCATGCCCAAAATTACATCAAAATGTCTAAAATTCAAGGGTAACAAGTCTACATATAGGATAGCATCCTCAACATGCATATCACAAAACTGGTATATAGATTCACACAATACAGATTCCCCAGATGGTGCAGATACACATAGCAGGTATGGTAGTAATTCTAAAGGTCTGTTCAGTCTAGATGCAAATGCACAAGTTACAAATGAGTATGTTGATCTAGAGTCAATTAACACAAAGGCATCCTGATTACATATAGAAATGGTACCTGAGACAACTGCGTTGGCATTCCGTGTATCACCCGGAACAAGCGCAAAAACTCTCCCCTGTCTCATGGTATCCCCGGTGGTAGCAGATCTCAAAGATTTCCCGGCTTTGGGATCGATGCAGTGGAACTAGCAGTCATCTTTCCACCATTCTAATTACAATCTCAGGCCATATGCCCTTGTTTTCCACATTTGAAACAGGCTCCTGACACGCAGTAACAAACTCCACGGTGCTTTCTGCTACAAATATTGCACATGGGAGCTGTGTCTCGAGAAGAATTTGAAGTATTTGAGGAGCCCGTATTTTGCTTTTTCAAAAATTTCTTCTTTGAGAAGAAGCCTTGCCTTTTGTTACTTTTCCAGTCAGTTGTTGACTTAGTCTATCTAGCTATGTTAGCCTCTGATATGATGGCCCTGTCTAGCACCTCAATGTAGGTCTCTAGCTTCAAGACATTCACTCTTTCTAAAATGTCGCTTCGAAGCCCACCTTCAAAATGCCTTTCCTTCTTATAGTCCATATCAATCACGTGTGGTGCAAACCTGGCCAATTCAGTGAATTTGGCCTTATACTCAGCTACAGTCATACTGTCTTACTTAAGTTCCATGAACTCTGCCACTTTCCTGTCCCGAACACACTGCGGGAAGTACTTGTCGTAGAAAATTTCCAAAAATTTCACCCAATCAACATCCCTGTGATATTCTCATATTAACATCCACCATCTTCTTGCCTCGTCTTCTAGCATAAAAGTGGCTAGAAGCACTTTCTGTGTCTCCAAGCAAGGGAACACTTCAAACAATTTCTCAATGCCAAGAACCCATGCTTCGGCTTTCAACGGGTCTAATCCACCATGGAACTGAGGTGGTTTCATTTTCTTGAATTCTTTGGTGAGAGCTATTATCCAATCATCATTCTGATTATCTGGCACAGGTGGTGCCAGAGGTGGAGGTGGAGGTGGAAGATGTGGCTACTACCACTGTTGTTGCCTCAATGTCTCTGCCATTTCCTGAATCAGTCTTTCCATTCTATCCAGTCTGGCTGTAGAAGATTCCTCTATCTCATCACCTCTTGTTCTTGCCATCTGATTACACTTGCATTATACTTTATACAAAAGATACATAGGTATGCATATACTTAAGAGCATACATAATCAAATAATTTGGAACGCAAGTAGTTCACAAACTTATAACACATAGTTGTTCACATTTAACAGTTAAACATATTTTTGATGCATTCAGATTCATACATATCACATGAATGCATCCTAGATCTCTTCTAGATGCTTGTTGCTCTTTTGGACACGTGTGTGAGTTATTAACTCGTGCTCTGATACCACTCTGTCATGACCCAAACCCGCCCCCAAGGGTTAAGGACATAACCGGCCAGTAATCATGAGATTACCTATGACCTCAGACCAAACCGAACGTATTTTAACAGAGTTAATGGGGGCTATACGGAAGCAATTAAAAACTTTGTCCATAGAGCTGTGCTTACTTGGCACATCATAACAAACCATACATATGCACATTAATAACTCACATCAAAATACGAACTATACAAAACACTATACATACAGGATCATAAGTCAACCCATCAAAACTGTAGACAACAGATGTAAAGGCTTCGCCAACATGACATAATATAAATACATAACAAAATGGCGAAGATGGGTCTCGTGCGTGAGACACAAGGGCTGACTCTTCAAAAACCTTTGTTGTTCCACACAGAGTTCACTGGGGCTGGGTTTGGACTTCTCTGGGCTCACCTACAAACACATGAATGAGCGTGAGCGATAGCCCAGTGAATAATATCAATTACAGAAGTTATACAAATGATATGTAGAACAACATGCTTCAAACGGCGTTGGGCCCAATTCATATTTCTATTTAACATATATACACAATTCAGGTTAAGTGACTGCGGTTCCAAACAAACTGGCCTTTGGCCCATTAAAACTTTCATTTGTGTCAAAACGGCCTTTGGCCCATTCAGAAGACAAACTAGCCTTTGGCCCATTCATTCGTTCATGTCAAAATGGCCTCCGACCCATTTATTCATGTCAAAACGGCCTCTGGCCCATTTATTCTTGTCAAAACAGCCTCTGGCCCATTCATTCCTATCAAAACGGCCTCTGGCCCATTCATTCTTGTCAAAACGGCCTCTGACCCATTCTTTCATTCATATCAAACATTTGTCCATAATTCAAACTGGCAAACTTATAAGGCTTATAAGGAAATAAGCAATTGGACAAACGACAAGTTTCAAATATCGATATTACTCACAGTGATTAGTTGGTTGGTTTGCCCTGAAACTCGACCCTATACATTCCATGAACACAAAAGGGTCACAAACAATTCGATCCGTTCTAAATTCACATTTTCCTCTTTAGGCTTCATTCTTATCTCTTTAACTCAATTACAATGCTCAATGCATGCCTAAGAGTGCTTTGAAGTGAAAGAGGACGGAAAACGAAACTCATAGTGCATTTTCCAAAATTTCAGAAAACAGGGTCCCCGCTCGAGCGGACCCTTGAGGCCTGCAAAAATACTGGTTATGCGAAATTTATGCTCGAGCGTTAATTTTGGCGCTCGAGCGGAAGGCCTCACTACATGGCTCCCCGCTCGAGCGTGATTTCCTCCGCTCGAGCGAACGCCATGTCTGCAAAAATATGTTGGGAGCTCGTATTTTACGCTCGATCGGCGGATTCCCCGCTCGAGCGGACACCGTGAATTCTGGGTTTTCCAGAATGTGTTCTTGAGCTCAAATCCAACCTTCCAAGGTTCAACACCCATAAATTTGGTTCCAAAACATGCAAACACATTATATAATATGAGCATATAAGCAAGGTGGGGTTGATTGCTCAAAATCATGGTCCAATTCATCCAAATTAATCCACATTTCATTGTAAACTCAAGGCTCATACATTCAAACTTTACACAAGCTTTATATCTTCCATAATCAAACACGCATGTCAATTTTTGACCTCATTTCCATTTCAAATAGCACTAATGATGCTCATAAACATGAAAATCAACAAAACCATGCTTGCATGTATACTTCAATGTTCAATTCTTCACAATTCACACATTACATGCTAGATTATGCAATTTCATAGTAATTATATAGATGCATGCATACATTGACCTTCAATTCAACATAAACAACTCAATTCCACTTCAATCCTTACTCTTGATCATTAATCAACTTTGAATACACAAAATTACACATTAAACTCGTGGATTCACTTACCTAGAGGCTCAATTCTTCCAATCTATAGCAAATTCTTGAGTAACCTTCCAAAATCTCCAAGCCTCAAGACCAAAACTTCAATCTCCTACACTCTCTCTCTCTCTAAGCCGACCCTCTCTTCTTTTCTTAGAGTTTATGATCAGTCAAAATGAAGCTAAGGAGAGAAATTGAGTGTATAAAGGCCCCCACTCAATCCCTTATTTTATTATAAAACAATTGGGCACTTAATTCATTAATTTAATCTAATTAATTTAATCCAAATCAGTTTCCAATTAAATTTCATCGTAGGCTCTAAAAATTACGCCAATCACAATGGCGTAGTCAATTTCGGGTTCCGTGGCCGATAAGGCCTTCAATTAATTTCCAAAGCAGATAATCAAACAGATATTCGTACGGTGAACAGATAGAAATTCAAAACCACATATTTTCACATAATGGCACACAAAACCACATTAAACACATAATCGTGCTGATATTAAGGACTAATTAACATATTGCGGAACAGGGATATCACAGTATGGGTATTGATCAAGAGAAGTAGGTTTGCTCAAAGGTTACTTGTAGAGAAAGAAGGAGCTCTTAATGTGTGTATATGTTCTTTAGAAATTTTCTAATCCTCAAAACAAAGGTGTAACCTCATATTTATAGAATTTGAGCAAAACAAGTCGAAAATATTTTCAAAAATAGACAACTGGCGAGCTCGCGCCCATAACAGTGTGTATTGCCAGCGAGGCACGACTGGGCCCAAATAGCCACGACCGGCTCCCAATGGGCCACGGTCGAGCCCTAAAGTACTTCCCTGTTTCTCTATTTTAAGGTCAGTGTAGGGCAACACAAGGTTCAAAAATAAAATTCAGGGGTGCAATGAGTGTAGACATGAAAGGTTTAGGATTATTTCGAGAGCCTGACCTTGGTTGAGACATCGAATTTCGCACAATAATTTTTCATAATTGAGTGTGCTGGACCAAGCGCACAACTCTTACGGGTGGTCAAAAATGGGATGTCTACAGTTGCCCCTCTTTGACAGAGCTCGAAGTCATGAAATGACGTAAGTGAATGTCAAACCCCAGAGACGACCCATTTGACACGGCCGCAAGACTTGGGCAAGAAAATTAACCAAAACACAAATACCAAAGGTTAAACCAAAAGGCTACCTACGTATCCCTTGCAAGGAATCAAACCAGCGCAGTTCAAGGGCAAAATGCAAAATGCTATGCAGAAAACATAACTTATGATCATGCAATGAAACATTCATATGTACGAACGATGAAGCAATACAACGAGAATACAACATTTGAACAAAAGCATAAATTTTATTAAAATAACCTAAGCCGTGTCTCATATGGAAAGTAAATAAAAAAATGCCTCACAGGAAGGACAAAGAAAGCACAAACCAAAATACATCTCATGTAGATAGGATGTAAGAAAATACAAACCTGACTACACCTCACGTAGGAAGGGTGAAAAAGATACAAGCCAGACTACGTTGCACATAGAGAGGGCAGAGGGTGGTGTGAACTCCAAGCGCAACTAACGTTTTAACCGGGGTAAACAATCCTAACGCGTCGCACGTGAGAGGAGAAAAGGTGGTGTGAACAAACAGGTGCACCAGCTATTTTTAACCAAGGGTAAACAATCCTAATGCATCATAGGCGAGAGGAGGAGAGGTGGTGTGAACAAATAGACGCACCTGCTATTTTTAACCAAGGTAACAATCCTAATGCGTCGCATTCGAGAGCATGAAATGTGGTGTGAACAAACAGGAGCATATGTTGTTTTTAACCGAGGTAAACAATCCTAATGCGTCGCACACGAGAGGAGGAAAGGTGGTGTGAACAAATAGGTTCACTTGCTGTTATTAACCGAGGTAAACAATCCTAATGCGTCACACGCAAGAGGAGGAAAGGTGGTGTGAACAAATAGGTGCACTTGTTATTTTTAACCAAGGTAAACAATCATAACGCGTCGCACGCGAGAGGAGAAAAGGTGGTGTGAACAAACAAGCACACCTACTGTTTTTAACCGAGGTAACAATCCTAATGCATTGTGCGCGAGAGGAGGAAAGGTGGGATCGATAAAAGGGAAAACAGTTCAACACTTGACAGAGCGAGATTGGAAGGCCTCGAAAAATAAAGCCCGCCAAGATAGCCTAATTCAAGGTGCAAAATTAAAACGTGAACCAAGGTACAAAATGTAAACACAAAGTTAGGTACAAAACATAAACATGAATTTTAATGAAGCTTTCAAGTGTAAATTTTAACAAACTGATCAAAGATATAAAATCAAAATAATCAAAACGATGCTTGAACAAGTTTCCGTGAACAAAACAACACAAAAGGAGCAAATCCCTCTCCTTTTCTATTTTTCTCTTCTTAGTTTTGCTTTTTTTTTTCCCTCTCTCTTTTTACTATTTTTCTCATTTTCCTCTTTTCTGTTTGCTTTTGCCTTTTTTTGTTTTTTTGTTTTTTTTTTTGTTTCTTGCTCCTTTCTTCAAATCCAGAACAAAACCCAATATTGAAACAAACAAAACAAAATAACCAGGAAAAAAAAAAACAACAACAACGACAACAAAATAATAATAAAATAAAACAAAAACCTGGGTTGCATTTGGGGCCAGCCGGACCTAAATGAGGCACGACCAAGCCTCGATGGCAACTAGGGGCAGATCAGTAAAAGCACGGCTGTGGTTGCTTTAAATCAAACCCAAACCTCATTTCCATCCACACCCACAGACGAAACTCCCTCTCCCCTCTCTCTAACCTCCCTCTCTCTCTAGATTTCCCCTTTTCTAGAGTTACCCAACAATCCTTGCAAATTTTTTTCCTTAAAACCCTTTCAAATCTCTATGTTTTAAATCGAACAAAATTTGATTTGGTGGAGTTTTGGGATTTCTCTTGGCTTTTCTCACATTTACCCACACTTTTTCTCTCCCCCTTTGATTTTTCATTCTCTATTTGTTTTCTCTCTCCTAGGGTTTTGGTTTTTTTGAATTTTCACTCAATCTCACTTACCTCTTCACTTTTTTGCACATTTTCTCAGTTTTCCTCATTTTTCCCTATGGCTAGTGATGAGGTTCCCATTCTTGACCTTGTTGTGGGTATTGGCACTGCCTTAGGTGCATATATCGAGGCTGAGGATGTTTTTGCGTTGCTTTCCCTTGCCGATAGGCCATTCGACTCGGCCACCTACCAACCGCATACACATGCTCTGACCCCAGGTGGTATCTTGATATTTGAGGGCCTTATCCCAGGGATAGATGAGGACTTTTTGTTGCAAGAGCATGCGGAGCATTTGTCTGCTGACACCTATACGGTAAACAATCTTTTCTTTGCTTACTGTTTTTGTGCACGGTTTGAATATTGTAAACAAATTATCTTCCCTTAATATAAGGCACATATTTATAACATTCTTAACCTATAGGTGATAGCCCAGAGAATAGGTGGCTATGGATCCATATCAGGCCCCCGGCACTGGAATGAGAGGCTTCCCATGGAGGTCCGCAGACTAGTTGATGCTGCTGGCTTTGGGCATTTCTGTTCAGGGCTCATACAGATGAGGGCTGAGCCACTACTTTTATGGGGCCCTAGTGGAGAGATGGTGGGACACAACAGACTCATTCCACTTCTCATCAATCGGGGAGCTGACCCTGACTCCATATGACTTTTCGATGCTCACTGGCCTGCGGGTAAGGGTAGACAGCCCGATCCCATTTGATCATGATATGACGCAGTGGAGAGCCATACAACGCCAGCTCCTCGGGGTGATTCCAGACACTACTGGCCACAGAATGGTGCGATATAGCTAGTTCTTTGATCACTTCTCCGACATTCAGCCAGTCATTCCAGATGAGGTCACTTAATACACCTGTGGCTTCCTTATGTATCTCCTCGGTACTACCCTGTTTGCGAACAAGGAGACTATTGTGGGGCTATATCTCCTGGGAGCACTAGTGCACCTACCATAGAGTATGACTGGAGTGGCGGTGGCTTAGCCACCCTGTACTGCTACATGAGCTCCGTATCCCGCCGCAAGGCGGATTCACTTGGTGGCTACTGGCGGGTTTGGGAGGTACATCTCATACTTATTTATGTTCAATTTTGCATGTTGTTTAACTTTGCATTTCATTTTCTGTATCTTCTGCTCATTTACTTTATCCATGCCTTTCTGCTTGTAGCTATGGGTTTACACATACTTCACCTCTTTGGCTTTGGTCCCAGTGAGGCCAATTGAGTTGTCAGTATCTCTCTCCTGGTACTACAACTCCCGATTTGAGTGACGCTACCGCGTGGACCAAGACTTCTCTCACTTTTGCTATTTCTTTGACACGATCACTATGGATTAGGTAACAAAATACTCAACTTTTAACTTTTACATACCGTGTGCATACCACATTGTTTCCATACTACACTGTTTCCATATTGCTATTTCCATACTGTTGTACTGACATTCTCATACCGCACTGACATTCTTATACTACTCAGATCTTTGACATCTGACATTTGTTTCCACAGGTTGACTGGCACCCCTGGACAGGTATCCCTCAGGCAGCGAGGGCGACCTATGTTGCTGTATGGCATGCCTCTACTATGAGGATTTTGTTTGATGGTCCCTTCGACTGAGCTTATTACTTGGATGAGAGATTCATCTACCAGGCGTGGGGCATCGCTGATACTGACATCCTACATCCTTCTCCTCCAGGCATGAGGGCAGTCGATGATCTCTACAACGGACCTTAGGTTGACTTCCTTATGCTGGGGGAGGATGGTGACCGATACCACGAGCCCGACGACTTTAGTGCCTTATTACATGCTCAGGTGATAAAGCCTCTTACCCTGGGCGTGGTCCGTGCTGTTCCTGAGGTTGCTGCTGCTGCTGCCACTGGAGGAGTTCTCACTGCAGCTCCTGATCTTGGGCTTCCTGTGATTCCTACCGAGGTCGTGTACATGCGATCGAATGGAGTGATCGAGCAGATCCCTCTTGAGGATATCAAGGAGAGGGACTGTAGGCTAGTGCTGGCTCCCAACATTGAGCAAGTATACACTACTTTATACTTCTGCCCATTATACTTTTTTTTCCTGCTCTCTGTTATTCTGTTCTCTTTGTTCAATGTGCTCTATTATTTGGTTCTCAATTCAAATGCTCTCTCTCTCTCTTGCAAGTACTTGTGGCATATGCTGGCGACCTTCTCCGGACGATTGACAGACTGTTGCTCATGGTACGAAGGAGACAGATCTTTCTGACCGGTCACGGGATTGAGGTACTTCTTCATTTATAGTCCACTTGTGCTACAATTGCCGCCATCTTTCTATTCTGTTGAGTCTATACTGATATTGGTGTTATTTTTAGCTTGAGCCGGTGCCACCTACACTTGCAGGACCTTCTCTAGCTAGGAGATGGAGACGGGGACTAGTGAAGGGCAGAGGAAAAACTGACCACGAGAGAGGCAAAGTGAGGCAACGCTAACCTCCTAAGGAGTCTTTCAAGGAGTATACGACCTCTAAGAAGGAAGGGGAGGTGGTCGACATATAGTCTAGCAGTCCCAGTACTGATAGTGGTGCACCTCCTCCATAGCCGATGAGGAAGAGAGCGATGATGGGTTACTGATTTTTGCTTTTTCTTTTGCTTTGTAGTTAGGAACTATAGCTTCAGATAGACCTATGTATATTGTTTTTGAAAACTTTTCTTTTGTTTTTGGTCTTTGTAAATAATGATTAGGGTTCTATCCATTAGTTTATGAAAAAGACAAATTTTTGCAGTGATCCTTTCACATGATATGTAATGAATGAATAGTGCTTGTATGATACTCTTGTATAAGACTGCTATCAACTATGAATGCTTGCTCTTGAATTGATGCTTGAATCGGATAATAACATACAACTGTAGATAGCCCCGAACTCGCTCCGTGTGCCCCCATTTTTAGAGAGGGCGCGAATTGGGTTCTAGCTACTACAGTTCGGACTCCTGTCACGGTATTGAATCTAATCTTACAAAGTGCAATGTAAGACTGATAAATCACCAAAGAGTCCAAATCCGGAAATTGGTTTTGAAAAATCAATTTTGAATCAAAAAGCGCCAAACATGGACTGCTTTGCCAGATTTTAGAGTTGCCACCTAAATATTTTGTTTTGGAAAATTCAGGAAACCCTGACTCGTGCCTAAGGCCACGTGTCTGTCATCACCAAAGTTTCCTTGGCTCGGGAACTTGGGTACGAGAGGGGAAGGTCCTAAAATGAGCACCCCCGCTCGCCCGATCGAAGATTGGCCTCTACTAACATGATATGTTGTTTTTGAAAACACACGTGTTCTTATTCTGGTTTATATGCTAACGTACTATGTGATGCGCACAATATACAAGTATAGACTCAATCACTCAATTTGGAACAAAACATCTCATGTTTGTTTTTCGAAAATGGTTTGAAAGTGCTACTCGCAAGTAGGCTAAAGCGTGGATTTGCCACCCTCAAGTGGGCTTAAAACAACGTGATTTTGCCACTCTGCAAAGTGGGCTTAAAACTCACATTTTGATGAATTGTCCCAATTCAAGCAATAAAGCCTTCATCCACAGGCATTCATGCAGTTATAGCAGTTAAGCAAATAGTCTCATGGAAAGCATGCTAACATGGCAATCACTTACACACATGCAGTATGCTAAAGCGTAAACACTTACAGTGTACTCTGAGCCAAAACAAAAAGCTAGTTAGAAAGCAATGCATGCTCCTAACTATGTTAACAATGCCTAATGCAACACATGCAAAAATGCAACTAAATAGGCTCGGCTATCTAATATGGCATATGAATGCAACACTTTGATACATGTATTCAAATAGGTATTGAAATACAATGCAGTTTGAATGATGCACGAGTCTGGTGCATGCATGACAAATGAATGATGCATGCATGCAAGCATAAGGTATGCTAATTGAAATATGCCCTAAACTAACCATCAAAAGTTGATAAGTAAAAGGGAGAAAGAAATGGGGTTGGAAGACATGCACACATGCATGCACCCTTATTACAGCATTTGCCCTCTCGACGGAGGGCTCGAATAAACAAGCTAAGCTAAGCTACTTATTACAAATCAACTATTTAACTATGCTATTCTAGCTAATTAATTACAACACAATTGAATAACTAGCTAATCTAAGCTAATTAGAGCAACTTAAATTAATTAACTATCTAAGCTAATTAATTACAACACATTGCATGAATGAAATAGCTAACTTATTCTAAGTTAACAAAAATGATTAAATGGCCTCGAGGATGAGGGACATGCATGCTCGGTTGGCCTCCTCCCGAAAATCCATTGCTATGCCGTCAATTGCCTCTGTTTGCATTTGCCTTGATTCCTGAACACCGAACCAATCTCTAGGCTGTTTCTGCTCTAGAACCATAATAACTTTGGACCACCTCTGAGCCTGAGAACTATCGGCCACTTAAGGAGGTTGTAGGCCACTTAAAGTGGTCGGTCGACCACTTCCTATGGCCGGTCAGCTACTTGCTCTGGCCAGTCAGCCACGTGCTTCTGCATGCTCCAATTTTGCTGCAAACAAAGTACAAAAGGGGCAAAGCAAGGTATTTGCAGGGTGTGTGTGTACAACCACCCTCCTTATCATTTCTCAAGCTCAAAGGAGTGTGGTACTCCACTCTCGGGCCACCAACCAAGCATCGCAATGCACGATGGATGAGAAGCCAAGTTTGTACAAGTCAATGAATGCACAAATAGACTCGGTGGACCTCCACCATATCATGAATGATCAAGGGCGCTGGCGACTAAGAAATGAGGCACGTTTCATCACTTTGAGTATGAAATGCCCCTTGTTTCTCATGTTTGGATTAACGTCCGATCCAAACACATGCAATGCAACTCAAACATGTTATCTTGGCATGTATTACTTTGATTCATTTTGTTTGCTCGTTTTAGATTACCAATCCATCCTTTAATTGGTTAAGTCCAAAAGTGAGAAATCCTCTAATTGGAAAGATGGTCCAAGCCACAAGCGTCTTGAGCATGAAAGAAGCATCATGCCGTTGGTTAGTAGAAACCCTCAAGAGAAGGCTAAAACCATTAGGCATGAACGCCTCAATTTCGTGCTCAAACCAACAAAGGGCTTAAGACCACTTTCAAAGTGATACAACAAATGAAAGATGGCATGCAATGGCGCATATTCCAGCACTGAAATAGGATGCTAAATGATATCAAAGCATGAAAATGAGGCATGCAAGACATGCTTGGAGTCGAAGGCATCGAAACTAGCAAAGAGTATAGCACTATAGGCATACAATATCAAGCCTAAACGACCAAACCAACCCCAGAAAGAGGTTAAACATGCCAAAACAGTGGCTGAAACATGCTAAGATCAAGACATAGAACGCAAGGAAAACATGCTCATTTGATGGCTCGCAAACAAGGCATGAAGACTCAACTCTCAAACACAATGAAAGAGTGATAAATGTGAGAGTGTGGCCATGACATATGTTCTGAAATTACATGACAAGTGATGCCATATCATGCAAACATCACAAATAAGGCATGCTAGGGGCCTCAAAACACAAGACTAGCAAAGCCAATTACACTATAGCCCTACAAGGCAAGCCATACATGACCAAGACCACTTGGAATAGAGTTTAAGAATGCTAAATCAAGGCCAAAAGCATGCTGAAATAGAGCTAAAACAAGCTAGAACAATAGGCCAAAACACTAAGCATGCAAGGCTAATGAGCGAGATTGCACTACAAGTACAAAGACCAAGCAAGAGGTGACCCAACCAATCAAATCAAAGTTAAAGCATGTTAAATAATGGCCAAAAACATGCTGGAGTAGAGCCAATACATGCTAAAATTATAGGCTAAGACATGAAGCATGTTAGGCTAGCAAGTAGGATTACACTACAAGTGTATGAAGCATGCAAGAGGTAACCAAACCAGCCAAAATCAGAGTTAAAACATGGAAAATTAGTGGCAAAAACATGCTTAAACCAAGCTTCAAAAGGGTAGAAAAGCATGCTCATTTGTTAGGCCATCAACACATGCAAACAAAACAAGGAGGGGAGGCCAACCCCTCCTACTTTAGACCTCAAAACATGGTTTCCACCACTAAAATACCTCTGATTTTCAGTGGTAAAAAGGCCCAAAAATTTGGATTTGAAGGTGGTGAGAAGTTGCACAAAAGGCCTCACATGCCAAGGAACAAAAAGAGAGAACAACCCCCAAACTCACCAAGCCTTAAACTACCATTTTTACACCTTAAAAACAGAGTTTTTGACAGTCCAAAACCAGCCCCAAAATAGTCCAAAACAATGGAAAAAGGATGGTGAAGCAAGTGTGCAAAACAAGTAAAAAAGTGGAGAGTTATACCTCTTGAAGTCAAGCACACTTTAGAGTAACAAAACCAAGTTAAACCAAGCCAAAATCCTCCTCTAGAGCTTCAAGAAGGTCCAAAGTTATCTCAGCCCAAATATGGTCAAGTTTGGTTAAGGATGCCTTGGCAAACTAGTTGTGTATCTCTATTTCTATGCACACCTCTACTTGTATGCACAAAGGGGCAAGAGAGAGAGAATTCTAGAGAGAGGATTTTTTTAGAGAGAGAGGCTCCCAAAATTCTAACCCTTGCCAAAATGAGAGAAAGCTTCCATATATAGGAATTCAAGAGCTTTGGGTTGGAAATATCTCAATTCAGAAATATATGGGACAGTCTGGAATAGCTGGAGCAAAATATTTGCAATTTCAGAGCTTTCTGGGCACAAGTGCCCAACCGGCCACCTTAAGTGGCTGACCGGCTACCTTAAGTGGCTGACAAGAACCATTTTTGGATGACATGTGGCCGACACACTCGCACAGTGGCCGACAGCAAAAACTAGCCCCAGGCCCCGACTTCAACTAGGCATAGATCCTTCATCTAGAGTCTTTTTTAGGTGGTTCTTGAGTCTAAATTGTATCCCCAGAAGTCCTCTTTCCAATGGTCATAGCCTCACATGAAAATTCCAAGTGTGCTAAGAGATATCCATCTTTTAGTGAAGACTGCTCAATTTCGGTCCAACCAGATTGATGCCCAACTTCAACCAACCATATCTCCCCCATTCGGACTCGGCTTTAGGAGATTCTTGAGTGTAAAATGATGCCCCATATGTCCTCTTTCCAATGGTGGTGGCCTGATAGCTGAAATCAAAGTATACAAAAGGATAGGCCTGTTTTAGCGAGGGCTGCTCGACTCTCTCTCTCTCTTAACGGTTCATGCCCATCTTCCTCCCCAACTTGGTTTTTTCTTTCCTCTCCTCTTTTCTTCAACTCCAAACCTGTAAACAAGATGTTTTGAAAGATTTTTTCAAAGATTTCACCTCTCCTTCATTTATTCCACTTTGTCCTTGCTCGGTTTACCGAAAAGCGCAACATTTAACAAAATGCGAGCCTCGTAACATCATAGGAACTTTTCAAAAATATTTTGAAAGAGAGGGTTTTGAAATCTAAAAATCATTTTGGTCAAAATGGTTTTGGTCCAAAATGGGGTGTAAGGTTTGGATTTGACGCTCCCCTTGCCAAAGAAATCAAACCTTTGCGCTGCATAACTTTCACCACCAAATTAACTATCAGTAGTGCCCAAGTCTTAAGGGCGGTCAAAAATGTGGTGTCTACAACAACCAGTCAACATAAAAGAATACAACTCAATAACACGAAAACGAAATGAAAATAACTCGAAAATACTAAAAGCACTTGGTATAAATAAAACAAAACCCAAAATAAAGCCAAAGTACACTGAAGCAAAGGCCAACACGTTTTTGCAACTGTACTGAACTAGGCCAACATTTAGACCCGACCGGGTCCAAATAGGCACGGCCGGGCTTCAATACGGCACAACTAGGCCCAAAAGTGATGTTGGTCAGTGTTGTATAGCTGTCATCCACAACCCCTTCTCAAACTCTATAAATGGTGCTCCCATGCTATTTTTCTTGCAGAATATTAAGTCCTTGGTATTTTTCTCTCACGATGGAGACTCCTCTCAACACTAGGCTCCGAAACTGGATAGCCATTTTGGACGGCTCAGAAAAGGTGAAATTTCGCGATTTCGGCCTAAACGCTCTTTTTCCTTTGAGCCGCACTCCACTTTGCTTTCCATTCCTCCATGGCGCAGCTCAATGCTGGAACCCCATTACACATGTATTCCACTTCGACGCCCAAGAACTGTGCCCGTCACTTGAAGAGTTTCAAGCATTAATGGAATCCTGATGCGATGAGGAAATTATGCCGCAGCCCCGTTTTGGCCATGCCCTGGCTTTAGGACAGATGTGTGGACTTACATTGCACGAAGCTCGAGCTTTAGAGCATGATGGGGAGCTAGATATACCCTGTTTCATCCATCATTTCTCTGACATCGGAGATCGAGGTGACCTTCTCTGGCGAAACTTCCGGCAACATGGCCTCTGTTTATGCATTCTTGCACATTTTCCTCTTGCCCCAAGGTATGGCGGAGCTAGCATCCGGTTGATCGAAGTGGCCCAGTGTTTGAAAGAGGGTAAGAGTTGTTATTGGTTTGGCCCTGGCCGAGACCCTAATGGGTTTAGACACTTTTCATCAGCGAGAGACCACCAGGTTTGCGGGGAGTCCGTTACTTCTCCAGGTATTGTTTCCCATCCTTTCTTATATAAGATTTTTCACATCACTCAACACTCATTCTTTGTTTTCTCTCAAAACCCTTTTCTTTCATTTTCTCTCAACGTACATCTCTCTATTCTTTAATCTCTCTTATTTTTCTTCCCTTTCTAGGTATGGCTCATGGATAAGCTGAAAGTGGTGGACCCTTGCCCTGAGTACCAATTACTAGTGGACTTCCCCTCGAAGGGGTTGTGGTGCAACTAGATGTGCAACAGATCTGTAGCTGACATTGCTTGGCGGTACCCCTGGCTTAACCTGACTGAGATGAGCTACAACATGGCTCGGCAGTCGGGTATTTAGTTGATTGGCCTCACGCACTGCGTGTTCTATTTCTCTTTCCACTTCAGATGCTAGTTTGGATATGATCAAATTCGTCCAGATGAGGAGGTGGAATACCTAGCTTCTTTTCCTATTCGTGGTTCACACTTGCCTCGATACCTTACTTCTTGAAGGATGAGGGAGATTTTGGCCCTTGCCCCTAGCTTCAATTACGCCCTTTCTGGCGAGTGTTTAGCTGGGCTTGAGGATGAAGAACAAGTTGGGCCATCTCTAGCTACGGAAACTTCCACGACTGCAAGCAGAAGACATAGAGCTACCTGACTTGGCCGTGCCCTTAGTTTTACTACTTTGATCTTTCTTTTCAAGTTTTATGATGTAAAAGCAACTTTAATTTAAATCAGAGAGTTGGAGAATGTACTTGTGTTGAAATCAATAAAATTAAAGTTGTGAGTACTGAAAATTTTCCTTTTGGTCCCAAAATGATCCACATGGTAAAAGGTAAATTTTGAGAAAAATCAATTCATTAAAACTTTTCAAACGGTTTTCGAAAACAATCACTACTTGACACACATGAATTCAGTCCTTAAGACGTACAACCCCAAATCAGAAGATCACAACCGCTTCCAAATTCATCCACCATTACTGCTTTGCATTGTACATCGGTTCTTTTACCCATAATGAAGATCGTGGCCGGGCCAACAGATAATGAACAAAGATGACCTGATCAGGCAAATGGACAGGATAGTTGAGTTGGGGATGGTTACAGCCGAACTTCAGGACGAAGTTGCCTACATATCCCAAAGATGGGAATTAGGCCTTACGTAGTTTAGTACAGGTTCACTCGAGTATTAACTCTCCCTTTTGGCGCTCTAACTTTTGCCAAAGTCGCCCTTTAGGGTTTTCAATCTTGCGAGCTTAGTTTTTTTTTTATTTCTAATTTTTCATGCTCTAACTTTTTCCTAGGTCGCCCTTTCGGGTTTTCAGCCTAGCGAGCCTCTTAGGGGTAATATTTCTTCAACTTGTCCATGTCGATCGACTGTGAAAATTCCAAGCCATCTAAATCCAGGAAAATAATTGCCCCTCCTGACCAGATTGACTTGATGATATAAGGACTAGTCCAATTGGGTCTGAACTTGCCCCTAGGGTCATGGATGGGAGCTCAGTTATCTTTTAGCACCATATCTCCTTCTTCGAGATTCCTAGACTTAACCTTCTTATTAAAAGCCTTGGCAATTCTACGCTAGTAGCCTTGAACATGATACAACACCCGCAGTCTTCTTTCATTAAACAACATCAACTCCTCGAATCTGCTATGTTGCCAATCCACCTTTACTATCTAACACTTAGCCATAATTCGCAGCGATGGCATTTCAATTTCAATTGGTAGAATGGCCTCTATCCCATATACTAACAAATAGGAGGTTACCCCAGTAGATGTTCGGATTGACATTTTGTAGCCCCAGACCGCAAACAGCAGTTTATCTGGCCAATCCCTGTATGTTTCCACCATCTTCTGCAAGATGTTCTTGATATTCTTATTGGCGGCTTCAACAACTCCATTAGTCTGTGGTCTGTATATGGATGACTTGTGAAAAGCCACGTTGTAATTCTCGAGCAGATCCACCACTTCTTTCTTGAAGTGCGAGCCATTATTTGAGATGATTTCATTTAGAACTCCATACCGGCAGATGATATTGTTTTTGATAAACTTGGCCACATGTGATGCCTTCAACACTGCATAGGACTAAGCTTTCACCCATTTCGTAAAATAGTCAATCGTTACCAGGATGAACTCATGTTCATTAGACCCTTTTGGCTAGACTGCACCAATAACATTAATTCACTAGACTGTGAAAGACCATGGCGAAGTCATATTGTACAGTTTTGACAACGAGATATTCACGCAATTGGTATGGATCTGACATTTGTAGCATCGCCATACGAAACCAATACAATCTTCCTCTATAGTGGACTAGTAATAGCCTTGTCTAAGGATCTTTCGGGCTAGCATCACACTATTCATTTGTGCCCCGCATTCTCCTCCGTGGATAGCCTCCATAAGGCGCTTCGATTCCTCTTTCTCCACACACAGTTTATGCATTCCCAGATGATCTCTTTTATACAGCTTACCCCTGCAGATGATGAACTGAACCGCCAGACGTCGTATGCCCCGTCTGTCTTTGGCATTTGCCCCTAGTGGATACGTCTCCTTTTCTAGGAAGTTCCAAATATTGTAATACTAGGGTTTTTTTTATCTTGCACTTCATCTATCGCGGCAATGGTTTCATAGGCCGGCGTGTATTTTTATTCGATAATTATCAAACGCATCTAAACTCCAGGTGGGATGTCTACCATAGAAGCTAGAATTGCTAAAGCATCGGCGAACCGGTTATTCTCCTTGAGCAAGTGTGTAAATGTTAGTTTTTCAAACCTCGGAATTAGCATATCCAGGGTCTAATGGTAAACTTTCATCTTTTCTTCTTTGACTTGCCAGTCTCCGTTCGCTTGAGAAACAACGAAGTTCGAGTTTCCAATGACGTCTAACCTTATTGCCCCTAGTTCTAGGGTAGCTTCTAAATCAGCGATACACGCTTCATATTCTGCCTCATTGTTGGATACTTGGAACCGGAGTTTGAAGGCTAAGGATATATGGGAATCATCGAGTGCTATCAGTAATAGACCTATCCCATAACCATATTGATTAGACGCCCCATCAAAATACATCATCCATGTTTCCTCTTCCACTTGCAGAATGTCTTCATCTAGGAACAAGTATTCTACTGCCTCATCTCCTTCTACCGGGTGCTCCGCCAGGAATTCCGTTACAACTCTTCCCTTGACCGACTTGCAGGTGACATATTTGAGATCAAATTCGGATAGAAGAAGCAACCAAAGAGCTAGCCTAACCATAAGCACCAGTTTCTCAAAGAGATATTTAATAGGATCCAATCTCGAAGCCAGAATTACAGTGTAAGCTAACAAGTAGTGCCTCAACTTCCTAGTAGCCCATAACAAGGCTTGGCAAGCTTTCTCTAAAGGAGTGTAGCGGGTCTCATAATCCAGCATCTTCTTGCTAAGTAGTAGATGGCCTTCTCCGCCCATCTTCAGATTCCTGAGCGACCATGCACCCCATGGTTGAGTTTGTCACTGACAAGTACAAAATTAGAGGCTTTCCCGGCTCTGGTGGTGACAACACAAGTGGATTTCGGAGGTACTGCATAACCTGTTCAAAAGCAAATTGACAGCGATCGTCCCATTGGAACTTCTTTCCTTTCTTCAGGAGACCAAATAGTGGTTCACAAGTCAAGGTTAATTTAGTAATAAACCGTCTTATGAATTGCACTTTACCTAGGAAGCCGCACACCTCCTTTTCAGTCCTTGGTGGTGTCATTTCTAGGATGGCCTTGATTTTGGAAGGATTTACCTCAATTCCCCTCTGTGATTAAGAAACCCAGCATTTTTCCTGTTTTTACCCCCAAAGGTGCATTTCTGGGGGTTTAGCCTCAATCGGTACTCCCTGATCCATTGAAAGAATTTCGCCAGTGCGGTATAGTGGCCCTCTCAATCCTTAGACTTGACAATCATATCGTCCATGTACACCTCAACTTCTTTGTGGATCATATTGTGCAGAATGGTGGTTGCAGCCCTTTGATAAGTAGTTTCAGCATTCTTCAACCCAAATGGCATGCCTTGATAGCAGTAAGTGCCCAACGAAGTAGTGAAGGCAGTCTTTTCCCTATCCTTAGGTGCCATCAAAATCTAGTTATACCTGGAAAACCCATCCATAAATGAAAGCAATGCATGGCCTGCGGTGAAGTCTACCAACTCATCAATATGCGCCAATGGAAAATCGTCTTTCGAACTGGCTCTATTCAGATCCCAGAAGTTGACGTAGACTCTAATTCTACCATCATTCTTAGGAACTGGAACAATGTTAGCCAACCAGGTCAGATACTCAAACACTAGTAGGAAACCTACATCAATCTGCTTGGTGACCTCTTCCTTGATTTTCAGTGCCCAATCCGAATGAACTCTGTGTAGTTTCTGCTTGACTGCTCAGGCCTCAGGGTTAAGAGGGATTCGGTGCTATGTGATCTCAGGATCAATTCCAGGCATGTCTTCGTAGGACCACACAAAAACATCTTTGAAATTTTTTAATAAAGTGATTAAATACTCCCGTCCTCCAAAGACAATGTGGACCCGATCTGGACCAAGCGAGGGTCCTCCTCAGTATCCATGTTAATTGATACGATTTCATCTGTACAGGGCTTAACATGCCTCTCCTCCTCATGATCAACTAAATTTTTCAAAACCCGAGGAATTTCTTCCTCTTCGTTTAAGTCAAAATTTTGAAAATCAAGATTTGTACAAACCAAAGGCACAGAGAAGTAAGCAAAGTCTACTATATTCCCATTCAACAAGTCTAGATTCTCGGTTACAGTGGACTCAAAAGAGGAACTGAAAGATGACCTGGACAGGACTTTGGTATCCGGGTTACCACTCCTGGAAGTACCAGACTCAGAGGAACTCAAATCTGACTCCGACTCCATAGACTCAGTGGAATCAGATCTAGACTCACTATCTAATTCAGAACTGCTGATGATGCCTTGCTCAAACTTCAAAACCAGGCGTGGAGCCTCAGATGCATCCACGATGAGAATAGTGAAATTTGCTGTCGGTGTATCCCCAATCACTGAGATAGTAAAACTATCTCCCAAGTTGACAGACTCAGCTCCAGCAGTAGAACTCACCAGTAGGTCAACTAGCACTTTTCCCAGCAGCTCTTCCACTTCAATGTCCAGGTTTGCAGTCTCCCTTTCATTTGTGTTTGAGCTTAGGTCTGCCTGCCCATCCTTTTCTTTTGGTAAATGATGCTCGAAAAAGATCTCGAACCCTGGGTACCTTGTCTTTGTTTTCCAGTTATACCACGGCTCTGGAAATCCATAGAAGGGGAAATCTTGCCCTTGGCAGACAAAGCGTCCATTCCAGGTTCCCCGTATTGGTTTCTGAACTAACTCGTACTGCCTTCCAGCCCTCTTTGCTTGAATTCTTTCTTTTAACTCCTACCCCTTTGCTTGCCAATCTACAATAGTAGGTTGTATCCCAGCCCAGAAGCATGGGAGTTATGACTTATTTCTTTGGCAACAATACTTCCCTGCCTACCACTTCTACCTAGTCTTGATCCAGGCATATACCCTTGTTTGTTCATCATGTAAATTGACTAAGCGCTTACGTAATTCCCATCATCCTTTAGCATGATGGTCTAGACCAGCTGGGCCTCTTCCAGAGAGAAGCTAGAAAGGAACACGTCCTCTTCCCCATATATGATCTCCAATAATGGTGTGGTAGTTCCATAGGGAGGGTGGATCGCAGAATTGCGGTGCACGATGGCAATCCCATTTTTGAAGGTGTACTTCACTAGCTGGTGAACGGTTGATGACACAGCCCTCATCTGATGTAACTAGGGCCTTCCCAGTAGTAGATTGAAAGTGGCTGGGACATCCATTACATGGAATTCTACCTCATGTTTGGATGGGCCAATTAGTACTTGGCTTTTAAATGTCCCCATGATATCCCCGACTAGTATTGTCATAAGCCCAAATGACCTAAGTTGTGGTTGTAAAACCAGTCGACCTTAAACTGATAGCATAAGCAGTCCTCACTGGTCATATATTAATCGCTGATTTGGTATCTATTAGTACCACCAAAATCCACTTTTTTCGACTTTCCAGGGTTACATATAAGGGTCGGTTGTGGTTAGCACCCTCAGGTAGTAACTCCTTATCTGTAAAAGATATTATTGGCTTAACGTCCTCAAATGTAACCAATGATTCCAATTGGTCAGCAATAGTGTCGATAGGTAGTTTGGTCCAGTTCATTGCCTCTAGCAGGGCTTGCCTATGTTCCCGAGATGCCATTATCAGCCCCCAGATTGATATATCTGCCCGAATCTTTTTGAGCTGCTTTTAAGACGAGGTTTTCTTCAACATCCTTCCTTTTTGCTTTCTCAAGCTCTTTTTTGGAAGATTCCGGCTGATCTAAGGTCATAGGTTTGAAGTACCAACCACTCCGGGTCATGTAGTTAATCTCGTCGGTGTACCACGTATCATCAGGGGTCTCAACTATCTAGTCCTTATCAATGTACGCATAACTTAGGTCACTGTCTTCCCACCATTCTCCAGCGGTCATGGTCGTGCTATTCTCAAGTTCTATCTGGAGCATGTTCACGTCATGTCCCCCATCATCATACCAATCCTCTTCCACAACAGTCTTGGTTTTGGCATTCTAGTATTTCCTAAGCTTTCTTGGTATTCTCTTTCTGCCATTAGGCTCCCACTCAAGTTTTCTCGTATTTTGAGCAGTTACAGCTGTTGGCTTGGCCTCCACCTTCCCTTTGTCTTTCCCCTACTCCAGGGCTATCTTTCATTGTGTTTCTTCTATTCTTTCCCGTTGGAACTGTTTCAATTCTTGTTCCTTCTTGGTCAAAGGTGCAATCTCAACCTTGTTACTATTACCAACTTCCTCTTCTTTCTCGGTCTCTGCTATCTGTTTCTCCACATTAGACTCCTTTTCACTTAACCACCTGTTGCTTGTTTCTGGCTGACTCGGATCCCACCACCCCAACTGTATATTGCATGTATCCTCTTCTTCAAAGAAGTATAGGTTGTCTAGATCCTCTTCCAACTCAGCCAAGTCTTCTTCCAGTTCGGCCAAGTCATGATGGCCTTGTTCAGGCCAGGCATTCTGATGTTGCCCTAGCTCATCCTCCCCAATAGCATTGATACTAAGGCAATCTGATAGTACAACTACTGGCTTTGGCTGATCAATGGCTATGATGTATAAGTTGAGGTCATACTCTTCTGTGAGTGAGGCCCTTTCTCTATGACTTGGGTATCAGCCAACACTATCTATGGTGCATTCTCTTTCTTCTCTATCTTTGTTGCCGTCACAAGCTCAGGTCGGGTTTGCGGTGTTGTGTCCATCATGCACGTATTTGTGCCCTCTAGAATAAACACCTCGGTTTTTGGTAGGTGGGATGGAGTAATATATGCACTGGGGTTGAAAGAGGGTGGTAGTGTATGGATTTGGTTAATATTTCTAGGCGGGGGGACTTAGTTATGAGTAGGAAGTGGGTTAGTAGTTACATTTGGCTTGGTGAGTGGGGCGATGACTTTGTTGTCAATGAGATCTTGGATTTCATGACGTAGGTGGTAGCACAGGTCTGTGGGGTGACCATGTTGTTGGTGGAAAATGCAATAGTGGGTAGGGTCATGTCTGGGTGATAGTGGGGTAGGAAGTGGTTGAGGATTGAGGGGCTTGAGATGTCCCTTTTTCATTAACAATTTGAGGGCGTAGGCTGCGCTCATATGGAGGGGGATAAAGGTTCTCCGGTTCCGGTTTGGGCCAGGGCCAGGGCCAGTAGATTGTAAGGGTCGTGAGTTTGTTACGGAGGTTATGGCAGCAAAAGGGTCAGCCATTTTGGCCGCCGTGACGATAGTACTGACATTTGCTGGCTGTAGAATAGTGATATTACTAGCATTGGTACTCCAGGTGAATGACCTTCATACAAGTTCATTAGTTCTGTCATTCTTGAATGCACTCTCGATCTAGATGCCTAACTCATGAAGGGAAACGAAGGTGGACAACGGTGCAACTATCATTCTCTACAGCATATCTAGCTTTAGATTCTAGACCACCAGTTGAACTTGCTCTTTTTTAGATGGCCTATTTGTCATTCTTGCTGCTTTGGCTCTTCACCTGGCAACAAAATCAATGAATGATTCTTTGGGATCCTGGGTAGTAGCCTCCAGCTCAATGATAGTTACCTCTATCTGAGTGTTATAAGAGTACTGGTTGACAAACGCCTCAAATAGCTCTTCCCAATTCTGCTTCGTAGAATCTTCCAGTTTTGCATACCAGATGGCCGTTACATCAGACAAGGTCCTCCCAAAGAACAATAGTTTTTGAGCCTGGGATAGGCCCATTGGTCATAGCATATCTGAAAACAGGCAGACATGTACGATTGGATCCCCACTTCCATCGAATTTGTCGATGTGGGGCATCTTAAATTTCTCTAGTAATCTGACCGAAGCCTCAGTGTACCCATTTTCAATGTCCAGGATGGAGTTGAAGCCCTAGGACTTTTTTAGCACTTTCTCTAGCTTGGCTATCTTGATCAAAGCTGGATCAATCACATTGATGTCAAAGGGAAGGATTCCCACAGGAGGTTAAGCTAGAGGTCTATAAGTTGGGGCCGGGGGAAACATTTCCTGTGGATCTGGGATTGGGGGATTTTCCACTGGCAGAGGTGGATCCAAGTTCGATTGAGCAGCTGGGATCGGATGTACAGTTAAAGTGGATGCCCTAGACGTGTATCATAGATTAGCGATGACTTCATCCTGTGCAGCTATCCTTTGGTTTACGATATCCATAGTTCGCTGGAAGGTTGCCATCATGGTAGCATATTCCTTTGTGTTTTGTGCCATTACTGAGCTAGATAAATTAGGTACTGGTGAACTGGCTGAATGAGAATGACTAGGTGTTTGCTGAATGCTTTGTACTGTTGGCTGTCTATTCTGTCTTCGGTGAACAATTGGCTAAAGTGAGACTAACACTGGCTGACCACCAACAAGGTCTTGAGCTTTGCAAAGCCTACCAGAGCGAGTCCTTACAACTTGGGGAATATCAAGTCTTTTTGAAGCTATGATGGTAAACTACCTAACAAAAGACAGAAAGGAAAAAACCATCAATCAAAATCGAACAACACTTCGGCCCCAATCATAATAGAGAAAAACACAGCTGAAGAACAACAATCCCCACTGAACTCTGTTCCCAAACTAATACTGATATGAACCAACCGGTACAGTTTACTGTAAAAGCATATACCATGTAAAGGAACCAAAAACACCCCTATGGCGGTAGGGTTACCCTGTCTTAGTTTTTGTCATGATCTAGGCTGCACTACTTCATTCAAAGGGTTTCACGATATCTTGCAAAAGGGTGGCATCATGTCCTAAGTTGAAACAATCACTATAGTTTTACTATATGAAGCTAAGCCAAATGGTCGAAAGGGTACCTTGGCGAGATTACCTAATATACCTCTCACACCTAACACTGAGAAGTGAAAAAAGGATCAAGCAGTACAATGATAATCTAGATCCAAGGGTGGTGTTTCCAACATGGCAGAGCCCATGAGCAGTCAGCCTTTTGGCAAGCTTTTGGGCAAGCCTCCAGCAAACCCTCCAGGAATAGCGAATGGCAAACACAATGACTTAAGCGCACCAATGTAAACTCAATGCAAAGAGCATATAAGTGTAGATAAAATTTCACAACATGAAGTTTGAGTAAAGTTCTCTAATTTCCCCAGCAAAGTTGCCAAAAACTGTAGCTCGACTTTTCGTGCTCCTTTCAAATATGAACTGTCCTACAGTTCAGACTCCACCTGTGGTTCTGAATCTAATTTCACAAGTGCAATGTGAAACAGTGAAAACACAAAAAGAGTCCAAATCCGACAATTCTTTTTGGAAAATTGATGTTTGAATCAAATGCCAAAAATGGACTGCTTTGCCAGATTTTAGAGTCGCCACCTAAATATTTTTGGAAGATTTAGGAAACTCATGACTCGTGCCAAAGGCCACTTATCCGTCATCACTAAAGTGTCTCGGCTTGGGAATTTAGGTACAAGAGGGGAAGGTCATGAATTGAGCGCCCCATTCGTCCAATCAAAGATCGGCCTCTACTAATCATGATGTGATTTTTTATTTATATTATATGCTCTTGTTCCGATTATTAATCCTAACTTACTATGTGTTGCACACAAGTATAGACTAATTTTCCAAAATTGGAACGTTTTGATTTTATGTTTGTTTGAAAATTGTTTTTGATACGCGTCACTAAAAAGAGTGAGTTTGCACATTAATCAATTTATTCTAATTCAAGCAATTAGCCTTCATCCATAGGCATCCAAACAGATACATCACTTAAGCAATTAGCCTTAAGGTATTATGCTTGGCATGGACACAATCACATGCAATACAAGATGCTAAAGCAGTAAATGCTCACCTAGTACTCCAAAGCAAGCCAAACAAAGCAAAATGATTAGAAAATATGCATGTTCCTAAGTAATGCAATGTGACTAATGCAACGCACACATTTATGCAATTTTTACGGGCTCGGCTATGAGCATGGTATACGATTTGGTTCAAAACATGTGATAAATCATGTATTTAAGCAATGAAATTGAATTTTGATACCAGTTAGTATGATGAGCCGAACCCAAATGCATGTGATACAAGTGTATGCAAACATGGGAATGCTAAGTAAACATGATGCTCTATACTACCATCATAAGCGGAGAAATAAAAAGGAGAAAGAAATGGGGGTTGGAAGACATACACAGTTATTGCATATTTTGCCCTCGTGTAAGAGGGTCCGAATGAATGTCCGAGTGTCCGAAATAAACTAACCATTACAGACCCGAATGAATGCTAATTAGCTAAATTAACTTAACTAACTACTTATCACATATTCGAATGAATTCTAAATTAACTAGCTATCTAATTTTATTACAACAAGGGTATTATAATAGAAATAAACTAACTATAACAATTATAACCAATGTAATAAACAACAAAATAATTACAACAATAATCGAAGCATTTTGCAATATTAATGTAAGCAAGGATGCACAAGGATTGCATGTACAATGTCCAAGAATTGCTCTATCTACCCAGACCTGCTCTGTTTCACCTTCAGCCATTGCCCTCTGTTTTCTACAAAACATACTACTGACCAAACATTGGAGCCAACTGGCCCCAAATGAGGCTCGGTTGGGTCCAAAGAGGGCCGGTCATGCCATAATTTCATGCAAAATCCTATTTTTGTGCTCTGAACTGAAAATAGTGCAGACAGAGCAATGTCAAGCTCTGTTTGTCCCTTCTGCCATTTTCTATTATGGATAAGCTCAAGAGAAGGACAAAGTTAGTTCTGAAACCATCAATGAGCAAGTTGATTGCTTGATGATTTTTGACACAATTTGGACAAAAATCAATGAATACAATGAGCAATGACAACCCCTCTCTCTTATCATGGAGTAAGCTCAAAGAGGGAGGTAGAGACGGTTCAAGGTTCATCAAAACATCATGAATTGATGTATGACGACCCTTGACACAATAGCCTCGGCATAACGACCCGCCGAATCCAAGTAATATGACTCATTTTCTTTATGTGGGTTGGTTCATTTTAAACCAATTTTCTTAGTCATTTCCATTCTTTAGTCCATTTGTCCAAGATGATGGTTAAGTCCTCTAAATGAGAATAAACGTCAAACGAGAGGTGCTTCTAAACATGAAAAAGGGCCTATGCCATTGACGATGAATCTCCGTAGAGATTAAGCCATTAAGCATAGATCTCTTTTCCATGTTTTGAATAACCTCAATCGGTTAAAATCACTCTCAAACAAAAGAAGAAAAGAAGAAAAGAGGGAAGTCGTAGAAATGAAGGCGAACTTGATTATTAAAATGGGACTCTTGACATGGAAATTAAATAACGAAAGGCCAAGAACAACATACAACAAGTTAGTTATGCGAATACAACAAGAAAACTAACCAAAGCATAAACTAAATAAATGAACTAGGACAACCCTAAAACAGCCTCTAAGATGCTAAAATAGTGGCCAAAAATTATGCTAAGAACATAAAAAAAGATAGCAAAGAATAAGGCAAGACAAAGCTAGTAAACAAGAGCAAGGAGAGGTGGCCAACCTCTCCATTTTTTAAACCTTAAAGAATGTTTTTTAGCCTTCAACTCTGAAAATCAGTTTAAAAATTTTTAAAAAGAAAGTGTAAAAATAAGGGTTTGAGCTATGAAGTAAAGCGTAGGAAAGGGTGTTAACCTTCCTACCCTTTGGTAGCTATCCAAACCCAAGTTTAAACACTTGAAATGGACTCAATATAACACAAAAACACAAGAAGTAACTACCAAAAGATAGAAAAAGAAGTAAAAGAGAAGGTGGTAAGCTTATACCTCTCAAAGAAGCAAGCTCTTGTTTCTAACACAAACTTTGTTCAAGCACACTCTCAAGCTTGAATTGTGATGCACAAGCCTAAGGTTATGATCTAAGGTGGTGTATGGTGTATGGGTATTGATCAAGAGAAGTAGGTTTGCTCAAAGGTTACTTGTAGAGGAAAAAGGAGCACTCAATGTGTGTATATGTTCTTTAGAAATTTTCCAACCCTCAAAACAAAGGTATAACCTTGTATTTATAGGATTTGAGCAAAATAAGTTGAAAATATCTTCAAAAATAAATAGTTGGCGGGCTCTCGCCCAGAACAATGTGTATCGCTAGCGAGGCACGGTCGGGTCTAAATAGCCAAGGCGATAGCCAAGGCCAGCTCCCAAAGGGGCATGGCCGGGCCCTAAAGTGCTATTCTATTTCTCTATTTTAGGCTCAATGTCGGGCAACACAAGGTTCAAAAATAAAATTCAGGGGTGCAATCAGTGTAGACATGAAAGGTTTGGGATTGTTTCGAGAGCCCAACCTTGGTTGAGACATCGAATTCCGCACAATACTTTTTCATCATTGAGTGTGCTGTACCAAGCACACAAGTTTTACGGGTGGTCAAAAATAAGGTTTCTATAGTAGGTCATTATTAAATTTTGGAGTATTAGAGATTGTAAATTTTGAGGACAAAATTTGTTTGAGGGGAATAGATTGTGAAATCCCTTATTTTTGAGGTTTTAAATATTTTAGTGAGAGGCATTGGTGATTTATTATAGTGGTTTGGTGGTGAAATTTTTAAATGAAAACTTAACTTAATTACTTATATTTTTTTCAACAATGATTGAGACTCCCTTTTTTTGGAGACCTCCACAACCTCCTTTGGATCTCAACCATACACGAGTGGGGCCCACACATACCTCAATTGTTGAGATCCAAAGAAGGTTGTGGGGATTTCCAAAACAAGGGGGTCCTAAGCATTTTTGTCCTTTTTTTTTTATCTCCACCTCATTATTACTCATCTTTTAAAAGCAGATTTTTGCCATTTACTGTTATCCTTCCTTATCAGGGGAAAAAAAAAAAGAAGAAGAAAAGTACAAGCATGGTCGGCCACCCCATACCTCTTCTCTTGACCATACCATGCCTTTGATTATCATCTTTACTTCACTTACTTTTTCTTCTTTTCATTTTCTTTTCCTTGGTCACCAAAGCAATCCACTATATATAAATTGAACACTCATTCTTAACTTTTCTATTCTTCCTCATCTTTTGTTTCTCTGCCTTCGTCTCTCTATATAGATTTTGAGTTTAGATTGAGGGTAATTATAGTGAGAATTAGTAATTTGATCTAAAATGAGAGTTGTATATTTTTTGAAACCTTACGTACCTTATGTCTTAGAATTTTAGTCCATCATTTTTGGATATCTATTGAGAAATAGAAAATAATTAAAGTGTTGGTGATGGAGAAAATTGATTTGAGATAATTTGGGTGCTATACAATATGTTATCTTTAAATCTCTTTATAAAGAGTTTTTATTTTAATTATTTTCAATTTGTACTCTATTTATTATTTTGATCATTTGATAAATTTTGGGAAATTATTCTATGTTGATATGTTTGATTACTCTGTTCATCTGATAAAATTCTTCGAAGTTATGTTGTGTAGAAATATTGATTTGTCTGACTAAGTGACGCGAAAATACTCCGTACATGGACCTAGTGGACCCTGCCAACAACTTGCACCAATATGTCAGAGTGCTTGGCTGAGGTGGGTGAGACCGGTCATTGGTCATGTACTGAGTAGAACTGTGTATTTGGTCGTGGACAAATTATCATATGTTGAGTTGATCTGTTTATGCAATTTGGTAAATTGCTTGATATCTCAAATTGAATTGTTTATGCAATCTTGTAAATTGTTGGATCCTTATTAATTTATTATTTATCTGAACTTTGTTATCCCTGTTGTATTGTATACTTCCCAAGTTAATTTATTTTTCAGGTGCGAAGCAATTTAGTGGGAGTTTAAGCATTTAAAGGATTAATTGATTTAGATATTTGGAGTCCACCATTATATATTATTTTTAGAGACAATTGCAGGAATTTATTTTGGAGACACTTGTGTAGATTATTTTGGAGACAATTTGTATATTTGATGTTATTAGTTATCTAAAATTTTAAATGTGTTATTTAAGTAATAGGCCGTTATTAAATTTTGGAGCATTAGAGATTGTGAATTTTGAGAAAAAATTTGTTTAAGGAGTGTAGATTATGAAATCCCATATTTTTGTGGTTTTAAATTGGTAATTTATTATAGTAATTTGGTGATGAAATTTTTAGATGAAAACTTTATATATATATATATTTATCTCTTTTTTTATTTTATTTTTTTTCTACCTCATTATTCATCTCCTTTTAAAAATAGATTTTTCTCGTCTACCATTTTCCTTCCTTATCAAAAATAAATAAATAAATAAATAGAAAGTACAAGCATGGCCGGAAAACCCATCCCCCTTCTTTTGATTGAGTGACCATGACATACCATGCCTTTGATTACGATCTTCACTTCTTTTTCTTTTCATTTTCTTTTCCTTGGTTACCAAGACAATCTACAATATATATTGAACACTCATTCTTAACTTTTCTCTCTCTCTCTCTCTCTCTCTCTCTCTCTCTCTCTCTCTCTCTCTTCATTTGTTAAATAGATTTTGAGTTTAGATTGAGAATTATTAAAGTGAGAGTTGGTAATTTGATCTAAGAGGAGAGTCATAGATTTTGTGAAATCTTATATACCTTACACTTTAGAATTTTAATCTTCCATTTTTGGAGATATATAGAGAAATAGAAGATAATTAAAGTGTTGATGACGGAGGAAATTGATTTAAGGTGATTTGGGTGGTATACAATATGCTCTCTTTAATCTTTTTGTAAAGAATTTTTATTTTAATTACTTTCAATTTGTAGTGCGTTTGTTATATTGATCATTTGATAAATTCTGTTAAATTATTCTGTGTTGATATGTTTGATTACTTTGTTCATTTAATAAAATTTTGAGAAGTTATTCTGTGTAGAAATGTTGATTTGTCTAACTAAGTGATGTGAAAATTCTCCGTACATGAATTGAGTGGACCCTGCCAATAACTTGCACCAATATGTTCGGATAAGCAGTTGTGTTTGGGTGAAGTAGGTGACGCCAGTCACTGGTCATATACTGAGTGGAATCGTGTATTTGATCCTGCACAAATTATCATATGTTGAGTTGATCTATTTATGCAATTTGATAAATTACTTGATATCTCAAATCAAATTGTTTATGCAATCTTGTAAATTGTTGGATCTCTGTTTATTTATTCTATCCAAGTTTTGTTATTCTTGTCGTATTGTATACTTCTCGAGTTAATTTATTTTTCAAGTGCGGAGCAATTTAGTGGCAATCAGAGTTTAAGCATTTAAAGGATTAATTGAGTTAGATATTTGGGGCCCACCACTATGTATTATTTTTTGAGACAATTGTATAAATTTTATTTTGGAGACATTTGTATAGATTATTTTGGAGACAATTTGTATATTTGAAGTTTTATTTGTCTAAAATTATAATTTGCGATTGATTTGATTTAGTAACAGCCCAGAAGTTAGGATGCTACATGGTAGTAGTGCAAAGGAATGGAAGGCACAGAGGAGTACGACTGAAAGGAAATATGGCATTCAAGCCACAACTAGTAAAATTTATCCCGTCTGCTCCATCCAGATTAGCCTTCCAATCTTCAAGTCGTGAGATAAGCGAAGCATCTATGTTTTATAAAGAACGAAGAGAAATCTCTGTTTTGGCTAAGAAACTAAAGAAGATCATGTTTTAAAGCAGTTGAGATGACTCAAAATGAGCGCTAGCTATTTCCAGCTCAGCTAGCCAGAATAAAAACCTAGTCGTACGACATTTGCCCCAGCTACTAAAAAATGTCCTCGACTGGACAATAGATTCCCAACTGTATGAAATCTTCAACTTCACCCATGGCAAATACTTGCAATCCTTAGAAAAGGTATGGCTTAAGAAATAAACCAATGATCATACAAAAATAAGGCCCGACAGGACAAAAAGTTGTGGTTAAGGCTGGAAACAGTGCAAAAGACTCCAAGGCACAGTGAATTTGGTTCGAGAGTGTTTTGGGCTTGATGAAATGCTTTTTCCTTTTCTAGCGAGTGTATTTAGGTGTCGTTAGTTAGTTTTAGTTTTAGTTTTGTTTTGCTTTAATCGACTTGTGTTTCTCATTTTGATCAGTTGTAGGCTCAATGTCTGACTCATAAACTAAAAGATATACAGCCATTATTCAGTTTTCTAATCAATAAAAGTGATGTGCCATCCAACCAATCATGTGCAAAAAAAATTCTTTCTTTATAAGCAGAGGTTTTGAATGCCCGATCAGTTTTGTACTAGAGTATTCAAAATAAAAGGGAAATCTATTTAGATGTTCTTGTTACTCTACTACTAAGCAAGGTTTTGAAAATGAGTTGGCCTACTTAATCGTTTTGGGTGTAAATTCATTTTGGCCTGTTTGAACCCCTTGTTCAATCGATGACCCGCTTGATCTACCCATCCTAGTTGTAGACGCGCCCGAACGTCCTGGGAAAATCTCGTTTTGTTCATTGGGCTCACTACAGTTCGAACTCAAATGTCACAATTCTTAATCTGATCTTGCAAAGTGCAATACGAGATTGATAAATCACCAAAGAGTCCAAATCCGGCAAATCGTTTTGAAAAACTGATTTTTAGAAAGAAGTTCCAAACATGGACTGCTTTGCCAGATATAGAGTCACCACATAAATATTTTATTTTTGGAAAATTTAGGAAACCCTGACTCGTGCCTAAGGCCACGTGTCCATCATCACCAAAGTTGCCTCAGCTCAGGAACTTGGGTACGAGAGGGGAAGATCATGCAATGAGCACCCCCACTCGCCCGATCAAAGATCGGCCTTTACTAACATAATATCTTGTTTTTGAAAACACATGTGCTCTTATTCCAGTTATTAACCTAGAATTACTATGTGATGCGCACAGCATACAAGTATAGATTGGATTACCTAAGTTGGAACAAAGCATTGCATATTCGTTTTGAAAACGGTTTGCTACTCGCAAGTAGGCTAGAATACGAATTTTGCCACCCTCAAGTGGGCTTAGAAAACATGGTGATTTGCCACTCTCAAGTGGGCTTAAAACCCGCAATCAATGAATTGTCCCAATTCAAATAACCCAACCTACACCCACAGGCACTCAGACAGTTATATCACATAAGCAGTTAGCCTCATGGCAAGCATGCTATCATGGCAACACTCACACACATGCAAGGATGCTAAAGCATAAACACTTACCGAGTACTCCGAGCCAAAGTAGAAACTAGTTAGTAATCAATGCATGATCCTAGTTCATGTTAAGATGGCTAATGCAACACATGCAGGAATGCAACTAAGATAGGCTCGGCTATTCTAAGATGGCATATGAGATGCTACAGATAACACGCATTCAACTTGGAATTGAAATACGATGCAGTTAGTATGATGCGCCGAGCCCGGTACATGCAAGACAGATGAATGGATGCAAACATGCGAGCATAAGGATGCTAATTGAAACATGCCCTAAAACTAACCATCGTAAACTAGTAAATAAAAGGGAGAAAGAAATGGGGGTTGGAAGACATGCATCACACACACGCACACTTATTTACAACATTGCCCTCTCGGAGGAGGGTCCGAATGAATAATATAGAACCAACTAGCTAATCTAATCTAATCTAATTAAACTAGTTATTACACAACAGAATGAATAACAAGCTACAACTAATTATTACATAACTCTAATTAATCAACAAATTAACTAAGTAAGCAATTAAACTAGCATGCAAACTACATGAATGTGGACTGCCTCAGCTCTGCCTTGAATGATAAAAGATGCATGCATGCTCAAGTTGCCTTGTCGGGAAATCCTTCGCGATGCCCCGGCTTGCCTTTGTTTGCAATTGATTTCAGAAATTTGCACAAAGCTCCAGAGAGTTGAAACTCCACCCCGGGAAACTGTGGGAAGGCTGCCAACCAGCTTATAGGCATAGGAGACCAACTACCGACCACCTTTTGTGGTGAAAACCAAAGAAGGTGGTCGGCCTGCCAGAAGACCTGGTCGGCCGACCAGTTTCTTCTCCTAGATTCTATTTTTTTGCAACAAAGGGAAAGGGAGAGGCACGACAAGGTATTTGCAACACATGTGTGCATGACCACTCTCCCCGTCATTGCATAAGCTCTAGGGAGTGTAGTCCTCGACCCTCGGGCCACCGGTCATGCATCTCGATACATGATGGCCGAGGAGTTGAATTGTACGACTCAATGTAAAATGAATGCACATACAAGCACCTAAAGCCAACAACTCCGTCATGGGTAGTCAAGAGTGTCGGCGACCGGGAATCGAGGCACGTATCGTCACTTTGAGTACGAAACGTCCCTCATTTCCCATGTTCGGACTAACTCCTATTCCGAACACAATGCAACAAACAATGGCATGCACAATGTGACTTTAAGTTTGCAACCCAAATGCTATGCAACTAAGTGATGCAAACATGCAAAGGATGACATGCAAACATGCAACTAGCATACACAATGCTATGAACTAGCAATGGCATACTCAATGCACGTGATACTTAGCATACACAATGCACCTAAGAACTAACATACACAATGAGATGAACAAGGCATGCACAATGCAATGATCAATCATGCGACAATGTGGCATACTCAATGCTATGGAATACAATGGCATACCCAATGCAAAAATGGACTTAAACCAAAATGACTGGGCCTCAGCCACACCCAAATCAGTGGCCAAACATGATGAAAACAAGACTCCAAAACTCATGCTAGCATACACAATGCAAGGACCTAAGCCCAAGGGCACAAAATGAAACTCTACAAGAGCATTGAAAGGATGAAATATGGCATACAATGACACATGTTCCAGCTCTGAAATGACATACAAAATGGCTCCGAAATGACTCCGAATCGTGCAAACAACTCACACAACGCATGTTGAATGGCTCAAGCATTGAAACTAGTGAAGTGCATTACACTATAGGTATGCAAAGCGATGCTCAAATGATGAAACCAACCCCAAACAGACCCTATGCAGGTCCAAAACAGTAGCAAAATGGGTTGGGCTGATGGCTTAAAAGGCACAAAAGTGAAGCTCATGCAATGGCTCGCAAATAGGGCATAAATGCACAACTCTAAAGAGCACTTAAAGCATGGAAAACATGGAAGTGTAGCACCCCTATAAGCTCTGAAATATCATGCTCAATGATGCCAAAACATGTAAATAGCTCAAGTTAAGCATGCAAGTGACCTCCAAACTCAAAGCTAGTCAATGCTATTACACAACAAGTATGCATGGCTACCATTTTTTGACCAAGAGGCCTCAAGACAGAGCTAAGGAAGCCCAAAATATGAACAAAATCAGTTTGAAGTATGGCCAAAATATGTTAGAATAGAGGGCCAAAACAACATGTATTGTGAGCTAGTGAACATGAGTTGCACTACAAGCATATGAAGCATGTGAAGGACTACCAAACCAAGCAAAAAAAAAGTCATGGCATGCCAAATGATGGCCAAAAACCCACTGAAACAAGACCAATACATGCAAGAATGACATGCTCCTTTGATAAGCCATGAAAGGGATTACTCTACACATGCAAGAAGCAAGCAAAAGGGGACCAAACCAGCCATAGACAGAGTCTAGGCAGGTCCTAAAAGTCACTAAAAAGGGCCTAAACCAAGGCTAGGAAGTGTGGAAATATATGCTCCCTTGGAAAGCCAAAAATGCAAGCAAACAAGGTCAAAAGAGAGAGGGTCACCCCTCTCTGATTTTGGCCCTCAAAACCACATGCCAACCACTGAAAATCCGCTGGATTTCAGTGGCTAAAGGGCCAAGCAAAGCTCAATACAAAGGTCTCATGGCATGGCTCAAAACAAGGCTAAATAGAGCATGCAAGAGGGTATATGACCCCCAACACCAAAAGAGCCTTAAACAAACATGAAAATCACTTAAATATGAACCTTTTTTCAGTTGACAAAAAGCTCAAATAAGCATGCAAATGAGGCTAAGAGAAAGATCAAAATAATGCTTAAAATAGGGAAAAGGAGTTACCTTGAAGCTCAGCAAAACCAGCAACTTTTCTGAACCAAAACCCAACTTTTGAGACTTCTCAAAACCCTCCAGCAGCTCAGTAACAATGGTGGAGGTGTATGGTTATGAGGTGGTGTGCAATAGGCCAAGAACAAAGCACTTTTGTACCCAAAATGTAGAGATATAGAGAGAGAGGTATATTTTTGCCTTAGCAAAATTCTGAACCTGGTATAAGGAGAGGGAGGGCCTCTCTTATAGACAAACAAGGCCAAAGCTTCTTCAAGAAGCTAAAAAACAAGGCTCAAGATCCTCCATACACGTGTATAGAGGATGCAGTCTGTGCCTTCCAGCTGGCATAGCTGGCACCCACTCAAACAAACAAAACAGGAGGAAGCTGGCCGACCAGAAAAGGTGGTCGGCCGACCACTTTCCCTGGTCGGCTGACCAGGGCAAGTGGTCTCCCACAAAACAAGGTGGTCGGTAGGCACAATAGGTGGTCTCCACACTGAAAGCAAGTCAGTGGTATGGTGGGACACCAACAAATGTGGCCCAAAGACCAAGAAAACCAGCTTCCTGAGTAGAAAATCGGCTGGCGGAGAGAGAAGTGGTTTCCAAAGGAAATGTTGGTGTCCCACCCTTGTACCACCTTCTAAATAGGGAAAACAAGGGTTGTGCCAAAAAAGAACCAACACGGATGCAAAACGAGAGTTCGGGAGGCAAAGCGCGCTGCCGGGTGCCCCGAAAACCGGCTATTGAGCCCCAAAAGTGGCGTATGGCCACAAAAGTGGTCTCTCAGACCACAGTGTCCCTCTAGACAGAGAAAACAAGGTGTGTTCCAAAAATCATGCCAAAAGGAGAATGTTAAGCGGTCCCGAACTGAGGCGCACGGCCGACGGCTCCGAAAATCGAAAACTAGTCTCCAAACGGGAACAGTGGCCTACGACCACGAGAAGTAGTCTACGACCACTGAGAGATGGTCTACAAGACCTCTCCCTCCCTCCAGGAAGAGAAAACAAGACTCAGTCCACAGACCGAGTCAAAGTACAAAGAGTCCCGAGGTCCGGAGGCGAGGCTCTCAGCCAAGACTCCGAAACCTCGAAACGAGCACAACATGCGCGATCACCGAGTGCTCAATCGATGAGGTCTGAGTCTTAAGGTCAGTCAAAAATGGGGTGTCTATAGTTGCCCCACTTTGACAGAACTCGAAAGTCATAAGTGACGGGAGTGAATGTCAAAGCCCAGAGACGACCCATTTTTGACAAGGCCGAAGCTTAGACAAACAGGTGAGATAATCAACGATAAGTGCCCGCAGGCAGGGGCAAAATGCAAAGGGTCTGGACAAAGCCGAGTATAACTTATGATCATGCAAAGAAAGCTGCAATAAAGCAAATATACACAATAAATGCAACAATTTTAAGCAAGAATGCAAATCAAACTACATTTCATGCAATAAGAATGTAAGAGAATTATACAATTCTCGCTACGTCTCACACGGAGAATACAATACCATCCGGTTCGTCTGGTCGCACCAGCTTCAAATGAATCGTACATACAATATCGTCTGGTCACACCAGCCTTGAATGAACTGTACATACAATATCGTGCCTATAAAAGAGAGAAACTTAACAGGTATAATATAGTTAGCAACACATGTTCAATGCTATATCGAACGTGGAAACGTACGACACTGATGGAAAAGTGCATAGCAATGAGAGCGAGACGTGCATGACGACGCAAGTTAAGTATGGATGCATGGTCATACCAGTGAAATGTGTACAAGGATGCAAATAGTGTGCATAACAATGCAGGACAAGTGCAACTTCAAAGCATGTTTGAAACAAAACGCTGAGTAAAGAAGTGCAAGCCTCGAAGAGAGAAACTCAAACGTGACCTCCGATTTACCTCTCGGAGGGGTCGCAACGTACTCAAAAAGGATACACCTTGCTTTTGGCGAGTAATGGCGAGCCACGCATCAAAGACTTGATTTGAAGTTCCCGCGGAGGCATTTCGCGCCGAAGAGTGCACTTTTCTTGTACTTTCTCGAGAGCCGGGGACTCCAATCATCACCAAAATTCATAGGGAGAACAAAAGGACCTGGGAGACCACCCAGGAGGGATGGCCGACCACCTAGAATAGCCACCAACTAGTTTTTGCTCACAAGGTGGTCAGCCAGGTAGAAAAACTGGTCGGCCGACCAGTTTACCAAAATTGGGACAGTTTTGTCCTTTCAGGATCGGTTCTTTAAATGCACACATCCCAATCACTTTTGCTCACACCCCTTAGGCTGAAATCAGCCCCCCTTCCTTCCTAGACCATTTTCTCCCTCAGATCTGCACTTTATACACATTTTCCAACGCCCCACGCAAAGTTGTTTCGCAAAAACTTTCAGTTCTCTTCACTTTAAACCGATTAAAATTTGATTTCGGAGCTTCTTTCTCCATTTTCACCACTTAAGGTATGTTTATCTCGAAGTTTGGCACATTTTCTCGGGAGTTGACTTTTGTTGACTTTTTCCTTTCCCGAGAGTTGACTTTTGTTGACTTTTCCTATTTTGGCTCATTTCGCTCATTTTTGCAGATTTCTTCGAATGGCGGATCACGGCAGAGGTCCTCCACATGCCGGGGACGAGCCAGACATCATGTCATTGCCTCCGAGGATTCGTCCTTTCGATCCAGAGAGGTACGACCCTCAGGGGCACATCCTGCCTCCTACCACCTTCTATCACTTTACCGACTTCGATCGACGGGCGCCCCCAGATTTGCTACTACGGGAGCCTGAGTCTCATTTGTCTCACCAGGCGCGAGAGATACGTACTTCCCTTTTACATTCTCCACAATGTATTTTTATGTTTCTTGCTCACTTTATGTTTTCGCTATGCATTATACCTGCTTGTTCTGAACACATTTACACGCATCCATCTGGTCCATTTGCCACACAGCTCGTACATAACAATACTTCGTTCATTTAGCATGCAGCTCGTAACACAGTATTTGGTACGCAGCTTATTCTGAACGCACGGTTCATTCTGACCCGACAGTTTATTTCGGGCACACTGCTCACTTTTCGGGCACACAGCTCATTCTTTGGGCACGCAGCTCACTTTTCAGGCACACAACTCATTCTTTGGGCACGCAGCTCACTTTTCAGGCACACAGCTCATTTTTCGGGCACGCAGCTCATTTTTCGGGCACGCAGCTCACTTTTCGGGCACACAGCTTATTTTTCGGGCACACAGCTCATTTCTCGGGCACACAGCTCATTTCTCGGGCACACAGCTTGTTTCTCGGGCACACAGCTCACTTCTCAGGCACACAACTTGTACATTCCACTTTGAACACATAGCTCACACATTTCAATTCTGAACATGCAGCTCATACACTTTCATTTGGGAACACACAGCTCATTCACTTCATTTCTGAACACATAGTTCACATATTTCAATTCTGAACACGCAGCTCACACATTTTCATTTGCACACAGCTCATTCTGAACCCACAGTCTAGTTACTTCATTTGCACGCAGCTCATACTGAACACACAGTCCAGTTACTTCATTTGCACGCGGCTCATATGTTTCATTCCAAAACTGAATACATCTGTTCATTTTGAATGCGGGTATCTTCCCGTTCCACACGGGGCAATGGATCGACCCTTGCTAGGGAGTGGTATGCGGAGCTCCCAGATACTGTTCACCATATTGTGGATGAGGCAGGATTTGGACCTTTCTGCGCAGGGCTATCTCGTTATCCGGCGAGCAGGACCCTGATGGGGGCACTTGTAGAGAGATGGTGGGACACCACCAACTCATTTCACTTTTCAACTACTGGGGACATGACGATGACCCCATTTGACTTTGCCATGCTGACTGGCCTTGACATGGCCGGCCGACCGGTCCCTTATGACGCAGATATGGGAGAGTGGCAGGCGGCTTGGATTTATCTGCTGGGAGTCCACCCGCCAATCAACAGATCATTGGGTAGAGTTAGATACACCTGGTTTCCCATGCAGTATAGGGGAACTATACCCGAGACCATCGAGGAGATAGAGCAGTATGCTCGGGGGTTTTTGATGTTCCTCCTCGGGACTACTTTGTTCTCCGACAGGGGGAACACAGTTGGACTTTATCTGCTCAGTGCTTTAGTAGACCTATCCCAGGTCAGCCAGTATGATTGGGGCGGCGCCGGCCTCGCTACCCTTTATTGTTATATGAGTGCGACCTCCCGCGGGCGGGGGAACATAGTCGGTGGCTACTGGAGAGCCTAGGAGGTACTTTCTGTCCTCTTGATTTACACTCCTGCTTTTCATTATCTGTACACTGCACACACGACACACTTTTCATTCTATACTCTACATTCTGCACTCAGCATTCTGTTTTTCTGTATATTCTGTATTCACATTATGCACTCAGCACTCTGTATTTTGTATACATTCTGTATTCTGATGGCCATTGTTCTGTTTTTCACAGCTATGGGTTTATGCATACTTCCCGACGTTGGCCCCAGAGCTCGAGGTGGAGGCACCTCTTGAGATCCCCTACTCTCGCAGATTCGAGGGTCGGTGCCGGCCGAGGACTCGGGAGACTCTGCCCTTCCTTCGGCAGTTCTTTGATACTGTGCGGGCGACCGAGGTAATCTAGAACTCTCAGTTCTTCGGCAGTGCTTTGGTTCATCTTGCATATTTATGACATCTAATCAGTTTGTGCACTTGTTATCCGCAGATCACTTGGGAGCCCTGGATACCTTTGGGAAGAGATACTCGTTTTCGATGCCCTGGGGCGTGGGCCTCTTCTCGATACTGGATTTTATTTAAGGGGCCAGTGGGTAGGGCCTAGTTTCTGGGGGATTGCTTCATGCATTAGACGATGGGCATCCCTAATCAGGGTATCCCGACAGCACCTCCAGAGGATATGCGGTCCACTGAGAGACTCACTCCCCGGGAGGTCGAGGAGGCTATGATAGGCACTGATGTAGTTCTACTCTTGGAGGAGGGGAAGTACGCGACCTACCGCCATACGTACTTGATGCCTCCACTGACAGGTGTCTATACTCCCACGATGAGGGCTGCTGGCATGCAATCATCGAGTCGAGTCTGGGCTACAGATACCCCTTCGACTAGCAGGGCCGGCTCATCGAGAGGTGGGGCTGGACTGATTCCCCTGACTTATCAGTATGCTCGGTGGCCGGATATTCCGACCAAGCTGACAGGCTGGCGGTATGGGGCATCTTATCCGATTCCATTGGAGCCTCCATTGCCTGATCATTGATACGTCAGTGACCCTGACTCGCCGCCGATATGCTTTACAGTTTTGATTTATCACTCAGATATTTAGACATTCCTTCATTCACTGATGACTTACACTTACATCTGCAGCCTCCTCAGAGAGTATTGCGAGGGGTTACTCGGAGTGGTGGCCTCACTCGAGAGCATGGTCCTGCGGAGAGAGACGCAGTTGTTCATCGCCGGCATCTCAGATACTTTTCGATTTCTTTGCATTTATCATACTTCTGATGACATACTGAAATTGAACATTCCATTACATTGGTTGACTGCATGTGTAGAGCACATCTGACACACCACATTCACATACTACATCTACAAGCACACACTCTACGCAACATTTCCACATCTGTATTTGATATACATACTTTGGCTGATGTATTCAAATTGTCCTCTTTTTTTTTTTTCAGATGCCACCGCTACAGGCTGGGCCATCCAGGCCTTCTCGAGGAGCTGGGAGAGGGGGCTCGACTCGCAGCCGAGGTAGGCGTAAAGCGCCTATCAGAGACGATGAGGAGTCCAGCGGGGAGGAGGAGTTTGCGCATCCTCAGTCGAAGACATCCGCAAGTAGAGAGGAGGACTCTGGCTCCGGTTCTGAGAGTGGAGGTGATGCCGGGGAGGGTTCCGAGGACAGCAGCTCCGATTCGGATGGTGGTGCTAGTGGAGGTGGTGCAGAGGCTGCTCAGCCGAAGAGGATGAAGAGAGCCTCCCGATCTTGAGCCTGACAGCACCGATGCAGATGTTCTTGCTTTATTTTCTTTTCTTTTTTTGTTTACTAGTAGTTGTAGCACATTAGCTTTAGGCAGTTTTATTTTCTTTAAAACTTGTACCCTGTTGTAAAATGTTGTGACAAAAGAAATTATTATGGAATGAAACAGCTTTTGTTCAAAAAGTGTTGTATTTTGTTTTTTTAGCATTGCACTACATCATTTTGCACAAAAATGAGATTGAATGAAATCGAGCATTGTACATTGCCAAGTCAGGTAGTGAACCGATGCAACAAACTAAACAACTTAACTTACTAAGAAACAACAAAACCTTAGTAAGTTTACAACTTGATAAACAAATCCCGACAATGTTGATTAAACAAAGAGTAACAACTCGATGCACAAAATTCGACAACTCGATAAGCAAACTTAACAACTCAATAAGCAAACTTAACAACAACTCGATAAATAAAGAACAACAACTCGATAAGCAAATGCATTTCGGACAAATCGGGCGACGAAATGCATCCGAAACAGAGGTAAACTCTGACCTTCAACACTCCCAACACATGGAAAGGCCAGGAGCTCTCTTCTAGAGACCAGGAAAAGACCAAAAACCAGCTTTCCTCCATGGCCGACCACCAAAAGTGGCTGGCCGACCAGTTTCTTGCCTTGGAGACTAGTTATGTGGTCGGCCAACTAGAAAAACTGGCTGGCCGACCAGAAAAAGTGGTCGGCCGACCAGTTAGCTTGGCGACCTCCAGATTTTTGACACTTGTCCTCCAAACAGTGCCTTATCCTCCATAAAAGTTCCAGCTTCATGGTTCTCTCATTCCATCTCAGTTTTTCATCAAAATGGAGGCGTTTCTCATCCAAAATCTCACAACTTGGATTGCTACCTTAGATGGCTCGAAAAGCTGAACTTCCGAGGCTTCGGCATAAATGCACTATTCACGCTGAGTCGCACTCCGCTACACCTTCCGTTTCTCCATGCCGCGGCAAGGTTTTGGAACCCGGTAACACATGTCTTTAGTTTTGGCGGGCAAGAGATGTGTCCTACCTTCGAAGACTTCCAGGCTTTGATGGAATCCAAGTGCAACGAAGAAATCTTGCCCCAGCTTCGCTTCGACCACGCCCAAGCATTAGGGCGAATGTGTGGGCTCACTATGCACGACGCTCGGTCTTTGATCCTGTGACGGAAAATTGGACATTCTTAGCCTGATTCATCGCTTTTCTGATGCTGGTGACCGCGGTGATCACCACTGGAAAGGTTTTCAGCGTCATGCCCTTTGTTTGTGCATGCTATCTCACTTTTTGCTTGCCCCAGGCTTCAGTGGGCCTAGTGTTCGTTTGATCGAAGTTGCCCAAGGCTTGAAAGAGGGCAAGGAGCTGCATTGCCATGACATTGGCCAAGACATTGATGGGCTTGGATGCTTTCCATCACCGAGAGACGACCAGATTCGCGGGGAGTCCACTACTGCTGCAGGTTATGTTTCCCACCCTGTCTCACATATATATTGCTCACATCACTTGGCCCTCAGGCTCGATTTTTCTCTCAAAACCCTTTTCTCACTTTTCTCTCATCGTACATCTCTCTATTCTGTATTCTCTCATTTTCCAATCCCTCCCCAAGTGTGGTTGATGGACAAGTTGCAAGGTTGTGGAGTCTTGCCCAGCATACTCAGCTCGCGGCTACTTCTTCCGGTGACGTCTAGTCGATGCCCTTGATGAGGGATAGTGGTTCGACTGGATGTGCAGTTTGTCCGCAGACCATATTGCTTGGCATTGTCCTTGGCTCAATCTACCGGCAATGAGCTACAGCATGTCCCGGCAGACCGGGATTCAGTTGATTGGCCTGACACACTGCATGTTCTACTTTCCTTTCCGGTTACAGCACCAGTTCAGCCACGATCAGATTTGTCTAGCAGAGGGGATAGAGTACCCAATTGCATTTCCAGTTCGAGGCGCATAGCTAGCTTGGTATGCCACGGCATGGAGGACGAGAGAGCTTCTGGCCCCCGCTCCTGTTTTCAGTTACACCCTTTTTGATGAATGCATAGGTTGGCTCAATGAAGAGGCACAGATTGGGCCCAGCTTGGCATCAGAGGCTTCGACCAGCTCTGGGAGGGGACGCGAGAACACCTGACTATGTCCCTGATTTATTTGCTCTAATCAGAACTTTCAAGTTTTCCTTATGAGTGTAATAAAAAGCAACTTCAATTTGTATGCAAGAGCAGGAGAACTCTATACTGAAATCAATATAATTAAAGGTTGTGCGTACTGAAAATTTTCCGTTTGGTCCAAAAATGGTCTAAGTTGTAAAAAGATTAATTTGAGCAAAATCAACTTTTATTAAAACTTTTCAAAACCATTTTCGATATGGATCAGAACTGGACACGCTTGAGATCTATCACTGAGATGTACAACCCTGAATCCCGACAACTGGAAAGTTGCCCCTAGTCTGAATAGCACTGCACCAGAGATCACAACCGAAGCTCTTAAATGCAGAATGGACAAAGATGACCGAAGTGATCACATGGACAAAGTTGATCGGGGAAATGTTTATGGCTGGACTTCAAGATGAAGTTGCCTACGTATCCCAAAGATGGGAATCAAGCCTTACGTAGTTCGGCTCAGGTTCACTCGTGTATTAACCCTCACCTTTTACGCTCTAACTTTTGCCAAGGCCGCCCTTTGCGGGTTTTCAACCTTGCGAGCTCAGTTTTTATAATTTCAAATTTTCTGTGCTCTAACTTTTGCCTAGGTCGCCCTTTCGGGTTTTCGGCCTAGCGAGCCACTCAGGGGTAATATTTCTTCAACTTGTCCATGTTGATCAGTTGGGAGAACTCTAGGCCATCTAGGTCCATCAGAACGATAGCTCCACCCGACCAGATAGACTTGATGATGTAAGGAGCAGTCCAATTAGGTCTGAACTTGCCCTTAGGGTCATGGATGGGAGCTCAGTTGTCTTTGAGCACCAAATCTCCTTCCTTCAAATTCCTGGACTTAACCTTCTTGTTAAAAGGCCTGGCAATTCGTCGTTGATAACCCTGAACATGGTACAGTGCTTTCAGCCTTCTCTCATCAAAGAGCATGAATTCCTCAAATCTGCTCTACTGCCAATCTGCCTCAGCTATCTGACACTCAGCCAGTACTCGTAATGACGGAAACTCAATTTCGATAAGTAGAACGGCCTCCATTCCATAAACCAATGAACACAGAGTCACTCCAGTAGAAGTTCTAATTGACATCCGGTAGCTCCACAGAGCAAATGGCAACTTATCTGGCCAGTCCTGGTAGGTTTCCATCATCTTCTACAAAATGTGTTTGATGTTCTTGTTAACGGCCTCAACTGCTCCATTGGTCTGCGGCCGATATGTGGATGACTTATGAAAAGCCACGTTGTATTTTTCCAACAAGTCAATCACTTCCTTCTTGAAGTGGGAACCGTTATCTGAAATAATCTCATTTGGGACCCTGTAGCGACAGATGATATTGTTCCAGATGAACTTTGCAACATATGAAGCCTTCAACACTGCATAAGATTGGGCCTCAACCCACTTTGTGAAATAATCTATCGCGACCAGAATGAACTCATGCCCATTAGACCCTTTTGGAGTGACAGCCCCGATCACATCGATTTCCCAAACTGAAAAAGGCCATGGCGAAGTCATATTGTATAGCTTCGACGGCGGGATATTCATGCGGTTTGCATGGACTTGACACTTGTGGCATCACCGCACAAAGCCGATACAATCCTCCTCCATGGTGGACCAGTAGTAACCTTGTCTAAGGATCTTTCGGGCTAGCATCACCCCGTTTATGTGCGCTCCACATTCTCCTCGATGGATGGCCTCCATCAGGCTCTTCGATTCTTCGGCGTCGACACACAATTTATGCATTCCCAAATGACCTCTCTTGTACAGTTTACCTCCGCAGATGATGAACTGAGCAGCCATTCTTCTTATTGCCCTTTTATCCTTGGCATTTGCCCCTGGTGGATACACTTCTTTCTCCAAGAAATTCCAGACATCGTAATACCAGGGGTTCTCATCTTGAACCTCTTCTATGGCAGCAATCGACTCGTAGGCCGGCGCAAACTTCTGGTCAATGATGATCGGACGCATCCGGACTCCAAAAGGGATGTCTATCATAGAAGATAGAGTTGCTAATGAATCTACGAACCTGTTGTTTTCTCTTAACAGATGAGCGAAGTTCAATTTCTCAAACCGAGGAATCAGTAAGTCCAAGGTCTGGTGGTAAATTCTCATCTTTTCTTCTTTGACTTTCCAATCTCCTTTAGCTTGAGATACAACAAGGTTCGAGTCCCCGATGACGTCCAACCGTTTTGCCCCTAGTTCTAGGGCGGCTTCTAAACCAGCAATGCATGCTTCATATTCTGCTTCGTTGTTCGAGACTTTGAACCGGAGTTTAAATGCTAGAGGGATACGGGAATTGTCGGGTGCTATCAGCAACACCCTATCCCATACCCGTACTGGTTTGACGCTCCGTCAAAATACATCATCCAAAACTCATCTTCGATATGCAAAATAGCCTCATCTGGGAATAAGTACTCAACTGCTTCATCCCCCTCAACTGGGTGATCGGCTAGGAACTCCGCTACCGCTCTCCCCTTTACTGACTTGCGAGTCACATACTTCAGATCGAATTCGGAAAGCAGAAGCAACCAACGGGCTAGCCTACCCGTAAGTGCTGGTTTCTCGAAGAGATATTTGATGGGATCTAATCTTGAAACCAACATTACAGAGTGAGCTAACAGGTAGTGTCGCAGCTTCCTGGTAGCCCATACCAAGGCCAAACAAGCCCTCTTGAGTGGAGTGTAGTGGGTCTCGTAATCCAACATCTTCTTGCTCAGGTAGTAGATAGCTCTTTCCACCTTGTTCTCAGACTCCTGTGCAAGCATGCAGCCCATTGTAGTTTCAGTTACTGAAAGGTGCAAAATCAACAGTTTCCCCAACTCAGGCAGTGACAACACGGGTGGGTTCTGTAAGTATTGCTTGATCTGTTCAAAAGCAGCTTGGCATCGGCCGTCCCATTGAAATTTCTTTCCTTTCTTCAGGAGACCAAAGAGTGGTTCACAAGTCAAGGTTAATTTTGCAATAAACCGTCTTATGAATTGCACTTTACCCAGAAAGCCTCGCACCTCCTTTTCAGTCCTTGGTGGTGGCATTTCTAAGATGGCCTTGATTTTGGAAGGGTCGACTTTGATACCTCTCTGTGTAATCAAAAACCCCAGCATTTTCCCCGCTGTAACACCAAATGTACACTTCTGAGGGTTTAGCCACAACTGAAATTCTCTGATCCTTTGGAAGAACTTTTGCAAGGCGGTGTAGTGGCCCTCTCTTTCTTTAGACTTGACAATCATGTCGTCCACGTACACCTCAATCTCTTTGTGGATCATGTCATGTAATATCGTGGTCGCGGCCCGTTGATATGTAGCTCCAGCATTCTTTAACCCAAATGGCATCACCCTATAGCAATACGTCCCCTACGGGGTGGTAAAAGCAGTCTTCTCTCGATCTTCGGGTGTCATCAATATCTGATTGTAGCCAGAAGACCCATCCATGAATGAGAGCAACGCATGCCCTGCAGTGAAGTCCACTAACTCATCGATATGCGGCAGAGAGAAGTCGTCCTTTGGACTGGCTTTATTCAAATCCCTGAAATCCACGCATACCCGGATCCTGCCATCCTTCTTTGGCACCAAAATGATGTTGGCTAACCAGGTTGGGTACTCAGATACCAGCAGGAACCCTGTGTCAATTTGCTTGGTGACCTCTTCTTTAATCTTGAGAGCCCAATTCGGGCAGATCCATCTGAGTTTTTGTTTAACGGGTCGGGCCTCTGGGTCAAGAGGGATCCGGTGCTGTATAATCTCAGGATTGATCCCAGGCATGTCTTTGTAGGACCACACGAAAACATCTTTGAAATCTTTTAATAAAGTGACTAAGCGCTCGCGTTCCTCCGAAGACAACTTGGACCCGATCTGGACCAGCCGCGGGTCCTTCTCAGTACCAACATTAACTGTAGTGATTTCATCAACCAAGGGTTTAACAAATCTCTCCTACTCTTGATCAATTAATCGTTGTAAAACCAGAGGAATTTATTCCTCGTCGTTTTCATCAAAATTTTGAAAGTCCTGATTAATAAAATAAATCAAAGGCACAGAAAAGTACTTAGAAGCCACAGCCATTCCATTCTCATTAATCATTTCCAAATCATCTGATTCCTCTGTTACAACAGACTCAAAAGAGAAAGAAAAAGATGACTTGGAAAAGACTGTGGCATCCGGGTTGTCATCCCCAGGAATACCGGACGCAGACTCAGACGAGCTGGAACCTGATTCCGACTCTACAGACTCGGTAGAATCAGATTCCGGCTCACTACCTGACCCGGTGCTGCTTGATAAAAATACCTCCTCGTACTGCCAGATGAGGAGAGGGTGCGATGGATGCATCCAAAATGTTTGAAGGTGGGCTCGCAGCCGTTTCATTCCCAATCATAGACACCGAGAAGTTATCCCCCAAGCACTTCTGTACGATCGGAGGATCTGAAAGTAGACAAGCCAGCGCTACCCCCATTTCAATTTTGGTGTTCTCAGAATCCACTTTCTCATTCTGCTCAACCTCAGCTGATGGGTCTGTCTGCTCCTCGGCAACATCATCCCCGGATAACTGCAGGTCAAAGAAGATCTCAAACCCTGGCAAGCGACGCTTCTCTGCATTCAACCATGGCTCTGGGAAGCCGCAGAATGGAAAATCCTCCCCCTCCCGGACAAAGCGTCCGTTTAGGGTACCCTGGATGGGTCGGTGCATTAACTCATAAGGCTTCCCTGCCTGCTTTGCTCTGGCTCTCCCGGCCATCTCCTTGCCTTTCCTCACCCAATCCTCTTTGGTGGGCAGATAACCCAAGCCAAAGGTATGCGGGTTGTGCGGCACTTCGGCCGATACTGCAATGCCCTTCCGGCCACTCTTCCCTAATCCCATCCCGGGGATGTGTTGGAGCTTATTCATGAGGTACACTGACTGTGCGCTAACATACAACCCCTCATCAACAGCTAAGATGTTCTGTACGACTTGGGCCTCAGCCAGAGTAAACCCTGATAGGAACACATCCTCCGTACCGTGCTTGATTTCCAAAACTGGTGTAGACACTTCTGGCGGTGGATGGATTGACGAATTCCCAAAAACAATAGCCACCCCCTTCCCGTGGGGGTATTTCAACATCTAATGCAAGGTGGAAGAGACTGCCTTCACCTGGTGCAGCCACGGCCGCCCCAAAAGTAGATTGAAGGTTGCGGGAACGTCCAAGACATGAAAGTCAATTTCGTGCTGTCCCGGACCAACCTGAGTTTGAATTTTCACAGCCCCCATCACCTCTCTGCTTGTGTTATCATATGCCCTTATCACCTGGGCTGTTGGTACGAAGTCCGCGGCCTTCAACTCGATTGCATATGCCATCCTCAACGGGCACACGTTAATAGCGGATCCTGTATCGACAAGAACCACCGGTATCCATTTGCTTCTACATTCCACAGAGATGTAGAGTGGTTTGTTATGATTTGCGCCCTCAGGCGGCAGTTCTTTTTTAGAAAAGGTCAACATCGGGGAACCTTCTCCCAGAAAGACCAATCCCACCAACTGTTCAGGCGTGGTATCTATTGAGAGTTTGGCCTTGTCCATTGCTGATAGGACAGCTTGCCTATGAACACGTGAAGCCATAACCAGTCCCCAGATGGAGATGTCTGCTTGTATCTTTTTCAACTGCTTTAGCACAGCCTCTTCTTCAAGTAGCTTCTCTTTCTGCTTCTCCACCTCCTTGTCCTTCCCGAACGCCTCTAGTTGATCTAGGTGTGGAGGCTTGAAATACCGCCCGCTCCTAGTCATATGATCAACTTCGCCAATGTACCAGGTATCGTCCGGTTGGTTACTCCCCCAATCCTCATCTGTGTGGGCAAGACATAAATCATCGTCTTCCCACCACATGCTATCGGTAGCCGACAGACACATGTCCGGCTCCGTTGCAACTATCCTTGTACTCGTAGTACCTCCCATCCATGTGCTCGCAGCACGCTCTATCTTTGTGCACACAACAGGTTCAATCCCCACAGGGGCCTTGGCTTTTCTGGCTCTCTCAGAGACTTCGATTCCTTCCGGTTCTAACTGCATCAATGCAGCCTACTGTTCAAAATTTCCTGTATTCAAAATGCCCAAATCCTGAGCGAAATTCTTGGCACCAACGCTCTCTGGCAACGCATTCTGATCCCTGGCCCTTCCGGCCACAATTGATGTCCTTACCCCTGACGGGCCCTTTTTCAGCTGAGATTCTTCAACAATATCTGGTTGGTCATCAAGCCACCCTGTAACCTCTGCTGACTCCTCAAAATCAAACCAGTTGACTGTCATGTCTCCCGGATCTTGTTTGTTGAAAAACTGAAGGTTAGCAATATCCCCTTCCAGAGCTATTAAGTCATCTATCCCCTGATCAAGTCCTTTCCCCCGTATTACACAAAGTTCTGCCTCTGCTGACAATTCCAAATTCGGCCTAACCTAACCTGCTGATACAATGTAGCCACTCGGGTCATATACTTCCTCAGCATAGCTCTCAATTTCCTCAGATTCTGAATCAACAGCCCCACTTTCCTCCGAAATCATCCCTATTCCATCTTCGATGATCACCACCATTGGTTCAGGTTGGGCTCGGGAGATGTCCAACATGCACAAGCCAGTGCTGTCAGGAATGAGCACCTCCGGCTTAGGTAGGTGAGACGGGGTGATATATATGCTAGGGTCATATGACACGACCCCAGTTTGGATTGAGTTGATGCGTTTGGGAGGTGGGGCTTGGTTGTGTGGTGGGAGAGGGTTGGTTGTGACATTCGGCTTCTCCGAAGACATGATCACCCTGTTGTCAACGAGATCCTGAATCTCGTGACGCAATCTAAAGCAATGGTCAGTGTCGTGACCATGCTGCTGGTGAAAGACGTAATATTTGGCTGGGTTATAGGAGGGGGGAAGTGTTTCTAGCAATGGCCGCAGCTCCAGGGGCTTCAAGTGCCTTTTCCTGATTAAAACCCCCAGAGCTTTGGACAGGGGCATGTATAATGGAGTGAAGGTTCTTTGGCCTCGAGGTTGGTACTTGGTTGTTTGTGGGTTGCTTCCGGACGCACCGGTAAATGGTGTAGCCGCAAGGGCTCTTGGGGGAGTGGTGGTGACCATGCTTACTTCTGAGGCTCTGGCAGTTGCGGCACTGCTTGTGCCTGCATTTGCGTTGCGGTTAAAGGTCCTCCTGGGCTGTTCCCTGTCATTGTCGATCAGACCTTGCTTCAAAGCGTCCTCGATCTGTACCCCAATCTCGTGCAGATCTGCAAAAGTGGGGTGAGGGAGAACGATCATCCTCTACCTGAGCTTGGGTTGGAGGTTGCGTACAACCATCCATATTTGATCTTTGTCAGTTAGCCTAACGGTCATCATTGAGGCCTTGGCCCTCCAGCGGGTTACGAAATCAGAAAAGCTCTCCTTCGGCTCCTGTCTAGTCGTCTTAAGATCACGAGTTATGATCTCGATCTGCATGTTATAGGAGTATTGAGCTACGAAGGCCTCGGCCATCTCATCCCAGTTTCTCTTGACGGAATCTTCCAGTTTCGCGTACCAGATGGCCGCTACACCCGACAAGGTTCGGCCGAATAAAGAAAGCTTCTGTAATTTGGTGAGGCCCATCAGCCTTAGTATGTCTGAAAACAACCGCAGATGTACCATAGGATCACCGGATCCATCAAAACAGTCAATGTGTGGCATCTTAAACCAGTCCGGCAACATCACGGCTGCGTCGGTGTACCCATCTTTGATATCTGGAATGGACTTGACACCCTGAGATTTCTTGAATAGCTTTTCAAGCTTGCACACTTTTAATGCTGTGGGTTCCACCACGAACTCAAAGGGAGAATCCGGTAGGTTGATAGGTGTTTTGGATAGCTGGGGTAGGATTGGGGGCGGAGCCGACCCTGTCGGAATGTCCGTATCTTCCTGGACATTTGGTGTTTCTCTGGGTATTGGAACCTTTGGCGGAGGAGGAGCTTGGTGTGAAGCGGATGCCCCGGCTTGCTGCTGTAGTTTGGTGATTAGCTCTGCCTATTGGGCCATGATTTCAGCATGCTGTTTGGCAAATTCTGCTTGACAGCTGGCGCATCATTTCTTCCATTCCTACCATACTGCCCTGATCTAGCTAAACTACCAGTATATGTTCCCTCTCTGTGGGAGAAACAGAACTCTGATCCTTGCTATACTCAGGTGGGGTAGACAAAGCCCTCTGAACTGACTGCTGAACTGATATCCTCTGCCTAACCGCCCTCCGTCTAGTAACCGGGGGTACTAAGTGGAACACTGGTTGTCCGTCTACCAGATCCTCAGATCGATGGAGTCTGCGACCTTTAGTCTAGAGTGCTTGGGGAATATCTGCTTGGTTGGAAGCAATTATGCTAAACTACCTAGCAAAAAGATAAATAAAGCATAATAAAGAAATAAATAACCAGAAAACGAACAGCATAACGTCTTAAACAAACACAACGCACAGTCGGTATGACAACACATAGTTGGCATTTGTAAGCTGAATATACTGTTCTTAACTACTAATCATTGTTTCCAAATCACTGCCCCAAATCTGAATGTGACACCCGCAGATATAACTGATTCTCAAAACACTGATGCTGGTGCCTACAGGCCTGATGCCCATACTTGCAAACTGATACATGCATTTCTGTAGAGACGCACTCTAAAAGCACATAGCAAGCAAGTGAGAGCCAAAAACACCCCTATGTTGGGGTAGGATTTCCCTGTCCTATTTTGTCAGAAGCTAGGGTTTCACTACGCACACAGAGGTTTCAAACAACCTACAATCAAGTGAGCAACCTGTCCTAGTTTGGGATAGTCACTATGTATTCCGATATGCACTAGGTCGAATGGTCAAAAAGGGTGCCCCGGTAAAAACTGGGGTTTATGTTCCAATCGTGGCAGAGCCCGTAACCGGTCAGCCTTATGGCATGTTTCTCAAAGCGAGCCTCTGGCAAACCGTTCAGGAATAGCAGATGGTAAACACGGTGTCCTAGGCGCACCAATGCAAATGCAATGCAAAGAAACACATAAGTGTAGTCAAAACAAGATATCATGAGTTCGAGTCAAGTTCTCTAACTCCCCAGCAGAGTCACCAGAAACTGTAGACGCGCCCGAACGTTCTGGGAAAATCCCGTTTTGTTCATTGGGCTCACTACAGTTCGGACTCAAATGTCACGGTTCTTAATCTGATCTTACAAAGTGCAATGCGAGATGATAAATCACCAAAGAGTCCAAATCTGGCAAATCGTTTTGAAAAACTGATTTTTAGAAAGAAGTGTCAAACATGGACTGCTTTGCCAGATACAAAGTCGCCACCTAAATATTTTATTTTTGGGAAATTTAGGAAACCCTGACTCGTGCCTAAGGCCACGTATCCGTCATCAACAAAGTTGCCTCAGCTCGGGAACTTGGGTACGAGAGGGAAGGTCATGCAATGAGCACCCCCGCTCGCCCGATCAAAGATCAGCCTTTACTAAACACGATATCTTGTTTTTGAAAACATATGTGCTCTTATTCCGGTTTATTAGCCTAGAATTGCTACGTGATGCGCACAGTATACAAGTATAGACTGGATCGTCTAAGTTGGAACAAAACATCTCATGTTAGTTTTTGAAAACGGTTTGCTACTCGCAAGTAAGCTAAAATGCGGATTTTGCCACCCTCAAGTGGACTTAGAAAACATGGTGATTTGCCACTCTCAAGTGGGCTTAAAACTCGCAATCGATGAATTGTTCCAAATTAAATAATCCAACCTTCACCCACAGGCATTCAGGCAGGTATATCACATAAGCAGTTAGCCTCATGGCAAGCATACTATCATGGTAGTCACTCACACACATGCAAGGATGCTAAAGCATAGACACTCACCGAGTACTCCAAGCCAAAACAGAAACTAGTTAGTAATCAATGCATGATCCTAGTTCATGTTAAGATGGCTAATGCAACACATGCAAAATGCAACTAAGATAGGCTCGGCTATTCTAAGATGGCATATGCGATGCTACAGATAGCATGTATTCAACTTGGAATTGAAGTACAATGCAGTTAGTATGATGCGCCGAGCCCGGTGCAAGCAAGACAGATGAATGGATACAATCATGCGAGCATAAGGATGCTAATTGAAACATGCCCTAAAACTAACCATCATAAGTTGGTAAATAAAAGGGAGAAAGACGCGGGGTTGGAAGACATGCATCACACATACGCACACTTATTACAACATTGCCCTCTCGGACGGAGGGTCCGAATGAATAATAGAACCCAACTAGCTAATATAATCTAATCTAATTAACTAGTTATTACACAACCAGAATGAATAACAAGTTACAGCTAATTATTACATAACTCTAATTAATCAACAAATTAACTAAGTAAGCAATTAAACTAGCATGCAAACTACATGAATGTGGACTGCCTCAGCTCTGCCTTGAATGATAAAGTATGCATGCATGCTCGAGTTGCCTTGTCGGGAAATCCATCGCGATGCCCCGGCTTGCCTTTGTTTGCAATTGATTTCAAAAATTTGCACAAAGCTCCAGAGAGATGAAACTCCACCCCAGGAAACTGTGGGAAGGCTGCCGACCAGCTTATAGGCATGGGAGACCAACTACCGACCACCTTTTGTGGTGGAAACCAAAGAAGGTGGTCGGCCTGCCAGAAAACCTGGTCGGCCGACCAGTTTCTTCTCCTGGATTCTGTTTTTCTGCAACAAAGGGAAAGGGAGAGGCACGACAAGGTATTTGCAACACATGTGTGCATGACCACTCTTCCCGTCATTGCATAAGCTCTAGGGAGTGTAGTCCTCGACCCTTGGGCCACCGGTCGTGCATCTCGATGCATGATGGCTGAGGAGTCGAATTGCACGACCCAATGTGAAATGAATGCACATACAAGCACCTAAAGCCAACAACTCCGTCATGGGTAGTCAAGAGTGTCGACGACCGGAAATCGAGACACATTTCGTCACTTTGAGTACGAAACGTCCCTCGTTTCCTGTGTTCGGACTAACTCCTATTCCGAACACAATGCAACAAACAATGCCATGCATAATGCGACTTTAAGTATGCAACCTAAATGCTATGCAACTAAATAATGCAAACATGCAAAGGATGACATGCAAACATGCAACTAGCATACACAATGCTATGAACTAACAATGGCATACTCAATGCATGTGGTACTTAGCATACACAATGCACCTAAGAACTAACATACACAATGAGATAAACAAGGCATGCACAATGCAATGCTCAATCACGCGACAATGTGGCATACTCAATGCTATGGAATACAATGGCATACTCAATGCAAAAATGGACTTAAACCAAAATGACTGGGCCTCAGCCACACCCAAATTAGTGGCCAAACATGATGAAAACAAGACTCCAAAACTCATGCTAGCATACACAATGCAAGGACCTAAGCCTAAGGGCACAAAATGCAACTCTACAAGAGCATTGAAAGGATGAAATATGGCATACAATAACACATGTTCCAGCTTTGAAATGACATACAAAATGGCTGGGAAATGACTCTGAATCATGCAAACAACTAACACAACGCATGTTGAATGGCTCAAGCATTGAAACTAGTGAAGTGCATTACACTATAGGTATGCAAAGCGATGCTCAAATGATGAAACCAACCCCAAACAGACCCTATGCTGGTCCAAGACAGTAGCATAATGGGTTGGGATAATGGCTTGAAAGGCACAAAAGTGAAGCTCACGTAATGGCTTGCAAATAGGGCATAAATGCACAACTCTAAAGAGCACTTAAAGCATGGAAAATATGGAAGTGTAGCACCCCTATAAGCTCTGAAATATCATGTTCAATGTTGCCAAAACATGTAAATAGCTCAAGTTCAGCATGCAAGGGACCTCCAAACTCAAAGCTAGTCAATGCTATTACACAACAAGTATACATGGCTAGCATTTTTTGACCAAGAGGCCTTAAGATAGAGCTAAGATAGCCCAAAATATGAACAAAATCAGTTTGAAGTATGGCCAAAATATGCTAGAATAGAGGGCCAAAACAACATGCATTGTGAGCTAATGAACATGAGTTACACTACAAGCATATGAAGCATGTGAAGGGCTACCAAACCAAGCAAAAACAAAGTCATGGCATGCCAAATGATGGCCAAAAACCCACTAAAACAAGACCAATACATTCAAGAATGAGGTGTTACTTTGATAGGCTATGCAAGAGATTGTTCTACACATGCCAGAGGCAAACAAAAAGTGACCAAACCAGCCACAGATAGAGTCTAGGCAGGTCCTAAAAGTCACTAAAAAGGGCCTGAACCAAGGCTAGGAAGTGTGGAAATATATGCTCCCTTGGAAAGCCAAAAATGCAAGCAAACAAGGCCAAAAGAGAGAGGGTCACCCCTCTCTGATTTTGGCCCTCAAAACCACATGCCAACCACTGAAAATCTGCTAGGATTTCAGTGGCTAAAGGGCCAAGCAAAGCTCAATACAAAGGTCTCATGGCATGGCTCAAAACAAGGCTAAATAGAGCATGCAAGAGGGTATATGACCCCCAACACCAAAAGAGCCTTAAACAAACATGAAAATCACTTAAATATGAACCTTTTTTCAGTTGACAACAAAGCTCAAATAAGCATGCAAATGAGGCTAAGAGAAGGATCAAAATAATGCTTAAAAGAGGGAAAAGGAGTTACCTTGAAGCTCAACAAAACCAGCAACTTTTCTGAAACCAAAACCCAACTTTTGATACCTCTCAAAACCCTCCAGCAACTCAATAACAATGGTGGAGGTGTATGGTTATGAGGTGGCGTGCAATAGGCCAAGAACAAAGCACTTTTGAACCCAAAATGTAGAGATATAGAGAGAGGGGTATATTTTTGCCTTAGCAAAATTCTGAACCTGGTATAAGGAGAGGGAGAGCCTCTCTTATAGACAAACCAGGCCAAAGCTTCTTCAAGAAGCTAAAAAACAAGGCTCAAGATCCTCCATACCCATGTATGGAGGATGCAGTCTGTGCCTTCTAGCTGGCACCCACTCAAACAGACAAAACAGGAGGAAGTTGGCCGACCAGAAGAGGTGGTCGGTCGACCACTTTCCCTGGTCGGCCGACCAGGGCAAGTGGTCTCCCACAAAACAAGGTGGTCGGCAGGCATAATAGGTGGTCTCCACACTGAAAGCAAGTAAGTGGTATGGTGGGAGACCAGCAAATGTGGCCCAAAGACCAAGAAAACCAGCTTCCTGAGCAGAAAATCGGCTGGCGAAGAAAGAAGTGGTTTCCAAGGGAAATGCTGGTCTCCCACCCTTGTACCACCTTCTAAACAGGGAAAACAAGGGTTGTGCCAAAAAAGAACCAACACGATGCAAAACGAGAGTTCGGGAGGCAAAACGCGCGGCCGGGTGCCCCGAAAATCGACTGTTGAGCACCAAAAGTTGTGTATGGCCACAAAAGTGGTCTCTCAGACCACAGTGTCCCTCTAGACAAAGAAAACAAGGTGTGTTCAAAAAACCATGCCAAACGGAGAATGTTAAGCAGTCCCGAACCGAGGCGCACGGCCGACGCCTCCGAAAATCAGAAACTAGTCTCCAAACGGGAACAGTGGCCTACGACCACAAGAAGCAGTCTACGACCACCAAGAGATGGTCTACAAGACCTCTCCCTCTCCCTCCCTCCAGGTAGAGAAAACAAGACTCAGTCCGCAGACCGAGTCAACGTACAAAGAGTCCCGAGGTCCGGAGGCGAGGCTCTCAGCCAAGACTCCGAAACCTCGAAACGAGCATAACATGCGCGATCACCGAGTGCTCAATCGATGACGTCTGAGTCTTAAGGTCGGTCAAAAATGGGGTGTCTACACTAGTGAACTGGTGGGTTTGAAAGAAGCCATGCTAAAATATTTTGACGGTGAAAGTATTTGAACCTCTAACCTTCAGGTAGTATTGTAACATTCAATCCACCAAACCATTCATGCACTTGTTGCTAATTATGCAAAAAATAATTCATTATATCTTTTTTTTAGTATTTTCATTTCATTGTACTTTATATATATATATATAGATTTTCTTTCCTTCTAAGTTATTTTTTGTTTTAAAAATATATTATAAAATTATTTATGATATCACGGTTCCATTCCGATTCACCCATGGTTGAACTAATGACCAATTCACCCAATTACTTTTCCGGTTCACTCACCGGTTCGATTTTCAAAACATTGCTACTGAGCAAAGAATAGAAAGAATTACAAAAGAGAAAACTCTTTCAAATTGCTATACTCAGCTAGCACAGTGAAAGACCTCAATACATCAAAGGCAGGCTTGTCCCCACCATCCGCAGCATCATCACCATCATCCTCATTATCTTTATCCTCCTCATCATCAATTAAAAGAGTCTCCTCCCTTACAGTCACATGATGAAAAGGTGGATGAACTACGAGGGTCTGCAAGCACAGATTGTCATGATCAGAGCATCAGAATGATAAAAAAAAAAGGAGGTAAACAAATGGTATAATGGAAATAAGAGGGTAAGAACATCACATGTGGGCAAAATAGAATAGAGATATGTGGAAGTGCACAAGAGATAACAATTCAAAGAGATAATAGTAAAAGGAGTAAAAGAGAGAACCAAAAGAAAACCTCATCAAGGACATCTGGAAGAACCTCAATCGCAGTACCTCGACCTCGACCCCAACCTCAGCCAAGCTCAGGAATAGGGAAAAAGTTATGGAAAAACTAAAAGTTAGCAAAATAATCCTCATCTACAGCTGAAGGGTCAAAATGCTCCATTAAAGCGTCAATATCATTAGAATTGTCACAAAGGGGTGATGATGGAGGTGGAATACCCTTGTTGGCCATGGAAGTGAGTGAGTGAGAGAAAATTGAAAAGTGAAGAAAACTGAAAACCCTAGGTCATCCAGGAGGGAAAACCAAGAGTGAAATAGAGAAAACTCGAAAGAGAGGTTGAAACCCTAAGGAAACTTGTAAGAAATTGATGAAAACCCCGAGAAAAACCGAACTCGGTGAAATCGAATTTCATTCGGTTCAAAATATAGAGGGTGGCAAGGGTTTTCAAGGAAAAAATGGTGAGGGTTTGGACATTCAAAGAGGAAAGAGAAAATCTAGAGAGAGAGAGTGATGTTTCAGAATGGTACAAGTGAAGAAAATGGCAGAAATAAAGTGTTTAAGTGATTCCAAAGTGTGAAAAATACAAATTTGTTCCCAATATCGCCACGGTCTTATGATCAGGTTAAAATGGGTTGGCCGGATGAAATATACATGGTCGGAGAAGAATTATACGGCCAAGTCAGAAAAAGGCACAACGAGGTCAGAAAAGGCATAGCTAGGGCATTTTTTTGTACAAAAAGCTCAGGTACATCTCTGTCTAGTGCATTGCCATAGGTCTTACCCCCGGGGCATGACCATTTTTGCTTTTCAAACTCAAAAGCTGTCAACACAAAGCTCAAGAGCTATTCAACAAGCTTTCATCGAATCATTGCTCACATTTATCTGTACGTTATAATTTATAGAGGATATGCAAGACCCTGTTTCTACTTCTAGCCAACAATTAAATGGTCATATGCAAGTAAAAGAAGATCCTTACTCAGGGATAGATACACATACTCAACATATCGGCTAATCACAAGGCCAAACTAACGAGCAAGCACCTTTTCAAGGCCAAACACTTGGCCAAAGTAGTCAAGTCAAGAGCGAGCCATTATTAGTTAGTCATACCATGTCAAATGAACAATGGAGTGTAATAATGTCCATAATGAGCCAAATAATGACTATGAACCTTAAAAATTGGTCTGACCCGTTCAATGCTTCACATGTTCATAGGATTAATACTAGGTTGGAAAATATAGGTCCTAATCCAAGTAATGCACATAGGAACCCTATCCAAACATCAACTCAACCTAGTTTATCCCCTAGTACTAACCAAAATAATGGTGAAAATGGAGGAAGAACAACCCAATCCTTTTGTGAACTACTTAGATCCATACCACCAATTAGTCCATGGCCTTACTGTAGAGTGTCTACCACTCAAGAGACACATGTAGCGCATGTAGAACCTCAGGTTGTACCTTTGAATACACCTAGTAATACTGCTTATGGATATGCACATGCTCAAACGCAAAATAGTACACAAATGGTGTCAAATCTAGTCTTCAAACATGCACTCAGGGGGTTGATAGAGCTCTTTAGGCCACCACATGTTGCCCTTAGGAAAGAAGATGTCATAGGATATGAACAAGTACCAAATCTTGTAGTGTATCATTTGGATTGAATAACTGCACCCTTTGTACAATGTAGACACCCAATTTTTACTAACCCTAAGACTTAGGGAACTTGCAAGCCTCCTGATGATGAAATGGTAAATTATTTCATCTCTAGAATGTTTAAGGATATTTGGAGTTACTGTGTAAACCCGCTTTGGCCAAAAGCTAAGTGTTTGGTTTAAAACTCAAATCATGATTTGGATAAAAAAAAATTCAAATTTTTTTTTTCAAAACTCATAACCAAACACATAATTCAAAACTCAATTCAAATTTTTTTTTTCAAAACTCATAATAAAACTCTTTTCAAAGCTCTATTTAAAAAAAATCAATTTTTTTTATTTTATTCTTTAAAATTATTTTTATTTTTAGTTTTTTAAAAAATATACTTTTATTTTATTTTTGAAAAAAATATTTTTTATTATTTTTTATTTTTTTGAAAAAAAAATATTTTGTTACTTTTTTAAGTATTGCCTAAATAATTTGTTATTATTTAGATATATATGGACAATCTAAAATTTTTAAATTTTTAAATTTAAAAAAAAAAGTTAAATATTTTAAAAAATAAAAAAAATTGAAAAACTTTTAAAAAAAACTATTTAAAATACTTAAAAAATAAAACGAAATATTTAAAATAAAAAATTAAAATTAAAATTATATAATTAAAATAAAAAATAATAATTTTTTAAAAATTTTTAAATATTTAAAATATTAAAAAAAATACAGCGCACAAATGTAGTAATAAACACACATTAAAAAAAATTACAATAGAAAATATTTTCCCTAAAAAATAAAATTAAGAATAGTTTTAAATATTTTAGAAAAAAATAAAGCCAAAAAATTACAAAATACAACTTAAAACTCAAAATACAACTCAAAACTCAAATCATGATTCAAAAACTACACCAAATAGAGCTAACTTTTTGTGAAAATGACCTTTATCTTTGAACCTAGTTTTAGCTGAAAAACCAACTTTTTAACCTGAGAAAGAGAGATAAGCCTAGTTATGCTTTGATCAAACGTATTTTCCAAAATTAGTGACCGATTTTATCAAAAACGTTGTCCGAAGGCAGTTCGGACTTAATTGGGCCACAAGCAAGCCAAGAACATGGAATGTATGCAGGGATGATACGTATACCATGGCAAAGGGTGTGTACACACCTTATATGTGCATGCACACAATCGTTGCTCGTATGTACATCCAAGCATGACAGAGTTATTTTTGGAAACTCAATCTTGGTGTATTTTTTAAGGGAGCTGACAGAGGAAGCGATGGGGGTTACCATAGCTTGCTCCCCATGCCCTCTCAAGCCTATATAAGGAATCCCCCCCCCCCTCCCTTTCAAAGGGGTTAAGAATTTTGAACCTTTTGTAAACTTTTGACAGCAAACACTCCTCTCTTCTCCTTCCTTTGCTTTAGCCATGAAATTTTCTCACCCTCACAGCGATTCTAAGCCTTTGAAAACACCTACAGACTGAAGCTCTTGAACCCTAACTTGGAACCAAAACTTGAGGAAGGCTTGCAAGCAAGGAACTTGACTTTTCTTGCTCTCTTTTGTGTGTGTTCTTTGATTTACATAAACTAGCAGGTAAACCCCCTTCTTTCTGTGAATTTCAATACCTATTCTTTGCTTATTTCTAGTGTTTATCCATGCTAGGACATTAATCCATCTTAACATCATGTAGTTTAGGCATCTTTATTCACCTTCTCATCTCCTCTTGAATGTGTTCTTTATTTTTATTAGAACAACATCTTTAGGTTCATTTAATCATGGAGAAATCATGTGTTAGGCTCAATTTGGATCATCATGTAGTTTAGTTTATATTTATGCTTTTTACTAATTAGTTGTTTTTTGTGCATAAGCATCATTAGTAGTCTCAAACCGGACCTAAGTTCATGTTTTTGTATGTTAGTTGCATGATTAGGTCATATTTATTTCATGTTTTGCATGCAAGATGCGTAAGTGGGTATCTGAGTAAGTTTCTCTTTTCTTTCTTGGCATATGTATGCTATTTGCATTATTTTTCAATTATGCAAGTTTATATGCTCTCTATATGTAAAATTGATTGTTTTGAACATTTTTGTAATTTTTGTTCATCTTAGTTCAAGTTTATGGTCATGTTTTACTTAAAATCCATTTTTGGTGGAAAATCTTTATTTTATTTAAAGATGTGGCTCTATTTTTGTAACTTAAATGAATGACACTTGTTTTTTTTCTTCTCAATCACATAGTTTTAGGGTTAGTTAAAGATTTTAGGGCCAAAAATGAATTTATGTGAACAATTAACCACTAAAATCATAAAATAGAAAGTGAGTAGAGGCCAATCTTTGGAATGGGCAAAAGGGGGTGCTTCCATGCAAATGGCCTTCCCCTTTTGTACCTAAGCTCTCGAACTTGAAATTTTCTTAATTATGATGGACTGGGCCTTAACTTAGTTTTCATTGTTAAAGGTTTTTTAATTCCCTTTTAAAAATTAAGTGGTGACTCTTTGTTGGTCATAGCATGTCAACGTGGGATGCATGCTTTAGACTCGAAAAAGGCACGGTGCCCACATGCAACTAGTGCCAAAAGTACAACCCCATGTCTCTAGAAAACAAGTCCATTAAGGATATGGACAACAACAGGCTCCAACACCTCTGTTGGTGGCCCAGTCAATTGTTCCTAATGTTATTCCTAAGGTATAGTAGTTAAACATGGAGTGAGAAGTATGTGGCCCCATGGTTTGGGGGGTACAAACACCAATCTATAGAAAACCTTATCCTGATTGGGTAGATAGGTTACATGAGTTTCCAATGGTCTACATAATATATTGCTAGGTTTACAAGGCAATGTGGGAATATACGAATCATGACTTTATGAAGCTTCGATTATTCCCTAGTTCACTGACTAGCCCAACATTTGCTTGGTATATCAGTCTACTACTTGAGACTGTCCAAACTTTGCAACAAATGGAAGAAATGTTTTGTGCATAATTCTTCCAAACTGAGCCAAAAGTTACAATGGCTGATTTAGAAAGGTTAGGCCAAAGGCTAGAAAAGAAGGCTACTCAGTTTATAGCCTAATTTAAAAGGGCTAGAAACAAATGTAGAGTGGTCATTCCAGAGCCCGAGTTTGTTAGATTGGCTCAAAATGGCTTAGAGTTTAGACTTCAAAAGAAATTTGACGCAACATATTTTAAAGAGCTAGTCGACTTGACTTATAAATTGTCTAGGTATGAATCTTTGTTAGAAAGTAGTTGCAGAGATTGGAGTTGCCACGACTCCCCTTCCCTTGTCAAATGACAAAGGCAGCACTGTAATAAAAATGGCGGTGCTAAGGCATGTTCTGCCTCATGAATTGGACCTTGGCAAGTAGCACCTCAACAAGTTTGTTTGGACTTTGCTCATGGCACATCTGGTCCAAGCGGGTTGGATCTGGTTCGATCTTTTGATTGACCCATTTCTCTTGGGTTTTGACCCTTATCCGTTTAATGATACATATTCACCTAATAAAGGTGCCCCCATGATTAGGGTAACCATTTAAATTCTATCACTTTACATTTGTCCCCTATGCGCGTGGGGAAGACTGTCTTTTTTCTTTACGTGCACGACATCACCTTGTAGGTCTGGGGTCGCATCACTTCAATAAGAAAGCTGCGTCGACTTTTGTAAAGTTATGATGGCTTTAGGGAGTCGCGATAGCGGTTGGCTCCTTATAAATGGGACTCTTGGGACCCATCTGATCCCCACTTTTTGTCCAACACCTTTTCTCTCTAAGTCTTTCTCTTTCATAACTTCCTTTTCTTTTTTTTTCTTTTTTTAGCAAAGCATCATTTTCTTCTTCAACTACATCCATTGTTAACAGACCTCTATTCGACAGACCTGTCCCACCCCAGACTGAATAGAGGAGGGCTCCTTATAAATGTGGAAATCTTTGTTCCTGTTGCACCCGTTCTTGAGGAGGCCTTGCCCCTGTTCTATAAGGTTCCTCTGGAGGAGGCAAACATGGTGAACCCAGCCTTAGTACTATGCTTTCGTGTTGAGCGTGGAGATTTCCCCCATTCATACATCTATTAGCATAATGGTCTCATTGGGTTGATGATGTCATCAGTAACCCTACTTTTGAACAGTTTTAATGGTGTCTCTCATGACCTCTCTATGCGCAAACTTCAGACCAACACTAATGTAATAGTGTCGCGCTGGAGTCATGAGACCCATACCTTTACATACTTAGCATTTATAGGACCAGTTCTGAATCCATCGGTTACCCTCACCAACTTGTAGTTTCCACTACTATTCGCCTCAGATACTTCATAAGGTCATTCTCATTTTGGTGCAAACTTCGGAGTTGGTTGCCCCCTCATGACTACATCCACTGTGTTCCAGACCAAGTCCCCTTCCTTAAATTCTCTGCTTTGAACTACCTGGTTGTAGGCACGAGCTATAAACTTCCATAACCCATGAGGCTTTGTCCCTTCTTTCTTCGGCTGTCTCTATGTCAATTTCTCTTGAATCTGGGACCAAATGTGCTCACATAGCCATTCTTGCTAAGGGCACTACTGGTTCAACTAGTAGTAATGCTTCTGATCCATACACAAAAGAGAATGGAGTTGCTTGCGTCGGCTTCCTCTTCAACATTCTGTAGGCCTAGAGTGCTATAGGAATCTATTCAGACCAAGTTCCCCAGTTTCCCCCAGCTTGATCCATTAACTTACTCAAGATTCGTATAAGGGTCTTATTGGTTGCTTCGGCTTGCCCATTCCCTTGGGGATAGTAAGGAGTGGACTTGTGATGCTTGATCTGGTAAGTATCCAACAGCCTCCCCACAGTCCAATTCACAAAGGGAGTTCTGTTGTTAGAAAATATTACTCTTCGTATGCCAAATCTACATATGATATTTTTTCGAATAAAATTAATGACTCTTGCTCCATTTACTCTTCTCGTTGGTATGACCTCTACCCACTTATTGCTTATTCCAGTGGCCGCTAATATCCATCGGTAACCCTTGGACTATTGTGCAATTGGTCTAATCAAGTCAAACCCCCCAAGTATGAAATGGATACGACGTCTTGACATTGTACAACTTAACTGTCGAGGCATGCACCAATTTCCAAATTTCTAGCAAGACTGGCATTTTTTGACATAGATTTTTGAATCTTCTTCCATCGCTGGCTAGTAGTAGTCGAGGTGAAGAAAGTGTTTGTACAATCGTTGGCCTCCTTGATGTTCCACTTTATGAGCTTCTCTTAATACTTTGTTTGCTTCGTCTTTGGACAAACATGCCAGGGGTGCCCCATCAAAACTTCTTCGGTACGATTTCCCTTGGTCAAGAAAGAAACGGAGGGCCCTCCTCTTGACTTTGATAGCATCTAGGGGTTTTTAGGGAGTACATTCTTCTCTAGCCAATCAATGTATGGTTGCCTCTTCTTCTTTTGGATAAGATTGACAGTTCACACATTTGTAGACACCCCATTTTTTACGGCCCTTCAAGACTTGGATGTTCTTGCAGGTACATCTGATGATGAGTCTGATTGCTCACCAAGCGCTCAAAGTCCTCAGCGAAACACCATAGGTTTGAGCCTTACAAACCCTGCATCCATTTTGTCTTCTTTTTGGACCATGTCTTGGTCTTTCTCCTCTGCAGTTTTTGGTGGCCTGTCGGCCATCTACGAAGGCTACCGGCCATTGATGCCTTGCCAGCCATCAATGATTCCTTGCCGGCCATCACTGATGGCCAGCCAACCACTAGCGTTTTCTGCAAATATTTTGTGCCAGTTGTGTCAGCTGGTTGCACAGATGCTTGCATTTGTCCACACGTGGAGGTCTGGATCTCCTTGTACAGAATTCATGTTTTCTATATATACGGAGGCCCTCTTTTATGTTTTAAGGTTGGAAGATTTAAGACTCAAAATTCTCTCTCTCTCTCTCTCTCTCTCTCTCTCTCTCTCTCTCTCTATCTCTCTTGCATTTCTCTACACCTTTGCCTACTTACACTACACTTTTGCATATCAACCCTTAACCAAAAGTGATCACCTTTGAGCTGAGGTTCTTTGAGGCCCTCTTGGAGCTCTACAAGTTGTTTTTGGCTTGATTGGTTGCCTAGAATCACTCTTCTTTTCAAGAGGTACAATAATTGCATTGTTAGCGTACTTTGTGTTCTTGTTTTCCTTTCTTTTCCTACTATTTTTGAGCCACTCTTGAGCCATAAAAACTCTGTCAAAATGGGATGAAATTTGTGGTTTGAATCCATTTTAAGGTAGGGGGTGGTTCACCCTTCTTTGTACCCTTTTTGTGAGGCTTCTCTACTAGTGTTTCCCATTTTTTTAAACCATCCTTTTTTGGGCCTTTAACCACTGAATTTCAAATTATTTTCAGTGGCAAAAAACTTGTTTTGAAGTCCAAAATTGGATGGGTTAGCCTCCCCTCCTTGTGTCTTGTTTGCTAGCCTAATTAACTCCACATGTTAGCATGTTTTTCTAGCTTAACTTAGCTCAAGTCCAGCATGTTTTAGCCTCTGAAATAGCCTTCTTTAGCTCTGTTTTGGGCTAGTTAGTTCATTTGAGTCTTGTTTTGCATGGTTGTAGTGTAATAGTCTTCACAAGTTGGTGTTTTAGGGTCTTAGACACCTCTTTTTTGAGTTGATAGCATCTTTTGGTGTTGTTTTTCAATCCATTTCAGCACTATAAACTCTGCAACCTCCCTCTTTGCTTCACTCTTTCATTTGCTTTTAAGGGTTGTTTCAAGCTTGCGATCCTTTAAGCTTGAGATTAAGGTCATGTTTAATGGTTTAATCCCTCACTTGGGATCCTTTAAGCTTGACATTGAGGTCATGTTTAATGGTTTAATCCTCTTTGAGGGTTCATTATCAACGGCATGATCTCTTTCTTGCCTTACATTATCCCTTGGTTGACACTTCTTTCATCTTAGAGAACACTCACCAATGGACAAATTGATTAAAGAATGATTTGGTAACTAAAATGTGTAAACAAAATTGGCAAGTAAAAGTGGCAAGATAAGCATTTCTTTGTGTTACATGGCATGTGTTCAAATCGGACGTTAATTTGAACACAAGGAAAATGGGACATTTCATACTCAAAAGTGATGAAATGTGCCACTTTCCCAGGTCTCCATTGCCCTTGATCATGCATGATAGGGTGATGGTTCTTGAGTGTCTTGTTTTGCATTCATTGAGCTTGCACACCTTGAAGCACAAGCCATCATGCAATGAAATTGCTTAGATTGGTGGTTTGTGGTTTAAGTTCACAATTCCTTAGATTTTTCTATGAAAATGAGGGGTGAATTGTGCATACAATCCTTGGAAAAACCTTATTTTTGCTCTGTTTCTACTTTGTTGCAGCATGGTGATCCAGTGCATCAGTGGCCGGTGGTGCACTATTGATGGCCGGCAGGCCACTTTCTTGGCCAACAGAGGGCCGATAGCATTCATCCATGGCCGGCAGGCCACTGATGTAAGCTTCAGTAGATTTTGGTAAGGTGGAGCAGAAAGGTTCTGGAAATGTTCAACTCTGCAAACAGAGGCTTTCAATAGCAAAACGGAGGTCTTTTCGGGCGAAAACCGAGCATGTGCATCCTCCATTTCCCGAGGCGAAGTAGTGGCAGCGTAGTTTTATTGCTTAGTTTACTTACATTTGTGTTGTAAATTAGTTAGTTAGTTTACTAGTTGATTCATTCAAGTGCTGTAATAATTAGTTAATTAGTTTAGCTATTTATTTCATTTTGGTTTGTAATAATTAGTCTAATTAGCTTAATTAGCTTGATTAGCTTAGCTCTAATTAGTTGCTAGTTAGTTTTGCTTTATTCATTCAGACTTTCCTTCGTGAGAGCAAAATGTAATAATGTGTATGCCTTCCAACCCCACGTCATTCTCCCTTTTATTTAATCGCTTTTGATGGTTAGATTAGGGACATGTTTCAATTAGCATACCTTATACTTGCATACATTCATCTTGTCTTGCATGCACCAAGGCTCGACGAGTCATTCAAGCTGCATTACTATCTCAATATCTTATTTGAATACGTGTTTAACCACATGTTATCAAATCGATCCATATGCCATATTAGTAGCCGAGCCTATTAATTGCATTCTTTGCATGTGTTGCATTAGGCATCTTGTATAATTAGGAATCATGCATATTTTTCTAACTCATATCTTCTTAGATTGGAGTACTAGGTGAGTTTTTATGCTATAGCATACTCGCATGAATGTGAATGTTGCCATGATTAGCATGCTTGCCATGAGGCTAAATGCTTACTTGCTTAACTGCATGAATGCTTGTGGATGAAGGCTTGTTGTTTGAATTGGAACGATTCAACGAATGTATGTTTTAAGCCCACTTTGTTGACTGGAAAATCCGTTTTAAGCCCACTATGTTTAGTGGCAAATTCGCAAACTTTTAAGCCCACTTGAGGTGGCAAATTCAAACCATTTTCACAAACAAACATGAGTTGAATTGTTCCAAATTGAGCAAACTAGTCTATACTTACTTGTGAGCATCACATAGTAATGCTAGTTTAATAACCGGAACAAGAGCACATAATGCTTATAAAAAAATCATATCATGATTAGTAGAGGTCAATATTTGATCGGGCGAGCGGGGGTGCTCAATTCATGACCTTCCCCTCTCATACCTAAGTTCTTGAGCCGAGGCAACTTTGGTGATGACAGACACGTGGCCTTTGGCACAAGTCATAGGTTTCTAAATTCCCCCAAAATAAAATATTTAGGTGGCGACTCTGTATCTGGCAAAGTAGTCCAATTTTGGCATTTTTTATTCAAAATCAGTTTTCTAAAACGATCTGTCGGATTTGGACTCTTTGGTGTTTATTAGTTTCACATTACACTTGTGAGATTAGATTCAGAACCACGGGAGTCCGAACTGTAGGGCTTCTTTTTGAGCTTCTGAAAGGGGGCGCAAAAAAGTCGAGCTACAGTTTCTGGCGACTTTGCTAGAAAATTAGAGAACTTGACTCGAACTCATGATACAACTTTTTATCTATACTTATGTGTTTCTTTGCATTTGCATTTGCAATGGTGCGCCTAAGTCACAGTGTTTTCCATTTGCTATTCCTAAACGGTTTGCCAGAGGCTTGCTTGGAAAAGCTTGCCAAAAGGCTGACTGGTTGCAGGCTCTGCCATAATGGGAACACAACCCTTGGATCTGGACTATTGCTATACAATTTGATCCTCCTTTCATTTCTCGGTGTTAGGCGTGAGAGGTATATTAGGTAGTCTTGCTGAGGTACCCTTTTTGACCAATCAACCTAGTTACATGTCGAAAGCCATAGAGAATGTTCCAAACTAGGACAGGATGCTTACCCAAATTCAGGATTATGTGAAACACTTTGCTTGAATAATCAACCCTAGTTCCTGACGACACTAGGACAGGGTAACCCTACCCCATCATAGGGGTGTTTTGACTCTCACTTAACTGGTATGTGCTTTTAGAGTGAAACTCTACAGGAATGTATGTATCAGTTGCAAGTTTGAGTATCAGTTTTTGGGGGAAAAAAATCAATGTTGAGTACAGTTCTACAGCCTATGATTGCAACTGCATGTTGTTAGTAACTGAGCCGAGGTGCTGTGCGGTTTCTGATTTTCATTTTCTTTTTCTTTATTTCTTTTTTCCAAAGGTAGTTTTTCACCATTGCTTCGGACGATTCTGTTACCCCCCAAGTACTTTGGACCCGTGTGAGAAGGATTTGTAGATCTGGGGATCTTGTCAGGGGACAACCAGTGTTTGTTTTACTCCCACCGATTATAAGACGGAGGAGGGTTAGGCATAATTCACCAGTCTAGTAGTCACCTTTTCTTTCGCCTGCGCCCAATCAGGCTCAATCTTCTACTTCTACTCCAGAAAGAGAGTATTCGCCAGTTCTGATAGCTCAACATCCCCCAGTTAGCATGGAAGATATGCTTTGTCAGCTCCAGCAGACCATAGAAACTATGTAGCTAGATGCTGCCCGCCAAGCATAAGTGATAAATAGGATTCAACAACAACAACCACAACCAGCAGTAGCCTCTGTATCCCATGCACCTCCAGTGGGTATTCCAGCACCCGGGGTCACTGTCAATGTCCAAGAGAATTTGGGCATTCCGGTAGATCTAATCCCACCTCAGACCTCTAAGGCACCAGCATACCAGACGGAGGCGCCATTTGAATTCGAGGTTGACTCCACCGCATTAAAGGTCAACAAGCTAGAAAAGCTTTTTAAGCGGGCACAGAGAGAGAATTCAATCCCTGACATTGAGAATGGATACATAGACTCCACAGTGACTCTACCAGACAGATTCAAGATAACGCACATAAACTGGTTCGACAGCTCCAGGGCTCCTATGGTCTATCTACGGTTATTTTCTGATATCCTACGACCAATGGGTCTCACAAACTTCAGAAGCTGTCGCTTTTTGGCTGGACCCTGTCGGGTATAGCGGCCATCTAGTATGCAAAGTTAGAAGACTCTGTGAACTAGAGCTGGGAGGAAATGACTGAGGCCTTCATCGCGCAGTACTCCTACAATACCCAGATCGAGGTCACAACCCGTGATCTTTAAGCAACTCGTCAAGAGCCAAATGAGGGCTTCTCGGACTATGTGACTCGATGGAGGGCTAAGGCCTCTATGATGACTATCAGGCCATTTGAAAAAGACCAAATCAGAATGGTGGTCCGTAACTTGCAAGGGAGATTATTACAAAAAATGATAGTCTTACCTTTGTTTACATTTGCTAAGCTCCATGAGATAGGGGTTCAAATTGAGGATGCGATGAAGTAGGGGCAGATAGACAATGAGAAGGAGTAGCCCAAGAGGCCATTTACACGTAGCTCCAATGCAACCATGAGTGGTATCACCTTCGTACGGCCTTCGGATGTGAGTATGGTCACCACCACACCCAAAACTGCCAACTCGTTCACCAATGCATCCAACACAACTCCACAAACCTCATCCGGCCAAGCTCGATCTCAAAGGGTCTTTACCCCACTCTATATGCCTTTGTCCAAAGCCTTAGGGGTCCTGATCAGAAAGGGGCATCTTAAGCCGTTAGAACAATGCCCCACTACCTGATCCTCTCCCTCCAAAACACAACCCGACCAAATACTGTGTTTTTCACCAGCAGCATGGTCATGACACTGATCAATGCTATAGGTTGCGTCATGAGATTCAAGATCTCATTGACAATAAGGTGATAGCGCCGCCCCAAAAGCCAAATGTTAGTACAAATCCTCTCCCACCACATAACCAAGTCCCTCCACCCCGACATATAAACCTCATCCACACACTGGCCGTCCCTTATGACCCCAGTATATACATCACCCTTTCCTACCTACCTAAGCCGGCATTGTTTATCCCTAAGAGAATGGACTTGTGCATGATGAACACGTCTTCACTCCTACCCGAACCAGTGGTGGTGATAGTGGAAGATGAAGGGAGGTTGGCCTTGGTGGAAAATGTCAGTCCGTTGCTCGAGGTCTCTGAGGACTTATCTAAAGGGATGTATAACCCATACTGCTATATTGTGCTAATCGATCAAGCTAAGCAGGAAGTGGTGTTGCCGACTTGAATGGAAGTCAGTGCAGTTCGAGGAGGACAGACTATTGATTGGTTTAACCTAAACTGGTCAACAGACAATTCTGGGTGGCTAAGTGATGAACCCGATAGAGATGAGGGAACCGAATTGAAGCTAGAAGAACAGAAAGCGAAAACCACTACAATGGCCAGAATAGCCGATGGAAAGGGTAAACTTTCGAAAAACACCAATGTAGAACAATTGGCTCAGGAATTGGACATTGTTAGTACTGTACATATTGAACAAGAAGCCGCACTGAAACGGTTTGAACAAGAAATGAGTAGAGACAACCGGAAAGCTAGAAAAGCCCAGCACCTTGCGGGGGAGATTTGTAATGAGAAGGCAATCCGAACGGAGCTGGACAAGTGGAAGAGGTCGACCATATGACAAGAAGTGGCAGATATTTGAAACCACCGCATCTGGACCAACTAGAAGCCTCCGTAAAGGACAGAGAGGTAGAGAAACAGAAAGAAAAACTGTTAGAGGAAGAGGCTGTGCTGAAACAGTTGAAGAAGATTCAAGCTGATATATCTATCTGGGGTCTACTTATGGCTTCGCGAATGCACAGACAGGCTGTACTGTCGGCAATGGATAAAGCTAAGTTGTCCATCGACACCACCTCGGAACAACTGGTGGGATTAGTCTTCCCGAGAGGCGCTGCACCAACTTTGACCTTTTCAAACAAGGAACTGCCACTAGAAGGCTCTGCACACAACAAGCCTTTATACATATCAGTGGAGTGCCGGGAAAAGTGGATACCAGTGGTATTGGTCGACATCGGGTCAGTAATCAACGTCTATCCTTGTCGCACGGCTTATGCTATTGGCCTAAAACTAGCCAATTTTGTGCCTACAGCCCAGGTGATTCGAGCGTATGACAACATAAGCAGAAAGGTGATGGGAACAGTGCAGATCAGAGTATAGGTCAGCCCAACTCAACAGGACATCGAATTCCATGTCCTGGACTTTCCGGCCACTTTCAACTTACTACTTGGGCGACCCTGGCTGCACCAAATGAAAGATGTCTATTCTACCCTCCACCAAATGCTGAAATACCCCATAGGAAAGGGGTAGCCATAATCTTCGGGAATTCATCTATACATCCTCCGCCAAAGGTCACTACACATGTGCTGGAGATTGTGCATGGTGAAGAGGACGTTTTCCTGTCGGGGATTACCTTGGCTGAAACCCGGGTGGTACGGAGTATCTTGGCTGTTGATGAGGGTTTGTATGTTAGTGCCCAATCTGTGTACTTCATGAACAAACTCCAACACATGCCAGGAATGGGGCTGGAAGGAGTGGCCGGAAGGACATTACCACATTGCCCGATGTGCCACATAATCCGCATGCCTTTGGTCTTGGCTATACGCCCACCAAAGAGGACTGGGTAAGGAAAGGAAAAGAGATGACAAGAAGAGCCAGAGCTAACCAAACCGGAAAGTGCTACGAACTTGTGCATAAACCAATCCGAGGAACCCTGAATGAATGGCTATTTTGTCCAAGAGGGTGAAGACTTCCCATTCTGTGGTTTCCCCGAACCCTGGTTCAACTCTGAGAGGTAGCAGGTTCCTGGCTTTGAGATTTTCTTTGACTTGCAGCTGCAAGATAGTGATACGGAAGAAATAGCTGGACCAACTGTTGTAGCTATGAGGAGGGCTACCGGTCTAGCAGTTCTGAGTCGGGTAGTGAACCAGAATCTGATTCCATAGAGTCTGTGGAGTTAGAATCAGATTCCAATTCTTCTGAGTCTAGGTCCGGTATTCCTGGGGTTGATAACCCGGATGCTGAGGTTTTGTCCAGGTCGTCCTTTTCTTTTTCCTTTGAGTCGGTTGTAACTAAGGAACTGGATCAGCTTGACCTTGTGAATGAGAATGCCACTGCAGATTCTGAGTATTTCTCTATGCCTCTTGTTTATTGCATTGATCATGACTTTCAAAATTTTGATGAAAACGATGAGGAAGGAATTCTTCTAGTTTTGAAAATTTTGATTAATCGAGAAGATGAGAGGTTTGCAAAACCCCTTGTTGATGAAATCATTGCTTTTAATGTGGGTACTGAGAAGGATCCGCGTTTGGTCCAGATCGGGTCCACGTTGTCTTCGGAGGAGCGCGAGCGCTTAGTCGCTTTATTAAAAGATTTCAAAGATGTTTTTGTGGTCCTACAAAGACATACCTAGAATCAATCTTGAGATTGTACAGCATCAGATCCCTCTTGACCCCGAGGCCCGACCCATCAAGCAAAAGTTGCGGAGAATACGCCCGGATTGGGCTTTGAAGATTAAGGAAAAGGTCACCAACCAGATAGACGCAGGGTTCTTGCTAGTATCTCAGCATCCAACTTGGTTGGCCAACATTGTTCCAGTGCCAAAGAAAGATGGCAAAATTCAGGTGTGTGTGGATTTTAGGGATCTAAACAGAGCTAGTCTGAAGGATAATTTTCCTTTACCGCACATTGATGAAATAGTGGACTTCACCGCGGGCCATGCATTGCTCTCCTTCATGGATGGATTTTCTAGGTATAACCAGATTCTGATGGCACCTGAGGACAGAGAGAAAATTTCTTTCACTATGTCGTGGGGAACCTACTACTGCAGAGTGATGCCGTTTGGGCTAAAGAACGTCGGGGCTACCTATCAACGAGCTGCAACCACAATTCTACATGATTGATCCATAGAGAGGTTGAGGTGTACGTGGATGACATGATTGTCAAGTCCAAGGAAAGAGAGGGCCACTACATTGCCTTGAAGAAATTCTTTCAACGGATCAAAGAATACAGACTGAGGCTGAATCCACAAAAGTGTACTTTCAGCGTAACAACAGGGAAAATGCTGGGTTTCTTGATCACACAGAGGGGCATCAAGGTAGATCCTTCCAAAATCAAAGCCATCCTAGAAATGCTACCACCAAGGACTGAAAAGGAGATGCGAGGCTGCTTGGGTGAAGTGCAATTAATAAGATGGTTTATTTCTATATTAACCTTGACTTGTGAACCACTCTTTGGTCTCCTGAAGAAAAGAAAGAAATTCTGATGGGATGATCAATGTCAATTCGCTTTTGAGCAGATCAAGTAGTATTTTCAGAATCCACCTGTGTTGTCGCCACTGGAGTTGGGGAAGCCCTTGATTCTGTATCTGTCAATTACGGACACAATGATGGGATGCATGCTTGCTCAGGAATCTGAGGATAGGATGGAGAAAGCCATCTATTACTTGAGCAAGAAGATGCTAAATTACGAGACCCACTACACCCCGTTGGAGAAAGCTTGCTTAGCCTTGGTATGGGCTACCAGGAAGTTGAGGCACTACTTGTTAGCTCACTCCGTAATTCTGGTTTCGAGATTAGATCCTATCAAATATCTCTTTGAGAAACCAGCACTTACAGGTAGGCTAGCTCATTGGTTGCTTCTTCTCTCCGAATTTGATTTGAAGTATGTTACTCGCAAGTCGGTCAAGGAGAGAGCAGTAGCGGAGTTCCTGGCAGATCACCTAGTAGAAGGGGATGAAGCAGCAGAATACCTATTCCCAGATGAAGCTATTCTACAAGTCGAGGAAGAGATTTGGATGATGTACTTTGACGAAGCGTCTAATCAATACGATATGGGATAGGTGTGTTACTGATAGCACCCAACAATGCCCATATACCTTTGGCCTTCAAACTTCGATTCAAGTTATCCAATAACGAAGTAGAATACGAGGCGTGTATTGCTGGTTTGGAGGCCGCCCTAGAACTAGGGGCAAAAAGGTTGGATATCATTAGGGACTCAAACCTGGTTGTGTCTCAAGCAAAAGGAGACTGGAAGGTTAAAGAAGAAAATATGAAGATTTATCACCAGACTTTGGATGTTCTGATTCCTAGGTTTGAGAAGCTGACCTTCACGTATCTGCTAAGAGAGAACAATAGGTTTGCTAAAGCTTTATCAACTCTATCTTCCATCATAGACATTCCGTTTGGAGTTCAAATGCGTCCGATCATCATTGAGCAGGGGTATACGCCGGCCTACGAGTCTATCGCCGCAATAGATGAAGTTCAAGATCAAAACCCTTGGTTTACGATATCTGGAACTTCTTGGAAAAAGAGGTTTATCCACCAAGGGCAAATGCCAAAGATAAGAGGGCAATACAGAGGATGGTTGTTTAATTTATCATCTGCTAAGGTAAACTGTACAAGAGGGGTCATCTGGGAATGCACAAGTTGTATGTCGACGCAAAGGAATCAAAGCGCCTAATGGAGGCCATCCATGAGGGAGAGTGCAGAGCGCACATAAATGGAGTAATGTTAGCTCGGAAGATTCTCAGGCAATGTTACTACTGGTCTACCATAGAGGAGGATTGTATTAGTTTTGTTCGGCGATGCCACAAATGCAAAATTCATGCTAATCGCATGAATATCCCGCCATCGAAGCTGTACAACATGACGTCACCATGGCCTTTCTCGGTCTGGGAAATCGACATAATCGGCGTAGTCACACCGAAAGGGTCAAATGGGCACGAATACATTCTGGTGGCAATTGATTATTTCACAAAGTGGGTGAAAGCTCAGTCTTATGCAGTGTTGAAGGCAGCGCATGTGGCTAAATTCATTCGAAACAACATCATTTGCCGTTATGAAGCCCTAAAAGAGATCATCTCAGATAATGGCCCCCATTTCAAGAAAGAAGTGATCGACTTGTTGGAGAAATACAACGTGGCTTTTCATAAGTCATCCACATACCGGCCACAAACCAACGAAGCTGTTGAGGCCACTAACAAGAACATCAAGCATATTCTATAGAAGATGGTTGAGACCTACAGGGACTGGTTAGACAAATTGCCATTTGCACTCTGGGGTTATAGAACTTCAATCCGGACATCTACTGGGGCAACTCCTTACTCTCTTGTTTATGGGATGGAAGTTGTTCTGCCAATTGAAATAAAAGTTCCGTCGCTACGAGTTATAGCTAAATGTCAGATAGCAGAGGCGGATTGGTAGCAGAGCAAGTTTGAAGAACTGATGTTATTTGATGAAAGAATGCTGAAAGCACTGTACCATGTTCAGGGTTATCAACACAGGATTGTCAGGGCTTTTAAGAAGAAAGTTAAGTCTCGGAATCTCAAAGAAAGGGATCTGGTGCTGAAAGACAACCGAGCTCCCATCCATGACCCTAGGGGCAAGTTCAGACCCAATTGGAGTGGTCCTTACATCATCAAAACTATCTGGTTGAAGAAATACTATCCCTGAGAAGCTCTCTAGGCCGAAAATCCAGAAGGGCGACCTAGGCAAAAGTTAGAACACAAAAGGAGAGCGTTAATACTCGAGTGAACCCGAACCGAACTACGTAAGGGCTGATTCCCATCTTCGGAATACGTAGGCAATTTCATCCTGAAGTTCGGCCGTAAACACCTCCAAATCAACTGTCATGTCCATGTGTTGATCAGGTTATCTTTGTCTATTCTTTATCTGAATGTTCAGTTGTGTTCCTCTCTGAGAACTGGTTCCAATGCTACATAGTGCTATTTAGACAAGGGGCAATTTGTGATCTTTGGATTCGGGGTTGTACATCTTGAGGATAGATTATGTGTGTGTCAAGTTGTGATCCTTATTGAAAATGGTTTTGAAAAGTTTTGATAACAGTTGAATTTTGCTCAAAATTTAACTTTTACAACTTAGACCATTTTTGGACCAAAAAGAAAACTTTCAACGCTCACAACTTTAATTTCATTGATTTCAATACAAAGTTCTCCAACTCTCGATACAAATCAAAGCTACTTTTATTACATGCATAAAACTTGAAAAGTAAGATCAAAGCAATGAATTAGGGGCATAGATGAGTCAGGTGTTCCTGCGTCCCCCGCTTATGCTTGTGGAAGCTTCTGATGCTAAAGTGGGTCCGAATTGTGCCTCATCTTTAAGCCAAGTCAGGCACTCGCTAAAAAGTGCGTAGCTGAAACTAGGGGTAGGGACCATAAGCTCTCTCATCCTCTAAGCAGTGAGGTATCTAGCCAAATGTGAACCTCAGATTGGGAATGAAATCGGGTTCTCTACCCCCTCCTCTGGGCAAGTCTGATCATGTCCAAATTGACTTTTGAATCGGAACGGAAGTAGAAAACACAGTGTGTAAGGCCAAGCGCTGAATGCCAGGCTGCCAAGTCATGCTGTAGCTCATTTCGGTCAAGTTAAGCAGGGGGCAATGCCAAGCAATGTCAGCAGTAGACTTGTTGCACATCCAATGGCACCACCACCCCTCATTCGGGAAATCCACTAGCTGTTGGTAGAAAAGTATACTCGAGCTAAGTATGTAGGGCAAGAGTCCACTACCTTCAGCTTGTCCATTAGCCATATCTGGGGAGGGATGAAAGAAAAGAGAGATTAAAGAATAGAGAGATGTATGTTGAGAGAAAAGTAAGAAAAGGGCTTTGAGAGAAAAATAGAGCATGAGTGCCGAGAGATGTGAGAAACACATATTAAAAAGGGTGGGAAACATTACTTGAAGAAGTAGTGGACTCCCCGCGAATTTGTTTGTCTCCCGCTAATGGAAGGCATCTAAGCCTATCAAAGTCTCGGCTAACGCTAAACCAATACAACTCTTTCCCTCTTTCAAACCTTGGGCCACTTCGATGAGTCGAATGCTAGACTCTCCGAAACTAGGGGTAAGGAGGAAATGAGCCAACTTGCACAAGTAGAGGGCGTGTTGCCAAAAACCCCGCCAAAGAAGATTACTTCGGTTGCCAACTTCAGAAAATCAATGAATTAGATTGGAAATATCTAGCTTTCCATTATGAGCCAATGATCGAGCCTCATGTAAAGTAAGTCCGCACATCCTCCCCAAAGCTTGGATATGGCCAAAACGGGGCTGAGGTATGATTTTCTCATCACGCCAAGATTCCATTAGCATTTGAAATTCTTCGATTGTCGGGCATATCTCTTGTCCCCCGAAGCTAAAGACGTGTGTGATCGGGTTCCAACATCTAGCCACGGCATGAAGGAACGGAAAACAAAGCAGAGAACGGCTCAGCGAGAATAGTGCATTTATGCTGACACCCCAAAAGTTCACATTTTCCGAGCCATCCAAAGGTGCAATCCAATTCGAGAGTTTTTCAGCGAAGAATGGCTCCATTTGTGAAGAATTTTCAACTAAAATGAAGAAGCTACGAGGTCCATCCTTTTATAGAAGATAAGGCAGTAAGTGGAAGCCAGGTGTCAACATTTTGGAGGACCTACACATTGATGGCCGACAAGGCTCATTGATGGCCGACAAGAGGCATTAATGGCCGGCAGGCCACCCCTCATAGCCGGCACATGGCTGGCAATCACCATTTATAGTCGGCAGTCTCATTCTCTAGCCTACTATCCTTTTTTATGATGGAAAGTGCTGAAAGCATGTGTTTTTATCTGTTCTTTGTGTGTTTTAGAGTCTTGTTTTGAGTCTTTTCAAGCTTTAGCATGTTTGTTGAGGTCTATTTGTTTTGTTTTTCTTATCGAGTTGTACTTGTGTTGTTTTTGTTTATCGAGTTATTGTCGTATTGTTTATCGAGTTGTATATTGTTGTTATTTCAATTGTTAGTCGGTTCATTACCCAATTAAGACTATTGTGGCAATACAAGTGTTCAGTTTCTAGTATCAAGTTCAAACTCATTTTCATGCAATATGGTGCTCATGATGCAAAATACAACACTTTCTCAAAATAAAAACTGGTTTTCATTCCGATCATGGTTGTTTTTACAAAAAGTGTGGTACAAATTTTTAAAACAAATAAAACATGTCTGAAGCTATACAATGTGCTAAAACTATAAACCAAAAGAAACTTGCAAAAAATACAATAATTCAACGATGGTCACCTCAGGCCTGAGAAGCCCTCTTCGTCCTCTTCCTCGGAGGAGAGGACTCTGGGGCACTATCTTCGTCAGCACCACTGTTTGAATCTGGACTAGAGTCTAAACCAGAGCCATCTCCGCTCTCCGCCTCGGAGCTCGCCTCGGCATCACCCTTGCTCTCAGAACCTGAGCCGGCGTCATCATCTCCACTCTTAGATGACTCTGAATGCTGACTCGCTGCCTCCTTAGAGTCGCTCGTCTCAACATCATCATCACTCAGAATGGGCTCCAAAGGGCTGCTCCCGTCTTGGGTGCCTCTGGCTCTGCCTCGGCTGCGTGCCAGAGCCTGTCTCTCTCCCCTCCCTACTACTGAAGGAGGTACTGCTAGTGCAGGTGCTCCAACTTCTGCTGGCACCATCGGCATGGGTGGGATCTAAAAAAATAGTTATCGCGTATTAGTTACAGTATGTGTATCAGATGCAAGCATAGTATGCAAAAAGAGTACATGCAGAAGTCAGATACAGTGTGAATACAGTATACAAGTGCAGTGTGTCAGATGTGGTCTATCGATGCAATGTATCAGTGTAGTTTGGGAAGTTTTCAATGTTAGTGTCAGTGTGTCAGTGGAAAGTTGATGCCTAGAATATAAAACGAAAAAAACTACCTGAACACCGTAGAGGCTGAGCAGCGTCTCTCTCCTCTGTATCATCTCCATCAGTGAGGCTATCAACTCGAGGGCACCTCCTGTATACTCGATCGATGCTTGTAAGTGCAATTTGAATTATCAGTATTTGCAAATGGATATATCTTAAATGAAATATGGAGTGCAAGTGTTAAAGTGTGATTTATACCGAAGTCGGGGCCTCGAACCCCGACAAGCTTATGACCAACCACTGTGGGCTCAATTGGGACCAAATAGGCCTCCCCTGTGTGTCGCCAGCAAGTAAGTGTTATGGAGAGCTCTGGCCAATCAGACCTCTGCCCTACTCGGGAAGCCCCTCTGCCACGGGCCCTGCTCGCCTGGGTCACTCTGCGCCTCACTCTCGTGGTAGGAGCCATCGCCTCATCATCTCCATGAACACCCATCAGGCATCAAGTGTGTCATGATGAAGTCTACATAGTCGCCCTCTACTTGAAAGAAGTCGACCTCTAGGCCCACCATGAATTGGATGACCTCCTCGATAGATAGGCTCTCTGTAGACCGTATGGACTCTGGTGGAGCCATCGGAACGACTGAGTCCGGCACACCCATAATTTGGCACAAGAAGTGCTAATCCAAGAACCAGGCCCGACAGACCAGACCCTCAAGCAGAATGTGGTAGCGTGAGATGGCCCAGGCACCAGCAAACTGGTCCCGCACCCCCCTGGCATCAAGGCCCATGGCTGCCACGTGATCTGCAAGCAGAAGTTATACAGATCATTAGTTGTTATTAGTTGTTAAATGTGTAAAGTGAGCAGTTTCAAAGCAAAATGACTGTGTTTTGGATTACCTCATGGGCACCTACTGTGTCGAAGTACCGGCTGAATAAAGTGAAAGGCTCGCGAGCCCTGCAGTGAAGCTGGCCATCATATATCCGCGAGTAGGGCACCATCAACGAAAGCTCCACTACAGGCTCCGGGGCGAGAGTCGGGAAGTATGCTTATACCCATAATTGCAGGGAAAATGCAGTGGTATATGATCAGTACAGTATCAAGCAGATGCAGAAAGTGCAAAACAGAAAGCACGATGTATGAACAGTGTTTGAGCAGATACAGAAATGCGAAGCAGAAAGCATGTATTGAAATGGATGTAAAGCAAGAATTGTAAAGTAAATGAAAAGTGCAAAGAGGGAACTGAGATGTGTACCTCCCAGGCTTGCCAGTAGCCTCCAATCAAGTCTCCCCGTAGACTGGAGGTAGAGCTTATGTATGCATACAGTGTGGTGAGGCCAGCTCCGCCCCAGTCGTAGAAACAAACCCGAGGAAGGATCACTAGGGCACTCAGCAAATATAGGCCAACAGCATTCCACCTGTTCGAAAGGAAGGTGGTACCAAAGACAAACATCAGGAAGCCCTTGGCATACTGCTTGGTCTCCTCTACCGTCTCGGGCTCAATCCCTCTAAATCGCTTTGCTAACCAAGTATATCTCACCATCCCCACCCGGTATATGGGTGGGTATGCACCTAACAGCTCGAACCAGGCTATCTCCCACTCCTCCATATCAGTATCAATAGGGATCGGATCGCCCCTACATCTAAGTCAGTGATCATAGCAAAGTCGTAAGGAGTCATCGCCATCTCCCCTGCGGTGGAGAAGTGGAAGGAGTTGGTGGTATCCCACCACCTCTCCACTAGAGCTCCTAGGAGGGGACGACTCGCGACGACCCCAGTCAAGCTAGAGCGAAAAAGGCCGAAGCCTACCCCATCGATGATGTCTCGAACTCCAGCTGGGAGCTCATCATACCAATCTCTAACAATCGTCGCACTATAGCCTCTGAAGGCGCGAGACTCGCCCTGTGGCAAATGAAGGCAATGCATTAGATGAAGATAGTGCATGAAATGCATCAGATGAAAGCAGTGTATGGTCAGATAAAGGCAGTGTATAGGTGGATCCGAATACAAGGCAATGCAGGAATTGCAAGTAACTAAAGGCAGAAGTACATAAAGCAAAAATACATGAAAACAAAGTTCTTACCCCGATGGCAATGGCCGATACGTGAGACTCTGGCTCCCTCAACAAAAGGCCCTCCAGCGCACCGCGGGCGAACTCAGTGAAGCGTCTAATGCCTCCAGAAGTGGGCAGTATGTGTTTCTGTGGGTGATACCTCGCCGCATCGAAAGGCCATATTCTCAGTGGTAGCGGCTCTAGCTCGAACTCCGCCTCTAAGTCAGCCTCAAGATCAGCTATCGGCTCCTGTACCTCCGGCGCGGGTGGAACTATTGGAGGAACCTCCAGTGGAGCCCCTTCATGAGGAACCTCATCCGCCATCTAAAAATAGGTGCAAGATGGGTGAAAAGTGAAGAAAAATGAAGAAAAAGAGTAAACTTGGAAAAAGTCAAACTCTAGGAGAGAGAAAATTGAGGAAAAAGTCAAAGCTGAGAAAAGTGTGCAAAACTCAAGAGAAACTCGAGGGGAATGAGCCTAGAATGGTGAAAGTGAGGAAAGAGGCACCGAAATCAAGTTTCAATCAGTTCAAAGTGAAGAGAACAAAGGGGATTTAGCGAATCAACTTCGTGTAGGGCATTGGAAAACATGTAGAAAGTGCAAATCTAGAGAGAAGAAAGGTCTAGAGAGAGAGAGATGATTTTCTAGCAAAGGAAGTGAGGAAATGAGCCCTAGTGGCTCATACTTAAAGGCCCAAGCCGAAAAGCCCATTTTGCCCTCGATCTGCCATCGATGGCCGGCAAGGTCTACTGATGGCCGGCACCTAGCCGGCGGCCTTTCCTCATGGCCGGCAGGTGGCCGGCAGCTTTCCTGGGGTTCTTGATGTTGTTTTGTGTCCTTGGTTTCCAAGAAGTGAAAGGATTGTTCATTGTTTAGTTCAGAATGTCTCTGCAGAAGCTTAAAACTGTGTTTTCGGTGCACGATGTTCATCACTTGTCAACGTGAATGAGGTGTATCCTTTAAATACATTGTAATTCTTCTGAGAGGTGAATCGGAAGTTGCCTTTGAGTTTGTTTTCCTCAAATCATGCTTTGATATCTTTCATAGAACAAGCATTTCTTATTCTTTGTTGCATGGAACATGCACTTCACTTTGTGGCATAGAATATGCATTTCACATATGTTGTTGAAAGATATGCATCCTACAGGCATTGCATGCTCATCTTGCACTCGCTTTTGAATCATGCATGGAACGTGCATCCGCTTTTATGCATAAAATATGCTCCCGTTACCAATCATGCATAGAATATGCTTATGCTTTTGTTTCTTGCATAGAACATGCCATTAACATTGTATCTCGATTGTTTGTCTTGCATGGAACATGCATTCTTACTGTATCGCATTTGTTAAGTCTCTCTCCTACACATGCACGATATTTTATGTACGATTCATTCAGAGGAGTTTTAGTCGAAATCACTCATGCCCTTCGGATCGTATCTTTCCACCTTTCCTCCTATCGCGTGAGACATATTAAGATTGTTTCCCTTCGGTTAAAAACACTCGGGTACGCCCGGTGTTCACACCACCTTTTGGTTAAAAACACTCGGGTACACCCGGTGTTCACACCACCCTTCGGTTAAAAACACTCGGATGCGCCCGATGTTCACACCACCCTTTGGTTAAAAACATTCGGGTACGCCCAGTGTTCACACCACTCTTCGGTTAAAAACATTCAGGTAGGCCGGTGTTCACACCATTCCTCCTCTTCTCGCGTGCAACGTGTTAGGATTTCCGATCAGTTAAAAACATTCAGGTGCACCCGGTGTTCACACCATCCTCTTCCTCCTTCCGTGTGCAATGCATTAGAATCTTGGTTGGTACCTTGGGTGTACTCGACAGTTACGTCGCCCTTCACCTTTTCTACGTGACGCGTAGTTAAGCTTGCATAATTTTCTTACATCCTTTCTGCATGAAATGTAGTTTGGGCTCGTGTTTTTCACGCGTAGCGCATGGTTTTCTTTTCATGTTTAAAATTGTTGTGCTTTGTTTCAGTATGTTTAACTGTGGCATTTCTTTGCATAACATTTGTATTTAAATGTTTCATTGCACAGCTTCATTGCATGATCATAAGTTATGTTCTTACATCATGCATATCATTTGCATTTTGCCCCAGAACTACGCTGGTTTGATTCCTTGCAAAGGGATACGTAGGCAGCCTGTGGGCGCAACCATTTTGTTTTCTGTCTTGATTGTTTGTCCAAGTCTTACGGCCTTGTCAAAATAGGTCATCTCTGGGCTTTGACATTCACTCACGTCATTTCATAATTCTAAGTTCTATCAAAGAAGGGCAACTGTAGACACCCTATTTTTTACGCCCTTCAAGACTTGGATGTTCTTGCAGGTACATCCGATGACAAGTCTGATTACTCGCCAAGTGCTCGAAGTCCTCAGCGGAATGCCACAGGTTTGAGCCTTCCAAACCCTTCATCCATTTTGTCTCCTTTTTGGGCCATGTCTTGGTCTTTCTCCCCTGCAGTTTTTGGTGGCCTGCCGGCCATCTGTGAAGGCTGCCGACCAAAGCATCTAGTCTGCCGGCCATTGATGTGCCTTGTTGGCCATCAATGATGCCTTGTCGGCCATCACTGATGGCCAGCCGGCCACTGATGTTTTCTGCAGATATTTTGTGCTAGCTGGTTGCACAGATGCTTGCATCTGTCCACACATGGAGGGCTGGATCTCCTTGTATAGAATTCATGTTTTCTATATATAGGGAGGCCCTCTTTCATGTTTTAAGGTTAGAAGATTTAACACTCAAAATTCTCTCTCTCTAGATTTCTCTCTCTTGCATTTCTCTACACCTTTTCCTACTTACACTACACTTTTGCATATCAACCCTTAACCAAAAGTGATCACCTTTGAGCTGAGGCTCTTTGAGGCCCTCTTGGAGCTCTACAAGTTGCTTTTGGCTTGATGGGTTGCCTAGAATCACTTTTCTCTTCAAGAGGTACAATAATTGCTTTGTTATCTTACTTTGTGTTCTTGTTTTCCTTTCTTTTCCTACTGTTTTTGAGCCATTCTTGAGCCATAAAACCTCTGTCAAAATGGGTTGAAATTTGTGGTTTGAAGCCATTTTAAGGTAGGGGGTGGTTCACCCTTCTTTGTACCTTATTTGCGAGGCTTCTCCACTAATGTTTCCCATTTTTTTAAGCTATTCTTTTTTGGGCCTTTAACCACTGAATTTAAGAGTATTTTCAGTGGCAAAAAACTTGTTTTGAAGTCCAAAATTGGAGGGGTTAGCCTCCCCTCCTTGTGTCTTGTTTGCTAGCCTAGTTAACTCCATATGTTAGCATGTTTTTCTAGCTTAACTTAGCTCAAGTCCAGCATGTTTTAGGCTCTGAAATAGCCTGTTTTAGCTCTATTTTGGGCTGGTTAGTTCATTTGAGTCATATTTTGCATGGTTGTAGTGTAATAGTCTTCACAAGTTGGTATTTTAGGGCCTTAGACACCTCTTGTTTGAGTTAATAGCATTTTTGGTGTTGTTTTTCACTCCATTTCAGCACTATAAACTCTGTAACCTCCCTCTTTGCTTTACTCTTTCATTTGCTTTTGAGTGTTTTTTCAAGCTTGGGATCGTTTAAGCTTAAGATTGAGGTCATGTTTAATGGTTTAATCCTCTTTGAGGGTTCATTATCAATGGCATGATCTCTCTTTTGCCTAACATTATCCCTTGGTTGACACTTCTTTCATCTTAGAGAACACTCACCAATAGACAAATTGATTAAAGAATGATTTGGTAACTAAAATGTGTAAACAAAATTGGCAAGTAAAAGTGGCAAGATAAGCATTTCTTATGTTACATGGCATGTGTTCAAATTGGACGTTAATTTGAACACAAGGAAAATAAGACATTTTATACTCAAAAGTGATGAAATGTGTCACTTTCCTAGGTCTCCGTTGCCCTTGATCATGCATGATAGGGTGATGGTTCTTGAGTGTCTTGTTTTGCATTCATTGAGCTTCCACACCTTGAAGCACAAGCCATCATGCAATGAAATTGCTTAGATTGGTGGTTTGTGATTTAAGTTCACAATTCCTTAGATTTGTCTATGAAAATGAGGGGTGAATTGTGCATACAATCCTTGGAAAAACCTTATTTTTGCTCTGTTTCTACTTCGTTGCAGTATGGTGATCCAGTGCATCAGTGGTCGGTAGTGCACTATTGATGACCGGCAGGCCACTTTCTTGGCCAACAGAGGGCCGACAGCATTCATCCATGGCCGGCAGGCCACTGATGTAAGCTTCAGTAGATTTTGGTAAGGTGGAGCAGAAAGGTTCTGGAAATGTTCAACTCTGCAAACAGAGGCTTTCAATAGCAAAACGGAGGTCTTTTCGGGCAAAAACCGAGCATGTGCATCCTCCACTTCCCGAGGCGGAGTAGTGGCAGCGTAGTTTTATTGCTTAGTTTACTTACATTTGTGTTGTAAATTAGTTAGTTAGTTTACTAGTTGATTCATTCAAGTGCTGTAATAATTAGTTAATTACTTTAGCTATTTATTTTATTTTGGTTTGTAATAATTAGTCTAATTAGCTTAATTAGCTTGATTAGCTTAGCCCTAATTAGTTGCTAGTTAGTTTTGCTTTATACATTCGGACTCTCCTTCGTGAGAGCAAAATGTAATAATGTATATGTCTTCCAACCCCACGTCTTTCTCCCTTTTATTTAATCGCTTTTAATGGTTAAATTAGGGACACGTTTCAATTAGCATACCTTATGCTTACATACATTCATCTTGTCTTGCATACACCGAGGCTCGACGCATGATTCAAACTGCATTGTCATCTCAATATCTTATTTGAATACGTTTTTAACCACATGTTATCAAATCGATCCATATGCCATATTAGTAGCCGAGCCTATTAATTGCATTCTTTGCATGTGTTGCATTAGGCAACTTGTATAGTTAGGAATTATGCATATTTTTCTAACTCATATGTTCTTAGCTTGAAGTACTAGGTGAGTTTTTATGCTTTAGTATACTCGCATGAATTGTGAATGTTGCCATGATTAGCATGCTTGCCATGAGGCTAAATGCTTACTTGCTTAACTGCATGAATGCGCCTGTGAATGAAGGCTTGTTGTTTGAATTGGAACGATTCAACAAATGTATGTTTTAAGTCCACTTTGTTGAGTGGCAAATCCATTTTAAGCCCACTATGTTTGGTGGAAAATTCGCAAACTTTTAAGCCCACTTGAGGTGGCAAATTCAAGCCATTTTCACAAACAAACATGAATTGAATTGTTTCAAAATGAGCAAACTAGTCTATACTTACTTGTGAGCATCACATAGTAATGCTAGTTTAATAATCGGAACAAGAGCACATAATGTTTATCAAAAAATCATATCATGATTAGTAAAGGCCGGTCTTTGATCGGGCGAGCGGGGGTGCTCAATTCATGACCTTTCCCTCTCGTACCAAAGTTCCTGAGCCGAGGCAACTTTGGTAATGATGGGCACGTGGCCTTTAGCATGAGTCATGGGTTTCCTAAATTCCCCCAAAATAAAATATTTAGGTGGTGACTCTGTATCTAGCAAAGCAGTCTAATTTTCACATTTTTTATTCAAAATCAGTTTTCCAAAATGATTTGCCAGATTTGGACTCTTTGGTGTTTTTATCAGTTTCACATTGCACTTGTGAGATTAGATTCAGAACCATGGGAGTCTGAACTGTAGGGCTTTTTTTTGAGCTTCTGAAAGGGGGCACGAAAAAGCCAAGCTACAACATTGCTTCTGCAAATCAACGCTTTCTTTTTCCATTTCTAGCCAATAATAGCCTTGCCTCTGTATGTGTCGGTACAAGCTGATATCTCTATTTCCACATGCCTTTGCATGGATCTTCTTAAGTCTGTAACTTGCCTCTTACCTACTGACACATCTTTCCAGTAAGTTGTTCAACCCTCGAAAATAAAACTCTGCTTTGAAGAGTAGAAAAGGTGCTAGTTCTGCTAGGCTTTTTCCTCCTTTGCATGTTCTCAACTACTGCATTATGTCTTATTTCCACCTTTCAACATTTCACTCTGTATATCCCTCCGACTGTAGGTGTTGTTCTTTTCTCGATAACAATGGTTATTCTATCCTTAGGAATATCCACATTTGCCCCCAATGTAGTCAAGGCATCGGCAAAATGGTTCTCATTTGAGGGTTATGTTGAATTTGAACGTCATGAAATTGAGTCAGTAACTTTTGGACTATGCTTTGGTACGGTGCTAAGAACGGCTCTTTCAAAGCAAGGTCTCCGAATGCTTGTTTGATGACTAATTTGGAGTTTTTCCCCCAAATCTTCAGTTTTCAAAGGCCTTGCTTCTAGACGGCAGTTATCCCTAATATTAGCGCCTCATACTCAACCTCGTTATTTGAACATTCAAAATCAAGTTTGTAGGACAAGTGTATCTCCTTCCCACTTTGATTGGTTAGCGTGATTCCCGCACCACCTTTGCTAGCCCCAAATGCTCTGTCAAAGTTTAAGTCCCAGTAAGCTTCAGTTTCTGTTGCTGAGGCATAAACCTCGCCAGGTAAAACTACCTCAACGGGTTCATGTTCGCCAAATAGGAACTGTGCTAGTAGGTCTGCAAGTGCCTGGCTATTGATGGCTTTTAAGGTGATGCACACAATGTCATATTCTGCTAATGAGAACAGCCATCTTGCCATTCTCCCTGTCACTGCTACCTTGCTCAGCAAGTACTAGACGGACCTGGATCGGGTGTGCCAAAAAATAGTGTCATAGCCTTTGTGCTGTGAAAACCAAAGCCAATCAATGTCTTTCAATTGGAGTGTAGCTTAATTCTACGCCGTTTATTATTCTATTAATGTAGTAGATTATCTTTTCAGTGCCATCAATATCTTGGACAAGTAGGGCACTGATGGACCTGGGTGTGGAGGTGGGACACAATAGAAAAGGCTTCCCAGGTTATGGCACGATCATGGTATGTGGAGAAGCATGTGCTTTCTTTATTGCCTCAAAAGCTTGATTGTGTTCTGGTAACCACTTGAACTTATGATTTCCTTTTAGAAACACTTTGAAAGGAGAAGTGATTTTGGCGAGAGTCGAGATGAACCACCTTAAATAAGACACTTTGCCTAGGAATTTCTTCAGGGCCTTTTAGAAGTAAAGCAGGGCCATTTCCACGATTGACCTTATTTTATCTCTATCTACCTCCCCCGCTATTGAACCAAGAAGTCGAGGAATTTTTCCGCAAAAACTCTGAATGCACACTTGAAAGGATTCATCTTCAGAAAGAACTTTTGGTGGCGTTGAAAGATTTTTTCTAAGTCAATGAGGTGTCTATTGGCCTTGCTAGACTTCACCACTAAGTCATCTACCTAAACCTCCACTTCACGATGCAACATGTCATGAAGCACTACAGTCATTGCTCACTGGTAGGTTGCCCCTGCATTCTTCAAACCGAAGAACATCATTGTATAGGGGCGTCCTAAAAGTTGTCTTCTTAGCATCTTCTTTGGCCATCTTGATTTGATTGTGACTGCTGAACACATCCATAAAAGAAAACATTTGGTGTCCCGCCGTAGAGTCAACAAGGGTTTCTACATGAGGCAAAGGAAACTCATCCTTTGGGCATGCTCTATTCAGGCCGTAAAAATCGACGCAGATTCTTATCTGGCCATTCTTTTTCTTTACAGGTACGATGTTCGCTAGCCATGTCTAGTACTATATGGCTCAATGAACTTGGCTTTCTGTAATTTCTCTACTTCTTTGATTTTTAATTCAAGATTGGGGGTGATTCTTCCTAGCATGCAGCTTTATTGGCTCAAAGTTAGGAAATGTGTCGAGCTGATGGGTGACAAGAGATGGGTCAAATCCTGGCATCTCATCATACGTCCAAGTGAAGACATCACTAGAACATTTTAAGAAATCTATCAGTCCCGCTTTAGCCACAAGAACCATCATGCCACTGATGAACACAAGTCTACTCTATTCTAGCGAGTCACTGAGGTTGACCTCGCTAAGTATTTCATGTTGTTAGGCCCATCTTGCATGTATTAGGCACCTTAACCATCTCTTCATCTGCAGCGTCCTCACACTTACTAGCCTCGGGGCCATCCTCCGTCAAAAATAATAGACTGTCTTGCCGCTCTCGCTGACTTTAATGATTTTAGCTGAAGGGATAAATAACTTGCTGCTCCTTTTATGTTTGCTACATGTGGGTTCTGCCTCCTTGTCTCGAATGCCCTTCCACCTCGAAAACTTTATCCCAACAACTTTACCAGTCTTAGGGGCTTCTTTAGTCGATAATTCAATGAAAAATACTACATCAAAGTAATGTGCCTCATCTACTCCAAACATCTTTTCTAAGGCATTTATAGTCACAGTTTTCTTATCAAGCCTTGTTTTTACACATTGATGGTAACTTAATAGAACAGCCTCATATCAATGCATCCAGGCCTTGCCCAGTATCATATGGTAGTTTGTCTCCGCCTCAGTTACATGGAACTTTGTTGTGATGCGGATTTGTCCTACTGCCAAATCTACCACGACGTGCCCTTTAGTAACTTTCTTCTTCCCACCAAAACCTATAATAGTGATAGGTTGACAGACCATCTGAGGTTCTGAAATTCCTGCCTTTATGAAGGTGTTGGTGGTCATAATGTTTGTAATGACCCATAATTTCTTTTTTTTAAATAGTCAGTGCATAATTTAATCGAGCAAATTTTCGGATTTGACTGCTGTATAAATTCTATGCAAAAACAGTTCGGTTTTGTATATTTTAAAAATAGTTCCTGATCTCAGAAAATTATGATATTTTTATATGTTGTTCCCATATGAGTCTATCATGTTGGATACAAATTTCAGAATTTAATGATGAGTATTTATTTTATGAAAATTTGCGAACTGATTGGTATTCAGTTTAATTTATAGCAGTTATTAAATTTTGAATGTTTAGACCATGACTTGAGATAAAGTTTGTTGGGTCTATTTTGGTATATAATTGGGCCATATTTGGCTTATGGGTGGAAATTTAATTCAAGACCCATGACTTAGATTCAATTTAATTTGAGTTTGTTTATCACTCATATTTAATTGTTTGGCCTATTTTAATTATGTGATTGGTAGTGACCACATGGGGAGTTGTTATTATTTATTATATAAGATTATAATATATATTCGAAAGTTAAATTTATGGTATGTACCATACGGTGAAAAATTATATATTTTTGTAGTGAATAAAAATGGGTCTATATTTCGTAGTGAGCAAAAAAATATATTTTGTGATGTACAAAAATGTTATATTTTTGCGATGAGAAAAATTATATCATTTTATAATCTATGTTATCAAATTTTAAGATATTTTACAATATATTTTATATTGAATTTTGTGATGTTACACCCGTGGGGAAGCGAACCCACGTGGGGTTGTCCCCCACGCCCCTCGTCTTTTCCTTTTCCTTTTCCCATCAAACTTATCCCTTTCTTCTTCATTTTGCTTTTCCCTCATTTTGGTGAGCAGAGGGCCTGTCTCACTGCTTCGCCTCTCTCCCTCCATGGATATTCAAGCTTTGAGCTTAGAGTGAGAGTCTTTAGAGCGGGATTTTGCAGAAGTTTTGTAAATGAAAGTCGAAGATCTCGGCATACTCTTCGCAATGGTGATCTCGAATTCTTGATTCGGCAAGGTTTTCCTTTTGGATTTGCTTCTCTTCATTATTTGAGGTAGGGACTTTCTCCATATTATTACTTTAAAGCTATGTTAGGGATATTTGGAGAAAATATATCATTATAGAAGGTATTGCATATATATATATTTCTCAGATTTTGGTTTGGTTAATTTTTGGAAGCAAAATTATGTTGAAATGTTAAGGATGTTGGTATTTTGAGATTGATTTGGAAAAATCATCTTCTATTGATAATTTTGTTTTAAAAAAAATAAGATTAACAGTTGTATGGGTTGTATCTACATCATTTCATGATTTGATAATTTATTTTGAAAAAAAAATGTTGAAATAGCATCTCATATTTGATTTGGAATTTATTTTTTTGAAAAAAATAAATTGATGTTGATGAATATCGTGTAAGTTGTTAAGTTGGAATTATAGAGTTATTTTGGGATTAAAAACCCTAAAAGTGTAGTATTCATGATATTCTATTAGTGGTGATATATTGATGATTAAATTTTGTTCATTTTTGTGAAAGTGAAAAATATGAAATGTGGACTTTTGAGCTCCCAACTTTGAAAAGATTACTCTGGGGCAAGTTTTGATGTAAATATCATGTTGGTTAGTTAATTTGGAAAAAAGTTGTGAAATTGTTATTGGTGGAGAATTTGGAAAAAAAAAAAGAAAAATTAACTTTTAAATAGCTTGGCATGGAATATGATTATGTTTAAAAGATGAGACATGTCAAGTTCGGTTTGATATAATTTATTTTGAAAAATTGTTAATATAATAAACTTACTAATTTAGTGGATTAAATTAGTTTGGTTAAAATTTTATATCATTTATGATTAAAAGTGTGTTATTGAGATTATGCCATAACTTTTAATATAGTAGGATGTAAATGGTAATATTCAATAAGTATGAGATTTGGCGGAAATCCATTGGTTATCTTGGTTGAGGTGGAACAAAGTTGATTGATAGTTTTGTGTGAGTCAAAACAATTGAGAAATTCATTATTACTTTTACTAGTTAGAGTATGCTAATATGTTATTTTTGTACCTCAAATTCATAAATTAGATACTTGATTTGTAAATTGAGAGTTTGGTTAAATTGGGAGTTGATTACCTATAATCTTGCTATTAAATGTATTTTCTGTATATAAAATTGTTTATGTGGGTATTTGAAAGTGAGAAAGCCCTAATTTGTAAAAGATCATAAATGTTAATGTTTTGGGAGTTGTTGGATCATTTGGAAAATATTATGTTTGGTTTTAAAATTGTTGAGTTTGATGGAAAACTATGTAAGTTTTGAAAGTTTGGCTTTAAAAAGTGGAATATGGATTGTTTCCGAGTGTTGGGAATTATAGGGGATTCCAAGTTATGGTTGTATGTTGGATTGTGTATCCATGTTGTTATTTTTTAATTAACGCATTAGAGATAACTGTTTTGACTATCAGTGGAGGATAGTATTGATTGTTGTAGAAATTGCATGAGGATTAGGTGAATTGAAACTAATCTTTTATCGGTTGTCATTGAATATGATTGTGTTTTAATATATTGTATATGTATGATGTATGGGAGGAGAAAGGGGATATACTCCATATTTGGGAGAAGTAAGGGGATGGACTCCAGTAAATTAAGTTGGCATGTGTGTCTAGGGTAAAAGTCCCAAAAACCGCGAGTATATATGGGTGCCGATTCCCGCAGACAGCATTTTCGTAAAATGACAAATATATATGTTTGTATGATAGCTATATTGGTTAGAGACCCACTGAGTTGTATCCTCAATTTGGTTGATTGAATGAAATGGACATGATTAATGAATTGAGATAAAATGAATTGTGATATAAATTGAGCATGGCATCGCATTCGTTTTGAAAAGAATATTTTGTTCATATTGAAGTATGTTAATTTATTTAAGTTAACAATTGTAGTTAATTAATTAAATTTGGATTTAAGGAATTAGGTAATAAAGTCATAAGGTTATGGCATGGTATGACTTTATATATATATATATATATGTTTGGTATCACTATATGGCTGGACCCACATGTGTTTTAATGTTATAATATGATATTGTTTGGTGAGCTAGTGGTTTGCTCACCCCCTACATGTACATGTGTACAGGAAATGTTTTTGGACTTGAGAATCAAACAACAGGTTTTACCTTGACATGGTTATAAAGTGGTGATGAGCCATAGTACTTTTTAGTTGTTTCTTTGGCTGAGTTCTATGCTTTGTAAAGGGCAACGCCCTCTTATTTATTGTAAGCCTTAGGGCATTTCTTTTAATTGTATGTAAATGACACTGTTATATAACGAGAGGGAACATGTGTATTTATTCATTATTTCATCAAATGATGAATTATCATTTGCAAATGAACTTAATTAATAAATATTGGTAATGTTATCCGAGTAATAAAATACGGGGCGTCCCAACTTGATTGATGCACCTCCATCAAGGCAGGTGCACTTAAACTCTACATCGTTTACGTAAGTTGTGATGAACAAAGGGTGATTATGTGGGTATGGATACACACAATTGGCCTCTGAGAATGTGATGGAGCTATGGTCTTCTTGAACCTGTCAAGGTGTGCACTCTTTGGCCACAATGCTCTAGGTGTGGTATACTTCAGAGATATTGATGACAGCTTTAGTTGCTTACAACCTAGAAATTTGGCTCAATCCCAATGGTCGAACAAGTTATGGAATTTAATAGAGTTTTGTAAGAAGTGGGCATGAGTATCCTCCGTGGCCATTACCGCTACAAGTTTTGCCTCAGGAAGTTGCCCCGCTGCTATCTCGTCCAGCTCGTCATAATAAGACGCCATGTGAACTTGATCGCATATAGGCCCAAGGTATCCAATCATGCTTACATTATTCTCTTTTTTGCTTATGATCAGGATAGGGGTCCTATCTCACGTACGATTGCCCGCATCCTTAAATTTCAACTCGTTCACCGCGACTTTCCTTTTAAAGATATTTTTCAAAGTCCAACAGTCTCTCATCTGGTGTTTGATGGCCCGATGGTTAACAGAGTAGTCTGGGCTCTCCATCTCCTTTTTGCTTGGTAGGGTATCAACTGGCGATAAAACAAGTTCTCCATCAGCTACCCACTCCTTGACCAAAGCTTTAACGTTCTCAATACTGCAAGGGTAAGAAATCTTGTCTTCATAACTCTTTGTTTTTTGGGACATAGACGTCTCTCCTCGCGAGTGGCTCCCTTCTAGTGAGGTTACTGTCGTAACTTTGCTATTGCGGGAGTACCGATGATCTTCACGAGGCCTAGGTAGTGAGCCAGTGCCACTAAGCTTTCTAGCCGCCTCAACTAGAGCTAAGAAGGTAGGTAGTCCATGGTTTACTAGAAACAAATTATAGTAGCGTAAGGCTCTTTCCACACAGATGCTGACTAAGTGGACCTTGTCCCCTAGCTCATGGCAATCGATTGCCTTGTCCTGGAATCGTTTGGCATAATCCAAGATGTCTTCACCCTCTTTCTCAGTATCTCAGCAAAGTGCGAGTGTGGTAACCTTCTCTTGGACTTGGAAGAACTTGGTGTGGAACTTGTTCATCATCTTTTCTCACTACAACAAAAAAAAAAATTTACAACACCAAATGCACGTCGTGGAAACGATTTTACAACGCACAAGGTAGATCAGTGTTATGACCAGTCATGGAAAGTCATTCACTTCAACGACATGTCGTAGTACACCATTAAAAACCTTCTAACAGTGGATCTTGTACATCACATTTGATTTTTTTACTACTTTTTCACACCGTTAATTTAGGGGACAAACCATGACGTTTATTGCTAGTCGTTAAATATTTAATAAAACGGCCTATTTTGCCTGCCGTAAATGACCCAAGTTTTATAACATTTTTTGCATGTCGTAGAATATGCATATATATATATATATATATTTTTTAATTCAACAGTTTCTATTTCACTTGTTCTCTACAATCTACGAAAACATTACAAACAAACTTCACAACTATATACAAATATCCAAAAAAAACATTATTTCAAAAAATATTATTTAAAAAAAAAAAAAAACTATCCATAAGTTCTAAATATCCAAAAACTATCTATACATTCCAAATCATCTAAAACTTATGTTTCTAAACATCAAAAACTATCTTCAAGTTTAAAATCATCCCAAAAAAAAAAACTATCATTAAGTTCTAAACCATACAAAATTTACACAAATATCTTCTTGTGAGTGCACCATCATGGGCTGATTTAATTGCATCAACACTTGGCTTGTGCCCTCCATATCTTTGTATTAGGAAATTCCTAGCAGCTTGGATTGTGTGTGCACCATCATGGAAGTGAACTTCTCCCTCTGATTTTACAAGTAAAACATGACTCAAGAATTGTAGCCAAGATTGCTATCATACCAATACAACTAAATTAGTGAAAAACATGGAAAATCATAAGGGCCTATAAATTAACAAAGCTAATTCAAGGGATTACCTTATGTTGGGTCAGTAATCTAGCCATCTGCTCCATTAAGCATACAAGAGCAACACAGTCACACAAAAAGGACAGCTCCAAACAACCAAGTACTTGAACAGAACATCTCAACAACCCAGAGTTGGTTAGAATTCTCCACCAAACCTTATAACCCAAATTTCTATATATTTGAATTACCCAAATCCTAGACTTGATATGAGCAATAGAAACAACCAAACACAAATTCAAACCACAGTTCTACACAGACTAAAAAAAACCCACATCAAGGACTAAATTCGTAATCATTTTAAACAATAAGCATATCTGGAAATATATGTATATACATATATATCCCACGCTGAATACTGTAAAAGTTTTGTATCAAACAAATGTTTAGACTTGAACAAAGGGCTAAACATGTTATTTGGGAACCAACAGGAATGTCATTTGTTCATTAGAATTGTCCAATAATTTTAAATGAGTGGAACTGTTCTATGGAGTGTAGGGGAGGTCATTGGAATTTGGTGCAGCTGTATAAGAAAATAATAGACACCTTTTTGGTAGCCTTGAAAGTGGCTTGTGCATGTAGGCAACTTCAATGGCAGTCTATAATTAACTTTGAAATTAATTAAAAACTTATTTGTGCAGCATAATATGGCCACAAACAAAATGTTAGTTTCATGAAGCACTAAATATAAATTAATTTGTGTGCTATTTTGTTTGCTAATTTCAATAGATATCATTGTTGAGCATATAGTTAGATACAAATGCATGAACCTTTCCATTGTACCCAAACAAAAAAAGTGAAATGATCTCCCATTACTAGTTGACATCCTTTTGCAAGTTTTCTATTTTTCATTAAGGAAGTGCAAGGATCATGCATTGAGTGACCCTCAGTCCATTGGAATTTAAACAGTGACAATATATGCACAAATTTCATAATTATGAACAAAAATATTTTCACATTCACAAAGAGCTGAGATTCTTTATATATATATATATATGACACAAAATAGGAATTCCATTAAAACAGCCAAACACGTTTCAACTTTTAGCCAAATCTCTAGTGTTTTAGTTTATGGCCAAGTGAGAGATGTCAACAAACAGAAGTGCATATGTCAAACTAAACTTCACTCTCACACCATTAACAGGCCCAGTAGATGAGATAGGAAGCCACTTCATGTCTCAACAACAACAACTAAAAGAATGAAAAGACTAGCATGGTTCACAAATTCATGTAGAAAATATATTTCAGTCATTTAGAACAATAATAGGTATTAGGTCCACAAAATACTTTAAGATATAAAAATCATGCAACATGATAAACACTATAAAATTTAGAGCAGGGCTAATAAAAAATAAAAAATAAATGTTCAAATAATCAAATGAAATATAGTAATAGTTTAATATATTTATACAACAATGTTTCGTATGAATTTCTACATGCAGACAACTAGACAAGCAGTACACAAGCCGAAAAAGCAACTATTTCGACCAACTACACAAACACTTTTGATAGTTGAGCTCAATCTGTGCCCATACCATTCACTAAATCATTGCTTATTACCTTTTCTAATAGTCCACATGCATATTTCTACTGACTTTCCTGTAGTCTTAACGGTAATCACCAACTTGAATCAAAACACAACTTTATGCTCATTTTATCCCTTTATACCACATCATGCTTCTCACCTCACCAGTGCACTGGTAATGCTTGGCACAAGCTGATATAGTCCATTCCAAGTCCTTGAAAACTTTTCAGCATATTGGATCTAGCGTGATTTATGTTGCTAAAAATGCAGTATAGGCAGTTTTTCAAACATAGAAGAAACTAAGTGATATAAACCCATCAATCTTTCCAGTCTATGCAACCTGAATTTGTAATCATCACAAGTTGCCCAGTTTCTTCCGAAATAAATAAAGAAAAAGTTCTTTGTATGTAAATAATGAAAGATCTATGATCTAACTTTTTTAGTTGCATTAAAATAATGTGTAGGATATAACTACAAATCAATTCAATCTCCAAATTTGTGTCAATGTTTCCATACCCGTTCATATTATTTACAAATTGTAACACAAGGCTTGCCCCATTGGGTCATGTGGCCAAGCCTACCACACACCATGACCCCAACCCTCTTCTAGTTTGTTCAAGAAAGACAGATTTGATAGCATTTTTGTCCACTTAACTCCAAAAGCCTTTGTCCCAATTATTTGGGTTGCACAAACATTTAGATTATAACCAACATAATACCTAAACTAAAAATTTAGAAACTAGTTTTTTGGATTAGTGATAACTTGAGAGTTACTATTCCCCAGCCTATCAAAAAAAAAATATATTATAAAAAAAATATTATAACAAAAAAAAAAAAGGAAAGAAAAAGAAGAAGTAATGTAAGTTAAGTAAAGGATGGTAAGAGGAATATCGATAAACTTGCTAGTATGAGAGAAAAGAAAAGGTAAAACTTGAACTATGCAAAATGCATTAAGGGCAAGAATTGGATAGCATTATTAAAGGATGATAAAAATAAGGAATAACGGAGGAGTTACTTTAAGATATATGTAATGGAAATCATGAGCTTAAGTTTTGAATTAAGAAAATAATTGTAGCAATTATATGTCTATAGATTTTTTATCCAAAAATTAGGATAGTAGATGGAAAGGAAGCCTAATAGTATTCGCATTAAGTTTTGGAAGTATTTAGGTGATGAAGGAGCAATTTGGTCAACTAATTAACTTGTTTAATAGGATTTTGCAGATAAAGAAGCATGATGAATAAAGATATTTTTTTTAAAGATTCTAATAATACTAAATTCTCGAGTGTGGCAAATGCTCCACAATTTAGATCCCAAAATTCACCCACAATGATGAAGAAGCATGATGAATAAAGCAATATTTTTTTTAAAGATCCTAATAATACTAAATTCTTGAGTGTGGCAAATGCTTAAGACCCACAATTTAGATCCCAAAATTCACCCACAATTGATGTGACAAGAGAGTTGAGCCTTATATAGTTGAGTGTGACCAATCAAAAGTTGACAGCTAACATGCCATCTTATATGAATCCCACATCATTTAGATTCTAAAATACATGAACTAACCAATACAACATCTACAGCAGGAATAAAATTTGATAATTAGAATTCTCATCAGTAAGTCCTGTTATACTACACTATAGCAGTTTATTTCATTGATTTGATTGTTTTCGCAATCAAAATTCTTATATGTGCATAAGAATCAGTGTATTTATTTAGGCATATGCAACTACAAATGTAACCAATTGTACTATCCCAAATAACTAGTCAATATAAAACTCCAGTATAGAGTTGCTAGACATGGTTAGAAAATAAAATATAAACCACCAACACAACAACCAAATCTCTGCATGAAGCCACTTATGTTCAATACTCAATCACCGTGTCACAAAATCCTCAGGAAATAAAATAAAAGGTGAGCCAACTTTGTCATTTGCAATGGGAATTTTGAAATAAAAAATAGAAAGAAAAAACAGTAAATTAACTCTTAAATTTAGAGAAAAAATAATTAAGATTAGAGAAGTATACCAGACACATAGGGAGACCCATGGGACTGAGGAGACAATTTGTCTTTGATACCACCCAATCTGGTGGATGATGAAACCTGCAAGATGATCCAAATTTACAATCTCCTATTTTCAAGTAGTATTGGCAATCAGGTTGCCCAGGTCTCTCTGGAAACCCTCTTTCCTGAGCACTGCTTGAAGGTCCAGCAAGAGAGGGGAAGGTAGGATATGGTCCCGCAAATGCAGATGCTGAAGAAGGTAATTGTGTAACACCATATGGGGAACCTGCTCCAACAGAGTATGGAGCACTAGGAGACAATACTGGGCTTATACGTCCCTACATAAAATAAAATAACACTACCATAATAGGTAACAAGCAGACACGAAAATTTTTAAAAAATGTAGGACACAACACATGGGGGGACTCATACACATATGCCATATATAAGGATAAATAGTTATTATATGTTAGATATATGAATATTTAAAATAATATTTTTTGAAGTATAAAGGAATAAATAGGTACACATTTACATTGTTTGTGTTTTATCACGGGATTCCAAGTTATTTTATTCAAACTTATTTGCGTTTATTTGTATCTAACCGTTGAGAAGTGTCCAACAAGTGTAGTGCTGTGTCGGTGTCTAACACAGTGTCAGACACAACACTCTAATTTCTTAGAAGTGTCCATGCTTCTTAGTATAATAGAAATAACATTGTAATATACCACGTAAGGACTCCAACCCGAAATGGGAACAACTCCAGGAGAAAGAAGCATAGGACCATAAGCACCTGGCGCATATGAGCCAGGCAATGGTGGAGGCCTTCCAGTCTTATAGCTGGGAGACACTGCCCCATATGGATCAAATGAAGGAACTGATGATGAAGACTGCACCGTTGGATAAAATTGATGTGCAGGCTCTGGCATTGACATCCCACCTGGTTGAGGATGATTGGATTTACAGGTTACACCAAATTTGCATTGCCCCGTTTTCAAATAGTAGGAGCATTCTCTCTCACCCTGTCACAACAGAGACAAACAAGGCAACTCTAGTATCCCTCCCAAGAGTCCATACCATGCTCGAGTTCCAAATAATGGAAAGTGGGAACTCATGAAGGAAGAACAATTATTACTAGTCTTAATGCGTATCCATAGATATTAACTCACGTATTACTCATCGATCCACCACCATTTCTAGGATGGTGGAACTTGCAGGATGCACCAAATTTACAGATCCCAGTCCTTGAATAATACTGCAAATTGAGCAATGACAATGTAATCAATACATTACAAACAAGAAAAGACAATGAAATCATTTGAACAATCAACCCAAATAAGGAAAATCATGTTATAAATCAATCCCACTCCCCACCTTCCCTACAGCTGGTTCAAACCCATAACTACTCCTACCAAATAGCAGCATAATTGCAGAGTTTAATTGTCCCAACAAAATCACATGTCATCATTCAAATATTTTATTATGATGTTGAAAACAACTGCATGAAAACTATAACAGTCAACATATCTTACCATCAAGCAATTGGTTCCAACAACATCATGTTGAATGCTCTTGGTTAAATGAATTTTGAAAAAAATGTGTGCATGTATCCATAAGCAATAGTTAAGTGAAACAAAAAGCTGTCTAGATTTGGAAATAGTAACTACTAACGTGCAAGCACTTACTAGTGACCATCTCTAAGACCACCGAATTTCTCTTGCCCAGCAGTATCCCAGCAATAAAATTGGATTTTCCCACAGTTTGTGAAGAAGTCCAAAGGGTGAACTTCGACAGCAATAGGTGCTGTTTAAAACAAAAACAATAATTATCAAATAAACATGCATGCATGGTACTGAAAATAATATGAACTCAGTTAAAGGGGAAATTGTCATGTCACTTAGAATTATAATTCTTCTCCTCCACATACAAAAATACAATCAAGTAGAAGCAATTAAATAAAACAATCAAACCCAAGAAAGATCAGGTTTTTACTAATACACTTACGTTCGTACTTCTTTTCAAATTCACCAGTGAGATGCCTCTTCACAATAGTTGTTTCCCCTGCATCATTCAAACATATTCAGCAACAAGAACTAAAATTCATCAAGCAACCTACTGTTCAACTTCGTGCACGTGAAATAGTTCAAATTAAACCTTTCTTTGAAAAACTAAGGATGTGTTTGGCTTCAATATTGAAAATTGTTTTCTATACTGTTCTTCCTAACAGGAAAAGAAATAAGCAACACAAACAGAACTCAGTTGGCAAACTGTTTTCAGGATTTTTCTTTTCTTTTCTTTTCTGAAACACCCATTTTTGGGAAACAATTGTTATTGCTTTCCAAATTCTCAAAAAGTGGATTCATAAAAACTAAAAAAAAAAAATATGAAAACAAGGGTATGCTTGAAATTCTCAATCTCTTATTTTTTGAAAACATGAATAACAAAAATGACAAATGAAAACAAAAACAGTGAAAACGAAACCAAACAATTCCTAAACATACTTTCGGATTCACTTCAGCTCTGAAGGAAAAAAATGAGCCAAAGAATCACAACATGCTCATCTTTCCTCAGTGCCAAACAATTCTTATATCCTCAAGCTTGATAGACATTTAAAGAAACAATTTTTTCGATATTACAGAACCAAAAAAAAATTTAAAAATTTTAAAAAGTAAAAATAAAAAATAAATACCAGTTCCAACATCACCAACAATGACAAGCTTGAAGCTTGGGTAATCAACAATCTGTTGGTTCGGCAAAGCCTACAAGCACAAAAAACTACAAAATCAGCGGCTCAAATATAAACCCAGAACTCCATTCTTAATAAAAATCCTCAAATGATTTTTAAATTTTTTTTTTAAATGTAATTTTTTACATGAAAATGAACAGATCGTGATGCATTGAGAGCAAGAATTGTAAGTTGAAAAACCCTAGAGTCTAACTGAACTCAAATCAAACAATGACGAAAGAGAGATCAGACAGTAGAATAGAAAGAGCTTTACCACTGGATTTGAATATTCTGATACAGAAGCTTGGTGTCTTGGAGAGAGAGAGGAGGCATTTGGCGGCGGCCAGAGAAATTTGAAGGGAAGAATCAATAACCAAGTGGAAATAAACATACCTCAAGAATCGATAACAAACATACCTCAAGAATCAAACTGAGATTTTTTCTAGATCGAAGAGAACAGAATAACGAAACCCTTCCCCTTCGAACCATCGATCGTCGCCGTCGCCGTCGCCGAACCAGTCTCACCGCCGAAGAGACAGCACCGTTCCAGGTCGAAGTCTCACTGCCGAATCTCCCCTTCGAACCCTCTCTATTCTCCCTCTCTTCTCCGTTTAGCAACTTACAATGTTCCTTAAAAGTTTGTATTTTAATAAAAGAAAAATGATTTGTGGCATGGTACTAATTTCCTATTTTGGTAATTTTATTTTTTTTTTTCATCTTGTTTAGAATTTCGGGGCATTAGTGCCCGAAAATTTCGAGCTGCAGATCATGGCTGTTAATAAAATTTCTTCTTTTTTTTTTGTCTATTATATTTTTAGTGATTGACGCCTTCTATTTTATTTTAGCACCTTTTTTTTCACTCATTATTTACGACATAAATTGTGTGTCGTAAAAAGTAAAATATATTTAATGGCTGCATACGTGTGCCGTGTAAATTGATGTATTAACGGCATGTCATATACACATCATAGAAAGTTTTATTATTTACAACTAACATTATAAGTCATAAAAAAATCATCGTTATTAGCATTCACGACCTACGCAATAGACACGTCGTGGTTGGGAAATTATACGACATGCAAAAAAAAGGAAGTCATAAAAATAATAAATCACGGCTTGTATTTACTGCATGTCGTCGATATGAAGCCATAAAAACCCAATTTTGTTGTAGTGTCTCAATTCTTGATCGAGTTAGGCACTAAGTTGTAAGCCCTTTCGGTGAGCGACTTAGAGAACTCCCGCAGGCGTAAGAAATGGTCAGTGCCATGGTTACCAAGGGTTTCGATGAACTGTACTGTAGCTAGACTTTTTGTGCCCCCTTTCGAAAGACGAACAAGCTCTACAGTATCAGACTCCTGCGACTCTGAATCTGATTCCACAAGTGCAATGTGAAATAGATAAACAGCAAAGAGTCTAAATATGGCAAATATTTTGAAAATTCGATTTTGAATCAAATTACCAAAAATAGACTGCTTTGCCAAATACAGAGTCGCCACCTAAATATTTTTTTTTTTTGAAAAATTTAGGAAACCCATGACTAGTGCCAGAGGTGACGTGTCCGTCATCACCAAGATTGTCTCAGCTCGGGAGCTTAAGTACAAGAGAGGAAGGTCGTGAATTGAGCACATCCGCTCTCCCGATCAAAGATCGGCTTCTACTAATCATGATATGAATTTTAATCTACATTATATGCTCTTGTTTCGATTATTAGGCTATCATTACTATGTGATGTACACACACACACAAGTATAGACTAATTTCCAAAGATTGGAACACTTTGATTCATATTTGTTTTGAAAATTGTTTCGAATAAGTACCACTTGAAAAAGTGATCGCATATAAACATTGCTCAAATTATTCCAATTCAAGCAACTAGCCTTCATCCACAAGCATTCAAAACAGTTTATCATTTAAGCACTTAGCATCATGGTAAGCATGCTAGACATGGCAACAATCACATTCATGCAATTATGCTAAAGCAAGTAATTGCTTACCTAGTACTCCAAACCAAAAAAGAAATGACAAAGTTAGAAAGATGCATGATCCTAACTAGGCAATATGACTAATGCAACACATGCGATATGCAATTACTAGGTTCGGTTACTAATATGGCAAATGAATCAATTTGATAGCATGCGGTCTAAGCACATATTCAAAGAATGTTTAACTAACAATACAAGTTAAAATGATGAACCGAGCCTTTATGCATGCAAAACAAATGGATGCAAACATGGAGAATGTTAAACAAAACATGATTCCCTAAACTAACCATCATAAGCTAATGAATAAAAGGGAGAAAGACGTGGGGTTAGAAGACATACACGTTATTACAACATTGCACCCTCATGCAGGAGGATCCAAATAAACTAGCTAACTAGCTAACTAATTAAAGCTAAGCTAATTACTACGAATTAACTAACTATTACAACAACAGATGAATAATTTAGCTAAACTACTTAACTAATTATTACAAACCGAATGAACTAATTAATTAACTAATCTAGATAATTAAAATAATTACAACACGAGACGAATTAGCCATTCTAACTAATTAATTATGAAGCCACTATTTTAAGCACAAAACTAATATTATTACAACACGGATCCTGAGGATCCATGGAGGGCTCATGCATGAATGTGGTTTTCACCCGAAAAAGCCACTGTTTCTGCTGCTGAATGCCTTTGTTGCGCAGTAGAACATTTGTAGTGATTTCCACCTCAGGACCAACTCTGTTCTACTTCAAAAGGACACTGCTGGATTTTGCACTGGTGGCCGGCAGAGGGCCTGCCGTCCATTGATGATGGTCTGCCGTCCACTGATGACTGGATAGTCATGTTATAACAAAGAGCAAACAAAGCAGAGACAGTGTATCCTCAATGGTTTGTTTGCACAATTTACCCATCCTTATCATTTGAACAACTTAAATGAGTAGTAAGTTTAATTCACAAACCACCAATTAATGTAATTTCATTGCATGATGGCTCATGAATCAAGTGTGCAAGTTCAATGAATGTAACAAAACAAGACTCTTAAAACAACTTCCCTGTCATGAAAGATCAAGGGAAGTCGTTGATAATGAATCTTGAACTGTTTTCATCACCAATGAGTATGAAACAACTCAAGACTCAAGGGTTCAATTAACGTCCAATTGAACCCAAACAAGTTATTATCTTGCACATTTTTATTTACCAATTTTATTACTCCATTTTAATTACCTCTCAATTCTTTAATCACCTCTCAATTCTTTAATCAATTAAGTCCAAAAGTGAATTTAAGTCCTCTAATGGAAAGAGGGCTCAAACCAAGTGTTGCTTTGGGCATGAAAGAGGCATCATACTGTTGGTAATGAACCCCCAAAGGAATTAAACCACTAAGCATGACACCTCAATCTCATGCTTAAACAAACAAATAATTTGAAACCACTTTCAAAGAAAAGAAAAAGCCAAGAAAGGAGGGAGGTTGCAGATGTGATTAAAGGTGATCACAAGTATGAAAAGTCATAAATAAATGCAATCAACTCAAACAATGTGGTGTCTAAGGCCAAAAACACCAAATTCATGAGGACAATTACACTATAAGCATACAATATAAGGCTCAAATGCAATGAACACTTAAAAACAGTCCTAAAACAATGCTAAATAAGTCCTAAAATATGCTGGAATTAAGACAAAAATAGCTAGAACAATAAGCTAAAACATGGATCATGCTAGGCTAGTAAGCAAAACACAAGAAGGGAAGGCTAACCCCTCCAATTTTGGACTTCAAAATATGATTTTAGCCACTGAAATAACTCTGAAAATCAGTTTTTAAAAGCTCAAAAAAAGATAGTGTAAGGGTGGGAAACACAAGGGTAAAGGCCTTGAGAACAAGGTGTAAAGAAAGGTGAACCACCCCTCAACCTTTATTAGCCTTTAAACCAAAGTTTCAGCCCAAAAATACAGAGTTTTTACAGCCCAAAAACAATTGGAAAATAGTAAGAAAAAGAGTAATTAAAACAAATAAAGAGGCAAAGCTTATACCTCTTAAAGATGAGATCACTTTCAAGTAATAAAACAAGGCAAACAGACCCTCAAGAGCTCAAGAAAGGCTCAAAGATACCTCAGCTCAAAGATGGAGAGGTTTGGTTAAGAGTGTATAGGCAAAGATGAAGAGTATATAGGCAAAGGTGAAGAAATTTACAAGAGAGAGAGAGAGAGAATTACAGAGAGAGGAAAAATTTTGCTCCAAAATTTTTCTAACCCTGAAGCAAGAGGGGAGGTCCTCTATATATAGAGAAACATGAACCTCTCTCAGAAACATCCAGCCATACACGTGGGAGCAGATGCAAACATCTGTGCAAAGACCTGGCACAACTATCACAAAATATCTACAAAACACATTGGTGGCCGGCAACCAGGAGCAGTGGCCGGCAACCCATAGCAGTGGCCGGCAGGCCACCAGAGGTTGTAGGCTTAAAAATCCAAGTTTTGGTCTGAAACAAAGGCAACAGGGGTATAGGGTTTGAAAGGCTCAAAGTTGTGGCATTCCGCTGAGAACTTCGAGCACTAAACAAGCATATAGATGCATCATTGGGTGTGCAAACGATGACATCCAAGTCGTAAGGGCCGTCAAAAATTGGGTATCTACACGTACCATAAGCTCCATCGCATTGCCTTGCTTTTCATCAAACTTCACAAATTTAGGTGTTGTAAACCCAACCAAATAGGGCATAGCCAAAATCTCATGTGTGTACGGGGGCTTAACATCTAAGTCTATTAACAACGATTATTGCTTCTTGCTACACTCTTGCTCGAGCATAGCTTAGACATTGGCTATGGTAACAAAGTGATTGGACTGATAAGGGCCTGTAGACTACCCGGAACTCCTCTCCGCGTACAAGGGCGCGAATCGTTTGTTCTTTAGCTACTACAGTTCGGACTTGTGTCACGGTTCTGAATCTAATCTCACAAAGTGCAATGCGAGACCGATAAATCACCAAAGAGTCCAAATCCGGCAAATCGTTTTGGAAAATCGATTTTAATAAAGAAGTGTCAAACATGGGCTGCTTTGCCAGATACAGAGTCAGCACCTAAATATTTTATTTTAGGAGAATTTAGGAAACCCTGACTCGTGCCTAAGGCCACATGTCCGTCATCACCAAAGTTACCTCGGCTCGGGAACTTGGGTACGAGAGGGGAAGGTCATGCAATGAGCACCCCCGCTCGCTCGATCAAAAGATCGGTCTTTACTAACATGATATGTCGTTTTTGAAAATACATGTGTTCTTATTCTGGTTATTAACCTAGAATTACTATGTGATGCGCGCAACATACAAGTATAGACTAAATCACCTAAGTTGGAACAAAGCATTTCATATTCGTTTGTTTGAAAACGGTTTAGAGGTGCTACTCGCAATTAGGCTAAGTCGTGGATTTTGCCACCCTCAGGTGGGCTTAGAAAAACATGATTTTGCCACTCTCAAGTGGGCTTAAAACACACATTTCGATGAATTGTCCCAATTCAAGCAATCCAACCGTCATCCACAGGCATTCAAGCAGTTAATCACTTAAGCAGTTAGCCTCATGGTAAACATGATAACATGGCAACATACACATCTCATGCAGTATGCTAAAGCAAAAACACTCACAGTGTACTCCGAGCCAAAAAAAGAAGCTAGTTAGTAATCAATGCATGATCCTGGCTATGTCAACAATGCCTAATGCAACACATGCAAAAATACAACTAAGATAGGCTCGGCTATTCTAAGATGTCATGTGAATGCAACTTGGTAACTGTCACGACCCAAACCCGGCCCTATGGGTTTAGCACCGTAACCGACCAGTAATCTGAGATTACCGAAGGCCTGCTTAACAGTAATACAGTAAAACAGAGTACAGGGCCTGGCGGAAGCCAATACAGTAAACAAATAATGTCCCATGAGCTGTGACAGTCTGTATGCCAAAAATATTTTTCATACATATATGCAGTCAGAACAGTACAGTCTATACAAATATTTACAGTCACTTAGTGCAGGGACCTAATCCCTTGATACAGTACAGTAAACATTCAGTCTATGCAAAACAGTAAGACAGTACAGAAGGGGGAATGCTAAAACACCCTTAAGCCCTAGCATGATAGGCTTGGAACCTCGCAGTGAGGCATGTAGGCTGGCTTGACAAAACTGGAATAACCCCGACGCGTCTAGCTTTGGTCCGGTGCCTGAACACCTACATATATATATGAGTAGTGAGCTAAAGCCCAGTGAATAACATAATGCGTAAAGAGGTAGAATGAATGTCCTTACAGTAATGAAAACAGTTCAATTCAATCAGTATATCAGTTGTTCAGTACAGGAAACAGTCATATGTGGTACATCCATTAGCATAACAGTAACAGTAGGTCTTAAAAGACCGAACAGTAATGATGGCCATCAATCAGTAAACAGTAGTTGTTCCACAAGGGAACCGACAGAGATCTCTGTAACAGTAACAGTAAACAGTAGGTGCTAAGGATGCCACAGTACAGTTCAGAATATAGGACATACATTCATTCAGTAAACAATATCAGTTCAGTAAACAGTTCAGTTCAGTATTTAAAAGATAATCATTTTGAACATATCTTTACACAATCGTTACTCACAGAGTTTGGGCTACAGTATGCTAGAGCGTGTCTCCCCAGTCGCCAACCCTACACAGTTAACAGATCGAACACACACTAAGCTACACAGTTGGGAAAGATGATAACTTAATCCCTAATTGCCTCGGTGTGTTTAACATCTATATCCTCATTAAGATGTCTTAAACTAGACCTAAGAATGCCTAGGATGGAATGAGGATGCAAAGATGTGCACAGAAAACAGTTTCAGAATTTTTCAGTGAAACAGGGTCCCCACTCGAGCAGACATGCAAACAAAGAGACCCGCTCGAGCGTCAACTTCCCCGCTCGAGCGTGTCACACAATCCTCCGCTCGAGCGTACATTCCTCCGCTCGAGCGGACTGATGAACAGTGCAAAGTATTGGATGCTTGATTTCTCCGCTCGAGCGCGCATAACTCCACTCGAGCGGACTGTAAAACAGGTCAAAGTGCTGGGAGCTCGATTTCCCCACTCGAGCGGCGCTTCCCCCGCTCGAGCGGACGACCAAAATCTAGAAATTCCATATTTGAGTCCCAAGCTCAAAATCAAGTTTTGATGCTCCAAATTCGATCCTCTTGGACCCATTTTCTGGAAAACATCTGTAAACTCATAGAACAACATGTTTCAAAGGTCAATTTGAGAAATCAAGGCCCAAGGGTGTTCCAATTAAGCTCATTTTCAAACCCATTTTCCATGAACATGCTCAAGTAGAACATACATGAACTTTAAACAATTTTCATGCTTGAAAACATGCTCTCATGAACTCATTGCTTCAAGGATTAGATGAAATCATGGATATAAACATAATTATGAACATGCATGTGTCATTTGACCATGAAATCAACTTAAAACTCAACAATACCAACATGCATGCATCAATTAAGCCTTAATCCAACATGCTAGAACCAATTCTTCCAAAATCATGAGAAAATCATGAGCTAGAACTATAATATGCACATGCATGTACAATTCCATGGACAAAAATCTTCAAAACTCAATAATATAACACATGCATGGAATGAGCTTCAATTTGTCATGCTAAGACTAAGACATGAACTAGCTCTCTAATTTAGCATGAACCTTGCAAGAATTAACCTTAGATACAACAATGGGTGGTTGAAATTCATACCTAAGCCTTGTAGTTCAAGCCTATAAGCTCAATATGGCAATTCTCTAACAAAATCTTCAAGTCTCCAAGCAAAACAAGAGGAAAACACACTTCTCTCACTTTCTCTCTCTCTAAATTCGGTGGAAACAAGGAAATGAAGTTGATGAGGTGTTGGCCTAAGTGTATACAAGGCTCAAATATTAATCTTGGATAGTGGCCACTAGATGGCATGGTTGTAATTAAGTCAACAATGCAATATATCATTATTTAATCTAATTTAATCATACCTAATCAGTTTTCGGGTAATTATACCATAAAATCACATAAATTATGGTGATCCTAAAACATCAATCAGTTTATTGTTCAGCCGCCGATAGGGCCTTCAATTAGCAGTTTAAACATAAAACACGAACAGATAAATAATCAATCAAACAGATAGAATATGCAATACAATAGATATACACAATCAACTCAGGTTCAATTTCAGTCGGTCAGTTCAGTATTTTATTCAATCCAGTTATCAGTCATAATCAGTCTCAGTTAACAGTAATCAGTAATCAATCAGTCATTAATCGGTAAACGGTACGGGGGTTGTTACAATCTCCCCTCCTTACAAAGAGTTTAGTCCTCTAAACTCGAGTTACCTTCATTTTGGAAGAAAACAGGATCCAGTGGAAACAAATCAGGATATCTCTTAGCCATGTCATCTTCCCTTTCCCAAGTGGCATACACGCCACCATGGTTTTGCCAGTCAACTTTCACTAACGGGATTTCTTTGTTCCTCAGTTTCTTGATCTGTCTATTTACAATCTGTATAGGTCGTTCCTCGTAAGTGTAATCATCACTAAACACTATTCGAGTAGGCTCAATCACATGACATGGATCTCGAAGATAGTCTCTTAACATCGAAATGTGGAAGACGTTATGCATATGCTCCATTTCAGGAGGGAGCGCAACTTGATACGCCACCGGATTGATTTTCTCGATAATCTGATACGGTCTGACATATCTTGGCGCTAACTTGCCTTTGACTCCAAAACGAGTCTGGCCTTTCATTGGTGTCACTTTTACAAAAACGTGATCACCCACTTCATACTCTCTGTCCCGTCTTCTGACATCTGCATAACTTTTCTGTCGGCTCTGTGCAGTTTTCAGTCTCTGCTGTATCAGTTTCACCTTCTCAGTTGTTTCATATACAATCTCGGGCCCAAGCAAAGGCCCATCTCCAACTTCTGCCCAGCAAATTGGAGATCTACATTTTCTGCCATACAGTGCCTCGAAAGGCGCCATACCAATACTTGAATGGTAACTGTTGTTGTAGGCGAACTCAACTAATGGCAGATGACTTTCCCAATCTCCCTGAAAATCAAGGACACACATTCTCAGTAAATCCTCCAGAGTCTGGATGGTGCTTTCTGACTGTCCATCTGTCTGAGGATGATAGACACTACTCAGTCTCAATTCGGTACCCAATGCAGTCTGTAAGCTTTGCCAAAACCTCGATGTAAACTTCGAATCCCTGTCAGAAACAATAGACACAAGCACTCCATGCAGTCTAACAATTTCATCAATATAGAGTATAGCCAATTTGTCCGTATTATAAATTGTCTTGACGGGTAAGAAGTGTGCAGATTTAGTCAGTCTATCAACGATAAGCCAAATAGAGTCCATACCTTTTCTGGAGCGAGGCAATCCAACGATGAAATCCATCGTGATATGCTCTCATTTCCACTCCGGTATGGGTAAGGGTTGCAGTAAGCTTGCGGGTCACTGATGTTCCGCTTTGACTTGTTGGCAATGGAGACATTTGGACACGAAGTCGGCAATTTCTTTCTTCATACCCGGCCACCAGAAATTCAGTTTCAGATCCTGGTACATTTTCGTATTCCCCGGATGGATCGAAAATTTTGAATTGTGGCCCTCTTGCAAAACTCTTCTTTTCAGTTCAGTGTCATTCGGTACACACAGTTTTCCTTGAAATTTCAGTACATCATTTTCAAACTTGAACCCCGGTCTTGCTTTAGACTCTCTTTCTTCGATGATCTTCTTCAAGAAGTCATCCAGTTGCTGTTTCTCTTTAATTTCTTCAATCAGTGCCGGTTGAGCAGAAATAGCAGCTAAGGTCTCACCTTGTTCTCGCAAGACAATTTCAATTTCAGCTTTTTCAAGGTCACAAAGCAGCTCCTTCTGTCCAGTAAGCAAACAAGCTAAATTTGCAATCGATTTCTGGCTTAGTGCATCGGCAACAGTGTTGGCTTTCCCTGGGTGGTACAGAATCTGTAGGTCATAATCTTTGATCAATTCTAGCCATCTCCGCTGTCTCATATTCAGTTCTTTCTGGGTGAAGAAATACTTCAGACTCTTGTGGTCGGTATATACTTCACATGTCGCCCCATACAGATAGTGACGCCAGATTTTCAGTGCAAACACTACTGTTGCAAGTTCCAGATCATGGGTTGGGTAGTTCTTTTCATGTGGTCTCAGTTGTCGGGAAGCATAGGCAATTACTCTCCCATTCTGCATTAAAACACACCCCAAACCCTTATGAGAAGCATCACTAAATACAGTATAACCATCCGTACCTGAAGGTAGAGTAAGGACCGGTGCAGTTACAAGTCGAGTTTTCAACTCTTGGAATACTGATTCCCTTTGGTCAGTCCAGTCAAATGATGTCCCCTTCTGAGTTAATTGGGTCAGTGGTAAGGCAATTTTGGAGAAATCTTTGACAAATCTTCTGTAATATCCAGCTAATCCCAAAAAGCTTCGGACTTCAGTCACATTTGTTGGTCTAGGCCAGTTTACTACGGCTTCAATTTTCTGCGGATCAACAGAGATTCCATCTTTGCTAACAACATGCCACAAAAACATAACATGATCAAGCCAGAATTCACATTTAGACAGTTTAGCATACAGTTTCTATTCTCTTAGGGTCTGTAGGGCAAGTCTCAGATGTTGTTCATGTTATTCTCTACTTTTTGAATAAATCAGTATGTCATCAATAAATACCACAATAAAATCATCAAGGTATGGTTTAAAAATTCTATTCATGAGGTCCATAAATGCAGCAGGGGCATTCGTGACTCCGAATGGCATAACTAAAAATTCATAATGTCCATACCTAGTTCTAAAAACAGTTTTATCAATGTCTTCCGATTTAACTTTCAGTTGATGGTACCCCGATCTAAGATCAATCTTGGAAAATACTTGTGCACCCTGTAACTGATCAAACAGGTCATCAATACGCGGTAAAGGATATTTATTCTTTACAGTTACCTTGTTCAGTTCGCGGCAATCAATGCACAATCTCAATGAACCATCTTTCTTCTTTACAAACAAAACAGGTGCGCCCCACGGCGAAGTACTTGGCCTAATAAACTTCTTGTCTAACAGTTCTTGCAATTGCACTTTCAATTCCTTCAGTTCAGTTGGGGCCATTCTGTAGGGAGCTTTGGATATCGGCTGTGTCCCCGGAATCACATCAACAGTAAATTCAATCTCCCTGTCAATCAAATCCCCTGGCAGTTCATTTGGAAAAACATCTGGGAATTCTCTGACTATAGGAATACAGTTCACATCAGTTTTAACATTATCATCAATAGGTATAGTCAATACGGAACACAAATATCCTTTACACCCCTTTCTAATCAATTTAACAGCTTTCACAGATGAAATCAAATATGGAGGAGGTACTACTCCAACTCCATTAAATACAAATTCAGGCAAACCAGGTGGACGGAAAATAACTTGCTTTGTCACACAGTCAATGGTAACATGATATTTTTGTAACCAGTCCATCCCCAATATCACATCGAAATGATCAATATTCAATGGCAGTAAATCAATAAACAGATGCGCATCCCCAATAATAATTTCACAAGCAGGATACATATAAGCACATGTCATGGATCCTCCTACGGGTGATGATACAGCTAGCAGATAGTTCATAGGTTCTAAGGGTCTATTCAATTTACGCGAAAAAACATGCGACACATAAGAATGTGTAGACCCCGAATCAATCAATACATATGCATTTTGAGCACAGATAGAGAGGATACCTGACACAACAGTTTCAGTGTTTTGCACGTCTCCCGGTACTAGGGGGAACACTCGGCCCTGCCTCATAGGCTCTTTCCCGGTAGCTTTGGGGTTAGGCTTTGGTGCTACAGTTGATGCTGCGGCTCTGTTTGCAGCTTTGCTATTGCCCGGTGTAGTGGAAGGGCAATCTTTCACCATGTGGCCCACTTTGCCACACCTGAAACAAGCACCTGAAAGTTTATAACAAAGTCCCTTATGGTTGTTACCACATTCGGAACAGGGCGGAAAGAAATGGTTTCCTGGACTAGAAGTAGTCGTTGCCCCTGTATTTTGCTTTTTGTTCAGTTGATTATGCTTGCCCTTCTTGAATTTGAAATTCTGTCTTTTACCATGCCATTTAGTTGTTGGTGTTTCAGATTGTTTCACTACCTTGATGTTCGACTCGGCCATCAATGCTCGGTCAAGAACACCTACATAAGTCGGTAGCTTTAAAACACTTATTCTGTCCAGTATTGCAACATTAAGGCCGCCTTCAAACCTTCGGGCCTTCTTGTATTCAGTGTCCACCATATGTGGTGCATATTTGGCAAGCCCGGTGAACTTTGTTTCATATTCGGCAATGGACATGGTGCCTTGCCTCAGTTGTTCAAACTCAGTCACCTTCCTATCCCTGATACACTGTGGGAAGTACTTTTCAAAGAAGGCTACTTTAAATTGAGCCCAAGTCACAACGGTATTGTCCTCACGGGTAAGCATCCACCACCTTCTTGCTTCCTCTTGCAGAGTAAAGGTAGCCAGCAGCACTTTATGTGCCTCAGAACATGGAAAAACCTCAAACAATTTTTCAGTCTCAAGAACCCAAGCTTCAGCCTTTAACGGTTCAAGGCCTCCCTAAAAGGATGGCGGTTTCAGTTTGCTGAACTTCTGGGTGAGAGCAATAATGTCCCCATCATTCAAATTCACATTCGGTTCTGGCTGTACCGGAGGAGGAGGTGGGGGCTGTTGGTTCTGCTGTTGCTCAAGTCTGGCAGTTATCAGTTCCATCATTCTCTCCATTCTAGCCATTCTAGCCTCAGTGGATGAGGATTCAGATTCATTTGTGTTATCCATTTCACTATAAGCAGTTATAACAGTCATAAACTTAAACAGTTGCATACTTAGACAGTTTAACACATTAGCATATATTCAGTCATGTCATAATCACACACTTTTCATGCTCATGCGATGCCCTAATTGCTTTTCTAGGACACCCTATAGCTCATTTGGACACGTGTGTGTGGTATAACTCGTGATTAAGTATCGCTCTGACACCACTCTGTCACGACCCAAACCCGGCCCTATGGGTTTAGCACCGTAACCGGCCAGTAATCCGAGATTACCGAAGGCCTGCTTAACAGTAATACAGTAAAACAGAGTACAGGGCCTGGCGGAAGCCAATACAGTAAACAAATAATGTCCCATGAGCTGTGACAGTCTGTATGCCAAAAAGATTTTTCATACATATATGCAGTCAGAACAGTACAGTCTGTACAAATATTTACAGTCACTTAGTGCAGGGACCTAATCCCTTGATACAGTACAGTAAACATTCAGTCTATGCAAAACAGTAAGACAGTACAGAAGGGGGAATGCTAAAACACCCCTAAGCCCTAGCATGATAGGCTTGGAACCTCGCAGTGAGGCACGTAGGCTGGCTTGACAAAACTGGAATAACCTCGACGCGTCTAGCTTTGGTCAGGTGCCTGAACACCTACATATATATATGAGTAGTGAACTAAAGCCCAGTGAATAACATAATGCGTAAAGAGGTAGAATGAATGTCCTTACAGTAATGAAAACAGTTCAATTCAATCAGTATATCAGTTGTTCAGTACAGGAAACAGTTATATGTGGTACATCCATTAGCATAACAGTAACAATAGGTCTTAAAAGACCGAACAGTAATGATGGCCATCAATCAGTAAACAGTAGTGGTTCCACAAGGGAACCGACAGAGATCTCTGTAACAGTAACAGTAAACAGTAGGTGCTAAGGATGCCACAGTACAGTTCAGAATATAGGACATACATTCATTCAGTAAACAATATCAGTTCAGTAAACAGTTCAGTTCAGTATTTAAAAGATAATCATTTTGAACATATCTTTACACAATCGTTACTCATAGAGTTTGGGCTACAGTATGCTAGAGCGTGTCTCCCCAGTCGCCAACCCTACACAGTTAACAGATCGAACACACACTAAGCTACACAGTCGAGAAAGATGATAACTTAATCCTCCCTAATTGCCTCGGTGTGTTCTACATCTATATCCTCATTAAGGTGTCTTAAACTAGACCTAAGAATGCCTAGGATGGAATGATGATGCAAAGATGTGCACAGAAAACAGTTTCAGAATTTTTCAGTGAAACAGGGTCCCCGCTCGAACGCAGGTTTCCCTGCTGAAAACACCATCATTGAATGGTAGTAAGTATTATATTGCTTTCATTAATGATTACTTAAGAATGTGCTAGATTTATTTTATGAAGCTTAAATCTGAGGTTGTTGGCATCTTTGGGAATTTTAAAGCTTGGATTGAAACTCAAAGAGGATACAAAATGCAGGTGATCAGGTCTGATAATGGAACTGAATATAACTTTGAAAAATTTAACAAGTTTTGTGAAAATGTAGGCATTGAAGATCAGTTGACAGCACCTTACACTCCTCAACAGAATGGTGTTGTGGAAAGGAAAAATCGGATAATTATGGAGATGACAAGGTACTTGCTTCATGACAAAGGGCTACCAAAGAAATTTTGGGCCAAGGCTATAAATACAGCAGTTTTTCTACTAAACAGATTGCCAACAAAAGCTTTGCAGAAAAAGCCTCCATTTGAAGCATGGTTTGGCTACAAACTGAAGTTGCGTAATTTGAAGACATTTGGTTGCCTATGTTTCTTTTACATCCCTCAAGTTAAGAGAGACAAGTTGGACAATAAAGCAGAATCTAGGATTTTTGAAGGCTGTAGCTCAATTTCAAAGGCCTATAGGATCTACTTACCACAAAGCAACAAAGTAATTGTCAGCAAGGATGTTCAATTTCTTAAGTTAGATAACTGGAGTTGGGAGAATGACAAGAAGCTTCAGGTTCAAGAGTAGAATGATGATGTGGATGATGAACCTATTAGAGGATCCAAATCACTCTCTGACATTTATCAGAGGTGTAATGTTGCTGTAATGGGCCTGCAGGGTATGAAGAAGCTATAATTGATCAGAAGTGGGTAGTTGCAATGAAGGGGGGAGCAAAAGATGATTGAAAAGAACCAGACATGGGAGTTGGTAGACAGACCTAAACACAAGAAAACTATAGGAGTCAAGTGGGTTTACAGGACAAAGCTCAATCTTGAAGGTCCTGTAAACAAGTACAAGACAAGACTTGTTGTCAAGGGATATGCCCAGATGTTTGGGGTAGATTTTTCTGAAACTTTTGCCTCAGTTTCCAAGTTGGATACCATAAGGATGTTGCTGGCTCTTGCTATACAAAAAGGCTGGGTTATACACCAAATGGATGTCAAGTCAGCTTTTTTGAATGGATACTTGGAGGAAGAAATTTTTGTGGAGCAACCTGAAGGGTTTGTTTTTCAAGGACAAGAGGAGAAGGTATATGGACTGAAAAAAGCACTGTATGATTTAAAACAGGCACCAAGGTCCTGGTATTGCAGAATTGATGCACACTTTGTGAACTTAGGCTTTGAAAAAAGTCTGAGTAAATCTACTTTATATATCAAGAAGGCTGATGATGAAATACTTGTGGTATCTTTGTATGCTGATGATCTACTTGTTACAGGAAGTAGTAAGGAATTGATTGAAAAGTTTAAAGAAGAAATGAAAGATGTCTTTGAAATGACAGACCTTGGGAGGATGACATTCTTCCTTGGTATGCAGGTACATCAAAAGCAAAATGAAATATTTCTATGCCAGCATAAATATGCAAAGGAATTCCTCAAGAAATTCAGCATGGAAGAGTGCAAGCCAATTGTAACTCCAATGAATCAAAAGGAGAAGTTTTGCAAAGAAGAAGTAGCTGAAAAGGTGGACGAAAGGCTGTACAGGAGCCTAATAGGCTGCCTAATGTATTTAATTGCAACCAGGCCAGATATCATGAATGCAATGAGTTTGCTATCATGGTATATGCACTATGCTAGTGAAATTCATTTTCAAGCAACAAAAAGAATTCTTAGATATGTTAAGGGCACAATTGATTATGGAATAAGGTTCAGTCAAGTTAAAAACTTCAGTCTTCATGGTTATTCTGATAGTAATTGGGCTGGATGTGTTGATGATATGAGAAACACCTCAGGTTACAGTTTTAGCTTTGGTTCTAGAATTTTTGCATGGTGTTCTAAGAAGCAAGAAGTCATAGCTCAATCCACAACAGAAGTAGAATGTGTAGCTGCTGCTACTACTGTGAATCAAGCCCTTTGGATCAGAAAACTCATGACAAATTTGCATTCGTAACAACAAGGCACACAAATATTTGTGGACAACCAAGCTGCAATTTCAATTGCTAATAAGCCAGTGTTCCACGGCAAAACAAAACACTTCAAGATAAAGTTTTATCTTCTAAGAGAGGTACAAAGGGAAGGAGAAGTGTAGCTGATCTACTACAAGACAAAAAATCAAAGTGCCGACATCCTAACAAAGACACTTCCAAAGATTATATATGAATTCTTGAGGCAGAAGCTTGGTGTATGCAACTCCAGAGTCAAGGAGGAGTGCTAACTAGAATGACCCATTAAGCTTAATTAGTTTTATTTGTTGCTATTCTTTAAGATTACTGAATCAGTTTTATTTGTTAGGATTATGAACATTTCTTCATGCTATTTTTTAGGCATTTAGCTGTTATGCTCAACATGTAGCAGTTTTTCTGCAATGCAGTCTTCATTATGCTATACAAATAGACAACTTGTTGCTCAATAAAAAATTGTCTTCTGCAGTCTCAAAATTAACCTTTCTCATTATCCTTAGTCTTTGGTTTCCTAAATATCTATCAAATATTATATTATGTTTAATTTTTTACCCAATTTTCAACAAGTAACTTAAGCTAACTTTGTTTCTCTTTTTTGTTGCCCCTTCTCCCTTTGTATGATGACAGTTATTGCTGTTGTTTTTTTCCTTTTTGCTCATTTATCTTTCATGCAAATGATATGTTATTGTTTGTTTCTATCTGAAAGGCTTCTGTTGTAGATGGAATCAATTTCCTTGCTTTTTAAAATAAAAATTATTTATTTCTAAAAATCACATGTTCATAGGGCTAAGCAGGTAAACTTGGAAATTACTTGTCTTTAGGACTAGGCATGGGGGGATCTTCTATTTGTGCACCACTATTTTTCTCAACTAATACCACTTTTTTACGTTCGGATATCAACTACATAACGGAAAATCAAAAGGATGCTCCAGCCACTGAAATCGCCTGAGATATATGTCTAATTGCAGAAAGAGAGAACTCAGCTTTGTTGATTTCATTAATCACTTCCAACGCATCTCCTTCCAGATGAATATCGAGAAGACCCAACTCCGCCGCAAATCTTATTGCTCTATCCGCTCCCATGAACCTGTTCAGACAACGCTCCAATTACACTACCCAAATGATCTCGAGCAACAACCCCCATACCTGCTGTCATGTCTGCTTTAAAAATAGCACCATGACGTTAAGTTTATACACTCCCAAACTACGCATCCGCCAGCGGCAAACCTCCCGAGCAGCTGGTGGCCCATGAACCTTGGATGCATTTCGTGATTCTCTTGAAGATTAGAACACGCTCAGTTCATCACATCGATAGGATTAGAACGCTCCTGGTTTAAACACAAACCGATTCCTAGCCAACCAAATATGCCAAAAGACCATAAAAAATAAGCCAAGATCAACCTCAACGACATTGGTGGATTGAGCTTGAACCCAACTAAGAAAATCCAAACCACGAACCCCCATGCCAAATTGTCTCTATCCCCGCGTCCCAAATCTCGACCGCAAATGAACAATCTCGACATTGTTCGATAGTTGAAATCCGAACTAGTGATTTTGTTTGGTAGATGATATTAAGAAATTTTGTGATGTGCATATAGAAGCTCCGTGCTTGGGCTGACCACATCAGCTCAATACTTGGGCCGCGCTGGACTTGGTAACACACAAAGGGTGTGTTTGATTGGACGGACTGGATAAGGGTGATTAGAATCCATCGGACTTGAGTCGTGGGACTGTGAATCCCCTGGACTATTTGACTGTATTGGATATGTATCCTGTGTTTGTTTTTTCATGGGATTAGATATCTGGAAAAGACTATTTTTAGTGAATCCAACATTTGGTTGGACGGACTAGATATGATAAATGAACAAACGACTATTTTATCATTTTTCAATTGTTTACTAAGTAATAGCAATATTAAACATATCTTTAATATTTTAATTATTTTTAGCTAAATTAAATAAAAATTTATTTTATTTTATTTTATTTTTTACACAATTAAATAAATTTATTTTTTTAAAAAAATAAAATAAAATATCAATAAAAATATCTATTATTTTTTTAAATTAAAATTTTAAATAAATTTGTTTTTAAAAATAATAATAATCAAACAATGAAATTAAATAAAACATCTATTAAATTTAAATAATGAAATTAAATAAAATATAAACAAAATTTTAAAATAAAACATCAATAAAATATCTATAAAAAATTATTTTTAAAAATTAAATAAATAAAACATCAATAAAAAGTTAAATAAAATTATTTTATTTTTAAATTGAGACATTTAAATTTTATTGAATTTTATTAAATATAATACATAATTAAATAGTAAAGGATTAAAATGGTCATCTTGACCACCTAATCCCAACAGTGGATAGTCCCCAAAAAATTATCCCATACCCCCCCTAGGACACAATAGTCCTCCATATGGGGGATAAGGAGTCCGGCGGACTAAAAAAAAAATCAAACGGCGGATAAGGAGCACTATTTGAATTACAATACAAATAGTGGATAGTCCTCCCCTAATCCGGCGAATCAACCCAACTGGACCAATGCCCACCCCTATTTCTGACTGGGCTTCTCATCATACAACATGTAAGAATTTTAATTAGAGTAATGATATAAATAAATAAAAATAAACATAAATTATATAGATTGATGTAGCTACATTGGATTTGTCATTTTAAAACAAAATAGTGATGAATACCACTATCACATTATTATGGTAAAAAATTATGAATAAAATGTCTATAAAAATACTACCTTCCTTATAATTAATACATGAAGAATAGTTTACATACAAACAAAAGAAAATAAAGACATACTCTGACATTTAAAGTCAATACCTCTGGGAACAAAGGTATAATACCATTGATTTTCAATTATTCCCCAAATAAAATGAAATTGATAAAAAATTGTAATTTAACAATTTATTTCTCAACCTAGTGTTTATAGGTTTTTAAAAAAATAAAATAAAATAACCTAGCATTTGTTACTGAAGTTATTCATCCACCTTATTTATGTTTTTAATGTGGGGACAACATTTTCTTAGTTTGACTGCTTTAATTGTAGATATGCTCCGAGGCCTGTTTCTTCGTGTTGTGGTCATTATTGCAATATATTGTGTCCTTAGATTAACAATAATAAAGAGAGAGAATCAAGCAAAGATTGAAAGATTTTTGGAGGATTACAAAGCTCTCAAGTCTGCAAGATATTCTTATGCCGACATTAAGAACATTACCAATAAAAATAGGGCACGGTGCCTATGGAACAGTGTACAGGGGAAACTTATCCAATGATGTTCATGTCGCAGTCAAAATCCTCAACAATGTCAAGGGAAATGGGGAAGAGTTCACGAATGAAGTGGGAACAATAGGTACAATCCACTACATCAATGTTGTACGTTTGGTCGGATATTATGCGGATGGATTTAAAAGAGCTCTTGTTTATGAGTTCTTACCAAACCATTCCCTATTGTGTGGATGGATTTAAAAGTGCTCTTGTTTATGAGTTCTTACCAAACCATTCCCTAGAAAAGTTCATATCATCTAAACACAAAAAGAATTCACTAGGTTGGGAGAAGCTGCAAGATATTGCTCTTGGCATAGGGAAAGGAATTGACTATCTTCACCAAAAGGTTGCAATCAATGAATACTTCACTTCAACATTAAACCTCATAACATCTTGTTAGACTAGAATTTTAATCCAAAGATCTCTGATTTTGGCTTAACAAAGTTGTGTTCAAAGGAACAAAGTGTTGTGTCCATGACTGCTGCAACGGGGGCACAGTCAGCTATATTGCACCCAAAGTGTTCTCTCAAAATTTCAGAAAGGTGTCATGCAAATCAGATGTCTACAGTTTTAGAATGCTACTGCTAGAAATGGTTGGAGTGAGGAACAATAAGGTAACACAAAACACAAGTGCGGTGTACTTTCCTGAATGGATTTACTACTGTTTGGATCATGGAGAAGATCTAGAAATCTAGATTGACGAAGACAGAGATGCACAGATTGTAAAAATAAAATAAAAAAAAAACTAACTATTGTCAGATTGTCGTGTATACATTGGTATCCTGCGGACCGACCATTGATGAAAGTTGTGGTGCAAATGTTGGGAGGAGATACACGCAGTCTGACCATGCCTTCCAATTCATTTGACTCTACAAATCTGTATGAGAGGGTTCAAGAAAGTAGTTGGAAAATTTGAAGATTCTTGAAGAACAACTTCGAATTCTCTAGAATATTATGAGAGGCTTAGATTCTTCAATGGTCTCAACTCAAGAACACAAGAACACAAGAGTAAAGGAGATGATGGAGATAAGAGATTGGGTGAAGAAGAAGGAAAAATGGCTAGAGAGAGAATAATGGCAAGGCTCTCCCATGGATCTCCCACTTTCACTCTCAAGGTTGATAGTGGAGATAGGAAATTAGTTCTTTCCCAAGAGTTCAAAAATCTCCAAAATCCATCCTTTGTAAAGCTATGGGTGGGTGCTATTTATAGACACCTCATGATGTAGGACGGAGCCCATATGCAAGGCACATGGGAAATATTTTCTCTAACCACCTTGTCCGAGGAGGTGAACTCTCCGAGGAGGTGATTTCTCCGAGGATGAGAAAAAACCCCGAAGAGGAGATCAACCCCTCGGCGAACCCTTCTTCTTAGTCACACCTAACCAATGATCCCCAATCATCCCAAAGGGTCAGGGGTAGTCCCAGAGGACGTCCTGCCGCATCAGGGTCAGGGGTAGTTCAAGAGAACGCCTTGCCGCAAATATTGCCGAGTCTCAGGGACCCCCTAGATCGTGCCACCTCGACCCGGGTATAGGCTAGTTTAACCGAAGAGTGAATTTATCTCCACTCACCGTCCTCGGGATCGGGTCCTTTGTTCGGACTCCATTACGCCCATGGTTCTGGTGCGTAGATCCCGGAAAGCTCCGAGCCCGCAAGTGTTCTGGGACTCATTAACGGAGCGACTTCTAGATTGCGTCTGAATCCGTTCGAAGCCAAGTGCTTCGGACCTCTAGGTTCGTGGATCCGAACCCTTTCGAGTCCGAGTGCCTCGGATCTCTAGGCTTGCTTAATACCCTTTCGAGTTCGGGCCCGAGTAAGTCTCTAGGTTCGTGGATCCGAACCCTTTCGAGGCTGAGTGCCTCGAATCTCTAGGTTTGCTTAATACCCTTTCGAGTCCAGGCCCGAGTAAGTCTCTAGGTTCGTGGATCTGAACCCTTTCGAGGCTTAGAGCCATTCAGCCCGTTTGACGGCGATAAATCCGGGCCCACCAATCTTGGACTTGCGATAAATTCGGGCCCACTAATCTTGGGCTATTGGGCCTAAATAATTTAGTGGGCTCAAATTAGCCCCTCTTACATTTGCCCCTTGCGTGTATGAGAAATTGTAATTTTTTCGGACATGCATAATTTCACATTGTCATCTCATCTGCTACTCTCTCTCTCTCTCTGTATATACATGTATGCATAACTTTCTCTCTCTAGAAGGAGCTAAATCTCATGATGAATCCCTTCATTTGCGGTTCTTTCAGTGAAATTTGCTGGTAAATCCAGAGCAGATGAGATGAAGATCTTATTCGCTGGTCACTTGGCTCTCTTGGTTGCTCTATCTACATCTCTCACCTCCATTTTAGCTCTCTCTCCTCCTTCCTTTCCTCATCCCAAAGATCCTCTCAAGTTCATCTTAGGAGAAAAGAATTTGGGGCCATGGAAATATGGAATATTGAGCTCCACCGCAGCTCAAGCGCCAGGGCCTGAAAGCGAGGTGCCAACGAGCACGCTCGTGTTGGCGGCGAATAGGACCAAGAGACCAGACATTCTTCGTGGGTTTAAGCGATATCGAAGTGGATGGGACATTGCCAATAAGCATTACTGGACTTCGATTGGATTTACAGGTGCTATTGGTTTTATTTTTTCTTTGGTTTGGTTTGTTTCTTTCGGTTTGGCTCTTGTTGTACATCATTGCTGTGGATGGAGAATAAAGGTCAAAAGCGAAGGGTCACACTTGCCACAAAGGATATGTCTGATCCTGCTTATTGTTTTCACATGTGCTGCAGCGATTGGATGTATACTTCTTTCTGTTGGACAGGGTGACTTTCATGGTGAAGCAATGCATACTCTAAAGTTTGTTGTGAACCAGTCAGATTACACTCACTGACCTCCATTACATCTCCAGGCTCCGTCTCTGTCATCGTCACTGAAGACACATCGACGCCACCGACACACCGACGCTGATTCCTCTGCGACATCACTGCCATTTCAGGCCTCGACTGACCAGCGCCGACGCCACCGCTACTGCCGGCCTCGACTGCCTGGCGCTGTTGCCCGTTGGCTTCTCTCCCTTGCAGCTTCACCATCGGTGCTTCACTTCTTTAGATCTGTAGGTGAGTGTTTGCCCAAAATCATTTTTTGGCCTTCTTATTTGAATCTGAAATTTGTTCTCGGTGGATCTTTATTTGGATCTCGAATCCTATAATTTTTTTGTCTTGAAATAATTAGTGCTCCTTGTGAAGGCAAAGCAGTAGTTGAAAAAGTGAGCAGCCCCGCAACTAAAGCCAGATCTTGTTTTGCTTGCACATAATTACATCGCCGTGGCCCAAGCTGCCGTCAGCCTCTCGCTGCTCCAGCTCCGACTAAGCCGTCATCAGCCTCTCTTTGCTCTACCTCCAATCACTGTTGGCTTCAACGGCTCCAACGCAGACCACACACGTTGCCCTCTCAATGTGACGTGTGTGGCTGCCAACTCTTCTGTGGCATCAGTGTTTCTTCCGGCTTTAACTTGTCCGATGCCGACCACGCACGTTCGCCCACTCAACACAACGTATGTGGTCCTGCCCGGCCTAGCTCAGTCTTGTTGATCTTGATCGATGCTGACTCAGCTACATCTCCAACGCCGACTACACACGTTGCCCTTTCAACGCGACGTGTGTGTGGACCTGTCTAGCACTGCTCAGCTCAGCGTCGGCCTCAGGTGTACCTGCCTCACATTTGTGGTCTTGCCACTACTTCCAGCCGTGCTCTTCTTCCATTGGCGTGAATCTGTGAGTAAGCTCTTTTAGTTGTTTTATTGATGATGTAAGAACATCATACTTGACTTTTATGTAACCGATGAATAAATCCTCGATACCCGAACTTAGCGAACAATTTGTTTGAAATGATGTAGTGCCATAGCAGAGAGTAAAACCATATATTGTTGATGTAGCATCTATCTCAGTAACGCTTGAATCATAATCTGAACTCGATATTGTTTATCTAGTTTGTCGGTTTTGCTATTTCAGGCAAATAAATTTTTGTAAGAACTCCACGACCTCTGTGCCCTCAAAACTCGCACTAACGAGAGCAAGGGCTGTTCCTCGGAAGTCCGAACAGAAGCAAGACTGTCCCTCGGGAGTCCGAAAGTAGCACACACCCTACTTTGGCAAGAAATATCCCTCTGGAAGGTAACCGAGTCTACCAAACTTGCACCAACAAAAGTAAAGATTGTCTCTTGGAAGTCCGAGCGGGAGCAAGGCTGTCCCTCAGATGTCCGAGGCTGTCCCTCGAGAGTTTGAGCGAAAATAAGGCTCTCCCTCGGAAGTCCGAGTAAGAGTCCACTCTACTTTGAAAAGAGAGATCCTCGGAGCTTGTACTCGGAGCTCGTACTCGGAGCTCGTATTGATGAAATCAAGGGTTGTTCTTCAGACCCGCACTAATGAGAGCAAGAGTTGTCCCTCGGAAGGCTCTCCCTCAGGAGTCCGAGCAGAAACAAGGCTGTCCCTCGGAAGTCCGAGTGGATGCGTACTTCTACTTCGGCAGCTAATGGAAGCAAAGGCTATCCCTCGGGAGTTCGAGTAAGAGTCCACTCTACTTTGAAAAGAAAGATCCTCGGAGCTCGTATTGATGAAATCAAGGGCTGTTCTTCGGACCCGCACTAATGAGAGCAAGAGTTGTCCCTCGGAAGGCTCTCCCTCAGAAGTCCGAGCAGAAACAAGGCTGTCCCTCGGAAGTCCGAGTGGGAGCAACACTCTACTTTAGCAAGGAAGACCCTCGAAGCTTGCATTGATGGAAGCCATGGCTACTCTTTGGAGGTCCGAGTGGAAGTACACCTCTACTGTGTCAAGAAAACTCCCTTCAGGTTGGTAACTGAGTCTACTATTCCTTTTTCTTCCTTGAGGGGCAACAAAAATTGAAAATGTAAATGTCATAGATAGACTTCTTCTGTGGAATGTTGACATTTGCCCCTAGAGTTGCAAGGTCATTTGGAAAGCTTTCACCAGTTGCTCGGGATGACTTGAAGCTGGTTTTATAACTAGTCTCGAACCCGATCTCCTGAGACTGAGGTACGTTGATGTTCTGAGATGCTTCAATTAGTGCCAAGAAGGTGGGTAGCTTGTGATTAACAAAAAGCATCTTGTACCCGTTCAATGTCCCTTCAACACAGATTTGGACCAAGTAGCTTTCCTCCACAGCCTCATGACAGTCCACGGCTTTGTCTTGGAACCTCTTCACATATTCAAGAATGTCTTCACCCTTCTGCTGCTTTTCCTTACACAGGGTAAGTGTGGTCACTTTCTCGGCCACTTGAAAGAATTTGGCATGGAATTTATTGGCCATCTCCTCCCAACTTCGAACAGAGTTTGGGGCCAAGTTAACGTACCAACTATATGCTCGGTTGGTGAGGGACTTGGAGAATTCTCTCAGTCGGAGGACATGATTTGAACCATGAATCCCTAAAGTCTCGATGAACCGCACAACATGTTCTCGAGCATTTCCTTGCTTGCCATCGAATTTGATGAACTTCGGCACCTTGTACCCCTCCGGGTATGGATAACTCAACATCTCGATAGGGTATGGTGGCTTAACATCCGGATTAGGCAAAGAGGGTAAAGTCCTCTTGCCCTGTTCGAGATCGAACATGGCTTGCACATCGGCGAGAGTGAGAAATTGTTGAGGGAGAGAACTTGATGGTGGTATTCCCGGAACTTGACTTGTAGACCCAAAGATCGAGCCTGGAGCAACTTGGCCATTTGGGTGTTGAGAATTCATCATCAGTGAAGACACATGACGATATTGGCCATCGGCACCTATGGACACGCCATTTGGTGATGGGGCGTTGCATTGGGTCCCATAAACTTCATTGCACGCCACGGCTATACTGGGTTGGACTTGCAAACTTGGCGTTGGAGCCAAAGGAGACCCACTCGGTACATGAGTAGTATTTACAATCGGTGGAACAAAATTAGGCATGGATAGAGTACCATTTTGTAAAGAAATTTCTGTAGGCCTTCTTTGAACTTCCACAGCTGTTGGAACACCATTCATCACACCGGAAACTCCTCCAACCACCGCTGGACTATGGCTTGATGCTCCAGGTGCGTGATTTTGCGCTCCACGGGCCGTAGGTTGGCCATGACTTGTTCCTCCTAGCACTTGATTCTGCACACCATTTTGTACAACTTCATGGAGAATTTGGGGTGGATCTTGATGGTTTTGACCATTTCCAACATTGCCATTAAGTTGTTGATGCTTGTCGGTGCCGACTTGACCTCCATTTGTTGCTGGTGGTGCAAAATTCGAACTCATCACCAACATGGCGTGGGTGAGATTTTGAAGGGTCGTGAGAATCTCTTGTTGAGTGTGTTCGAGTTCTTGAATGGCTTCAAGGATGAGAGGTGAGTCTTGAACTTGAGACCTTTCATCACCACCATTGGAAGAGCCTTGTTGATGAGTCTCATTATCTGCCATTTTTGCCGGTGTTGTATGAGTTCTAGATCTCGTTGAAACCATTAACCAATCCGCCTCCCCAACAGAGTCGCCAAAATGTATGAGAGGGTTCAAGAAAGTAGTTGGAAAATTCGAAGATTCTTGAAAAACAACTTCGAATTCTCTAGAATATTATGAGAGGCTTAGATTCTTCAATGGTCTCAACTCAAGAACACAAGAACACAAGAGTAAAGGAGATGATGGAGATAAGAGATTGGGTGAAGAAGAAGGCAAAATGGCTAGAGAGAGAATAATGGCAAGGCTCTCCCATGGATCTCCCACTTTCACTCTCAAGGTTGATAATGGAGATAGGAAATTAGTTCTTTCCCAAGAGTTGAAAAATCTCCAAAATCCATCCCTTGTAAAGCTATGGGTGGGTGCTATTTATAGACACCTCATGATGTAGGACGGAGCCCATATGCAAGGCACATGGGAAATATTCTCTCTAACCACCTTGTCCGAGGAGGTGACCTCTCCGAGGAGGTGAACTCTCTGAGGAGGTGATTTCTCCAAGGAGGTGACTTCTCCGAGGATGAGAAAAAACCCCGAAGAGGAGATCAACCCCTCGGCGAACCCTTCTTCTTAGCCACACCTAATCAGTGATCCCCAATCATCCCAAAGGGTCAGGGGTAGTCCCAGAGGACGTCCTGCCGCATTAGGGTCAGGGGTAGTTCAAGAGAACGCCCTGCCGCAAATATTGCCGAGTCTCAGGGACCCCCTAGATCGTGCCACCTCGACCCGGGTATAGGCTAGTTTAACCGAAGAGTGAATTTATCTCCACTCACCGTTCTCAGGATCGGGTCCTTTGTTCGGACTCCATTACGCCTATGGTTCTGGTGTGTAGATCCTGGAAAGCTCCGAGCCCGCAAGTGTTCTGGGACTCATTAACGGAGCGACTTCTAGATTGCGTCTGAATCCGTTCGAAGCCAAGTGCTTCGGACCTCTAGGTTCGTGGATCCGAACCCTTTCGAGTCCGAGTGCCTCGGATCTCTAGGCTTGCTTAATACCCTTTCAAGTTCGGGCCCGAGTAAGTCTCTAGGTTCGTGGATCCGAACCCTTTCGAGGCTGAGTGCCTCGAATCTCTAGGCTTGCTTACTACCCTTTCGAGTCCGGGCCCGAGTAAGTCTCTAGGTTCGTAGATCCGAACCCTTTCGAGGCTTAGAGCCATTCAGCCCATTTGACGGCGATAAATCCGGGCCCACCAATCTTGGACTTGCGATAAATTCGGGCCCACTAATCTTGGGCTATTGCGCCTAAATAATTTAGTGGGCTCAAATTAGCCCCTCTTACAAAATCCAATGACGACAAGTGGAAAAATGAGTGGAAGACCATTAAACAGCGAGTTAGAAGTTATTTTTGAATCTGATTTGTCGTCCTTTTGATGCCAGTAGCTGCATAACATCAATGGTCATTCTGTAGTAAATATTTGCATTGTTGGATATGGAGAACTTTGAATTATTTATAAAAGATGGGTATAATGTACAATTAATATAGGAAATAAATAAAACTCCAATGTCGTGTGGAGCTTTGTTCTCTTATAGTTTGTTGAATGCTAATTAATTCAGAAATGCTCTAATGGCCTCTCAATAGTATTAAAAACAACAGCCAGCAATATATGGTTCATCACTTGACTACTTAACAATTAGGTATGTGTTCTTTTTTTATTTTTTATGGGTTAGGCATGTGTCCTTAGGTAGTTAAACATTCCAAATTGTGCTATATCCAAACTTCGTTTAATATTTTTTCATTGAAATTTTATTTTGAAAGATAGAATATTGGAATCGCAACTATGAACTTATGTCCTTTTACAAGTTGGGGCTTCTTGTTTTTGGTTGCCACCATTTCGGGGGAAGTAAAAACCTAAAGTGTTCCCATCTAGATTAAATTTCTAGAAGTATGGAATTTCCTATTGTCACAATGTGATTGTGTCATGCCACTAAAATTCTGATCTTTGGGGGGGAGGGGGGGAATAGTTGGAAAATTCCTCAAATTTTTTTCTTTCAATGAGTGGCAAGACTTTCGTGAACAAACGACAGGAATGCTTCATGATCTAAACCTCACAAGTAATACTCTATCTCCAACAGGTCACACAAGAAAACAAAACGAATTCAATTAATAGACAAACTACCCATAAGCTTTATGGCCTTGTTTCATTTTGGGAGATATAAAAGGCTAGATTGGAGATTATATACTGTGGGCCCCATATATTTTGCATTTGTAATTTTTTTTGAAAGAGGATATATAATATACAATTGGATTGTATATTTCCCAAAATGGGTGGATATACAATGCCTACTCCTTGTATTATATCATATCCCATCAGATGGGATAAGAACTAAAAATACAATTTTACCCTTTTACAATGGAAAATCTGATTATATAGCGATCCCGGTTTTCTCTCCTTTGGTTGTTGTATTCCGGACTTGGTTCCGTGGATGTCGGTTGTTGCATATGTTTCATTTCCGTCATTCAATTCCTTGTATTTGAGTTTTAGGATGTATTGGGCAGATTTGTAACAGGTTGGATGTGTTTTGAAACAAATGGTAGCTGCCTAGATTTTGGTGTCTTCGCTCGAGCGAGACTTTTGTCACTCGATCGAGCTCTGTGTTTTAGTTCCTTCGCTCAAGTGAGAGTTGAGTGTTGTGTCTTGTGGCTCGAGCGAGAAGTCTTGCACTCGAGCTTGCGTCTGCTTCTGGTTCTGGACCTGAGAGTTGAATTTCTTGGCTCGAGCGAGCATTCCTTCGCTTGAGCGAGTGAGTGAGCTATATGTTTTGGACTTCTTCGCTCGAGCGAGCATTTTTGCACTTGAGCGTGCTTCTGGGTTGCAGACCTGAAGCTTCGAATTGTTGGCTCGAGCGAGTCTTTCTACGCTCGAGCGAGGTCTCTTTGTGTCTGGTCGGTCGAGCGAACATTCCTTCACTCGAGCGAGCCTCGATTATATCAGTTGGCAGCAACAGTCTCCTTCATCACTTTTTGATACACTTTACATCTCAAACCCTAGATCCGGCTCCCTCTCTCTCTACATACACCTTCTCTCTAAGATTTAATCTACTTCTAGAGTGTTTCTACCCTAATCTCTTTGTAAGAAAGATAGAGGGCGGTGTGGGCTTCACTTTAATCTGAAAAGTTGTGGATTTGGAGCACTTTGAGTTTCACCTCTCTTCTCCTTTGAGCTCCGAAAATTAAGGTAGGGATACCCTACTCCATCTTATGAGTTTTGACATGAATTTTAGTCATTTTGATTAAGTGGTGTTGTTTGGTGATTTTGGGAAAAGTTAGGGTTTGATGTGTAATTTATAAAAGAGGGGTTTTGTGTTTTAAGAACTCCATGTGTACATGAGACCTTGGAAAATGGTATTATTGTTGTTAAATTGAAGAAATTGAACCTCATGGTTGATGTTTGAAAAAGGGCAAAATGCCCTAATTGGGGTGGATGATTAATTTGAATAATTAATTTTGGGGAAAATGTGTAATTGAGTGAGAATTCATGAAATTGGGAAGTTGTGAAATTGAATGGTGTAGTTGGATAAATTAATCACTCATCTATGAAAATGTTGGTATTTTATCTGTTTGATAATTTATTATCTGTTTAGAGATAACTGCTTTGGGCTATCGGTGGAGGATAGTCTTAATTGTTGTATACACTGTATATTGATTAGGGAAAACTAAAACTAATCACCTTGAGTATGCCATTGAATATGACGGTTGGAATAATACATCGAATATGTGTATTGATTGATCATTGTATGTAATAAGTGGCTAAATACATTGTATATGTATGTTGCGTGGGAGGAGATAGAAGATGTACTCCACGGTTTGGGAGGAGATAGGGGATGGACTCCATTGGTAATTGAAGTATGGAAGTGTTTTAATATGAGTGGTAGTCTCATGTAAATTGTGAATAAATGAAGTGTTTTAATATGAGTTTTAGTCTCATTTAATTGTTTGGCCAGGTTCTGAGTCATGTTTATGAATCAAAGTTGTTTAAGTGAAGGAAAGTGGAATGAAAAATGAATGTATCTATTGTTGAATTGAGAAGTGTTGTAAGTTGGTTTATAAGTGTTAACCATCTATCGAATGATAATGTTTTAGTTATTTCTCATAATTGGTTTAGTATATCTCTATTGGACATTGGCTCACCCTATATGGGACATTATTTTCAGGTTCAGGTGATATGCCACCTCCAAGAATGTAGCTTGAGAGGCTTAGAGGCTGAAGAATCTTTTGTTATTCTTTTTGGTGTTGCATGTAAATTCAAGCCAAGGGTTTATTTTGTATAAAGAGTTAGAACTCTTCTTTTATTGTATCCAAGTATTGACTTGGAAAGTTGTAAGCCCGTGAGACATTTACTTTTGATGTCAACATGTAACAGTTTTGTACTTAATACTCTGATGAATGGAATTATGTTTTATTATCTTATGTCTATGCATGTCAAGAATGTGGGTTTTTATGGGCGTTACAGATTATATGTATATATGAACTTTACAATGAGAAATTTGATTGTGTATATGAGAAATCCAATTGTATATGACCAAAAAAATTATACTCATGAATTTTATTTTAAAATTTTTAAAGCTGAATTTTTTATATAAACAATATATATTTATATAAACAAAAACGTTATTTCCGTTTTGAGATTCAAAGTTTTAATTTAATTTTTTTAATTTTAAATATAAAAAATATATTTATAATTATACTAATTTAAAAGGTTTTGAATTTTCAAAGTTCTAATTCAAAATATATTTACCAATTTAAGAATTAAATAAATAAGTGGGCCAAATAAACTATGATATGTATTTTATTTTATTTTTTAAAATTTGCCAATTAAACTATAATATGTATTTTTTATTTGTAAGAATTTAAAATACACAATGAAATTTAGAAAAAAAAATTTAAAAATGTTAAAACTTAATTGATTCTAAATTATTTTTATTAAATATTTTAAACAAATTTATATTATTACTTAATTTTTTATTATGTTATTGCTTAATTGATTATTTTTATTTAACATATATATATATATATATATCTATATAATAAAGCAGGATAATTTTTGAATTTGTCCTACACATTTGTTCTACTAGGACATTTGAACGGTTCAGATCTATTCAAATTATAAAACAACGGCTGAGATATATTTTTCAAAAAATATTCTACATGTATATTTTCTTTTTTCCCGCTTCTCTCTTACTTTTTCCTTTTCTCACCAATTCTTCCATGACCCCATGATCCCACCTTCCTCTCTCTTTTCTTTTTATTTTTTATTTTCTCCCATTTTTATTTTTCTCTCTATTTATTTTTTTTCTCCTTTTTGTTTACTTATTTTTATTCATATTATATGGAAAAGTCTATGATCCTAGAATTAAGAGCCAGATTTTACTGTGTGTGGTGGAGATTAAATTAATGAATTTTATAATCCACAAATTAAATGAAATTAAACAATTAATTATTATTTTTAAATATATTAAATACCTGATAGACTTCATAAATTTAGACCTTATATGAATCTTCAACATATTTTAATAAAACAGGACGGTTTTTGAATCTTCAATATATTTTTGTCCTATTAGGACTTTTAATAAAACAGGACGGTTTTTGAATCTTCAATATATTTTTGTCCTATTAGGACATTTGGATGGCTCAGATCTGTTCACAATATAAAACAATGGTTGAGATATATTTGCCAAAAAAATATCCTAAATATACATTTTCTACTTTCCCGCTTCTCTCTCTCTTACTTTTTCCTTTTCTCACACATCCTTCCATGATCCCATGATCCCACCTTTCTCTCTCTTTTCTTTTTATTTTTTTATTTTCTCCCGTTTTTATTTTTCTCTCTATTTGTTTATTTGTTTATTTTCTCCTTTTTGTTCAATATATTTTACATATATTTCTATACAATGTATGTATGCCCGTAATACACTAGGACATTATGAGCATACATACAATTTTCATATAATTATATAAGCAAAATCAAAATTGTATGTATGCCCATGAAAATTGTATGTATGTCAGGCACATCTATCTATCTAGCTATATATTATATATTCATGAAGAATTTTGTGACAACTCCAAAATTTTATAATAAATTTGAGATTTTATCAAATTAAAAAATAAATTTAAATAGTGTTAGGATTACAATTATATTCTAATCCTAATATTATTTACACCGTGCCTTCAGGCACCGGCATACGCTAGTATATATATATATATATATATTGGCAAATGATTGGATGTAATGGACATAGATATATATTTCCTGTTGATGGGTATAGGGACAAAATAGACATTAATATATGTTACTTGTTTATATCCCATAATTCTTTTTGCCAAACAAACATAGATAAAAAAAATATCCTGAACTCAACAAACATGAGCATGGGATATGTTATCCAATCCATATATCATATTCATTGCATATATTGAGTAAATCCTAAGGTATATTATATCCTTCATTTACATTCTAACAATCAAACAAGGCCTATATTCCTACACTTGGGCATACACATTCAAAATGAGACCCATCAAGTTAAGTAATCCAATGCCACTCAAAAGCACACATGGAACCATTCAATCAAAGTCATTTGATTTTTTTGGCAGTTATGTTGATTGAAAACTAGTGAGAGCTAAAACACAGAATTTGATATCGAGCTATATTACATGGACTCGGATATGAGTGTCAGGTGCTGGTATGTATCTAGATGTCAAAGTCACCAAACCATAAATTTAAGGGCACGCGGACTCAATAAAAAAAATGTCATATTTTCATATTTTTAATCAAGTATGTGAGATAAAATGGTGCTATATGTAACTTATAGTGTCAAAAAAACATTTATAGCAATTATACAACAATATGTATATATATATTAATAGTGTTATATGCAATTATATAAGAAGTATCCATTAAAAAGTATCCGACCCTCGTCCGAGTGTCGAATGTCCAACACAGGTATTTTGATTTATTTTGAACAGTCTGTGTTACATCTATTGTTAAGGAATCCATACAAGCGCCTGATAGAATGGGCAATTGTGTAGGGTCTATGTCATTTCCATGATTCTCAGTTGGCATCGCGTGTGAATATATAAAGGTTTTGGGAGGCATCTGAAGGAATTCAATACTTCCTTGGAGGATCTCTACAACTTTGTTCATGGCAAGCCGGTTACTAGGCTTCATTTGTATGCACCATAAAGCTACTACCATCATCTTCTTTACCATCTCCCTCTCCTCCTCCGTTGTCTCTTCCATTTCTATATGCTTTCTATCTGATAATTGGTCATAAACCCAAGAAGGGAAATTTTTTTGGCTTGAATTAGCTGATGCATTCCAATTCCTTCTCTTGCCTGCTATTTCTATCAACAACATTCCGAAACTATAAATATCGGCTTTATATGAAACACCTCAAATATTTTTGTAAAGCAACTCTGGGGCTATGTAACCCATGGTTCCTCTTGCTGCAGTGAGAGGTAGAATACTATCATCTGTTGGATACAATTTCGCAAGCCCAAAGTTAGAAACTTTTGGAGTGAAATTCTCATCAAGGAGAATATTGGGAGGCTTTATATCAAAATGTAGGATCTGCATATCACAACCTCGATGCAAATAATCAATCCAACGTGCCACTCCAAGAGAGATTTCATACATTTGCTTACAACTTAAGGAAGATTTTTCTTTCCCATAAAAGATATACTTCTTGAAAGACCCATTAGGCATGAAGTCATAAACAAGAGCACGCTTAGACCTCTCGGCACAAAATCCAATTAGCTGAACCACATTGACATGATGAATCCTTCCTATGGTGGCAACTTCATTGATGAATTCTTGCCCATCGGCTTTAGGCTTACTCAACATCTTAACTGTCACAAGAGTGCCACTTCGAAGCTTTCCTTTATATATAGAACCATAGCCTCCTTCCCCTAACTTGTCCCTAAAACCTTCAGTCATTTTCTTGATATCTGAGTATGAGTACCTAATAGGCATGAGATTATTCTGACTTCGCAGGAAACATTCAATGCTATCAAACATTGATAAATGCCTTCTCCTAAACTTATAGATTAAAAATCCAAACACACGTGGCGCACATAAAATCCTTGTTGCTAGGATGAATATTGCTCCTGTGTAGGTAGACAAAGAAGAAGTAATAAGATAATGTTCTTTTATCATTCCATTATTGCAAGAAATTATGTTCAAGTTTTCTTTTATACTGCCACATTTCATTTTATACTATCTTCTTTTGTATTAAGGGCCATTTCCTTTGTATTACAAAATAACGTTTCACAGTGTTCACTAAATAGAATAAATACTAAATCTCACATGTCATAACTACGAATACTAAATATAGCAAGTTGTACCTAAGACAATCAACCAGGGCAAGAATGAAGCTACAAGAAAAATGAACAAAAAATTCAGAAATGTGACTAAGGCAGTTAAAAAGAAGAAAAAAAAATAAAAAGGTGATAACAAGAGCAAGTAGACATAGCAAAGCATTCAATAAGTTATATCAATCATTCTATCAAGTGATTAAAGGCATCTTTGGATAGCAATGACAAATGCAACTATTTTCCAACCACTTTGAACATCTTATGTCGGAACCACTAGCATGACAATGAGACAAACATAAGAAGTTTTTGTTTTGTCAAACAAATATTTGAGTAGAATTTTTAACAAAACATGGGTGAATCACATCCAATGGCAAAGAAAACACATTCCAGGAGGGAGGTATGCCAATATTTAGAGAGTAGAACTTGGCAAGATATGAATTTAAGACCCTTCGTAAAATGTTTTCTCTACCACTTATGGACCTATTTGGTACATCTTTTCTAAGTTAAAAGTTGATCCAGAAAACAGAAAATAAAACCATCCATTCTCTTTCTTCCAGGTTTTTTTCATTTATTTAAATTATTTATACCTCATAAGCCAAGAGTAAAAGTGCTAGCACATAAATTTCAACCAAATTTATAAGGGATGATAAGACTCTAAAATTTAAATACTTTACAAGTAAATGACATGTGGAGTCTACCAAGAAGACGACACGTTCAATCAAATGACAACACATACAGAGCCTACAGTGAAAAAGCTATAGGATACCACATCTAAAAATGACCAGTGTGATCAATGAAATATACGATGATGTCTAGTAACGTCACTATTTGTGACGACCCCAACATGCATATCATTGTTGCATTTATATTATTATGTGAAATTTGAGTGTTTAAATGTGTGTGCTATGAGCTTAATTTGTATATATTTATCTGAGTTATGGAATATCTGTTAGAATACTTGTTTCGAATCAGAAATTGAAGGCCTAAATGAATTCAGAAACCAAAATTGACAAGTTGAATAGGATAATTTGAATATTTAGAACCTTTTTGGAAGTTTAATTAAAATTTAATTCAGATTAAAATTAATTAGGAAAAATCAATTAGAATTAAGTGGGATTAATTAGTCTTAAGCTTACTTAATCAACTTAAGCTAATCTTTGATATATATATGTGTGTGTGTGTTATAAGAGAATATAATTTAGTTCATTATAATCAACATAGTGTTCAAATTTTAGAGTGAGAAGAAGAGAGCTAGTTCTAGAGTGAGAGAGGAGGAATTGTGAAGAGAATTGTAGGAGAGCTCAAGATTTGTGTTAGAATTCTTCAAATTCAAGCTCTAGGTATGTATTTAACCTCTAATTCAGGTACTTAACTCAACTAAGAAGTCTATTCATGATGAGAATTAAGATTATAAAAGGAATTTGAAGGAATAAGCTTAAAGATAATGAAAATTGGCTTAGAATGGTCATGCATGCATATTTCCATCGTGTTTTACTATTTTGAGCATGAGTTTTGGTATTCTTGTTGAGTTTGGGAGTTGAATTTTACATGCATCAAAGAATTCCAAGTTTTAAATGTTTAATTTCATGTTTTGAAAGTTTTGGAAAGAGTTTGAAAACAATTCCATACATGCATGAAGTATTTGAGTTCAAATTTGTTAAATTCATGGAGTTTTGAGTCTATAGTTTCAAATTGGTTCTATAACCATGTTTTTCAGGGTGTTTTCTTGTGTTTGGACCAGCCATGCAAACCTATGACTTATAAACTTATGTTTTGAAACTCAAAATTCTATTTTGAAAACCCAGAATTCGACCTCATTGCTCGAGCGATAAAGTTACCACTCGAGCGCACTTTGTGATTATCCAGTAGTTTTGCAAAGTTTTGCAGACCGCTTGAGCGACCAAGAGTCTGCTCGAGTGAGCTCAGTTTTCATTACACTTGGCTCGAGCGACCATCGAGCCTAGATTTCAAGCATCCAGAACTTTTGCACGCTGACCACACTGCTCAGTCCTGTTTTCAGCACCTTTTTTTAATACACTTTCATGTGCATATTTTCACTTCCATGTCCTTTTAAGCATTCATAGGCATTGTTTACATTTCATTAATGAAGGAATAAGCTAGAAACCCATTTACGAAATTGAATTAAGATAGAATGCTTGTTTGAATATTGTGTCTCAATGTGTATTTGTTATGTGTTTTGTGTTGGTTGGTCACCTGAAGCCTAACGTTTGTTCAAGTCCACTGTGAGTAATATCTCTATAAAGATATGTTCAAATGTATTTGACTTGTTTAAGAATGAAATTTTGAAATCTTATTTTGTTTATCTATGAATGAATGTCCTTTTTGAAAATGTATTCATGGCATCCTTTAGTGAGGCCCTTGCCTAGGAGACACAATACCACGACCCTTTGATTATTGGAATTACAGAGATCTTTGATGTTAGACCCAAGTGGTCCCTTCGCTAGACCTTTCTTGTCCCTTCGATAGACGTAGACCTTGATGGTCCCTTTGATTTAGGCCTTTCGGTCCCTTTGTTAGTCTATTGGATGTTACCACGTATGATGTTTTGATAATGGCTTTCGTTAAGGCAAATGTTCTGTTTGAATTTGATATATGATTTGTTTGGAAATATAAGACATGTTTTAAATTATGTTCATTCATTAACCTCTTTATTTTGGTATTACTCACTGGGCTTTAGCTCACCCTTCTATCTTATATATATGTAGATGAGAATTTGGAGGATCAGACATAGAGTTGCTTTGGGAGTCCACCCTTTTTTGTGAAGTCAGTTGTGAAGTGCCTCCACGATGGGGCGACTGCTTGATCTTAAGTGGAGACAAGCTTTAGAACAACCTTTTGTTATCTTGTTAAGTTTTTGATTTTGTTATGTGATAAACGAGTTTGTATGTATGACAATTAAAGTTTAAACTATTTGCGTGTAATATAAATTTGGGATGTAATGTAACGGTTAATAGAGTGAAGGTTTTCATGTAAGTACAGCCCAATGGACTTGTTTTTATTTATGTTGATTGCTTCCACTAAGCCCTGCTTATTATTTATTTATTGATTTGTCTTTGAAGCCGTAGGTAATCTATGATTACTAGCCGGTCATGACCTTAACCTTTTGGGGCAGGTTTGGGTCATGACAATGTTATTCAAGATATTCAACTGACACATGGAGCCTACAATACACTCAATCAAAAGATGACACCTATAGAGCCTACAATAAGAAAACTATAGGGGATAAAGTCAAGGAGATCAACATGGTCAACCAAATTTGTTATGATAACATTACATTTAAATTCAAACAACATTATCATACAATTTGAAATTCAAAATGGAGATAAGATTCCCTTATCACGTAAATAGCCCTCCATAAATATGAGGACCATCACACAAGGGAGATAAGGAGAGATCGAAAAACTACAAGCAAGAAGAAAAGGCTAGAGAAACAAAGCAATTAGAAAGAAGAAGGGAGATCGGAAGAATTCAAAAGCTGTTGTGAAGAGCAACTAACTTTAGTACTCAACACTAAACGTACTAGCATGCAATACAATGGCAAGCTATAAGTAAACGATTCCAAACCCAACATTTGTATTTCATATATCTAGGGGTTCTAAATCCGCAAAATTTTAATAAAATAATTCTTTTCTTTGAATCTTCCTTTGTAAAATTTCTTGTTCACTTCATTAATCAGAAGTCTCACTTGTTTAAAGGGTGTAATTAATGATTTGGCAATTAGAAAGAAGAAGACAGTTCGGGTGAATTCAAAAGTTGTTGTGAAGAGCAACTAACTTTAGTACTCAACACTAAACGCACTAGCACGCAATACAATGGCAAGTTATAGGTAAAGGATTCCAAACCCAACATTTGTATTTCATGTATCCAAGGGTTGTTCTAAATCCCCAAAATCTTAATAAAATAATTATTTCTTTGAATCTTACTTCATTAAATTTTTTGTTCTTCATTAATCGAAGTTCTCACTTGTTTGAAGTGTGTAATTTCCGATTTGAAATCCAAATCAAAAATAGAAACCTACTATCAAATAATCAATATTGTTTAGTATAAAAACTAAAAGTAGATGTTTGTAACATGAATTTTAAAATGTATTGAAACTTCTCATAGTTCGAAATTTGTGTCTACGAAACGTTATACCAAATACTTTGACACATTTTTAAATTTAAAATAAAAAAATTATAATCATCACAAACTAAAGGTGTTAAAAAAAATTATAGAAACCGGTAAACTGATCCAATCTAGTCCAAATTATCAGTTTGGTCTAGTTTTTATTGGTTTTGGTTCGGACTCCAATTTTGAAAATGGTTGAACCATTCAAATTGGTTCGGATCCTGGTTAAGGCTTTGGTTACAATTTTGAACATAACCAAACCGAACCGTGATATATATATTAATATTTTTGTATAAAAATAAGAATATAGAAGTTACTAGTAAGATTTGAACACTAGTCTTGATTGTAAAATTGACAAGCTCTAATACATTTAACTAAGAGGAAATTTCATTTTACCCCCAAACGATGCCTCGATGATCAATTTAACACGTGTACTTCTTATAATTTCAATTTTACACCTAACTATTTGATTTTGGATCAATTTCACCTTTGTCGTTACTTGTAATTTATAATCAAATGAAAGTTACTAATGTGGCATCGAAATTTCGTTTGAAATTTTATTTTGCCTCCCAAACTATCTCAAAAATATCAATTAGACCCCCAAACTTCATATTGTTCAGCGGTTTAATTGATAGTTTGGGAATAGATGGGGGTAAAATAAAATCTCAAATGAAGATGGCAACAAGTGTTGTCTAATTATAGATGGTAACTGACGACAGAGGTGAAATTGATCCAAAATTGAATAGTTTAGGTATAAAATTGAAATTATAATTTATAAAAAATATATGGGTTAAATTGATCATCAAGGAATAGTTTGGGGGACAAAATGAAAGAGTTATAGCTAGTTTGTTTACTATTATAGATGGGAAATTCTATGGCACGTACACCAACCCCAGTTACACCTTTTGTAATTTTTGGTTATGACATATTGTTATGTTAATTATGATTTGGTTATGACTCATTGTAATGTTGATTATAACACTATTTTAGTTATGATTCAAAAGGTCTTTAGTTATACTTCAGGTGGTGTTTGGATAGACTTTTTTTTTTTTTTTTAAAGTTATATATCAAAAGGATCTAGTTATGATATTTGTGATAAGCAACACTACAAATTTCATAACTTGCATATGTACACACTCTTTAAGGATGTGCACCATAGCATGACCGTTTGAATAATATGAAAGGAAATAAAAATCACAGTAGGAACTACAGAGCCGACCCAAGACAATGTGAGGCCTAAGGCCACACCTCTAAGTTGAGGCCTATTGATGGATTCATACTGAAATTAAAATAAACTAAAAAAATTTTACATTGACACTACCGAACTTGGATAAATAAACTAAAAAAATTTTACATTGACACTACCGAACTTGGATCCATAAAAATTAACGGTGCCGTTTGGTAACACTTACGTTTTCAGTTTTCTGTTTATATTTACAAAAATTTTAAAAACTTAAATAAAAACTTGTTTGATAAAATTTTTGATTTATAAATCAATGGTCTCAGTTTATAAATTTGGCCAAAAAATGAAAACACAAAAAATGTGTTTCCATTTTGAATTTTCAATTTTTTTTTTTTTTTTTTACCACCCAACACTAGTCACCACCCGCTACTATTTTCCACCATCGTCTTCCGCCACCACCACCCACCACCCACCCCCACCACCACCTGCCACCACCACTTACTACCCACCTGCCACCACCACCCACCAACCACCTGCCACACACTCGCCACCATCACTCATCCCTCGCCACTACCACTACCACTACCCATCACCCACCTGCCATCCACCTGCCACCACCCACCACCCGCCACTTACCTGCCGTCCACCCGCTACCCGCCACTACCATCCACCGCCCACCACTACCACCCGCCACCTACTTGCCACCACCACTCACCACCCACCTGCCACCACCATCCGCTACCTGTCACCACCAGCCACCTACCACCACCAGCCACCTGCCACTCACCTGCCACCACCACCACCACCACCACCACCACCATCACCCACCACCCACCTTCCACCACCACCACCACCACCCACACCCACTTGCTACCACCTACCACCCGCCACCGTCACCCACCCACCTACCACCACCACCACCACCCGCCACTACCCACCACCACCCGCCATCCGCCACCCACCTGCCACAACCACCCACCACCCGCCATCACCACCACCACCACCATCACCCACTCGCTACCACCCACCACCCGCCATCGTCACCTACCCACCCACCATCACCATCCACCCGCCACTACCCACCACTACCCGTCATCCGCCACCCACCTGCCACCACCACCCACCACCCGCCACCTACCCGCTACCACCACCACCCGCCACTTACCTGCCACTACCACCCGCCATCTGCCATCCGCCACCCACCTCCCACCACTACCCATCACCCGCCACCACCACCACCACCACTACCTACTCGCTACCACCCACCACCCACTACCCGCCACCGTTACCCATCCACCCACTACCACCACCCACTGTCACCACTTTCCACCATCGTCTTTCGCCGCCACTTGTCACCACTTGCCATTTCTCATTCTTATTTATATTTTTAAATTTTTTTAAACATTTTGTCAATTACCAAACGCGTTTGTAGTTTATGTTTTTCTAAAAATAAACAAAAACCAGTTTATAAAATTTTTGTAAATATAAACTAAAAACGTAAACGTTACCAAACACAAAAATTATTTTCTCCTACATTATAAACATCACACAAGAAAATTAAACTACAAAAGATAGCTTTAAAAAATCAATTTTTTTTGCCTCAATAGTTGATATTACTAATTAAATCTTTTTTTTAATCAATCGGTAGGAGAATAATTATAAATATGAGAAGTATTATATCAAATAGACCACTAGCACAACAATAACTACAAAGCTAACAATCACTAAGCCCAAACTTGAGAAAAAAATAAACAATTATTACAACCTTAATAATAGGGGAAAATAAATACTACAAATATCAAACTCTTTCTTATAGAAGTTGAACCCTCAACTTCATACTACAAATCAGTTAAACAATAGCGAATCAATAAACTTCAAAATATGAAAGAAAATGTTATACATTACCCATTTTTTGTCACTATTTTATATCACTATTTATATGGATTCTTGTGATTGATTCCTTGTTTGAAAATCACCATTAAAAAAATACTGAAGGTAAATAATATCATTCTATATGTACTTAATCTAACTTTACTAATTTATTAACATCTTATTATATGGAGAAAAAATAAAAATAAAAATAAACATGACCTTCTACATAAAAAATTCTATGTGATTAAAAAAAAAATTTTAAAAATGCATTTTCATAGAACAATTTATAGTATGCAAACTTATAAGAATATGAGGCCTTTTGAACAATCATGGCCTAAGGCAACCGCCTCACCTGCCTTATGGTAGGGCCAGCACTAGAACTATTTAGGTCCCAATATTGTCACATGGCATAATTACGAATTATCACGTGTATGGCAGTTGTCAAATCCTAATCAAACATTGTTTGATAAAAAATTTATGGAGGCAAAACTTTGGATAATTATAAATAGACCACACCCTCATGGGTTGAGGTACGCTATTTTTCTCTATGAAATTTATCCATTAAATATTTTTATAATATTAGAGGACTAACTTGGGCATTTATCTGGTAGATGGTGATCATATGGTGATTCTAATCATCTTCTTCGTTAGATTTCTTCATCATCAAGTATGTGATTTTCCTGTGTCTATACATAATATAAATCATACTAGCAGCCCAACCATGCTATGCATGGAATTGAAAAAAATAAAATAAAATAAAAGATAAGATATTTTAATTTTAAAATATGTTGATGGTTACTATTTTGTATAAAATTTATTAATAATGACTCAGATTTGAATCTTAATTTCTGCTTTACAATAGCTCTCATATTACTATTATCATTGACTTAAAATACATGTTCAATTTGTATATAATTTATGAATGTAATGAATAATCTAATTTCCTATTTAAAAAATGAATTTACCAAACAAATAATCGTTTAATACTTTTGATAATAAAAATTTATTTCACTTAAAGGTAAATTTCAAATACACTCCTTAAGATTTGCCTAAAATACAAATTATTCCTTGTCCTTTAAAATAGTTTATAAAAAAATCAAATTCCTAAGTATCTTCTTATGCAACAATAAAATTATCAGAGCTGTTAATTGAAATATATTGTTGACATCATTAAAAATTATTATTTGACTTAATGGTTGTTTAAGGGATTATTTGTTGTGCAATTAGAAATTTTAAGATGCATGATGTAATTTCTAAACTATAGGGGCAATTAATATTTTAAGCTGTATTTATAATGTATCCTAAATATTTATGTATCTCGTAATAAGTATATGTATCTTTAAGAAGAAGAAAAAAATTGCAAATCAATAATATAGTAAGAAAATAATTACATTATAGATGAAAACCTTTTTCTTGAGCAACTCTGGCACACATAAAAGACTTGCATCATGCACACATGAAATTTGTACCAACATGAAACTGGAAATATTTTTTCACTCTCACTGATTTGCAATATTTTATTTTTATTTTTAATAAAGGTAACAATTGTTTGGGGGGGGGGGGGAGGGAGGTCTCAATACTTATCATAATAGTGTTTGAACAAATTATATTTTTTAAAATTTCACATTCTAAGAATAAAAGTAAAATAATTGATCATGTATATTTTTTGTTTCGTCTAGTTTTTATTTTCTCTTTGTTCTTCTTAAACAATATAAATTAGGGTAATTTTTAAGTATGCAAGCGTATACTCAGGCCCGGTCCTGAGATTTTCGGGGCCCAAAGCCAATAATCAACTATTAAATTTCTGGGGCCCTTCACATTTTTTTTATTGAATGGAAAAAAAAATTAAGGCAAAGGACAAAAGATTTGCATTAAAATCACAAAAAATACTTAGCATTACATTATAACAACTAATATGTATCACTTGATCCTCGCTCTTCTTGCATTTTTAGAAGCAAATAAATCAATCATACTTGCATAATCTAGTTTTTTTGCAAAATCATTTTTAATGGATAACAATGCTAATCCATTCAATCTTTCTTGTGACATGGTTGATCGAAGGTAATTTTTGATGATTTTTAACTTTGAAAAGCTTCTTTCCCCCGATGCAACTGTAACCGGAATAGTCAAAAGTATCCTGTAAGCAACCCATGAATTTGGAAAACAATTTGCCATCAACTGCAGATGATTGAGCACTTCAATTGGCTTATTGACTTCTTTTTTTTAAATGTAATATTGATGTTAGACTTTGAAATGTGATAAAGTAGTGCAACTTTGTATTTGTATAAAATTTAGATAATGTGACACCCACTATAAATCCTAAAAATCGCTTAATAAGAAAGTGAAATTGAATCTAAATCTGAAGAGGTTTTTGATGGTTTTGGGTTATTACTACACACATGATCTACTTTGCGATACTTATCCTATTATCCCTCGAAGCCAATATAAAAATGGTGGATCTTATTATTTCACCAAAAAAATAAATAAATTAAGGCACCATATGAATTTATCCCAAGATGATAGTATAATTTTCTGACCAACTGGCACATTTAATAGGTTGTGGTAGACCTAACTAAATAAGAATACATTGGGGGTATTCATGTGTCAGTTTCTCTCTCAATTATAGATACATTGATTGTACCTAGTGATTAAAATCAAACTACTGAAATTTTATAGATAATTAGGATTAATTCAGTATTTTAACTAATACTTTGTAATCTCATTAGATGAATTTACAAAATTAAGTGATATTTTAGAATTTTTTTAAAATGGACCTACTAAATTATAGAGTTGAAAAGAATGCCAAGTTTAACATAAAAAGTATTGAAAATGTTTTCTAAAATATGACTCTAATTGGAAATTTAGCTTAAAAGAAAAAATAAAATGGAATACTTTTAAATTTTTTGTATTTTTTAATATTTTTTTAATAAAGAAATACTTTTTATAATGGCGCCAACCACTCCCTCCCTTAGCAGCCTCTGTTTGCATTCGAGAAGTCTTCTTCAGAATCCCTTTTGGATAACGGCAAGCTCATAAGGTCATGAATTAATATTTTTTTTAATAGGGTTATGAATTAAAAAAAAATGGGCCTTTTAAGTTGGTTTGGCCCTTAAACTTTTGGCTTTTTAAATGGTCAAAAAAATTAAGTTGATTTAGGCCTTTTTTTATTTTTTTTTTTGGACTCAAAACACACCTAACATATTATACTAACTTACAATATGAGGGGGCCCCATTTTGGACCTATTTTGAGGGGCCCTAAGCCATGGCCTTGTGGGCCTATGGCCAGGGCCGGGCCTGCGTATACTATAAGCACTTTTAAGGTAATTCTTAAGTGTGTAAGTGCATACCATATGCACTTGCATAAGTTCTCACAAGTATACATAAGTTACCACACAAAATCGCTTAAGTTTTCACAAATATGTATAAGTTAACCCATAAAAATTTTAAAAATCATAATTTACGTATATTTATAAGAACTTACGCGATTTTATAAGATAACTTATGTATATTTGTGAGAACATCACTTCATTCAAATATATATATATATCTATTTAATAAAACAGAACTGTTTTTGAAAATGTGTTAAAATGTATCAGAGATATAATTTATTTGAACGGTTAAGATGATTTCTAAACAATATGTAATGGTTGAGATCAAATGTTTTCCCGCCCAAACACACCCTGCTCTCTCTCTCTCCCACGTCTACCAAACACGCCTGCCTCTACCCAAACGTTATCCTCAACTCCCTCTCCCTCTCCCTCTCTCTCTCTCTCTTTCTACTGTGCTTCACAAACGATCTGCCCAGATCTGGGTTTGCGATGATGATGGGTGGTGGTGAACATACTTGACACCACTGGAACTCTCTGTTCAATGGCTCGAAACTGGCGAAGACAGAGAGAGGGGGTTGCAGGGTGGAGAATCTCCGGAGGACCGCCGAGAATCATCGGCGAGCAGCGTTCCGATCACATAGCCCGTGCCACAGTAGTTCTCGCCTCGCCGGCGTCAGCGCTGCCACATCGGATTGATGGAAAACAAAAACAAAAGATTTGGAAATGGAGTGGAATAGAGTGGATTGCCTCAGCGCTGCCTCAGCGCTGCCACATCACACTTTTCTTTGGTTTCTCTCTGAACACGCATTCGCTTCTTTGGTTATTGATTTGTTGATTTTGCAGACATGTGGTTCTACCTCCTGAAGTGCCCAAACTTCTTCCCAAGAATCGCTGGAACTCTGAAGTAAGTAATTAGGGTTTAAAGAAAATGGAGTGGAATAGAAATTTGATTTTGGATGTGTTGTCATTAGGTATATGAGATAAATAAATCAAATTACTTGATTTTGGTTTTATTTAAATTTCATATTTTTTAAATTTCACATTCCAGTAGATCAGTATATGAGAAAATGACAAAAAATAAAGAAAACAAAACACTTTTGATAATTTTTAGACCACTGTTTATGCAAATTTCAATATTAAACAATTTGATGGTATCATATATTTGAAAACAGTTCAAAAAGCTTTTTACATAATGTAAGCTTAAGCTTGAAGAATATATGGTTCAGGAAAACAGTCCCAGCTTATAAGCATGTTCTGATGTGCTGTGAGTGAAGGATATAACCATTCTCTTTCCTTTATTTATTTATTTATTTTGGGTTTGCTTCCTTCTGAATGTATGGCTTAGGCCATATTGAAAGGAAATATATCATCAAAAAGCCACACATGTGTTCAGGAAATATATCATAAAAAAGCCACAAAAACAGTCCCAAATTCATCAACAGAATGTGTTCAGGAAAATCATCAAAAAACTTTAAGCTTGAAAATCATCAAGAACAAGCTTGCTTACATCATAATTGGGTCCCTACATAATGTAAGCAAGCTTGATGATTGTCAAAAAGCTTTATGGCTCACTGTTTTAATATTCAAATATTTATTCAATTGATTCTTGAAGTTTAAATTTTTTTGAAAATTTATTCTCTGTATTCTCAATTATCCTCATCCAACGCTTTGTCTATCATCATCCTTTTCTTGAAGATTACTGTATCCTTATAAATCTTCATATAATTGAGAATACAGTAATCTATAAAAATGGGTACTTGAAGCTTTTTGTGTATCAGAACGAGTGGCGTGCGATTGGGGTGCAGCAGAGCCGAGGATGGGTCCACTACGCAATCCATCCTCGAAGCTTAGATTCAATGAATTTTCTCATTTCTGTTAAGCACATAACCCAGAACCAATATAATTTAACAACAAACGGAATGCAATGTTTCTAACGCCAAGAATGCAATGATAAAAAAACCTTATATACGTGGGTTAATGCTTACTATTATATATATACGTGGGTTAATGCTTTTCTGCTCCAATTGCAGGGTGAACAAACCTTATTTACCTATAGCTGCAGGAGATCTTTCAGTTCAGTCTGCTTGGTTTTTGGTGTTACTTTTTGCAGTGACAGGCCTTTTGATTGTTGGAATTAACTTTGGTCCGTTCATTATTGCTCTCTACTGTCTTGGTCTATTTCTTGGAACCATCTATTCTGTTCCCCCATTTCGAATGAAGAGGTTTCCCGCTGTAGCATTTCTTATTATTGCCACGGTGTTCTTTTTGCCCTTCCTCCATTTTACTTTTTTTTTTTTTTAAACCTTCAGTATAATAGAGTGTATTGTTTGTTGTATTCTCTGCCAAATAAAGTGATGTTTAATTATAACTACATGTTGTTTTGATAATGCTCTGTCATATTCTTCACAGGTCCGAGGTTTTCTTCTTAATTTTGGTGTATATTATGCCACGAGAGCTGCCCTTGGACTTACATTTGAATGGAGGTGAGTTGCTTATTATCTTTTGCTTCACGCAGCCCCTTTTACCATTGGAAAAGGAAGCTGTATAAAGTAACAAGTTAACCCACTCTCACACACAAGCATACATGGGGTCCACCAAATGGGCTCACCAGTACAACCTAAAGGCAATATATTATGCTTCTAGAGTACCATTCGAAATACCTATTACGGTGTTGTAGGAATTCATACTGTTTTGTCCAGGCTGTTAAGAAAATTTGTCATGTGCACGTTATCAATTTCCACTGCAGCTTACCTGTGGCTTTCATCACAACTTTTGTAACATTGTTTGCGCTGGTCATTGCCATTACTAAAGATCTTCCAGATGTAGAGGGGGATAGAAAGTAAGTTAGAAAACCAATTTTCACAATATGTTTGTTGCTATTTTTGTTTTGTTTTTTACTATTCCTACATAGGATTGTTTTCAAGATGCTGATACTTTCTTTTTCCCCCTTCTTCTTTATATATATTTACATTTTGAAAACATCCAATAAATGACATCCTAACTACTTATATTCCATCTTTTACTTTTTCCCAATTTTTTTCTTAGAAGCTGTAATGTACTAAATTTACTCACCTGTTCCTTGAATCTTTGCATCTTATTCAAATCTAAGATCAAATACCATGATTATTGCTAAACACCTAACTGTTTCCATTTGCTGTTGATATAATTGTTTTCCTAGGTTTCAGATTATCTACTTTGGCAACAAAGCTTGGCGTTAGAAACATTGCATTCCTTGGTTCTGGGCTTTTGTTGTTAAATTATATTGGTGCTATATTGGCTGCAGTTTTCATGCCTCAGGTGAATACATCTTGATTGGAGTTAACTTATTGATTATCACCTCGTTGGTGAGATTCATCCCATGTGTTATTTACTAGCATCATGCAAGCATTTGTGTGAAAGGTTGAAATGTTTCTTGGGCAACAAATGATCACAAACATTTGGCCTCTCATTTTGCATGTATTGCAGGTTTTCAAGCGCAGCTTAATGATATCTGCACATACCATCTTGGCATTGAGTTTAATTTTCCAGGTTTGTTTTTTAATTCTACATTTTCTCACCCTAATTACCAGTAGGAATTTTCCTGGGAATGTTTTGGATCCACTTGCTCTTTCGTTCAATTTCTCTCCATTTTCTTGGTTTCAGTGAAAAAAAATATCTTCCATCTTTGTTTATGGCTATGTTCTCCGACTCTTCTATTGAGCTCCATGCTCTTTTAGATATTCTATATGTTGTCTAGAAGTTGTTAGTTTTAATTTTCAGATGGATTTCTCTCGCGTAATATTTCATTTTGTGTGGTTTCAGGCACGGTTGTTGGAAAAAGCAAATTATACAAAGGTATCACCTTTTTCAAGTTCTATGAATAATTGTAATAGCTTTTCAACTTCAATGATATTCTTTCTCTAGGGTAACCTCATGGGATGCTTTTGGACTTGCTTGAGATAGAGATCCTTGATAGGACCCGTAGTTCTATCTATGTGATTATTGCACTCATGACAATAAAAGACAAACTTATTACAATTAAGTTCATGAAATGAAGATATTCCTTCTAAAGTCTTATGTATTAAAACTTATATACAGATCAGTCACAAAGTCATTTTTTGCCCATGCCCATTCATTCAGATTTCTTTTTATTTCTTCTTTTGATGTATGCATATTCATTCTTTGGTTTATGAATTGTATATTCTAACATTCGATGAAGTTTTAAGGAATGAGGGCCAGCTAATAGTCTAACATGTTCAATGAGTTTTATTTATATTATGTCTGGTGTTAATTAACAGAAAATTACAAGCCATATGAAGAGAAGGAATGATATTTCTTTACACCAAGAGATCGAAAGTATAAGAATGAGAAGCGGCCAAATCGAGCTGCAGGTGATGGATACTGGAAGGATTTTGATTCAAAGCTAAGGATTGAGAGCAATTCTTCCAATACCCAGATCTAAGAGCTTTGCATTTAGGGCACCCCAAGAGAATTTCACCATCCAAGACTTCGAATTGGGCCGCATCTATGGCTTGGTTCTTATTCCAAGTTCTCATTTTTCTTCCTCATATTTAATTTTTTTACTTTATTTATACATTTGGGTTAATTTGAGATTATCTCTTTATTTATTATTATTATTATTGTGAATTAATTTGATTTATGTTGATTTATTATGGTATTTTGATGATTTATGTTCATTAGAGGTTAGTTTGAATATCGTGTTCCATCTATCTTTTTAGGGTTATTTTAGATTGTTTATGGGTCAATTTATAATTTATTAAATAGTGTTGGGATTATAATTATAGTTTACACCGTGCCTTCAGGCACGGGCATACGCTAGTATATATATATTGCGTGCCAAATTATATGACATCACTACTTCCCACGTTCTTCTTGGTGTTCAGATGATTTGAAAATATATCTATTCTATTATTAAAGCCAACAGAAATTTTGGTGTCCTGAAGCCTTGCCTACAATTTTTTTCCCATTTTCCCTAAAATAACCATAACTACTTAAATAATTACATCAATTTTACACTAATATCAGATTGTAATTAAGGATAACATGATAAATTTAAACCAATCAATTCTAACCCCCACGTTTTCAAACTGCACAGCAGTTCTAAATCAGTTTCAAGAATGGTAAGAGAGAAGGCCTTTCAAACTGCACAGAGGTTTGTGCCATTTTGAACACCCCATTTTCTCAGGAAAAATTAAACAAAAGAAATAAGTAATTGCGATTATTTTCTCTCTGATACACCTGCGCGTCCTCATTCTCTTCCCTCATCTTTGTAATCAACGAAGTTGCTCTACAGAGAGAAGCTGCGTACAAAATTCACAGCCCTACCTCTACAGGTTCTGATCTGTTGTGAAACAGAGGTATGCATATGCATGTCTTTTCGCAATCTTTCTAATGTCTAAAGTTTATATATTTATACTCTCATATGTACGTCTGTTGTGTTGTGTTGTGTTGTGTTGTGTGTGCCTAATATTTTTATTGCTTGGCAGACAACAATCAGCCCCGTAATCATCGGGTTTTGATGTTCCGCCATAGAGAGCTTTCTAGATCTCAATTTCTGATCTTTCTTTGATTTTATGTAAGAATTTCTAATACCCATTTCCCGATTACGCTTAATTTGCTTTCTATACATGCTTTTTCTGGATGTACGTTGATTTGTTACTGTTTAATCTCAATTACCCAACTCGGCTTTGCATCGATTTTCCTTCTTTCTAATCTTTATTCCTTCCCTGTTGAATTGGCTTCTCTTCCCCTCTCTCTCTCTCTCTATGTTTATATATATTTGTGCTTGAAATATGGGGATTGTAAAAAATCATTTTTTTGGTGACTTGCATGTGATTTGGTTAACTCGTGCCATTGGATGGACCTTTGTGGTGGAAAAGATCCATTGTTGGGGTATTTGAACAGTTCTGATAAGTCTCTGTTGAGTTTAGTGATGTTTGTGATTTATGACTTGGGTAAAGACTTTAATACATGCGTCTTTTATTGCTGGGATGTGACTTTACTGTATCAGTCTTTTCATGTTAGAAAATCAGCAAAGAACAAATTGAAAATTGGACTTGAAAAATAAGGTTAGTACTGTTCTAATTGAAATCATAGATTCTAAAGTAGTGAAATTTGGGTCAAATTACCATGGTGAAAAATTGTAATTTATCCTTTAGAAAATTTGGAGTATGCATGGTCATTCCATGGCTAAGATCTTCGGTGTAATCATGTTTGGGGCTACATTTAGTTAGTTGACACTTTGCTTATAGCATGATCAACCTTTGGAGGTGTATTATGTAAAAATATACAGATTATGACTTTGCTTCTTTTGATTTTATTCAATATTTTCCCCTCCCATTGCAGGCATATGCAGTATTTTAGAAAACACTTGCAAATGCTCTATATCAGGGCTTAGTTGTTAGAAGAAATAATTGAATTTTAGGGGTATGAAGAAGGCTTTGGATAGTAATTTTTGAAGACATTTGCAGTGTGGTAACTTTTGAAGATATGCACAGTGCAAATGCTGTTTAGTCTATACCTATGTCAGTGGGACTTCTGTTGTGTTTTCATTTTAATGAATTCATAGGTTTTATAGGCACAATTTTAAGTGTCAAATTTTTCATGTGTTGTGTTTTCTTCTGTATCTTTAGAGAAGTAACGATAATTTGATTTACCTTCCTTCTGTTGTAGGTTTTTCAAGTATCGTTATACGTCCTAGGCTAACACATCAATTGACTAAACATCTGCCGTCTACGGTTTCCTTCAAAGTCCATGGATTATTATTTTCAATGGTATTTTTTTTTCCTTTTCTTTCTACGTTGGTGACTAGAGTTTGGGTGTTGGAGATTGATGGGTAGTTTCATAGATCAAACCTGATTCTGAGTCTGATTGCGTATATATGTACATATATATATTTGAGGCGTAGTTGGCCTAGGGTGGAGACTTAATATGCCGTGGAAAATGTTATTTGTGAAAATTGTTATTCTGTAGTCCAGTTTCCCCAAGTTTTACTGGGAAATACTCATTTAGCTAATTGGGGGAAAATTAATGCGAATATTTTCCTTTGAATCAGACAGGGGTCTCATCTCAGAGATGTTTTTTATTTTATATTTTTTGAAGAACATTGCTTTTATGCTTTTCTAGATTTCTTTATTTTAATTTATTTAGTTTGTAACATTCATGTTTGGAATTTTGCAGACTTTCTTGGGTATTTTGTTTCTTATTTCGGGAGTTTTGTAAGTTTGCAATTTGAAGCAGTAAGCCTTCTTGCATCAGGTAAGAAAGCCGACTCAGATTTTCTACTGTTCCTCTGCTTTTTGGATGATGAAAGTGCATTAAAAATTAATTTGTTTGTTGCTGTAGCCTTTTTTTGGTGTCCACTGCTTTTAAGGATTTATTTTTTTTAAAAATAGTTTTTTTTTGGGGGGGTGGTGCGTTTTTTTTTTTTTTGGGGGGGGGGGGGGGGGGGGGTGGGGGGGTTTTGCTATGGTTATTTTATTTTTATTTTTTGTATAAATTTCTTTCATTGTAAGTGTTTTGGCAGTCTTAGGTTTGTAGTTTTCTATTTTGTGTCTACTAATTAAATTATAATTTTTATTTTCTACATTAAAAAATAAAAAAAGATGAAAAGTTTCATTATATTATCAAGTTGCTTAGGAAAAAATTTGACTATTATTTTACTTCGTTTATACTATAAAAAAAAATCAATGTAATTGTTTATATTTCTGTGTGTATACCAAATCCATTTGACTATAATATTCTAAAAATCTTAGATTTATAATTTTTAAAAGGGTCCGGCTTGTGTCCAGTCCGGGATCGGACTGGACGGTACTGTTGGGCCCGTGGGGGCCCACCACGGGTCCCGTTTTGAAAATCTGAACCGTTCAATGTGTAGAACTCGTCGAGTACTACATGCTTGTAAAAAATCACGTTGATTGGATATCGATAGCTATGTGATCAAATCAGTTTTGTATAAAAAAAAATTGACGGTGAAAAAATTAACGGTTGATAAAAAACTGTTTTGATCACATAGCTATCGATATCCGATCAACGTGATTTTTTACAGGCATGTAGTACTCGACGAGTTCTACACATTGAACGGTTCAGATTATCAAAACGGGACCCGTGGTGGGCCCCCACGGGCCTAACCGTACCGTCCAGTCCGATCCCGGACTGGACAGAAGCCACTGCCTTTTTAAAAAGAGTACTTTTTTTGGAATTATTATTTTATTTTGTTTATATCAAAATTGTAAGTATTCTCTATTTATTTTTTTAATAAATTTGGTATGTATAATAATTTTTTTAAAAATAATATTATTTTAATTTGCACACGCATTGCGTGTGCGCGGCGGCTAGTATATATATATATTAGACTGCAGAAAATAAAGATAGAACTATAAATAAATAACAAAGCCCCCTTCCACCCCCTAAAAAAAAAAAAAACGTAGATATATAAATAAATAAAATACTGGAGGCATCAAAGAAATTCTAACATTTTGTAACCTATGACTGCACTATCCTACACGTCCGGGATAATAGTGACTTCAGGAAAAAATATATATATATATATATATATGAATATTTTGCAGTAATGACTGAAGTTCTAACATTAGTAATATAGGGGAAAAAAATAGATTAAAACATGAATAATTAAAATTTTAAAATCATAAATGATGGATACTTATTATTTTTAAAATAATTAGTTGCATGGATTAACCTATATATATATATATATATTTTAATCTACTTTATACATTTAAAATTTATCATTATTAGAATAAGTTTTTTAGCTCCAAAGTAACATGTTTTGGTTCATAGATTTATTTTTTTATGGACTCTGAAACAATGGATTAACCTATATATATATATATCAATTTTATAAATTTAAAATTTATAATTTGTAGTATGAGATTTTTTGCTCCAAAATAATATGTTTTGGTTTATAGTTTATTTTTTTTATTGATTCTCAAACATCAATGAAAGTGATTCTAACAATTTTGATAATATTGATTAGAACAATACAAGTTTCTATAAATATTGTATCACATTGCAAATATAGTAACATAATTTAAAGAACAAATCTTAATGATATTAATTTAAGGAACAAATTAAGAATTTAAACTAAAGAGAAAAACAATAATTTTTAACCAATCATTATCGTTTGGAAACTTGGCTATTTTAGTTGGCTTTTTGACTTTTTGGCTATTTTAGCCAGACTAAAAAAGTTATATTTGGAATGATAGTTGGCTTTTTGTATAATTGATTTGATAATTGTGGAAGAAAAAATGTAATAATTATTGTTTAAATGTGGCATTGTCTTATTGGTTATTTTAGCATATTTTATCTTTATTAGCGATTTTAACCTAAACCCAACTTCCCAAACAGGGAGACAATGATATTTGAAATTTTTGATAATTTAAAATTTTAAAAATTTGAGAAAAAAGGGTTGAGAGTTTCAATCTCAAAGGCCTACCAATATTTTTGCTTAGGGCCAGGCTTCTCTACAGTCCGAAATCGGATTGGAACGTACTGTTGGGCCCATGGGAGCCCACCATAGGTCATGTTTCGATAATCCGAACCGTTCAATGTGTAAAACTCGCCGAGTATTTTATTCCTATAAAACATCACGTTGATCGGATGTTGATAACTACTTGATCGGATCAGATTCCTGTCAATGGTAAATATAATTTTCAAAATAAATTGTTGACAAAAATCTGATTCAATCAAGTAGCTATCGATATCGAATCAACATGATTTTTTATAAGGCTAAAGTACTCGACGAGCTCTACATATTGCACGGTTCAGATTATCAAAACAGGACCCGTGATGAGCACCACAAGCCTAACAGCACCGTCCAGTCGACCTTATAGACTAGAGACAAGTTTGACCCTTTTGCTTAGACAGTAGTATAAACTTTTTGTTATTAAAATGTTTAGAATTGTAGAATTGAACCATACTGGTAATATAGATTTAACAGTTCGATTACTGTTACAATTTTCAAAGAATTCTAAGGACCGGTTCGATTTTTGATTTACTCTAAAACTGGACCAATCTGATTTATGAACACCCTACCACAAATAAGTTGTACCAAACAATAGTCTTGCAAACAACTTCTACATTGAGAGGATTAAAAAAAATCAAAGAAAGAATACTCACTGGACATTAAGCTCCACAACTTGCCTGCAATTTTTGGCGAAAAAAATATGTTAGTCAACCAAAATTTGCAAAAACTAGTGGGAATTAAAGATGTCAACCCGACCACATCCTTATTTAATTTTCACAACATTATCTTGTCCATCATTAAAATGAAATAATGTGTACTATCAGCCTTCTTGCTCTATCCTGGCGCATCTCAATCAATTTGCATTAAAAGAATTTATAGCCACTAATTCAGATAACTACTAATATAGTCAAGCCGACATTTGTAAATTAGCTCTTACTGTTCGACAAAAAGTGAAAAAGTTCACAATTGCATTGTGATAGGGCCAACCCTCAGTTTTTGAAGCTACAAGTGAAGTTTTAATATGGGGCTTTTTATATATTCACATAAAAAAAAATAATAAATAAATAAAGTTTGCTTCCATATATAACTACTAAAATTGTTAGCAAAATTCAATTTATAATAAGAAGGAAAAAAAAAAAAAGTATACCAAAAAACCTAAAACTATAATACCAGATAAAACCAAACAAATTGTAGAGAAATATCACTTAAGCATTACTCTCCTTGCATTTTTAACTACAAAATTACTATCTAAATTTGCATAATCTAGGTTGGATTATATTTTTATTTGAGACCTAATAAGTAAAATAGCAAAATAAAAAAATTAGACCTAGTATAAGACTTTGAACAAAACTTTATCATTTTTTTAAAAAAAAATTTCGCTGTTTGGCTCAAACCTTAGAGAGAGAGAGAAGAAAAAAAATACTCTCAAATAATTTACATGAAAACAGACTTTGAACAAAAACTTAATTAAGTCAAAATTTTCCTAAATTCTATCCTCAAAAAGGTACAAAATTTCATAAATCAACTCAATGAAAAAAATAACAGTAAGCATCCATTGATGCATTGTATCAAACAGTTGACAAACAACGAAAATGAGAGTAAAGCTCACACCTTCCACGTGAACTGAAATGAGAGAAACTATGCATCACAAAAGCAACAAGCTATTCCAACATAAAAAACTTTGTCTATAACCAAACCCTCTTGTTGTATAAAATTTCAAAAAACCAGTAGAAGTTGTTTTGGACACTCTCACCTAAATAATGTGCTCCTAAAGAAATGGCAGTGAAATTTATATACATTCATTTCAAATCAAAAATCAAAAGACTTGTACCATCTAAAAAAAATCAGAAGACTTATTATAAATTTGTCATCAACACATTATTCTAATGTATAAAATTCCTTTTTGCAAATCAATTTCCAGTGTAAAATATTTCTTGGTAATTTTTTTTACATTTTGTACATCCTAGACATTAAAAGTGTTAGGTTTTTATTCTTGGCAATCCCGTTTGACAAAACTCCTTTAAGTTGTATTTATTTTCGCACTTTTTATTTCAGTGAGACTATGAGTTGTTAGATGCGAATCTAACCTGAATTGTGCCTTGCAGAGAAGTTTGTGATGTTAATGCTTCCAAGATTGTCACTTCGCTGATTATGACGGGGATCGAGCTGCCCGGTTAGCTGGCGGGGGTCGAGGGGATAGCACCCCTTGGCGGATTTGGAGCAGCGCCCTGGCGGGGTTGAGGGGCAGCGCCCCTGAAGCAAAATACAAAAATGCATTCAAAGTTACCTGTTCGCTCGAGCGGACATTCCCTCGCTCGAGCAGAGAATATTGGGTTTTAGAAGTTTGCCCGCTTGCAAAAATACTAGATGTTGTTTTTTCCTGCTCGAGCGGAACTTTCCGCGTTCGAGCATAGGTCCGCTCGAGCTGCCAATCTGACGCTTGAGCGGAGATCACGGGACAATTTTTTATAAATACGTGTTTCAGTCCAAATCTAGGATTACTTCTCCATATCTTCTTCTTGGATTCTAGGGTTTATATCTGTGGATATTTTGCAAGTTTTCTTTGATGTTTTGATTGAGTATTCAACTCATGGTTTAAAGAGTATACATCAAAGGATTATTTGTTTGTTCTACACAAAAGAGAGAGTTGTTCTTCAGTGGATTCTGAAGAATTCGAGCCTGAAACTTTGGTGGATTCTGGAGTGGCTTATCGTCAAGACAATTCCGAGGTGAAGACGGGGTTGGAAGAGGCACATAGGGGTTGGTTCAATTCGGGCGTGGATTCGCTAGGTAATTGAGAGTATACATGTGTAATTCCTTTATGTCTTTTTAGTGGATTGTTTTGTGGCTTTTGCCCGTGGTTTTTGTTAAGGAGCTCAGCCAAACAGCAGAAACCCCAAAGCAGAGCCAAAGAGAGGAGAGTCACGAGTCAGCTCAAAACAGAATTAGTTAGGCAGTTATGAATTAATCAGAGTTAGGTAGATTGGTTATATTTCAGTTATATGTAAACTGTAGTTAAATAGTAGTTACACAGTTATTCTCTATAAATATGTATATGCACTGTAAACAAGGTTTTTTTATGAAATGAAATAGATTCAGTTTTCCTTTATGGTATCAGAGCTATATTCAAGCTCTTACGAGTACTATTCTTGAAAGATAAATCAATGGCATCTTCACTGCCATCTATGAATCTCTCTTCTTCTGCAATTGCATCAACTTCATCTTCAACATCATCTTCCATTCCTCCAAACCTTGCTCTTCTCATCACAAATCTGAATTCATTCGTGAATGTCAAACTCGATTCTACAAATTTCATCATTTGGAAAAATCAAATTCAAAATATCTTGAAAGCTACACAGCTTTTCCAATTTGTTGATGGCACACATGTATGTCCATCATCTATTGTCACTGATGAACACAACAATGTGATTCTGAATCCAGAGTATACACAATGGATGATTATTGACTCTCATCTGCTCAGTTGTTTGACTGCAACTCTCTCTCCACCTATCTTCACTTCTGTTCTTCATTGTTCTACAAGTCATGAGGTGTGGAATGCTCTTATCAAACGTTTCACATCCTTATCAAGATCACATATTCACCAGTTGAAGAACAAACTTAATCAAGTTGTCAAAAAAGGCCATACAATGGATGAATACTTGACTCAAATCAAATCCATTGCTGATCAGCTAGCTTTAGCTGCCTCACCTGTAGATGATGAGGATATTGTTTTACTGATTCTTAATGGATTGCCTGATGAGTACAATGCATTTAAAACTTCCATCCGAACTCGATCTGAATCCATTTCTATTGAAGAGTTATGTTCTTTGCTAAACTCAGAGTCTATTCATGTTGAATCCTCATCTAACCAAGGCCATACTGCAGAGATTCCATTTGCTTATCATACTTCAAGAACTTCTTCTCGAGGTGGTTATAAAGGAGATTTTTACAGAGGTCGAGGAAGAGATGGTAGCAGATTTTTCAGAGGAAATTCTTCTAGTTCTCGGGGCAGAGGAGGTAGATCTTATGGACAGAGTTCACATCAAGGTTCTTCTCAAGGAGGATATCAAGGATATCACTCACCTCATTCTTTTACTGCTCAACATCATCATTCTTCTACTGCTCAACATGTTTCTTCACAAGTACTTTGTTAGATTTGTGGCAAACCAAATCACTCAGCATTAGAGTGTTGGTATAGATTGGATACTTCCTTTCAGCCTGCCAGGTTTTCCACTTCTCAAGCATATGTTGCCTCCACATCCTCTCATCCTGGTTCTATCATTGGTGACAGTTCTCACATCAACACTAACACCAACTGGTTTCTGGACTCTACTGCTACCAGCCATATTACAAATGATTTGAACAATCTGGCCTCATATCAACCATATCATGGTTCTGATCAGGTCACTGTTGGAAATGGTAATACATTGCCTACACATCACATTGGTCAAGGTCTCCTCCCTACACCCTCCTTTCCTTTTCATCTATCTCAAATGCTTCATGTTCTTCCATATCTTCCAATTTACTTTCAGTTCATCAGCTTATTTCTGATAATAATTGCACTATTACTTTTGATAAAGATGTGTTTCTCATACAAGACAAGAGTACCAAGAAGGTGCTCTATAAAGGGTTTCATTCCCATGGTCTCTATCACCTTCCTAGTAGTTCTGTCCCTGCATCTGCTGCTACATCTACTGCATCATATTCACCAGCAACATGTTTTCATTATGCTGTTAATAGTTTTACTTCTCCTAATTGGCATTTTAGATTAGGACATCCATCTTCCAGAAAACTTCAGTATCTTGTTAAACATCACATGGTGTCTTCTCCATCTGTTGATATTAATAAAATGTGCTCCCATTGTTGTGTTTCCAAAAGTCATAGACTACCATTTAGTTTGTCAAATTCTACTGTCAATAAACCTTTGGCTCTCATTCACACTGATGTGTGGGGCCCATTCACTTCCACTGTTGCTTCCTACAAGTATTATGTAATTTTCATTGATGATTACAGCAAATTTACCTGGTTATTTCCCCTTTATTACAAAAGTGAGGTGTTCTCTAAGTTCTTAGAGTTCAAGGCTTTTGTTGAAAATTAGTTTTCTACTCACTTACAAGTTTTAAAAAGTGATAATGGGGGTGAATATCTTAGTAACAAATTTCTTGATTTTTTAAAAAGTAAAGGTATTCAGCATCAATTAAGTTGCCCTCATACTCCTGCTCAAAATGGTGTAGCTGAAAGGAAGCACAAACATCTCATAGAGACTACTATTGCACTTATGCATCACTCTTCTTTACCTCTTGCTTATTGGTTTGATGCCTTAGCCGCATCTGTTTTTCTTATTAATAGGCTTCCTACTGCTAAGCTTAATTTTCTCACACCTTTTGAAGTCTTGTTCCAGCAGCCTCCTGATTTTACATTTCTTAAGACCTTTGGTTGCAGATGTTATCCTTGGCTCAAACCTTATACCACTCATAAATTACAACCTAGGTCTGTGCCTTGTGTGTTTCTTGGTTATGTTCCATCTACTAAGGGCTATAGGTGTCTTGATCCTTCCATTGGCAAAGTGTATGTCTCCAGACATGTTGTTTTTGATGAACATAATTTTCCTTTTGCTTCTTCCTCTGCAGTCCCATCTGTTTCCTCTTCTTTGTCCTAGCTCAACTCCTTTTTCTGGTCTTCACAACCTGCTTCTGCTGTCATTTCCTCTACACTTGCAGAATCTACACTTGCAGCTATACCTTCTAACAGTTCTACACCTGCAGCATCTGTAGCTATACCTTCTACAAGTTCTACACCTGCAGTTATGCCTTCCAAAGGTTCTTTTCCATCTATTCCTATTGTGTTTGGTCAATTTAATCCTGTTCAACCTCAGATTGTTCAGTCACCTGCCCTACAGTCTGTCCAGCCTCAGTCTGTTCAGGCACCTGTACTACAGTCTGTTCACCAGTCTGCCTCCCAGTCTGTTTCTCCTCATCTGTCTTCTGCACCAATTCAGTCTCCCACTCTGCCTTATCTTTCTCTGGCTCCTTCTTCTATTCCCATTTCTTCTTTATCTGTTCTTCTTCCTTCTCTTCCTTCTACTAATACTCACTCTATGATTACACGATCCAAATCTCAGCCACATTGTTTACTTACCACCACAGATCTTACTGAACCACAGTCCTATCAAGAGGTTTCTCAATCTAGTGCCTGGACTGCTGCTATGAAGGATGAATATGATGCTTTAATTTGGCAAGGGACTTGGACTTTAGTCTCTCTTCCACCCACCAAACAGGCTATTGGTTGCAAATGGGTATTTCGTCTCAAGAAAAATTCTAATGGCACTATTGCTTGGCATAAAGCCAGGTTGGTTGCCAAAGGTTTTCTTCAAGCTGCCTACTATTCGCATTCTTCTCTGTTTGGCTCTTCACTTTTAATGGTCTATCAAACAACTGGACATTTCAAATGCCTTTCTTCATGGTGTATTGGAGGAGGAGGTCTACATGCATCAGCCCATTGGTTTTGTTGACACCACACATCCTTCAATGGTTTGCAAACTCAATAAAGCCTTGTATGGCCTCAAACAAGCTCCTCGAGCTTGGTTTTCCACATTTTCTTCCTTTCTTCTCACTCAAGGTTTTAAAGCTAGTCATTGTGATTCTTCTTTGTTTGTTAGGAAGACTTCTCACTCCATCACCATTCTTTTAATCTATGTTGATGATATCCTCCTCACAGGAAGTGACTCCTCTTATATTTCTTCTCTCATTACCCACATGCACTCTACTTTTTTTATGAAAGAATTAGGGCTTCTTAACTAGTTTTTGGGCATTGCTGTTACCTCTTCCTCCGCAGGTTACTTCTTATCTCAAAAGAAATATGCTACTGAAATTTTAGTCAAGGCTGGTATGACAAACTGCAAGTCTTCTCCTTCACCTATGACCATTAAATCTTTTACTGATCAAGAAGACTTGCCTTTCTCTCAGCCTTCCCTCTATCGAAGTCTTGTTGGTGCCTTGCAATATCTGACTATAACCCGTCCTGACTTAGCTTTTGCTGTCAACCATGCTTGTCAATTTCTTCAAACCCCTCTCACTAGTCATTTTGCTTTGGTTAAGAGACTACTGAGGTATCTTAAGGGCACTCTTCATCTTGGTCTTCAATTTAGTCCTGGCCCTCTCACTTTAAATGCCTTTTTCTGACTTGGATTGGGCTAGTTGTTCTCTTGATCGAAGATCTACCACTAGTTATTGTGTATTTTTAGGTCCAAACCTCATCTCTTGGTCAGTAAAGAAACAACCCACTATCTCCAGGTCTTCTACTGAAGCTGAATACAGAGCCCTTGCTCAAACGGCTGCTGAACTTAGCTGGATTGGTATGCTGCTTTCTGATTTGTCCATCTCTGTGTCAGCTCCTACCCTTTGGTGTGACAACATGTCTGCTATCTCCTTGTCCAACAATCCTATCTTTCATGCAAGATCCAAGCATATTGAAGTGGATTATCATTATGTTCGTGAACGGGTTGCAGCCAAGAAGTTGCACATCCATCACATCTTCTCCATGGATCAACTTGCTGATTTGTTTACTAAACCTCTTGTCTCCCCTCCTTTTCTTTATCTTCAGACCAAGCTTCTGGGCTTTCTCTCTCCCATAAGCTTGCAGGGGCATGTTAAGGAGCTCAGCCAAATAGCAGAAACACCAAAGTAGAGGAGAGTCACGAGTCGGCTCAAAACAGAATTAGTTAGGCAGTTATGAATTAATCAGAGTTAGGTAGATTGGTTATATTTCAGTTATATGTAAACTGTAGTTAAATAGTAGTTACACAGTTATTCTCTATAAATATGTATATGCACTGTAAACAAAGTTTTTTTATGAAATGAAATAGATTTCATCACAATTGGAGGTGTCCAATTGTGGTTTTTCCACGTAAAATCGTTGTGTCGATTTGTCTTGATTCTTTGATTGAGATTGTTATATACTGCTTAAAATTGATACATAATCACAAATCAACATCTAGGGAATTTCTAGATTTTTCAAAAAGTATAAAACAAAAGGGATCAGAAAATTTTACTCACTTAGAAAGGAAGGCTGAAAAGAGTAGACACTGGAGCAAGCGGCAACGACATTCACGACATCGCTGAAGCAAGATGTCCATTTTTTGCAACCTTTGCAGGTTTTGAACTCCCACGAAACCTCAAACCCATATTCCAATGCCTTGTTAACATCCGAGAGTGAAAAATTTGATGCAATTTCAGTTCCAATCAGTAATGGGGAGGAAGAAATAGCAATGGTTTGGACAGTGCAGGAATCGGCAACATACCAAACACTCACTTGTCCAGCCACAACGTAAGAATAGCCTTTCACTGACGAGGAATCAATTCCATTGTCGCAATAAGAAGTTATGTTAATGTAATAAGGAGATTTCACTGAATTTTCACAATTCAAGAACACTAAGTAAGGATATACCAGTCGAAGTATATGGATCTCCGGAAGTCAAGTTTGAAGGGGTTAAAGAATGATTAGGGAAAGAGGAACAAACGTCGTCGTTGTTGTTGTTGCTGTTGTTGGTTTGTATGCCGATATCGATGAGGCGGATCGTGGAGTTGTCGTAGTTGATGGAATGAACGTAGTATTTTGCGGAGGATAAGGATAGGATTGTGCGATTGTTGTCGCAGGACAGAGTGAAGTTGTTAACTCCTCCGCAGATTTGTGTGTCAGATTGCAATTGGAAGGGGAAGGTGATGTTATGGATGTCTCCGCATGAATTGCCGATGAGCTGCTAGTTTTGATTTCTGCCATGGCAAGTTGAGAAGAACAGGAGGACAAGTACAACAAAAAGGGCTCTGTAGTACAACAAGAAGGGCTCTGTAATACATAGAAGCCTTCTCTTTTGCACCAATTTTTTCCTCTGTAAGATATGTTGAATTAAATGATGTATCCCTTGGGAATACGTTGTCCGTCAACTGTAAATAAGCTAGACTCTTTTTGTTAGATCAACTTGATTATGACTATTATTATAAGTGATTATGATATTATTATATTATTATAATTTTGTACTCATCAATTGTGTTGTTTTGATTCAGAATCATAAGTCAACAAAAATCCAAGACAACTAACAAAAGCATAAACGTGTGGTCCTATTGAAGTAAACTAAAATAATATTGGTCAAAATAGGTAGATGGGGATGGGGATGGGGATTGAAAGCCTCATCAGTCAGAAGCTTAGAGCTTGATAGTCAAAAACAATGAGCTTCAAATTAATTATCATATTCTGAAGTTTAAAAAAGAAAATCTGCTCTTAATTGAATGATGTAGTAATTAAAATAGAATGTTATTATTAGCACTTCATCTATTATTTTAGATGTTTTATTTCTTTGAATCCCTACTTATAAGTTGTAAAATACTTAAAAAAATTTCTCATTACAAATAATACTAAAATTATTCTTGTAAAAATATTTCACCCATTCAAATACACACCCTCATACCCCCCACATCTCAAAAAGCTTCTTTTGCATGTGGCGGTCATTTTGGTGGGTATAAAATAGCCGCCAATGTTTTGCAAAGTGGGTTTTATTGGCCAACCATTTTTAAATATGCCCATCAATTGTGTACAACTTGTTTGCACTGTCAACAAATGGGTTCAGTGTGTCATCGTGATATGATGCCAATGTCCCCTATTTTAGTGGTAGAGATTTTGGATGTATGGGGTATTGATGTCATGGCCCATTCCCGTCATTTTACCACTCGAATGGTATGACTAAAGGAGATGTTCACGTATAGGCGAACTGTTCGAGCACAACAACTCAATCCCTATACTTAGTCAGGGAAGTGGCAAACAAGAAATACTCAAGATACGAAATATCAGTACAAAAACTTCTCTATACAAACACAACTCGAGTTAGATTTATATTTAAACTTTCATAACTCACAAATATAATAAAGCGAATAAAAATATAACTAAATAGATTTGTATCCAACAATCTTAACTTAACAGCTTTGCATAGGAGTTGAGAAGAAACATAAATGTGAGGGTCCTATTAAAGTAAAGTCAAATAATTTTGGTCAAAGATAGGATGATGGGTATGAAGCCTCATCAGTCAAACCTCAATTAGTAAAAAACAATAAATTTCAAATTAATAATCATATTCTAGATTTTAGAAAATAAAAATTAAAAATATATTTTAATTGAAGGATGTAATAATTAATATATATATATATATATATAATAGAGATACTCTATTATATTATTTAATAGTAAGTATAACGATCTTTTTCTTAAATTAAAATAATTATAAATTTATATTTATATTTTATAATTATTAGATATATAATGAAATAAATTTATAGACATAGTCATACCCAAAAAAAATTAATAATAATAATTATTATGAACATAGAATAAAGAGGATCAAAAGTCAATTAAAAACTACTAGTTGATGATGTATCTGTTCTATATGGATATTTTGCCATCACGTTCACATGGGATGCCAATAGATAGGTAGGGACCAACCAACCCACTGTGTATTGATGAGTTGAACAGGCTGATGGCTGAGAGGAAGGAATAAAGGACAATGGCCAAACCATCAAACATTGAAACATCTATATACAGAGACAAAGAGAAATGAAACTCCAAAGATAGTAACCAAGGGAGCATGGTGATCTTCCTGATTCTCTTCTTGGTCCTGAAACTCTCAGCAGGACAAGATGAGTGCACCCCAACAACATGCTCAGAAACCATCCGATTCCCATTCCGTCTAAACAACCGCCAGCCTCAACACTGTGGCTATCCCGGCTTCGATCTTTCTTGCTTCCAAACCAACGACACAGTCCTTGACCTCCCATTTTCTGTCAAAGTTTTCATCAACTACATTAATTACACATCTCAATCCATTCACATCACAGACCCAGATGGTTGTTTTCCTAGCCAGCTTCGAAACCTCAACTTGTCTTCCTCTCCATTCCAATTCTCCAATTCCGTCAGTGATTTTAGCTTATTCAGTTGCCCTGCAAAAGGGAAACAATTCCAATACAAGACCTGCATTCCTGGCGAACCGGGTTGTGAAGTTATTGCTGTTTACAATGTTTTTTCATCTTCAATCTTGGACTTATCTACTACTACCCCTTATTATCTTGCAGAAAGTTGTATAATATTTCGTCTGTTCCTTCTGAGGTATTTGATCGTACATCTGATCTGCAATTGAAATGGTCGAAACAGATATGTGGCAACTGTGAAGCACAAGGCAAGTATTGTAGATTGAAGATTAGTAACAGAACGGGGCATGAAAATTTTGAATGCTTTGGCTTCCTCAAACCATCAAAGGAAGGTAGGTACCCTATGAAGCATGGATACTTCAAAAAGGGTGAGGTATCCGTATCGGATACTTATCGGATACCGATACTCCTCGAACACTCGTGGATACATATCGGATACTTCTTAAAAGTATCGGATACTTCTTAATTAATTTTTTATTAATTTTGAAGTATCGGATACTCGAAGTTACATATTCCTTATAATATTTTGTTTAGTTCTTTGATAAGAGGAATATAGTGAGAGTTAAAAGTAATAGAATTTGTCAAATTGATGTATCCTTGTTGTCTCTCTCAGTTCTCTCTCGCTTTCTCACTCTCTCACGTTTCTTCTCTCTGCTCTCATTCTTTTTTTGGTGTTGGCATGTAAGGATGATGTTTAGTTTACATTTGTTTTTGCTTTTAGTTTTGGATGTTTTATGAATGTTTGAGCACTTTTAGGTTAATAGGAATCCCTCTTTTTATTTATTAATTTATTTTAAGTTTTATTTTCATGCATATTACATTATTAAAATTATAATTTTTTTTTTACGAATGTATCCCCGCTGTACCTGTATCATACTTTTTCAAATTTTGACATATCGCCAAATCCACATCCCCATATCACCATATCCGTATCTGTGCTTCCTAGGCTATCATTGATGACTTAAAAAAGTATATTTGCTGAAATTTTTATTTAAGAATTATTTTTTGGCTTTAGCTAAGGTCCTGTAATATTCACTGATGAAGGGGAACAAGTTGAAGCTATTGATCTTGAAGACTCTTAGTTTTATAGGAATTTTTCTTCTTTATCAAGTTGTCTTTTGCTTTAGGTTTTATTTTTATGCATACTGCATTACTAAAAATTGTTAAAATAATATTTTTTACGAATGTATCCCCCCCGTACCCGTATCCTAGTTTTTCAAATTCTGTCATATCGCCGTATCCATATCGTATCGTATCCGTATCCCGTATCCGTATCCGTGCTTCCTAGTAGGTACCTTTTTCTCTGGTTTCCCTAGTTTAATTTTGTATTCAATTAGGCCTTCCAGTTTCTTCTTTTGCATTCATTTCAGCAGGTTTGGATCTATATTTTATAGTTTTTTGTTTGTTTTGGTGGTTTGATTTGGTTTTCGAGGTGAAGAACTTTCAGGAGAAACAAAGCTAATGTTTTTAATGTAGGCAATGAGTTTATTAAAAAGTTACCTACTTAGGCTGCTTTTATATTTGTTGAAATACTTACACTCGAAGGTTGTTAAAATCGGAATCTTAAATTAGATTATTGAAAATGTTTTCAAGATCGGATCATAAAATCAGATTGAAGATCATAAAATCCTACTAAAAAAGGCAAATTATATAATAATTTAATTTAAATAAATATTTCTTAAAAAGTATATAGAAAATAAACATATATTCTACTTTAAAAAAAGTGAAGATATTGTAAAAAATATAATACTCCATACAAATGTAAACATAATATTATATAATAGAAAACTTGACGGTAAAAGTTTTGCATTTTATTAAAAAAGAAGATGAAGAAGAAGAATTCTATAACAAAATACTTTATAATCAACAATAATGCATAAAAAATTAAGAAAAAGTACTTAATCAAATTGGATATGAAAATAGATTAAAAACTCAAAAGAGCAGCTTAACTAAATGATAAGATTTGTCGTTAGCATCCCTAGTAGAGCGGGTTTGAGTCACAAAAATAGTCTCTCCTAAAATTAGGGTAAAGTTGCATTCATCTTGCCCTCCTCAAACCTCATTAGAGCTAAATTTATTTTTCCCACTAATTAGTTTTCTTAAATTATTACAATATTTAAATGTTTATTTCCTAGATTGTTTTTCTTAGTCTATTTGATTCAATACTACTTAATTTTTTAAATTTATTTTGACCACATAAATTGGTATTTAGACAAAAATATATAATTTATAATAAAATGGGCCATACAATACAAAATAAGGTTACAAATTGGATTAGATAAGACCATATTCGGATCAGGATTCCACGATCCTATAAGATTCAATTACCAGGATCAAAAGATTCTACCTGTAAAGGATTTTTTACACGATCCAAATCGATTCATAAAATCGTAGGATTAGATTGGAATTCTTTGGGCAGAAAATAATTTTTTAAAAAATATTTTTTATATTTTTTGACAATTGATATAATAGAAAACGAAAACTCAATAGAAAAATATTTTTCATGGTTAGTGAAAAGTAAGTGTATTTGGCCAGAAATTTTTCTTTTTACTTTTAAAAGGCGAAAAACATTTTCCGGACTAAACTCTTACCAACATCACCACACTACCACCGCCATTCTCACCTCTACCACCATACCATCACCACGCCACTACCTCCACCACCACCGACACCACCAAATATAGAAAAATGTTTTTTCCATAAAATATTTTCTGTGTAAAATATATCTGTCCAAACAAACAGAGCATTAAAGTAGTTTTGTATCTCTCCATTATTAAATTTTGAAGCTTTTTTTTTTTGGATCAAAATGAAATAAAATTAAATATTATGGCCCTCTACAGTTGGGTTGACAAAAGAAATTGTTGAGAGATCTTGAAATATCAAGCGAAAAGATAATATGATATATTGTGGGAATTCCAAATGCTTGAGAAGCTAACAAGTCTTCTCTATATTTTACAGGCGAATTGAAAAGGCGACTAGTGATTGCAGGTGAAATTCTCCACCTGCCTTTCCATATTTGCACGGAAGATGAAATTTTCCTTCCTAATTTGGTTGTTATAAATTGCAGGTGCGGTTGTAGGCTCTTTTCTTCTTGTTGTAGTTGTCATTGCATTGTATTGTGTCCACAGAGCAAAGAAAATAAAGAGAGGGGACCAATTAAAGATTGAAAGCTTTTTGGAGGATTACAGGGCTCTCAAGCCATCAAGATATTCTTATGCAGACATCAAAAAAATTACAAATCAATTCATAGACAAAGTTGGCCAAGGAGGTTATGGTGCCTGTTTGGTGCAGCTTAAAAGCTGCTTATTTCAGCTTTCATCTTAATTTAAGCTGTTTTGATGTGTTTGGTTTAGCTTATAGCTTATAGCTTTTTGGAAGTCAGAAATCAGCTTATTCTTTGAGTGGGGCAGGAGATGCTTAATTTATAAGTCAGAAATCAGCTTATGTTCATAGTTATAAGCTATAAACTCTTTAGGCATAAGCTATAAGTACTTTCTCACAACTCTACCAAACAGGGCCATGGAACAGTTTACAAGGGACAGCTTTCCAATGATGTTTATGTTGCAGTTAAAATCCTCAACAGTTAAAAGGGAAAGGGGGAAGATTTCATCAACGAAGTGGGAATGATAGGTAGAATCCACCACATCAATGTGGTTCGCCTGGTTGGATATTGTGCTGATGGGTTTAGAAGAGCTCTTATTTATGAATTCTTACCAAATGATTCACTGCAAAAGTTCATGCCATCTGATCACGAGAAAGGTTTACTTGGTTGGAAGAAGTTGCAAGATATTGCTATAGGCATAGCCAAAGGAATTGAATATCTTCACCAAGGGTGTGATCAACGAATCCTTCACTTCGATATTAAACCCCATAATATCTTGTTGGACCACAACTTAAATCCGAAGATCTCGGATTTTGGTCAAGCAAAGTTGTGCTCAAAGGAACAAAGTATTGTATCCATGACTACTGCTTGGGGAACCATTGGCTATATCGCACCTGAAGTATTCTCCCGGAACTTTGGGAATGTGTCGTACAAATCAGATATCTATAGCTTTGGGATGTTGTTGCTTGAAATGGTAGGAGAGAAAAAGGATTTTAATGTAACAGTGCAGAACACCAACCAAGTGTACTTTCCTGAATGGATTTACAATCGTTGGAGAAGAGCTGGGAATCCAGCTGAGGGATGATGTGGATGCCAAGATTGCAAAGAAGTTAGCGATTGTGGGACTTTGGTGCATTCAGTGGTACCCAGTAGATCGACCCTCCATGAATGTTGTGGTTAAAATGCTAGAAGGCGAAGAGGACACTCTGATCATGCCTGCCAATCCATTTTCTTCCACAAATTCAGCAGCAACTAGTGGAGCTGTGGATGTAAGGCCTGTAAATAGTGAGTTAGAAATTATTGTTGAATCTGAAATTATTATTGAATCTGAATAACAAAGCTAAACTATGTCAGTTTTATTGTGGTTTCATCGGAATAGAAATCTCTCCATTGTCATCGATCAATGACTGGTCCTTTTTTATGTATAAATATAGTATTTGATTAACACATTTGGAAGGTTATGTCATAGTCAGTTAACAAAGAGCTAGTTCATTTAATCTAGTTTTTATCATAGCTAGGAAGCACTTCATATCATTATGCAGCAACTACATGAATTAATTAAGATTGTTCAAGGTCAATTTTTTTAGGGTGACTTGGCTCTCAGCTTGCAACCATAAGATTCTATTTTTCTATATTAACAATTACTGCTAGATTGGCCACTTAACAATTCCTTTTCCTTCTTTCTTTTCTTGCTTCAGTTCAACATCAAATGCGATAATCTCCAACAAGTCATTTTAAATCATTACAATTTTCTTAAAACACAAGCTCTGAAATGTATGTTTGCATTAAATCCCCATTACGTAATTCAAACCATATGGTATTATCAAAATTTCTATCTTATTGCTTACAATCTAAAACACATACCTCCCCTGAGCTCCATTGTACCATTGTTTTAATAGTCAATGCCCATTTGGCAATAAATCTTGTTTTCTTTTCCGCAAGTGATCAGGAAATAGCCTTTCCAAAATTGAGATAAGGTTGCGTTCATCTTGCCCTCTCTAAACCTTGCTTTAATAGGAGTTTTGTGTACTATGTCGCTTCTTTTTTCTTTGCCAAGTGATCAGGAGGAACTTTGAATTAGTGGGTAGGCGAACAAAGTCAACTCACAGAACAAGATCAGTAATGAACAACGCATAGTACCATGTTTGAGGCTCTTGATCATTTTAGGGGGAATGACTGCAAAGCCAAAGTATGATTTTTTTTCTTTTTCACGAGGCCTGTGCATTTATCTAAGATACAAAAGATGGAGAACCAAAAAAATAAAATTAGAACTTAGGAGAGTTTTAGCAAACTGGACAAGTAGGATTCAAAGCAAAGCCATTCATCGATGCAATCTGCATGGAAGTAATGCTGGCATTCAGGTATGCTCCTGAGAGTTTCCATGGTCCTGTATTCAGACAAGCATATTGGGCAAGTGTTGTAATCAGGCTTGGGTAGACGCTTGTTGTCACCAAGGACCACTTTGGGGAATGACTCAATTGTTGGGCTCGTCAAGCCCAGCAACATCAATGACAGTCAGCGGCTGTAGAGCAAAGGTGAATTCGGCCATGAAACTGTGTCTCCTGTCGTAGGACTTGACGACCCTGCCACAAATGAAACATAACACCCCGACTGTCAACATCAGTGCCGGCTCAAGCCAATAGCAATTGAACCAATGGCTTTAGGCCTCAATTGCAAAAAGGCCCCAAAAATTTTCATATATTATCGTAAGTTAAATATAATTCAATTATTTCTCATAAAGTCGACTTTATTGAAGGCCTCCACAAAGCCAACATAAGAAAAATGAAAAAAGATATACTTCCATGAGCACAATACAAGTTCTAAAAATATGGTAAAAAATGTCCATCTATTTTGTATATGTTTGTCATATGCACACTTTTTTCCTTTTTTACTTTTTTATTTTTTATAAATAAAGGTTCACATTGAAAGAGTTCCATAAATTTTAAAAAGCTTATAATATATAATTTAAAGAAATATCAATTTAAAATGGGTTCTACAAGCTATTCTTTGTTTTCGCTTTGAATTTATAAGTTTTATTTATTTGATAACTTTTGACACTATAAATTTCTTCTTCTTTTTTTCATAGCTAAATATTCTAAATAATTTTCAAATTTTAGTCATAAGAATGGAAGAGGCATATGAATTTTACATGATATGTAATTTACTAAAAATAATAAATATTATTTATATTTAAATTTAAAATATAAAAAGTCTCGCAATAAAATTTTATTTTAAGCCTCGTGAAGGCTAAACCGGCCTTGGTCAACATCAATGTTGGTATTCCTGCTCCTACTGTTATGGCATAGCAAGAGCTCCTCGACAATCCTGAAATTTTGTGTCATTTAGAATCTTATTAAAATTCAATTAACCATATATCCCTAAATAACATGAAGAGGCAATTGGTGTTTCGGTTTAATAATAGAATGGGAGCCATTGTGGAGCAGACATAAGAATTCAAAACTTATTGACTATTGAACTAAACAAAGCTTAGTCGGTCAAGTATTTATTTATTTTGCAGATTAAAGTTTAAATCTTATTATATACAAGACTCTCTTTTTCAAGTTGTTTTTAATTTATCAAATACAGTAGTATATATGATTTTTTTATTATTTATTTAAGATATAATACTCAGTCCCACTAATTCTGACTAATCTGTTTTATCCTAATTGCTTGATATTTTATGAGCTCCACAACCTTAATCAATCTATTAAAAAGAAAACTAAACAACTTTTAGTTCAATAGCTTATGTATATGGCTTGATGGACGAGCTTGAGAATTATAATTTATATTAGGGCTGGGCTTGGAATGATTATATAGACCTGTTGTTTGGGCCTTGCGGACTTAGGAAGACACAAAGTCACTTATTAAGTAGTGTCGGCCTGACTTGAATCCAACCCGAACTGGTAAATGACTACCCCTAGCATAGGGGGACCATTTTTCTAGAAACTGCTATGTTTGCCTCAAAAATTTTCTAGCCATACAAAAATTGTCTACCCAACTAAAAATTACCTGGCTTGGCCGTACAAAAAAATTGTTTGGCCGGACAACTAAAAATTGCCTAGCCGTACATCAATTGTTCGGCCAAACAAAAACGTGTGGGCAAAGAAAAAAGTTGTCTAGAAAAATAATTTTTGTACGGCCAAAATGGTACAAACATGGTATTTCCGAAAGATTCTCATCATTTCCATTTATTTCTACTCTACTTTTGCTTGGTTATTGAAAAGTATAATGTTTTGATTGAAAAGTGAGCTTGGACATCATAGAATGATTGGATTTTGCAAATCTGAAAACATTTTGCAAATGGTTTTAAATGTCTGAAAATAGGTTTGGCTAAAATGAGTGTAAGGTTGGGATCCGCTTTCAATCATGGGTTTTGTTGAAGATATTGAAGTCATGCGTTCCAGTTTTCATCATCAGGTTATTAAAAAAAGGCGCTCAAATTTTAAAGTCGATCAAAATAGTATGTCTACAATCTCCTATTTTTATTTTTATCAAAAATAAATATAAACATATTTATTGAATTTTTTAAATAAAAATAATAACAAATCCTAAACATTAACCACACCTACTAAATTAGCCTAACTTTAATTTATTTATTATTTATGTTTCCTAATTATAATAGCGCTACAAACGAACCAAGTTGAGCTAACTTTTAGTATGTTTAGAATTGTTTATTCAGATTTTAGCGAGTTTGAACTCAAGCCCGAGCTCAATAAAAACTAAACAAATTGAGTTTGAGCTGAGTTGGCTTAGGCTTAACTTGAGCTCGAGCATGTTCACGAGCCTTAACGAACCAAATAAATTATAAATTTATACTTGCGTATGAGATTAAAATTACAATTGAAATTTTAATTATACAATTATATATACAATATGTATAAACATACTAAAAAAAAGAAGTCAATATCTTATCAAAATAATAATATCTACTACTATTATATAAATATATTATCTATACTTAGCTATTATTTACATATAAATAAATGTAGCTATTATTTATATTTATATTATTTAAATATATAAATAACATATTTATCTTATTTTTTATACATATTTTTACATTATTTAATATATAAATAATATATTTATTCTATTATTTAAATAAACGTTAAACAAGCCCACTAACGAGTTGAGTTTTAGTAAGTTTGTACTTATATACTAAAATTTTAATGAACTTGAGTTCGAACTTGAACGGAATAAAAAATTTAACAAACTCAATTCGAACGAACTCTTATCAAGCCTAAATCGAACTTGTTTACGAACGATTTTGTTGATTTGAAACCCTAAGCGAAAGCAATGAGCATGGGAACCCTAGAGCATGTGTGAAGTGAAAGGGAAAGTAACGAGAAAATAAAACACAATCATTTCTATTGTAGAATTAGAAATTTTCAAAATGACTTAAACATTAAAGATAAGATAAAGCTTAATTAAGCCAAAGATTAGTTTAGCTGCGATCAATAAACACATTTTGTTTCTCATTTTTATTTAGGAAATATCCAAGTAAATGGTTATACAAATTAATAAAAAAATTTATTTAAATTTTCTTTTTCAATTATAAACTATGTGATTAAAGTCCAACAAAGAAAGGAAAAATTATATGACACGGTATTCATATCACCACCTGCTTGGTATATAGTAAGTAAATTATACTAGAATTTGAACTTTACATTCTTATTTGATTAAGGCCCTGTTTGTTACTGCTTATTTTCAGCTTTCAGCTTAATTTAAGCTGCTTTGATATGTTTGGTTTAGCTTATGCTTATAGCTTATAGCTTTGTGGAAGTCAGAAATCAGCTTATTCTTTGAGTGGGGCAGGAGATACTTTGAGAATAAGCTGGAAATCAGCTTAAGCTGAAAGTTATAAGCTATAAGCAGTTTGGGCATAAGCTATAAGCAGTTTCCCACAGCTCTACCAAACAGGGCCTAAGTGTAACTACAAAAAATTAAAGTTTTAGAAATCAAAATTTAGGGATAAAATTATTTTTTAGGAATCAAATATTTTTATTGTGAAAAGTGCCATTATTATATTTTTAGCAACAAAAATTAGACATTAGCGATGAATTATTATCCTTTTAGAACCAAATTTTTTGTCTCAAAAAATAAACCATTTTCAGAACAAATTATTTTGTCCCTAAAAGTCTATTTATTAGTGACATTTTCAAAATTTTGTCGCTAAAATCCTTATTTTGGAGTTTTCGAGACAACTTTTTAGAAACTATCCTCATGATGATAGAAATTAGTCCATAAATGTCTTTTGTAATAAAATTTTCACTTTTAGAGACCAAAACATTGCAAAATTTTATTTCTATACACCACATTGTTTCTATGCACATTCTTTCTCACTCCACACACTTAGTAATTTGATTTTTAGATATTTATCTCAATCTACACACTCCACATTCCAAATAAACCCATTTAATAAAAAATGTGTTTGCTCAATGCACACCATCAATTTTCAAAAATTCCTAAAATATCCACATCTTCCTCAACCCAAACTATCCCAACTCTAACCTTACCCCTAGCATCGCCCCACCGGCGACGTCGCCCCTGCAAACACCATTTCACCGCTGCCTCTCTCTAGTTGAGGTTATCTCCCTCCTCATCTTCCTAACTTCAGTAACAGCCACATTCAGATCTCCACATGTCTGAGCATCAGGACACCAATTCTCACACCAAGTTATATTCTTTAAGCTCCTATTGTTACCATAGAAGAATACTGATACCCAGAGAGAGAGAGAGAGTAAATTGATACCCACCCGGAGACAAAAACACCAATCCCAAGGTGAAAAAACAGAGCAAGAGCAGCTCCCAAGATGCCAACAATTGTATTAGTTCTAACCGAGAAGGGCTTCAATTGCAGAGGCTTGAAGTTGGGCAACAGCGAAAACCCTAAATTGGGTGCTTTGTTGGTGCTCACTGAAGCGGAATTTGGAGGCGTTTCGGAGAATTCTGCCGATGACTTGATTGAAACTTTGGTCTTGGGTATTCTTCGAGTCGGAAATTGCTAGACAATCGGAGATGGAGCGAAGTTCAGAACTCCGGCCATAGGGTTCCGGCGAGAGGGGGTTGAATTAAAGAAAGTCAAGAACGAAGAGGAAGAAGAATGTGGTGGAGGGCGGCGACGGAGGCTATGGTTGTGCCGATGGTGATGGTGATGGTGATGGTGATGGCTAGTGTGGTGTGTGAACTGAAAGTGAGCTTTTGGGTTTTGTCTAAAAGGGTAATTTAGCTGAGGGATAGAATAGGAATTAAAAATATAAGTATTAAATGGTGTATACTGAGAGAGTTTATGGTGTGTAAATAGAATTTCCCTAAAACATTTATTCTCTAAAACTATTATTTGTTATAGTGTGTCTAAACTCAATTTTTGTTCAAATATTTCCTTTCAACTTCTTTATTTTATTTTATTTTATTTTATTTTATTTTTTTATTTTGAACTACTTTTTAAATTAATCCAATATAACCTTTTCATTACATTTTGTTAATTTTTGGCAATTCAATATATGATATTTAGATATAGACCAATCTAAAGGTTAAACTGATAAAATTAACTTTAAAATTATTTTCTAATATATATATATATATAAATAAAAATAATAAAAAAACTATTGATAAGTTTAGAAAGAGAGCTACGTTGAAATAATTTGAGAAGCTAGTGCTTATTGCACAAAAATTTAGTTTAGGAATTCAATCAAAACAATTATGAAAACTAGACTTTTAGCATGATTTATTTTAAAACGAAATGCAACAAAGTTATTTTTAAAACCAATAAGATATGTGTTCTTAGGTAGTTAAACATTCCAAAAATTTCTATATCCAAACTTTGTTTAATATTTTTGGGCAAATTAGTCTTTTTATTTTGGTGTTTTTGTCATTTTAATCCTTATAATTTTAATTGACTCAATTTTGACCCTGAATTCATGATTTTGTCTCAATTTAATCCAGTTGCTTACAATTATTAGCATTTTTTAATGAAAAATATGCACATAAGTGACATATAGCATGCTTTTAAAAACAAAATTATAAACTTGTTCAACTTAGTGAGTTAACTTCAACTATTTCAGTAATAATTTTTCATAAAAAGCACTAACACCGTTATCAACTGGATCAAATTGACACAAAATGTAAAATTAATTATCAAAATTGAACTGGTTAAAAATGTAAGAATCAAAATGATACAAAAGACAAAATGTAGTGACTATCAGTATAATTTATCCAATATTTTTTCATTGAACTTTAATTTAAAGAAGAGAATGTTGGAGTCGCAACTATGAACTTAATGTCGTTTTACAAGTTAGGGGTTGTTCCTTTTTGGTGGCCACCATTTTGGGGGAAGTAAAACCTTGAGCGTTCCGACCACAAAAAAACTTTGATCTTACGTTTTATTTATTTGGAGAAAAATTATTTTTCAATAAAAGACGAAAAAAATTTCCAGAATATATTTTTTTGAAAAAAATATTTTTTTATATTTGATAGTGGTGGTAGTGGTTTGACGAAGTTGGAGGTGGTGGGATGGCGGTGACGGTGGCAATGGTGATGGCGGTGTGGTGGTAGAGGTGAGTGGTGGTGGTAGTGTGGTGACATTAATAAAACTTTAGTTCAGAAGATGTTTTCAACCTTTTAAAAATAAAAAAACATTTTATGTCCAAGTAAATTTATTTTTTGTTGACTATGAAAAAAAATAAAATCATTAACTATATTGTTTTCCATTATACCAAACAGTAGAAAATATAAAACAAGCCACACAAAAAAATAGAACATACTCCATTACCAACAAGCCACACAAAAAAATGAAACAAATTCAACTAGTAGACAAACTACCCTCCAGTTTTATATTTCTACACCCAGGCATACACATTCAAAAAGAGGCCACCAAGTAAAGTAATCCAAGGCCACTCAAAAGCACACCTAAGCCCATTTAATCAAACTCACTTGATTTTTGTGGCAAAGAATGCTGATAAAGACTAGTGAGAGCTAAAATAGAAAATTTGATATACGGGTGAGTGTCAACGTTGCCACTTAAATCATTATAAAAAATTAAGATTTTAGAGACTAAAATTTAGAGATAAAATTATTTTTTAAGAACCAAATATTTTTGTTACGAAAAGTGGCATTATTATATTTTTAACAACGAAAATTAGACATTAGTGATGAATTATTATCCTTTTGGGACCAAATTTTTGTCTCAAAAAATAAAACATTTTCAGACCAAATTATTTTGTCCCTAAAAGTCTATTTATTAGTGACATTTTCAAAATTTTGTCGCTAAAAGCCTTGTTTTTGACTTTTCGGGACAACTTTTTAACGACTATCCTCATGACGATAGAAATTGGTTTTTAAATATCTTTTGTAACAAAATTTTCACTTTTAAAGACCAAAACATTTGGTGTCTAAAACTCTTATATGTTGTAATAAATGTTTCTTGGCACAATGCAATTAGCGAGCACTTGTATCGATCGTTAAGGAATCCATACAAGCACCTGATAGAATGGGCAATTGAGTAGGGTCTGTGTTGTTTCCATTCTCACTCGGCATCGCCTATGGATACATAAAAGGTTTGGGAGATGTGCGTGTTGATTTCTGACCTTACAACTAGACAGGAAACTTAGCTAGAGAGCATGCGGCATAATAGATTAAACCAAGCACCAGCCAACAAGAAGACAAGAATACCATGGTAGCTCGTCCACCCGGGGGTATTCCGACGATCAAGTCAGTTACTTATCTCTCAAAGATATCAAAATCAAGTATTTAGTGCACAAGTAAAAGCTTGCTTTAGACACACGGGGGATCCTTACTTTTATAGCCAATAGTACCCATGTCCCCCAGAAGTCTCACTTCATAAGACTCAAGTACAATGCTTATCTTAGACTCTTAGTTAGATATGGATGAACTCCTCAAAAGCCTCATCCTTATCCAAATTAAGCAGATCACTTATCTAGGACTCTTTTCCCCTATCCAAATATCTCGAGATTCCGGTATTACTGCACCATATCTCGGTAATACCATAATCACCTCGGCAATCTAGCTTGTCCACATGGCACCTCAGCCATATCTCCGCCACGTGGCACGACCCTAAAAATACATCCCTACAACTGTCCCCTAGGTTCTATTACCTTGACAACCTGAGGTAATGGAAGCTACATATTTTACCCTCTTAACATGTCGGCTAAACCACGTGATGAAGGATATTCCTCAGACCGAGATCATGACTCGTCGTCATCAAGAAACAGGGACTCAGATGTTCACTCATCAAGACCAAGAAAAAAAATGTTCTGTCTTATCCAAATCTAACATCTCAACTGAGATCGCACTATAATCCAAGATCATGGCTCCACTAGCTCAAGAATTTTAGGAGCCTCTTACTGTGCACGAGCTGTCTTGTCATAACTGTCTCAACTGTATTACCTCTACATGTCGTCATTAGATTGGAGCATACCAATCACGTCCTCATTATGTCATGTCAACTCTACCCAATGCCGCCTGACGTTAGTATGGACAAGTCTCCCTAGGCGGTTGAATCATTTCCCTTTGCCGCCCTTTTGAATTCCCATAAAACACTTTCCCTCTCTCTCTGTCTCTTCATTCTGCAATTACAACCCTCTCTCATATTTTCTCTCTCTAAAATTCTCTGTAACCGCCATTGCTTCTTTTCCGTGTCCTCTGCAACTCCACTGATTAACCATCTCTGGCGAGCAATCACCCATTTTATTCTACTTGTCTAAAGCATCTTACTCTAGCGAGCAAGATTCCGGCGTTTGTTTCAGTGGCCCTGTTTGGTAGAGCTGTGGGAAAGTGCTTATAGCTTATACCTAAACAGCTTATAGCTTATAACTATGAACATAAGCTGATTTCTGACTTATAAATTAAGCATCTCCTGCTCCACTCAAAGAATAAGCTGATTTCTGACTTTCAAAAAACTATAAGCTATAAGCTATAAGCTAAACCAAACACATCAAAATAGCTTAAATTAAGTTGAAAGCTAAAATAAGCAGCTTTTAAGTTGCACCAAATAGGCATAGTATTCCAGACTTGTAAGTTCTACAACTCTTCGCCTGTATTGTTTATCTCTTGTATTCTTTGCGTTTTTTAATACTTGCCCCATGAAATTCTTGCTTTAATCAGTAACACTGCACACACTACACTTATGCTCGAATTTCTTTTCACTTTTTGTTCAATCTATCTTCATTCCTGAAATCTGCCTAAATTGCATTCCTGGACTGTTCAAACTCACACATTTGTCGTGTTTGAAGATGTCCTCACTTTCTTGATTATTTTATGGTATGCCTTTATGTCATTCATTGTTTCTAGATTGCCTCATCCAATTCTTGCTCATTTCCTGATTCCTGTCAATTTTTCTCATGATCTTTAGATCTAAGATTGGACTTTGTTAGAACACAGTCCACTAGGGAAATTAAAACACTGAATCCCCCTTAGTTTTCCAAAATCTTCATTCCAGTAGCCATTAGGGTTTCACTGAGGTTCATTAATCCTTAAAATACTCTGAACCTTTCTTAATAGAAAACATCACCAAACCTACCTAGTCGAGGTCATGGGTATGCATAAGTGGAGAGTAGACAACCCCACTAAGATTGAGAATTTTTGCCGAGAATACAACATCCCAGCTAATGTCCATATCAGACTAGCTGGTGAAAATGACTCCATTATGCCCGAAGACAATTACATGGCATTCCCAGTAGTGTCAATCCTTTAAGGGTGGAATTAGATTCCCCCTTAATATCCTGTTAAGGCAAATGCTCCACTTTTACAAACTAAACCCCATTTAACTAGCCATCAACACTTTTAATGTAATCAATAGTATAGCCGAACTCAATCGCTAACATAGAGCCTTCAGGATGTCCAGTTCTGCTACACAATGTGCACCCGTCAATCCAAAAATGCCATAACCTACTACCTGAAATCGAGATCCACAACCTACAAGATGATCGCCGACCTCCTGATTCTAACAAGGGTGCGAGAGATGATTATCTTATTGTCTCGAGCAACTGGGAGTTTGCTCCAAATGATGACCTCCATCTTTTTCCACTCCTTAAAAGAATTTTAAGAGACCACAAAGTAAGTCAACCCTAGAACAGACACTTGTCGTCAATTATCTACTCAAGCACCTTATTTCAGCATGCTACTAACCACTTAACTTATTTTCTATTTAGGTCTCCCCCAGCCCGACAAGAACTTCAGAAAGTATTATATTCCCAAAGCCAACATGTAAAGGCTCTTGGACTCATCCATCAACATACGCAAAGCCCCTTTTCTCTTGGATTATACCGCCACAAATAAGTCCCCACTTCAGACTGGCTATTGTCCACTAAGATTGAGAATTTTTGCCGAGAATACAACATCCCAGCTAATGTCCATATCAGACTAGCTGGTGAAAATGACTCCATTATGCCCGAAGACAATTACATGGCATTCCCAGTAGTGTCAATCCTTTAAGCGTGGAATTAGATTCCCCCTTAATATCCTGTTAAGGCAAATGCTCCACTTTTACAAACTAAACCCCATTTAACTAGCCATCAACACTTTTAATGTAATCAATAGTATAGCCGAACTCAATCGCTAACATAGAGCCTTCAGGATGTCCAGTTCTGCTACACAATGTGCACCCGTCAATCCAAAAATGCCATAACCTACTACCTGAAATCGAGATCCACAACCTACAAGATGATCGCCGACCTCCTGATTCCAACAAGGGTGCGAGAGATGATTATCTTATTGTCTCGAGCAACTGGGAGTTTGCTCCAAATGATGACCTCCATCTTTTTCCACTCCTTAAAAGAATTTTAAGAGACCACAAAGTAAGTCAACCCTAGAACAGACACTTGTCGTCAATTATCTACTCAAGCACCTTATTTCAGCATGCTACTAACCACTTAACTTATTTTCTATTTAGGTCTCCCCCAGCCCGACAAGAACTTCAGAAAGTATTATATTCCCAAAGCCAACATGTAAAGGCTCTTGGACTCATCCATCAACATACGCAAAGCCCCTTTTCTCTTGGATTATACCGCCACAAATAAGTCCCCACTTCAGACTGGCTATTGTCCACTAAGATTGAGAATTTTTGCCGAGAATACAACATCCCAGCTAATGTCCATATCAGACTAGCTGGTGAAAATGACTCCATTATGCCCGAAGACAATTACATGGCATTCCCAGTAGTGTCAATCCTTTAAGGGTGGAATTAGATTCCCCCTTAATATCCTGTTAAGGCAAATGCTCCACTTTTACAAACTAAACCCTATTTAACTAGCCATCAACACTTTTAATGTAATCAATAGTATAGCCGAACTCAATCGCTAACATAGAGCCTTCAGGATGTCCAGTTCTGCTACACAATGTGCACCCGTCAATCCAAAAATGCCATAACCAACTACCTGAAATCGAGATCCACAACCTACAAGATGATCGCCGACCTCCTGATTCCAACAAGGGTGCGAGAGATGATTATCTTATTGTCTCGAGCAACTGAGAGTTTGCTCCAAATGACGACCTCCACCTCTTTCCACTCCCTAAAAACATTTTAAGAGACCACAAAGTAAGTCAACCCTAGAACACACACTTGTCGTCAATTATCTACTGAAGCACCTTATTTCAGTATGCTACTAACCACTTAACTTATTTTCTATTTAGGTCTCCCCCAGCCTGACAAGAACTTCAGAAAGTATTATACTCCCAAAGCCAACATGTAAAGGCTCTTGGACTCATCCATCAACATACGCAAAGCCCCTTTTCTCTTGGATTATACCGCCACAAATAAGTCCCCACTTCAGACTAGCTATTGTCCACTACGATTGAGAATTTTTGCCGAGAATACAACATCCCAGCTAATGTCCATATCAGACTAGCTGGTGAAAATGACTCCATTATGCCCGAAGACAATTACATGGCATTCCCAGTAGTGTCAATCCTTTAAGGGTGGAATTAGATTCCCCCTTAATATCCTGTTAAGGCAAATGCTCCACTTTTACAAACTAAACCCCATTTAACTAGCCATCAACACTTTTCATGTAATCAATAGTATAGCCGAACTCAATCACTAACATAGAGCCTTCAGGATGTCCAGTTCTGCTACACAATGTGCACTCGTCAATCCAAAAATGCCATAACCTACTACCTGAAATCGAGATCCACAACCTACAAGATGATCGCCGACCTCCTGATTCCAACAAGGGTGCGAGAGATGATTATCTTATTGTCTCGAGCAACTGAGAGTTTGCTCCAAATGACGACCTCCACCTCTTTCCACTCCCTAAAAGCATTTTAAGAGACCACAAAGTAAGTCAACCCTAGAACACACACTTGTCGTCAATTATATACTCAAGCACCTTATTTCAGTATGCTACTAACCACTTAACTTATTTTCTATTTAGGTCTCCCCCAGCCCGACAAGAACTTCAGAAAGTATTATATTCCCAAAGCCAACATATAAAGGCTCTTGGACTCCTCCATCAACATACGCAAAGCCCCTTTTCTCTTGGATTATACCGCCACAAATAAGTCCCCACTTCCCGACATCCTATCTAGGAGCAGGACTCCACTTTCTGCATCAACACCAACTGCCTACTCAAGGGCAGATCAAGGATCTACCTCATACCTAGTCGACCAGCCATCAACGTCAGCCTCTTCATAGTACGTTCCGCTTTCCGAACGCCATCGCTGTCAACGTCCCTCGAATGCCCCTACAGGTAGGGTCCAAATCAAGAAACGCCAAGGATCAAACTTGCTAGCGTAATACCCAAAAAATCCACCCATTGCACTTTGCGCCTTCAAACTTGGGACCTAAGTCACCATCGCCACCACCTCTGAAGAGATGGGTCCCAAACCTACCATTATAGAGGATTTCCTCACTGTCTTTCCAACATTGTCATTGTCCACTCCTCTCTATCTATCCAAATAGTGAAGAAGCCAAAGAGAGTGAAAATGGCCAAAGCCAAAGCCAAAGTCGCCATCACTCATTCCTCCTCAGAAAAAGATCCTAAGGATACTGTTCCCATCTCCAAACTAGTTAAAATCAAAAAGAGAATGACACCTGAATCTGCTAATGCCCCGAAGCCGAAGCGCTTCCGTACTCTTGGCCCCAAGATCTCTAATGACAACTTCTAGTTTCCAAAGATCATTGTCAATGATTGGCCTTTGAAGGTTGGGGACAGCGAGTACGAGCACACCGAGGTTGCTGTCACTCTTTCCACCACACTTATTTTCCCCACTGATATGGCGAACATCAGAGAGTACAACGAGTACAAGCACTTCACCATGATGATGCGCAACTCTATCATGGTATGTTTTCTACTTTAGTTTCCAGTACCTTGTACTCAAAAGTTTATCTTGACACCATCTGATTTTATCTAATGCTTTGTTCTCTATGTAGTCTGTTCAGCATGCTCACTCCTTTTTGACTCATCATGAGTTGATGAAAAACGATCTAACCAAGAAGACTCAGGAAGCCACCATACAAAAAAATTACTTGGCTTGGCCATACAAAAAAATTACCTAGCTTGGCCGTACAAAAAAATTGCCTGGCTTGGCCATACAAAAAAATTACCTGGCTTGGCTGTACAAAAAAATTGTTTGGCCGGATAACTAAAAATTGCCTAGCCGTACATCAATTGTTCGGCCAAACAAAAAAGTGTGGGCAAAGAAAAAAGTTGTCTAGAAAAATAATTTTTGTACGGCCAAAATGGTACAAACATGGTATTTCCGAAAGATTCTCATCATTTCCACTTATATCTACTCTACTTTTGCTCGGTTATTGAAAAGTATAATGTTTTGATTGAAAACTGAGCTTGGACATCATAAAATGATTGGAATTTTCAAATTTGAAAACATTTTGAAAATGGTTTTAAATGTCTAAAAATAGGTTTGGCTAAAATGAGTGTAAGGTTAGGATCTGCTTTCAATCATGGATTTTGTTGAAGATATTGAAGTCATGCGTTCCGGTTTTCATCATCGGGTGACTAAAAAAAGGCGCCCAAATTTTAAAGTTGGTCAAAATAGTATGTCTACAATCTCCTATTTTTCTTTTTATCAAAAATAAATATAAACATATTTATTGAATTTTTTAAATAAAAATAATAACAAATCCTAAACATTAACCACACCTACTAAATTAGCCTAACTTTAATTTATTTATTATTTCTATTTCCTAATTATAATAGCGCTACAAACAAACCGAGTTGAGCCAACTTTTAGTATGTTTAGAATTGTTTATTAAGATTTTAGTGAGTTTGAACTCGAGCCCGAGCTCAATAAAAACTAAACAAATTGAGCTTGAGCTGAGTTGGCTTAGGCTTAACTCGAGCTCGAGCCTATTCACGAGTCTTAACGAACCAAATAAATTATAAATTTATACTTGCGTATGAGACTAAAATTACAATTGAAATTTTAATTATACAATTATATATACAATATGTATAAACATACTAAAAAAAAGAAGTCAATATCTTATCAAAATAATAATATCTACTACTATTATATAAATATACTATCTATAGTTAGCTATTATTTACATATAAATAAATGTAGCTATTATTTATATTTATATTATTTAAATATATAAATAACATATTTATCTTATTTTTTATACATATTTTTACATTATTTAATATATAAATAATATATTTATTCTATTATTTAAATAAACGTTAAACAAACCAGCTAACTAGTTGAGTTTTAGTAAGTTTATACTTATTTATTAAAATTTTAATGAACTTGAATTTGAACTTGAATGGAATAAAAAATTTAACGAACTTAGTTCAAACGAACTCTTATCAAGCTTATATCAAACTTGTTTACGAACTATTTTGTTGATCTGAAACCCTAAGCGAGAGCAATGAGCATCCTTGCAATGGGAACCCTAGAGCATGTGTGAAGTGAAAGGGAAAGTAATGAGAAAATAAAACACAATCATTTCAATTGTAGAATTAGAATTTTTCAAAATGACTTAAAAATTAAAGATAAGATAAAGCTTAATTAAGCCAAAGATTAGTTTAGCTGCGATCAATAAAAACATTTTGTTTCTCATTTTTATTGAGGAAATATCCAAGTAAATGGTTATACAAATTAATAAAAAAAATTTATTTAAATTTTCTTTTTCAATTATAAACTATGTGATTAAAGTCCAACAAAGAAAGGAAAAATTTTATGACACTGTTTTCATATCACCACCTGCTTGGTATATAGTAAGCAAATTATACTAGAATTTGAACTTTACATTCTTATTTGATTAAGTGTCACTACAAAAAATTAAAATTTTAGAGATCAAAATTTAAGAACAAAATTATTTTTTAAGGATCAAATATTTTTATTACAAAAAGTGCCGTTATTATATTTTTAGCAACAAAAATTAGACATTAGTGATGAATTATTATGCTTTTGGAACCAAATTTTTTGTCTAAAAAAATAAATCATTTTCAGACCAAATTATTTTGTCCCTAAAAGTCTATTTATTAGTGACATTTTCAAAATTTTGTCGCTAAAAGCCTTATTTTGGAATTTTCGAGACGACCTTTTAGCAACTATCTTTATGATGATTATAGCGATCCCGGGTTTTACCCCTTGTTGTATAGTGATCTGGACTTGATTCCGTGGATGTTACTTATGATTTATGTCTTGTTTTCGTCCTTCCATACTTTGTTTTTGAGTTATAGGATGTGTTGGGCAGGTTTGTTACAGGTTGGTTATGTTTGGGAACAAATGGTTGCTGCCCAGTATTTTGATCCTTCGCTCGAGCAAGTAGCTTGTCGCTCGAGCGAGCTCTTTGTTTTTGGTTCGCCGCTCGAGCCAGTGTTTCTTCGCTCGAGTGATCGGCTGCGTCTAGGTATAGACCTGAGAGCTGTAATTCTCGGATCGAGCGAGCTTTTCTTCGCTCGAGCGAGCGAGGTGTATCTTAGTTCTTCGCTCGAGCGAGCATTCTGTCGCTCGAGCGTGCTTCTGGGTTGCAGACCTGAAGCATCGCATTGTTGGCTCGAGCGAGGCTTTCTACGCTCGAGCGAGTATTCTTTGTGTTTGGTCGTTCGAGCGACCAAGTCTTCGCTCGAGCGAGTTTGTTTTATATAAATACGCAGCAGCAGTTTTAAACATCTTTTTTCAGCCTCTTTTGTTTTAAAAACCCTAGGTCCGTGTTCTCTCTCCCTTCACTCACCTTCTCTCTTAGGTTTCATCTCCTTTTAGTGTGTTTCTACCCTAAGCTCTTTGTATAAAAGATAGAGGGTGACTTGGGCTTCGTTTTAATCTAGGCAATAGTGGATTTAGAGCACCTTGGGTTTCCGCTGTCTTCTCCGTTTGAGTTCTTCTCTTCGAGGTAGGGATACCTTACTCCATATTATAGGTTTTGTCCTAAGTTTTGGTCATTTTGATATGTTGGTGTCGTTTGGTAATTTTGGGGTTTTGATTTATAATTTGAGAAAAAGGGAATTTTTATATATTAAACTTCATGTGTTTGGAAGTCATGAAAAATGACATTGATAGTATTAAATTAAGAAAATTGAACCTTAGGGTTAATTTTGAGGAAAGGGGAAAAAGCCCTAATTATTGTAATTAGTTAATTTGCATAATTAATTTAGAGAAAAATGTGGAATTAAGTTTAATTCTTGAAATTGGGGAATTATGAGATTAAGTGGTGTAGTTGGATAGTTTAATCACTCACCTATGAAAATGTTGAGTTTATATTTGTTGATACATTTATTTCCTGTTTAGAAATAACTGTTTTGGGCTATCGGTGGAGGATAGTCGTGATTGTTATAGACATTGCATGCTGATTAGGGAAAATTAAAACTAATCACATTGAACGAGTCATTGAATATGACAGTTGAATTAATACAGCAAATACGTGTATTGATTGTATATTGTTTGGGAGGAGATATGAGATGTACTCCATGGTTTGAGGGAAGATAGGGAATGGACTCTCAAACCTGTTTAGGAGGAGAAAGGGGATGGACTCCACTAGTACAACAAATGTGTGTACTTATTGATTTATGGAAATGTATTAGTACAGCAAATATGTGTACTTATCGTGTTATGGAAGTGTTTTAGTTTGAGCCTTAGTCTCACTTGAATTGTTGATATTGGAAGTAATGTTAATGTGAGATGTAGTCTCACTTTATAGTTGGCCAGGTTCTGAGCTATGTCTGTATAAATGAAAAGTTGAATAATAACGGAAAGTGAAACATATCATGGACATTAATGTCATGAAACTGTATAGTGGTATAATGGATTTCTAAGTGTTAGCCATCTATTGAATGCTATTGCTTTAGTCAATTCTTATATTTGGTTTAGTATATTTCTGCTGGGCTGTGGCTCACCCTATACGGGAATATCATTTTCAGGTCTAGGTGATATGCTACCTCCAAGGACTTAGCTTGGGAGGACTTGGAGTTGAAGACTCTGTTTAGTTAGTTGTTATTTTGTTTTATTTTGATATTACATATAAACTCAAGCCAATGGCTTAATGTGTAATTGAGTTAGTACTCAGACTTTTGTGTCCAAGTGTTAGCTTGGAAAGTTGTAAGCCCGTAGGGCATTTATTTTCGATGTTACATGTAATGTCTTTTAATAAGAATACTTTGATGAATGGAATAATGTTTTGTTTTTCTTATACCAATGCATGTCAATATTGTGTATATTATGGGTTTATTTTTAGGGCATTACAACTTGGTATCAGATCGTACCGGGTTTGAATACTTTGGGTACATGGGAAGTGATTAGTATCACAATGGGTTTGTCTCACTTGTTAGAGACTTATGTATGATAGTATGTGTTTATTTGATAACATGCTTATATGACTATTTGGGTATGTGATTTGATTTCTAGGATGTTGATTGGATCCTTGAGTTTTTATGAGTCTTGTTGGAAAAGCACTTGATCAATGCTGTTTCTAACCGGAACTCTAGCAACGCCTTGGGACTGTCATTATCCAGGAATGAAATTCGTAGGTGCTTATGTGATTATGTGCTTACGTGGAGTGAATTACTGTTGTTCAATGCATTAGGACGTGAGTGTTATAGCTTCGGCACATTTATTAATGTGCAAATGTATTAATCATCTTTGTTACCTTTATTAGGATGTCAAGACGACGACGAGGATGTGGTAGGCGTGGTAGGCAGGAGATGCCCATACCGGATGAGATTCCAGAGCAGCAGGAGGGTGTTGGTCACGCCAATGTGGCTGAGCCAACGAGTCAGTAGGCTATGGGTGCCTTAGCCCGCGAGATAGCAGGAGCATTCAGGGAATCCGTGGGCATTCTCAGGGCTGAGAATCAAGCCCAGGTTCATGTTGCAGATGCAGGGCCTGCATTTCTGAAGAGAGAGTTCTTCCGGTCTAATCCGGACGAGTTTTTTTGTGATCCAAAAGAGCTGCTTAAGGCAGATGAATGGCTCGAACAGACAACGAAGACGTTTGAGATGCTTGGCATCGAGGACGGGGTTCTGAAGGTGACCTTGGCATCTTTCCAGCTAAAGGGGGATGCGGGTCAGTGGTGGAAATTCACGAGAGGCCGTATAGGAGGGACTTGGGAGGCCTTTGTTGACGCTTTCCAGGAGAAGTTCCTGTCTCCAGCTGTTAAGGAGAGGTTGAGGGAGCAGTTCTACCAGCTTAAGTAGCTGAGTTCTTCTGTGGCCAAGTTTGAGGCCGCATTTACTAGTTTGTCCAGGTTTGCACCTGAGCTTGTGGCGTCTGAGGAACGCCGTTGTTTAGAGTTCGAGAAGAAGTTGAGGCATGGCCTCAAGGTGAGAGTTGGGGGTTCTATGACCCGAGAGTATGGGCGTCTGGTGGATGCTGCAGCCCACATGGAGATCATGATGCAGGAGAAGGAGGAGAGGCAGAGGGGTTCCAAGAGGAATCAGGATGGCCAGAGTGATGGCAGGAGACAGAGAGGTTTTAACCCTCAGCAGTCTTAGGGTAGCTTTACTAGATCGACTTTTCCAGTGCCGAGTGCAGGTCCTAGGAAAGGCAGCTAGGGAGACATTACCTGTTTCAAATGTGGGCAACTGGGTCACAAGTCTCCAGTTTGCCCGCAGAAGGGAGGAGGTCAGAGAGCTGCTTCATCTTCAGCTAGACCGCAGAGCCAGAGTCAAGGCAGGGGTCAGCCACTGTCTTGTTATTAGTGTGGTCAGGCGGGGCACCTAAAGAGGTTTTGCCCGCAGTTGAGTGGCACATCTGGTGCATCTAGTTTAAGGCAGACTCAGAGTCATCAGCCAGCTCAGTCAGTTCAGGCCTCGAAGGCCAATCAGGGGGCTTCATCGTCCCAGTCTGTGCAGCAGTCTTATGTTCCTAGGGGTGAGTAGGTTGACCAGAGACTGTCTAGGCGCGTGTATGCTATTACCGCGTAGGATCTTGTACCGGCTCTATCTATCGTGAGAGGTACCTTCTTGTTTTGCAACTCGGTTGCTAGTGTATTGATTGATACGGGTGCATCTCATTCTTTTATCTTTGCTGCATTTGCATCTGTTTTGAGGTTGGAGTTGGCGCAGTTAGCATCTCCTATTTGTGTTATATCACCTGTTGGGGGTGAATTGATTTTGAGACAAGGATGTCGGGGTTGTGATATAGAGGTCGCCGACCGCCGACGTCCATTTCCTTTTGTAGTTATGCCCATGTCGGGATTTGATGTTATTTTGGGTATGGACTGGTTATCGTCATACCGGGCAGTTATTGATTGTTACCGCCAGAGGGTCACAGTATGTACCTTGAGTGAGGAGTGTTTTCATTTTCTGGGGGATCGGGTTGGTAGTGTGTTGCCACCGGTGTATGATCTACGAGGGGGGAACGAGCTTAGTGGTCTACTTGCTAGCTTTATGAGTAATGAGTGTGATGAGACCTAGACTGTGTTGCCGAGAGTAGTTTGTAAGTACTCGGACGTCTTTCCCGAGGATCTTGTTAGTTTGCCACCTCACAGAGAGATTGAGTTCTCTATTGACCTAGTGCCCGGCACGGCGCCGATTTCTATGGCACCTTATCGTTTCGCCCCAGCCGAGTTGGTTGAGTTGAAGATTCAACTCCAGGAGTTGCTAGATAAGGGTTATATTCGTCCTAGCATTTCGCCGTGGGGAGCACCGGCCCTCTTTGCTAAAAAGAAAGGTGGTGCCTTGAGACTTGGCATTGATTACCGGAAGTTGAATCGGGCTACGGTCAAGAATAAGTACCCTATGCCCCGTATAGATGATTTGTTTGACCAGTTGAAAGGTTCCCATTGTTTCTCTAAGATAGACTTGAGATCGGGTTACCACCAGTTGAGAGTCAGGGAGGAGGATATTCCGAAGACGGCATTCCGTATGCGGTATGGCCACTATGAGTTTCTGGTGATGCCATTTGGGCTCACCAACGCACCGGCAGTGTTTATGGATTTGATGAACCGGATATTCCGAGAATTCTTAGATCGTTTTGTAGTCGTCTTCGTGGACGACGTTCTGATTTATTCACCTTCGGAGGAGGAGCATGAGGAACACTTGAGAGTGGTACTTGAGTTACTTAAAGCCCATAAGCTTTATGCCAAGTTTGGGAAGTGTGAGTTCTGGCTAGGAGAAGTCAAGTTCTTAGGCCATGTGGTTTCTGGGGAAGGGGTGTCTGTTGATACATCCAAGATTGAGGCAGTGCAAGATTGGGCACAGCCTAAGAGTGTGTTTGAGATCCGCAGTTTTCTGGGATTAGCTGGGTACTACCGACGGTTTGTGAAGGATTTCTCCAGGTTAGCTTCGCCGTTGACTAGATTGACTCGGAAGGGAGTCAAATTTGTATGGAGTGAGACTTGTGAAAAATTGTTCCAAGAGCTGAAAGTTAGATTGACCACCGCTTCGGTCTTGATTATTCCGGAGAGAGGGTTGGGTTATGCAGTCTATTGTGATGCCTCACGAGAGGGTTTGGGTTGTGTGTTGATGCAAGAGGGGAAAGTGGTTGCCTATGGCTCACGTCAGTTGAAAATACACGAGAAGAATTACCCTACACATGACCTAGAGTTAGCAACCGTGATTTTTGCCTTGAAGATTTAGAGGCATTATCTGTATGGTGAGAAATTCGAGGTATTCTCGGATCATAAGAGTTTGAAGTATCTGTTTACACAGAAAGACTTGAACTTGAGGCAGAGGAGGTGGATGGAGTTCATTGAGGATTATGACTTCGAGTTGCATTATCATCCGGGGAAGGCCAATGTTGTGGCCGATGCCCTTAGCAGGAAATCCATTAGTGATGTAGCTTGTATAGCCATCCGGGAGTGGAAGATGTTGGGTGCACTTGGCGAGTTTGACTTGTCTGTGGATGAATCCGTTGAAGCTGCGGCCTTATTTTCTGTTGTTGCGCAGCCTACACTTGTGACTAGAGTGTTAGAGGCACAAAGAGATGACCTTGAGGTAGAATCCCTCCGAGAGAAGATCTCTAATGGGAAGGTTGAGAAAGGGTTGACTGTGTATCCCGACTTGAGTATGAGATACCGAGACCATTTGTTTGTGCCGGAGTCTTACCGAGAGGAGATACTCCGAGAGTTTCATCATTTACACCTTGCGGTGCATCCGGGAGGCACCAAGATGTATAGAGATTTGGGTCGCCAGTTTTGGTGGCGGGGTATGAAGAGAGATGTGGCAACTTTCGTGTCTAAGTGCCTTACTTGTCAGCAAGTGAAGGCTGAGCATCAGAGGCCAGCGGGTTTGTTGCAACCCTTGCCTATTGCCGAGTGGAAGTGGGAGCATGTCACTATGGATTTCGTTGTAGGTCTTCCGAGGACTCAACGGGGTAGTGATGTTATTTGGGTGATTGTAGATCGGTTAACTAAATCGGCGCACTTCATTCCTATGCGCGTGAGAGATTCGGTAGATCGTCTTGCCGACTTGTATATTCGGGACATAGTGAGGTTGCACGGGGTCCCAGTGACGATCGTCTCAGATAGAGATCCTCGTTTTACTGCCAGATTGTGGCAGAGTTTGCAGAGTGCCTTGGGCACTAAGTTGACCTTTAGCACGGCTTATCATCCTCAGACTAACGGGCAGTCCGAGCGTACTATTCAGATCCTTGAGGATATGCTTCGGGGTTGTGTTCTTGACTTTAGTGGGTCGTGGGAGAGACACTTGCCTTTGGTGGAGTTTGCCTACAACAACAGTTTCCAGTTTAGTATCGGTATGGCACCGTTTGAGGCCTTGTATGGCCGACCGTGTAGGTCTCCAGTTTGTTGGGCCGAGGTGGGTGATGCACCTTTATTGGGTCCGGAGTTGGTGAGGGAAACAACGGAGAAAGTTGAGCTTATCTGTAGGAGGCTTGTTACAGCCCAGAGTCGTCAGAAATCTTATGCCGACCGTAGGAGGAGACCATTAGTATTTGAGGTGGGTGATCATGTCTTTCTAAAGATATCACCTAGGCGGGGATTGATGAGGTTTGGGAAGAGTGGGAAGTTGTCCCCTCGGTTTATTGGTCCTTTTGAGATCCTTGAGAGGATTGGCGAGGTTGCCTATCGTTTAGCTTTGCCGCCGCAGTTGTCCGGAGTTCATGACGTGTTTCATGTGAGCATGCTTCGGAAGTATGAGCCAGATCCATCGCACGTGTTAGATTGGACCGACTTAGAGGTTGATGAGGACGCCTCGTATGAGGAGAGGCCGGTTCGAGTCTTGGATAGGCGGGATCAAGTCTTGCGATGCAAGACCATTCCCTTGGTAAAAGTTCTGTGGAAACATCACGGAGTGGAGGAAGCCACTTGGGAACGTGAGTTGGAAGTCCTTGAGAAATATCCGGACATATTTGTTGATATGTAATCATGTATTGGGATTTTGTCATACTTTTTAACTTTAAGAGCATTATATATGTCTTGAGTTGTAAAACATTAAGAATGTTTTGGTTTAATGGAAGAATCTTGAAACTTGCCTAGAATTGGAAGTTGTTATAACATTGCCTATGTTTAATATGTTATAGAAATGAAATTATATCATGAAATTAAATATGATATGGAAATGGGAATCATGTATATTGAAAACTGTTGAAGTTGAAAGGAAATTGCATAATAATAGTGCAAGTTGAAATATATGTTGTTTTACATATTGTGACATGCCTCTTGGTAAGAGATGGAATGACCAGTTATGGGTCAAGTTATTGAATATTGAAATGTTATATTGTTTGAAATTGAGAAAAACTTGTTTTTGAAATCTTGCACTTAATTTCGGGGATGAAATTCTTTAAGGGGGGGAGGTTAAAGCGATCCCGGGTTTTACCCCTTGTTGTATAGTGATCCAGACTTGATTCCGTGGATGTTAGTTATGATTTATGTCTTGTTTCCATCCTTCCATACTTTGTTTTTGAGTTATAGGATGTGTTGGACAGGTTTGTTACAAGTTGGTTATGTTTGGGAACAAATGGTTGCTGCCCAATATTTTGGTCCTTCGCTCGAGCGAGCAGCTTGTCGCTCAAGCGAGCTCTTTGTTTTTGGTTCATCGCTCGAGCCAGTGTTTCTTCGCTCGAGTGATCGGCTGCGTCTAGGTATAGACCTGAGAGCTGTAATTCTTGGATCGAGCGAGCTTTTCTTCGCTTGAGCAAGCGAGGTGTATGTTAGTTCTTCGCTCGAGGAGCATTCTGTCACTCGAGCGTGCTTCTGGGTTGTAGACCTGAAGCATCACATTGTTGACTTGAGTGAGGCTTTCTACGCTCGAGCGAGTATTCTTTGTGTCTGGTCGCTCGAGCGACTAAGTTTTTGCTCGAGCGAGCCTGTTTTATATAAATATGCAGCAGCGGTTTTAAACATCTTTTTTCAGCCTCTTTTGTTTTAAAAACCCTAGGTCCGTGTTCTCTCTCCCTCCACTCACCTTCTCTCTTAGGTTTCATCTCCTTTTAGTGTGTTTCTACCCTAAGCTCTTTGTATAAAAGATAGAGGGTGACTTGGGCTTCGTTTTAATCTAGGCAATAGTGGATTTAGAGCACCTTGGGTTTCCGCCGTCTTCTCCATTTGAGTTTTTCGCTTCGAGGTAGGGATACCTTACTCCATATTATAGGTTTTGTCCTAAGTTTTGGTCATTTTGATATGTTGGTGTCGTTTGGTAATTTTGGGGTTTTGATTTATAATTTGAGAAAAAAGGAATTTTTATATATTAAACTTCATGTGTTTGGAAGTCATGAAAAATGACATTGATAGTATTAAATTAAGAAAATTAAACCTTAGGGTTAATTTTGAGGAAAGGGGGAAAAGCCCTAATTATTGTAATAAGTTAATTTGCATAATTAATTTAGAGAAAAATGTGGAATTAAGTTTAATTCTTGAAATTGGGGAATTATGAGATTAAGTGGTGTAGTTGGATAGTTTAATCACTCACCTATGAAAATGTTGAGTTTATATTTGTTGATACATTTATTTCCTGTTTAGAAATAACTGTTTTGGGCTATCGGTGGAGGATAGTCGTGATTGTTGTAGACATTGCATGCTGATTAGGGAAAACTAAAACTAATCACATTGAACGAGTCATTGAATATGACAGTTGAATTAATACAGCAAATACGTGTATTGATTGTATATTGTTTGGGAGGAGATAGGGGATGTACTCCATGGTTTGAGGGAAGATAGGGGATGGACTCTCAAACCTGTTTAGGAGGAGAAAGGGGATGGACTCCACTGGTACAGCAAATGTGTGTACTTATTGATTTATGGAAATGTATTAGTACAGCAAATATGTGTACTTATCGTGTTATGGAAGTGTTTTAGTTTGAGCCTTAGTCTCACTTGAATTGTTGATATTGGAAGTAATGTTAATGTGAGATGTAGTCTCACTTTATAGTTGGCCAGGTTCTGAGCCATGTCTGTATAAATGGAAAGTTGAATAATAACGGAAAGTGAAACATATCATAGACATTAATGTCATGAAACTGTATAGTGGTACAATGGATTTCTAAGTGTTAACCATCTATCGAATGTTGTTGCTTTAGTCAATTCTTATATTTGGTTTAGTATATTTCTGCTGGGCTGTGGCTCACCCTATACGGGAACATCATTTTTAGGTCCAGGTGATATGCTACCTCCAAGGACTTAGCTTGGGAGGACTTGGAGTTGAAGACTCTGTTTAGTTAGTTGTTATTTTGTTTTATTTTGATATTACATGTAAAATCAAGCCAAGGGCTTAATGTGTAATTTAGTTAGTGCTCAGACTTTTGTGTCTAAGTGTTAGCTTGGAAAGTTGTAAGTCCGTAGGGCATTTATTTTCGATGTTACATGTAATGTCTTTTAATAAGAATACTTTGATGAATGGAATAATGTTTTGTTTTTCTTATACCAATGCATGTCAATATTGTGTATATTATGGGTTTATTTTTAGGGCGCTACAATGATAGAAATTAGTCCATAAATGTCTTTTGTAACAAAATTTTCACTTTTAGAGACCAAAACATTGCGAAATTCTATTTCTACACACCACATTGTTTCTATGCACATTCTTTCTCACTCCACACTGAGTAATTTGATTCTTAGATATTTATCTCAATCCACACACTCCACATTCCAAATATACCCATTTAATAAAAAATGTGTTTGCTCAATGCACACCACCAATTTTCAAAAATTCCAAAAATATCACCATCTTCCTCAACCCAAACTATCCCAACTCTAACCTTACCCCTAGCATCGCCCCTACGAACACCATTTCACCGCTGCCTCTCTCTAGTTAAGGACATCTCCCTCCTCATCTGCCTAACTTGAGTAACAGCCACATTCAGATCTCCACATGTCTGAGCATCAGGACACCAATTCTCACACCAAGTTATATTCTTTAGGCTCCTATTGTTACCATAGAAGAATATTGATACCCAGAGAGAGAGAGAGAGAGAGAGAGAGTAAATTGATACCCACCCAAAGACAAAAACACCAGTCCCAAGGCAAAAAAAACTGAGCAAGAGCAGCTCCCAAGATGCCAACAATTGTATTTGGTCTAACCGAGAAGGGCTTCAGCTGTATAGGCTTGAAGTTGGACAGCGGCGAAAACCCTAAATTGGGTGCTTCGTTGGTGCTCACTGAAGCGGAATTCGGAGGCGTTTCGGAGAATTCTGCCGATGACTTGATTGAAACTTTGGTCTTGGGTATTCTTCGAGTCGGAAATTGCTGGAAAATCGGAGATGGAGCAAAGTTCAAAACTCCGGCCATAGGGTTCTGGCGAGAGGGGGTTCAATTGAAGAAAGTCAATAATGAAGAGGAAGAAGAATGTGGTGGAGGGCGGCGACGGAGGCTATGGCTGTGCCAATGGTGATGGTGGTGGCTGGTGTGGTGTGTGAACTGAGAGTGAGTTTTTGGGTTTTGTCTAAAAGGGTACTTTAGCTGAGGGATAGAATAGGAATTAAAAATATATGTATTAAATGGTGTATACTGAGAGAGTTTATGGTGTGTAAATAGAATTTCCCTAAAACATTTATTCTCTAAAACTCTTATTTGTTATAGTGTGTCTAAACTCAATTTTTGTTCAAATATTTCCTTTCAACTTCTTAATTTTATTTTTTATTTTTTATTTTTTTATTTTGAACTACATTTTAAATTAATCCAATATAACCTTTTCATTACATTTTGTTAATTTTTGGCAATTCAATATATGATATTTAGATATAGACCAATCTAAAGGTTAAACTGATAAAACTAACTTTAAAATTATTTTCTAATATATATAATAAATAAATAAATAAATAAATAAAACTATTGGTGAGTTTAGAAAGAGAGCCACATTGAAATAATTTGAGAAGCTAGTGCTTATTGCACAAAATTTTAGTTTAGGAATTCAATCAAAACAATTATGAAAACTAGACTTTTAGCATGATTTATTTTAAAACGAAATGCAACAAAGTTATTTTTAAAACCAATAAGGTATGTGTTCTTAGGTAGTTAAACATTCCAAAAATTTCTATATCCAAACTTTGTTTAATATTTTTGGGCAAATTAGTCTTTTTATTTTGGTGTTTTTGTCATTTTAATCCCTATAATTTTAATTGACTCAATTTTGACCCTGAATTCATGATTTTGTCTCAATTTAATCCAGTTGCTTACAATTATTAGCATTTTTTAATAAAAAATATGCACATAAGTCACATATATCATGCTTTCAAAAACAAAATTATAAACTTCTTCAACTTAGTGAGTTAACTTCAACTAATTTAGTAATAATTTTTCATAAAAAGCACTAACACCGTTATCAACTGGATCAAATTGACACAAAATCTAAAATTAATTATCAAAATTGAACTGGTTAAAAATGTAAGAATCAAAATGATACAAGAGGCAAAATGTAGTGACTATCAGTATAATTTATCCAATATTTTTTCATTGAACTTTAATTTAAAGAAGAGAATGTTGGAGTCGCAACTATGAACTTAATGTCGTTTTACAAGTTAGGGGTTGTTCCTTTTTGGTGGCCACCATTTTGGGGGAAGTAAAACCTTGAGCGTTCCGACCACAAAAAAACTTTGATCTTACGTTTTATTTATTTGGAGAAAAATTATTTTTCAATAAAAGACGAAAAAAATTTCCAGAATATATTTTTTTGAAAAAAATATTTTTTTATATTTGGTAGTGGTGGTAGTGGTTTGACGAAGTTGGAGGTGGTGGGATGGCGGTGACGGTGGCAATGGTGATGGCGGTGTGGTGGTAGAGGTGAGTGGTGGTGGTAGTGTGGTGACATTAATAAAACTTTAGTTCAGAAGATGTTTTCAACCTTTTAAAAATAAAAAAACATTTTATGTCCAAGTAAATTTATTTTTTGTTGACTATGAAAAAAAATAAAATCATTAACTATATTGTTTTCCATTATACCAAACAGTAGAAAATATAAAACAAGCCACACAAAAAAATAGAACATACTCCATTACCAACAAGCCACACAAAAAAATGAAACAAATTCAACTAGTAGACAAACTACCCTCCAGTTTTATATTTCTACACCCAGGCATACACATTCAAAAAGAGGCCACCAAGTAAAGTAATCCAAGGCCACTCAAAAGCACACCTAAGCCCATTTAATCAAACTCGATTTTTGTGGCAAAGAATGCTGATAAAGACTAGTGAGAGCTAAAATAGAAAATTTGATATACGGGTGAGTGTCAACGTTGCCACTTAAATTTCTACAAAAAATTAAGGTTTTAGAAACCAAAATTTAGGGATAAAATTATTTTTTAAGAATCAAATATTTTTGTTGCGAAAAGTGACATTATTATATGTTTCGCAACGAAAATTAGACATTAGTGATGAATTATTATCCTTTTGGAACCAAATTTTTGTCTCAAAAAATAAAATATTTTCAAACCAAATTATTTTGTCCCTAAAAGTCTATTTATTAGTGACATTTTCAAAATTTTGTCGCTAAAAGTCTAGTTTTTGACTTTTTGGGACAACTTTTTAGCAACTATGCTCATGACGATAGAAATTGGTCCTTAAATGTCTTTTGCAACAAAATTTTCACTTTTAAAGACTAAAACATTTGGTGTCTAAAAGTCTTACATGTTGTAATAAATGTTTCTTTGCGCAATGCAATTAGCGTGCACTTATATCCATCGTTAAGGAATCCATACAAGCACCTAATAGAATGGGCAATTGAGTAGGGTCTGTGTTTTTTCCATTCTCACTCAGCATCGCCTGTGGACACATAAAAGGTTTGGGAGATGTGCGTGTTGATTTTCGACCTCACAACTAGACAGGAAGCTTAGCTAGAGAGTACGGGGCAGAATAGATTAAACCAAGCACCAGCCAACAAAAAGACAAGAATACCACGGTAGCTCGTCCACCCGGGGGCATTCCGACGATCAAGTCAGTTAATTATCTCTCAAAGATATCAAATTAAGTATTCAGTGCACAAGTAAAAGCTAGACATACGGGGGAACCTTACTTTTATAGCCAATAGTACCATCGTCCCCCAGAAGTCTCACTTCATAAGACTCAAGTACAATGCTTATCTCAGACTCTTAGTTAGATATGGATGAACTCCTCAAAGCCTCATCCTTATCTAAATTAAGCACATCACTTGTCTAGGACTATTTTCCCCTATCCAAATATCTCGAGATTCCGGTATTACCGCACCATATCTTGGTAATACCATAATCACCTCGGCAATCTAGCTTGTCCACATGGCACCTCGGCCATATCTCCACCATGTGGCACGACCCTAAAAATACATCCCTACAACTGCCCCCTAGGTTCTATTACCTTGACAACCTAAGGTAATGGAAGCTACATCGTTTACCCTCTCAACATGTCGGCTAAACCATGTGATAAAGGATATTCCTCAAACCGAGATCATGACTCGTCAACATCAAGAAACAGGGACTCAGATGTTCACTCATCAAGACCAAGAAAAAACATGTTCTGTCTTATCCAAATCTAACATCTCAACCGAGATCGCACTATAAGCCAAGATCATGGCTCCACTAGCTCAAGAATTTTAGGAGCCTCTTACTACGCATGAGATGTCTTGTCATAACTGTCTCAACTGTATTACCGCTATATGTCATCATTAGATTGGAGCATACCAATCACGTCCTCATTATGTCACTTCAACTCTGCCCCATGTTGCCTGCCGTTAGTATGGACACATCTCCCTAGGCAGTTGAATCATTTCCCTTTGCTGCCCTTTTGAATTCCCACAAAACACTTTCCCTCTCTCTCTATCTCTTCATTCTGCAATTACAACCCTCTTTCATATTTTCTCTCTTTAAAATTCTCTCTAACCGCCATTGCTTCTTTTCCATGTCCTCTGCAACTCCACTGATTAACCATCTTCGGTGAGCAATCACCCATTTTATTCTGATCGTCTAAAGCGTCTTACTCCAGCGAGCAAGATTTCGACGTTTGTTTCAGTATTCCAGACTTGTAAGTTCTACAACTCTTCGCCTGTATTGTTTATCTCTTGTATTCTTCGTGTTTTTTTAATACTTGCCCCATAAAATTCTTGCTTTAATCGGTAACACTGCACACACTACACTTATGCTCGAATTTCTTTTCACTTTTTGTTCAATCTATCTCCATTCCTAAAATCTGCCTAAATTGCATTCCTGGACTGTTCAAACTCACACATTTGTCGTATTTGAAGATGTCCTCACATTCTTGATTATTTTATGATATGCCTTTATGTCATTCATTGTTTCTGGATTGCCTCATCCAATTCTTGCTCATTCCCTGATTCATGCCCTTTTTTCTCATGATCTTTAGATCTAGGATTGGGATTTGTTAGAACACTGTCCACTAGGGAAATTGAAACACTAAATCCCCCTTAGTTTTCCAAAATCTTCATTCTAGTAGCCATTAGGGTTTCGCTGAGGTTCATTAATCCTTAAAATACTCTGAACCTTTCTTAATAGAAAACATCACCAAACCTACCTAGCCGAGGTCATGGGTATGCATAAGTAGAGAGTAGACAATCCCACTAAGATTGAGAATTTTCGCCGAGAATACAGCATCCCAGCTGATGTCCATGTCAGACTAGCTGGTGAAAATGACTCCATTATGCCCGGAGACAATTACATGGCATTCCCAATAGTGTCAATCCTTTAAGGGTGGAATTAGATTCCCTCTTAATACCCTGTTAAGGCAAATGCTCCACTTTTACAAACTAAACCCCATTTAACTAGCCATCAACACTTTTCATGTAATCAATAGTATAGCCGAACTCAATCGCTAACATAGAGCCTTCAGGATGTCCAGTTCTGCTACACAATGTGCACCCTTCAATCCAAAAATGCCATAACCTACTACCTGAAATCGAGATCCACAGCCTACAAGATGATCGTCGACCTCTTGATTCTAAAAAGGGTGCGAGAGATGATTATCTTATTGTCTCGAGCAACTGAGAGTTTGCTCCAAATGACGACCTCCACCTCTTTCCACTCCCTAAAAGCATTTTAAGAGACCACAAAGTAAGTCACCCCTAGAACACACACTTGTCGTCAATTATCTACTCAAGCACCTTACTTCAGCATGTTACTAACCACTTAACTTATTTTCTGTTTAGGTCTCCCCCAGCCCGACAAGAACTTCAGAAAGTATTATATTCCCAAAGCCAACATGCAAAGGCTCTTGGACTCATCCATCAACATACGCAAAGCCCATTTTCTCTTGGATTATACCACCACATATAAGTCCCCACTTCCCGACATCTTATCTAGGAGTAGGACTCCACTTTCTGCATCAACACCAACTGCCTACTCAAGGGTAGATCAAGGATCTACCTCATACCTAGTCGACTAGCCATCAACGTCAGCTCTTTCACAGCACGTTCCACTTTCCGAATGCCATCACTGCCGACGTCCCTTGAATGCCCCTACAGGTACGGTCCAAATCAAGAAACGCCAAGGTTCAAACTTGTTAGCGTACTACCTAAAAAATCCACCCATCACACTTCGCGCCTTCAAACTTGGGACCTAAGTCACCATCGCCACCACCTTTGAAGAGATGGGTCGCAAACCTGCCATTATAGAAGTTCTCCTCACCGTCTTTCCAACATTGTCATTGTCCACTCTTCTCTATCTATCCAAATAGTGAAGAAGCCAAAGAGAGTGAAAAGGGCCAAAACCAAAGCCAAAGTCACCATCACTCATTCCTCCTCAGAGAAAGATCCTAAGGATACTGTTCCTATCTCCAAACCGGTCAAAATCGAAAAGAGGATGACACTTGAATCTGCTAATGCCCCGAAGCCAAAGCGCTTCCGTACTCTTGGCCCCAAGATCTCTAATGACAACTTTTGGTTTCCAAAGATCATTGTCAATGATTGGCCTTTGAAGGTCGGGGACAGCGACTATGAGCACACCGAGGTTGCTGTCACTTTTTCCACCACATTTCTTCTCCCCACCGATATGGTGAACATCAGGGAGTACAACAAATACGAGCACTTCGCCATGATGATGCGCAACTCTATCCTGGTATGTTTTCTACTTTAGTTTTAGTACCTTGTACTCAAAAGTTTATATTGACCCCATCTGATTTTATCTAATGCTTTGTTCTCTGTGTAGTCTGTTCAGCATGCTCACTTCTTTTTGACTCATCATGAGTTGATGAAAAAGGATCTAACCAAGAAGACTCAGAAAGCCACCAACCTTCTTTAGCAACTGAACCAGGCTGAGGACCTGGTAAAAAAAAATAGATGGACAAGACCAACGTCGAGAACAGGGCGGCTGAAAGGGCCGAGGCTACAGCAAAGGAGTCGAGACAAAGGCTAGCCAAGCTAGTCAATAGTTGGTCGAGGCCTTGGCCAAGAAGGACAAGGAGATCAAAGAGGCCGACGAGAAGGCTTATGAGTAAGGTCAAGCCGACATCCAAAATCAGTACCACAAGCAAGTGACTTAGGCTTGTAACAAAGGTTATTAACTTGGCTGGGCTGCCTTGTTGGAAAAGCTCAACCATCCTAAAGACTCGCCACTTCAGGATCTCATTAAGATGAATCTATCGTTTCCTTCATCGCCTACTCTGTCCGAGGAGGGTAAGGAAGATTAAGAAAAAGGAAGCAAGGATAAAGTCGGCATGGTGGGAGTGAAGTCGCCTACTTTGAATGACCAGGTCCTAGACCTAACTGGCGAAGATGAAGACGAAGTCTCCAAGAGTTCTGAATTGAAGAAGGCCAACAATTCTTAGGTCGAGGTCATTACTGCTAGGAAGAGCCTGGACAACACTCTCGAAGAGATTGATGATGAAATAACAGCTGACGCCAAGGCAAAGAAGACTCCATCATTGTCCACCAAGGTTGACATAACGCCAACTGCCGAGGTGGAACAGACCGAGAACACTACTCCAAATCAAGCACTTAGAATTTTTTCCTTTATTTCAATTGTACTTTTCTTTTGTTTGAATATTTTTTTTTTCTTTACTAGGCCCTTTTGATGTACTAAGACAAGTTCTTCTTTTATGAATGCAAGTCTATTTTTCACCAAGTGTTGGATGCTATTTTTATATATCTTGTATTATCTTAGATTAACACATCTCGGATAGCACTATTATCAAACTTCTCGGATAACTTCAACTCATAAATTTTTTTTTGAAAATTTTAACAAGTGTCACACTCACTTGACTTATTCATGCTCTCTGCCCCCTAATGTGAATCTAAGTATTACTTACGTTCACTTTATAGATACTCGTTTGAATCTTGTCTAAGTCTGACTTAGACATCCTTGACCGAGGTCATCGTGTTTAGCTCGTCTAAACAAAACACTTAAGGTTTAACCTTAGTGCACTGCGAGTACTATCTACCTCGGCTTTTCATATAAACTAGCCAGATCGTGGCTGGTTTCACCTTGTTTCTCAGTGAAATATCTCTTTAACTTAGTTCAACTCTGCCATCATAGCAAGTCTAAGTTAAACGTCTTATTCATCTTTGGAACATCGGCTTAAGACTTTTTAGTCTTATCTAACAGTTATGAATTTCAACAACATTTTGTAAAGGACAAAATTGAACTAGTATTTTATTAATACTTCGGCTAAAAATCATCTAGATTACATAGAAAAACTTGAGAAATTAATGATAAAAGAATTTTAGATTGTTGGTATTTCATGGTCTTGGCAATTTCTTGCTATCGCTATCTTCTAGCCAGTATGCGCCATTGCCGGCAACTGAGACGATTATGTAAGATCCTTCCTAGTTTGGGCTAAGCTTACCCTCTTTGGGATCTTTCTTATTGCTAACAACCTTCTTCAAGACGAGGTTGCCAATTTGGAATTCTCGGGGGTTCATCCTCTTGTTACATGATCTGGCCAGTTTATGCTTGTATGCCCCCAGTCGAATTGCTGCTCTTTTTCTCCTTTCTTCAATCAAATCCAGATCTCGGGCAAGTAATGCCTTGTTTGTCCCATTCTCTACTCCCTGAGTTCTGACTCCAGGAATGTCGATCTCAAGTGGTATAAGGGCCTCGGTGCCATAAGCCATGGCAAAGGCTAATTCTCTGGTAGATCTTCTTGGAGTGGTACAGTATGCCCATAGAACATTAGGCAATTCCTCCACCCACTTGCCCTTGGCAGCTTTCAGTCTCTTCTTCATTCCATCCAAGATGGTCTTGTTAGAAGCCTCGACTTGGCCATTGCTTTGAAGGAAACTAGGAGTTGAGTAGTAGTTATTGATCTTATACTTCGCGTAGAAGTTTTTGATCAACTTGCTGCCAAATGGGATGCCATTGTTAGCTACTATGGCTCTTGGGATCCCGAATCTGGTAATGATGTTCTTCTAGATAAAATTTCTCACATCCATGTCTCGAATTTTGGCTAGAGGTTCAGCCTTCACCCACTTCGTGAAGTAGTCTGTGGCTACTAGCAAGAACTTTCTCTGTCCAATTTCCTTGGGCAATTGCCCAATCAGATCCATGCTCCACTAGGCAAATGGCCAAGGACTAGACACTGGGTTTAGGTCTCCAACTGGCTGATGTATCAAGGATACAAACCTTTGACACTTCTCGTATTTCTTGACATGGGCTTCTGCATCCTTTTGCATATAGGGCCATCAGTACCCTTGTGAAATGACCCTATGAGCAAGAGATCTACCCCCTGCATGGCTTCCACAAATTCCTTCATGGATCTCGTATAAGAAATCTTTTACCTCGACAGGGTGCACACATCGCAATAAAGGTCCAGTGAAGGACCTTCTGTATAGGTGGCCTTGTGCCAACAAGTAGAATCTTGCCAACTTTAGCCTGATGTTATGTGCCTCCTATTTGTCTACTAGCAGCTGGCCATCTCTGATAAACTTGACCAGGGCATCCATCTAGCATGGCCCTACCTCTATGTACATTGCCTCATATTCTGTTATCAGAGTTTCCACGTTTGGGCCCGATAGGTAGTCCACCATAATTGTTCTCGATGTGTTCGACTTTATTGCACTAGCAAGTTGGCCAACGCATCCGCATGGCTGTTGTTCTCTCGGCAAACCTGCTGTAGCCGACAGCTCTGGAACTGTGCTAATAATTTGATGACCTCTCTGACATAGGCCACCATCCTCTCATCTTAGGTTACATATTCTCCGGTTGCTTGATTCACAATGAGTTGAGAGTCATAGTAGACTACTACATCATCGGCTTCTACTATTGTTGCTAGTTTCAATCCGACAATCAACACCGCGTACTCTGCTTCATTATTTGAAGCCTTGAACCCCAGTCAAATTGATTATTCTACTATTTGGCCATTTGGTGAAACTAGCACCACTCCTGTCCCCACTTCCTGCCGGTTTGAGCTGTCATCAACAAAGAGGCAAAAGGACTCACCATTGTAAATATTACAAGGCTTTGGCTTCTCTTGCTTCCACTTCTATTATGTTGGCTTGGGGTTTTCTACTGCTAGTTGTGTTTTCTCTGTCTCTTCTGTGCACCCTAGGGAAGATTCACAGGTCTTGGCTTTGGGTTTGCGCTCGGTGTAAACTCAGCAACAAAGTCGACCAAATCCTGACCTTTGATTGTTGTCCTTGGTCTATATTCTATGTTGTATTAACCTAGAACTACTACCCATTGTGCTATTCTTCCTGAAAAGTCTCCGTGTTACAATAGAGCCTTCAGTGGATGCTCTGTGAGTACTACAATTTTGTGGGCTTGAAAGTAATGGTTTAACTTCTTTGAAGCCATTACCAGGGCGAGTGTCAGTTTCTCTAGGGGCAGATACCTCGTCTCCGCGCTTGCCAAGGTTTTGCTTACATAGTTTACTATTGTCCATTCTCCTTTTTCTTCTCGAATGACCTTGGCACTGATAGCATGGTCTAAGACTGCTAAATACAAAAATAGTTCCTCTCCTAGAATTGGGTTTTATATTATATGTGGGGTTGTCAAATACCTCTTCAAGTTAGCCAGGGCAACTTCACATGCATCTGTCCACAGGAAATCTGTGGCCTTTTTCAATAGCTGGAAGAAAGGCTTACACTTATCCGAACTCTGGCTGATGAATATGTTCAGCGCAGCCTCTTTGCCGGTCAAAACTTGGACTTCCTTTGCCGTTGTCGGGCTCTTCAAATCAAAGATGGCCTTGATCTAATCAGGATTGGCTTTAATTGCTCTCATGGTCACTACGTACTCCAATAAATTTCCTGACCCTACTCCAAAAGCATACTTGGAAGCATTTAGACGAAGCCGATATGCCTTCAAGATATTAAAAACCTCCTTCAGATTGGCTAGATGATCTGAAAGGTCCTTACTCTTCACGACCATGTCATCGATGTAAACTTCTACGGTCTTTCCAATCAGATGCTTGAACATCTTAGTCACTAGCCTTTGGTACGTTGCCCCTGCATTCTTCAATCTGAAGCGCATCACTCTATAGCAGTAGAGGCCTTTTGGAGTGATGAATGTCGTCTTCTCTTTATCTGGTGCATACATGGCGATCTAGTGATATCCCCTGTATGCGTGAAGGAAACTCATTCTTCCATGCCCAGAGGCGGTATCCATAATTTCGTCGATCTTTGGCTGGGTAAAATAGTCTTTCGGGTAAGCCTTTTTGAAGCTCGTGAAGTCCACATAAACTTTCCATTTGCCATTCTTCTTTTTGACTACCACTGTGTTAGACAACCAAGTCGGGTAGTTCACTTCTCGAATTGCCTGCACCTCTAGCAACTTCTCTACTTCTTCTTCAACTGCTTGTACATGGACCAAGGTTGGTCGCCCAGCTCTCTGGATCACCGGTTTGGTAGACTTATCTACATTGAGCTTGTGGCAAGTGACCTCAGGGCTGATCCCCAACATCTCGTACGGTGTCCAAGCGAACACCTTTATGTTTTCTCTCAATAATGCGTCTAATTTTCTTTATTCTTCCTCAGCTAAGCCCGAGCCGAGGAGGAAGAATCTGTAATGCCCCAAATTTGAGGACATCATAATAAGGTTTAAAACTTAAAATCAATTTTCTTAATTAAGAACTTCTAATTATTGTTGCCACCAAGTTTACCATCATCCATTAATTAACAAAACAGAAATTAAAAGTTCTTAAATTACAACTCCAAATCAAACTTAAAGTTTGGTCTTAGTACATTTATGACAGAAAAACAAAAATATAAAAAATAAAATAAAATAAAATAAAAAACTAGAGAAAACTAGATAACTCAGGAAAGAGATTCATCGGACTTGGGCACACTTCAAGCTAACCAAGGCTGAACGTCGCCTTACAAGACCTCGGTGTTTTCTTCAGTTTCTTCGGTATCTAGCATAAAACACCAGGGCAACGGAAATGCCAATGAGCGACAAGCTTAATAAGATACTACTACCCGAAAATATCCACCTCAATAATAATACTCACAAATAACGAATACTGTGTAGTAACAGAGTGACAAGCAACATTAAATAAAATAAGCATAAAAGAAATGCCAGTAGTTGAAATGATAGCAATAGATAATAAGAACAATGGCAAGCGGAAGTAGTAATTCATCATGAGGAAAATGCCAAACTTTTCTTTTGAATTCTCATAAGTTTAGTTTATCAGGTAAGTTTAAGTAACTCCCCACGGAGCACCATTTCTATTCAATCACTAAGCAATGGCCACAAGCAATTCTGACTCCCTCTTGGTCAAATATCCAAATGTTACTTGTTATAACTACCAATGATGCCCATGCACAAGCGTTACGTACCTGAGTTGTGACATTACGGTCTGCCCCAAGGGAACGGTCTATGTTGTGGCGCATGCACCACCAACCGTATATCACCTATACCAATAAGAGCCAAAATACCTTCTCATGCTATGTTAGGGTTCGCAACTAACTCACTCAAGTGTGATGACCCAACCCGTAATATACTTAATTATACATATGGTTATGTGTTTGATATGAATTTGTATGTTTAATGATGTGATTTATGTGATTATGAATTTATATCTATTGAGTGTAGAAAAATCTATTGCAATTGGGGCTTTGAACTGAGAATTTATAGCCTTAGAAGTGCCAGAAACCAAAACTGACTTTACATCTGTGTTTAGCATGATTTTTAGAGCCTGCGGTGAAATTTGACAAAATTTTGATTCGTGATGAATTAATTGAGTTTAATTAGCATAAAACTTAGATTAAGCCAACCACATCATGTATAAGATTTTATGTTTAATTGATTAAGGAGATTTGGATTCTAATTGGTTGTTACTCGAATGTAATTTGGGATATGAGAATTTTGGAGTCTAATTTGTATTTGATTTTAATAATGATTTATTTTGGAATTAGAAATTAAGGGTCCAAATGGCTTAAGGAAGTGAAATTAATAAGTTGAATCAATTTGATTTTAAATACGGACCCATTTGGGAGTTTAATTAATATTTGGTTCAGTTTAGTAAAATCAAGATTTGATTAATTAGGTCCAAATTGGAGTTAATTAAGTTAATTATGTTATAAGGTTTGAGAAATTCTGATTATTATGAATTAAATCTATTTATGAGGTATCCAATTTGAATATGAAATTTATTGATAAGGATTTTGGGTTTGATTTGAAATTGAAGGCCTTAGAGATGTTAGAAACCAAAATTGATTGAACATTTGTGATTAGCATAATTTTTAGAGCTTAATATGAAGTTTTGTAAAAATCTAATTCAGAAGGAATTAATTTGATTTAATTAAATATTATATATGTATATATATAAGTTTTAGTTGAGTCTAAGACTCAACAAAAGAAAGGAAAAGAAAAATCTGGAGAGAAGAGAGAGAACAAAGAGAGAACGAAGAAAAAGCTCAAGATTGAAGAAGAAACATGGGGAAATTGAAGGAATTCAAGTAGAATTCAAGAGATTGGCTCAAGGTATGTAGAAATCAACTTAACTTCTTGGAATAAACCTATTATTTGTTTGAATTCAAGACTCAAGATGAAGATTAAACACCTAATTGAGTTAGTGTTTTGAAGTATAAGTTTAAATGGGCTCTCTTCATGGAATTGAACATTGATTCTTTGGATTTGTTTGATTTAAGAGTCAATTTCCTTAAATTTGCTTGACTTGAGTTTGATTGTGAGAAATTGAGCCCTAATCTTTAGTTTTTGAATGGTTTGAGATCATAAAATCATATACAAAATGAAAATCTATGTGAATTTGGAAAAAGAAGTTTTGAAAAAGAACTAAAACAAGGATTTTGATCTTTCTTGCTTGAAGATTCATTGTATTTTTGATGTTTTGTTTTAGAGAACAATCATAATCTCATGTTTTCTATTAGTTTCATATGTTTTTGAGTGAATTGAGTTGAAACCTAGCTTGGAAAATGGGAGAAAAACAAACATATATTCTCGGCAGTAGCTTTTTACCCAGTTATGCACGTGCGGAGGGGTTTCCTGCACATGCGGAGGGGTTTCCCGCACGTGCGGCCAATAGAGCCAGCAACATTTTGCATTTTGAAATAATTGCACATGCCGCTGCATATGCAATTTTAGTCTTGCACGTGCAATTCTGGTCTCACACATGCAACACTCACTACAAGAAATTGCACTTTTGCTGACCAAAAAATTAGTCAGTAAAAGTTCATTTTTAGTCGGCAAAAGTTTTCCGTGACTAAATTTTTTGGTCACCACTTTGGTCACCAATGGAGGGTCGGGAAAAATAATTAGCAACAAAAAGAATTTAGTCGGGAAAAGGTTCTATTTGCCGACTAAGATTTTGGTCGCTAAATATATATTTACCGCGACTAAACCATTTTGTAACTAAAACACTTTAGTTGCCAAAAGTTATATTTTCCCGACTAAATATGTTAGTCGCTAATTGTACCATTCCCTGAACAAACATGTTAGTCGCCAAAAGTAACATTCCCTGACCAAATCTATTAGTCGCCAAAAGTAATGTTTACTCGACCAAAACTTTAGTCAGTAATAGACCATTTCGGTTGCCAAAATTAATAATTTTACCGACTAATTATTTAATCGCCAAATGTACCCTTTCACCTACCAACTTTTTGGTTGCCAAATGTGAGTGATGATACACCGACTAACAACTTTAGTCGACAAAAGTATTTATCTTTCCCGACTAATCACTTGGTTGCCAAAAGAGGAAAAACAAAACTAATTTTGGTCGCCAATTCAATTCTTTTTGTTTATCAAAATATAATAATCCATCAAATCCATTCAATATAACCTGTAATTTGCAAGAATCATTTAAACCAACAAAATCGATTGAATCATGAACATCTAATAAAGTACATTAATCATCCAATCATTAATCTGTTTAATTAAAGTCATCAACTATTATAAGTTTTCATCCACAAATAATTCTATACTACATAATGGTCTGATTAAAAATATAATGTAATCTACATAATCATCCAATTCACATCCATCTAGCATAAAAATTTAAAACATAACAAGTACTTGTTATTATGTTATAAATTTTTAGCCATTCGCATCTATCAAAAAATATAATTAGTGGTCTACCCAAATATTTTCCATACATATCTATCCAAAAATATATAATTCTTCAAAAAATGTAACAATTACCAACTGGTCTTGTACAATTCAGCTTCGTGCATGAGTTCATCCATCTGTACAAAAGAAAAAGAAAAATAATGTCAGGTAAATTTTTTTTTTTATCAAAGTTATGAGCATATCAAATGATCGTAAAATTGGACAAAAAAAGAAAAAAGGTCCATAAAAAGTGAAAGTATACTATTTTGTAAATAAAACAACAACATTCATATGTATATATTCAATCAACATTACAATTCTATCAATATCAATGCACCACACTCGGAAAAATTCCAATAGTAATATATGTATGACTCGCAGATTAAATGGTATAAAAAAATAAAAATAAAAAAAGAAGGAAATAAGCTCCACATTGATCCAGTACTCACAAGCTTCCAAAAAGCTTTATCTATACACTTGCTACAACCAACAAAAGATTCTCCATATTTAAAAGAATACTTCCCATAGTGAATATAATAATTCTAACAATCCAAACATCATCTCCATCACAAATGAGACTCAGTTTATTCATATGATAGAATTTGTTTGTATAACATTAATAAAAAAAAACAATATAGCAGAAAGCATGACTTACCCCATCCTAACAAGAAGGTCAAGTGATGGAGGATCAATTCCTCTTTGATTGATAACAACAAAGTTGTTATCATTACCGGAGCAGACCTAAATAGCAAGTATAGGTCATGTTTAAAGACACTATAAAGCATTAGTGCACAGATGAAAATCTTAAAAAACCATAAAGAATAATGCTGCATTTCGAATTCAGTACCTTGTCCTTTAGCTTAATGATTTTCCTTACTCTCTCATCGACTGAACGCCTTTCTGCTGCAACCATTGTCTCTCTCTGCTCTACACTTAAGTAGAAAAATCCTGCATTTATTTCACTGAGAGAAAGAGATGTCAGTTTGATATACCCAAATAGACCATCCAACACATCAAGTAGACAATAGTTAAGTCTGTTTATGCCTGATGAAAAATTTTCAATATCCATATCAACGTCAACAAGCAAAGCAATGCAAGCCATCATCGAGCATGAGCAGCATTAATTATAGCTGCAAATTGTTTCATATATATGATAAGAACCAATCCGTCACTTCACGCCATGGGACTATTTCACTTCGGAATGAAAACAAATTTCTAAAATTTCTACTTAGCTGCTTATATGAATTTTTTGAAAAACAAGTATATAAAGCATAGTAAGATAAAATATGTTTTTTTGTTCTTTTAAAAGGCAGGAGCTGCCAAACACATCCCCCTCCGCCCTCCCCCCACCCAACAAAACAGAGGTGTTGGGGGTTATCAAAATTAACATGATACTAGGGATTTCTTGTTAAGAAGAAGGTTATGGACAATCCAAATACAATCCCTATAACCTAATCTCCCTCCAAGGATTGGACCTTCCAGTCATTCATCACCATTCTTACCTATGCCAAATGATCAAAAGCAGTGAGGTATAGCTTTCAATGATTATATAAATCAAGCAATAATGTAAAAAAAAAAAAAAAAGTGTGATAGAGATAGACAGAGATGTCGTGAGGACTAACCCATGTCTAAATAGAGGGGATGTCATTAGAAAAGTGTATATATATTATTAATTGGTAAAAAATAATATATCAGACATGATTTATTAAGTCAAAACACAGAGCATCAAAAATTGAGTTCATAATTAATTTACCCTATCTGCATATACTTGAATGCATTGAGTAAATAGTAGGAACAAAATGCATATTGGGCTCAGCAAAAGTCAATAGTGGCAAATTTCATAATCACATCAGTTCTATTTGACTGTAGGAATGTTGGATTCTAATAAGCAACTAAATTAAACCTTATATATTAATATGCAAAATTGATGATTGATAGGGTTTTGAAAATTAGGGAAAACAAAGAGAACAAATCATTGATGAACATAAACATCGAGAGGGAGAGAGAGAGCCGAATGAGAGAGGGAGATGATTCATACCTGAAATTGATTTTAGGGAGAGTTGAAGTTACTCCGAAAAATGGAGAGGGCGAGGGCCATGGTGGGTGAGGCATTGTAGAGCAAGAAAATTATGAGAAAGACGAGAGGCAAGGTGAAGAAAAAGTGAGAGAGAGAGAGAGAGAGAGAGAGAGAGAGAGAGAGAGAGAGAGAGGGAGGGAGATGGAGAGACAGAGATACAAATCCCTTACCTAGATGACGGTGGTGACGCAGAGACGAATGGTAGCAAGGTGAAGACAGACAGCGGTGCTGATGGTGGAGAGGAGAGGACGGCAGGCGGCGGTGCTGTGAAGAGGCAAGGTGAGTGGCGCGATTCAGAAGAAGGGTGCATTCAATTGGGCGCGATATTTGTGAAATATAGATAATAAGGATTTGAATCTGTTTTAATTTTTCCCTACAATAGTGTTGGTCAGCCAAAGTTACACTGCAGATGTCAACATCTGCAACCAAATTACATTAGTTGCTAAAAGATTTGAGTCTCCCGTCTAATTTTTCACCTTCCTGCATATATTTTTGGCAACTAATATTTCAAATTAGTCGCGAAAAATTACTTTTGTGCAACTAAATCACTTTAGTCGGTAAAAGTCATAAATTTTAGCTACTAATTTCAAATTAGTCGCAGAAAAATGATTTTTTTGTGACCAAAATTTTTTTGGTCAGTAAAAGTGTAATTTTGAAGGTGAAAATTGACAGTTTGGTGTTCAACTTGAAACTCAAGAGATGACTTGATTATGTCTAACAAGAGAGGATGTTGAGAGGGGGGGAAATACTTCTTCAAAGTGTGTTGAGTTAACTACCAATTATCAAAGATTATGAAAAGTGGAAATTGACAATTTGGTCTTCAATTTAATAATTGCTTAGAAGGTTTGCCCAAAAAACAACAGAGAAACACTCTTAAACATTCGTATCTCTTTATCTACTCTAGTTCAAAGCCTAATGGGTATTGCTCAAATCTTTTTCAAGAAACATGTTCAAACACCTAAATTCAATTATCTTGTTTTGTGAGTTTGAGGGGACAAGGATTGACAATCGAATATAAAAAGTTGACAGTTTAGTAGTGTTCAACTTCAAACTCATGAGATGATTTGAACCCACAAAGAGAGAGAGAGAGAGAGAGAGAGAGAGAGAGAGAGAGAGTTGAAGATAGGGTAAAAGTGTATCTAGAGACTTCATCCCACAATGGACCGCTAGTGGTGTCGGCGATAGTAATAAGGACATACAAAGTGGCTTGAGGGATTGAGATCGATGACCCACAGATGGAGAAGAGAGAGCTCCTTCAGAGAAACAAATTCAATTTAGAGCAAAAAAATGGGGAAAGAAGAATATATATATATATATATATGGTTATTGGCAACTAAAACATTTTTTAGAACCTGAAAACATTTTATAAATCCCTCCAAAATTTGAAATGTCTCCCTTCAAATATTTTAGTTCTTTGGCGACCAAAAATTATCTTAGTCGCTGAAAATAAATTTTTGACAACCAAACTTTTAGTCGCCAAAAATAAAAAGTAAACTTTCATTTTTCATTCGGCAACTAAATAATTTTAGTAGCCAAAACTAACTGTACAACAACTAAAATATTTTTTAGTAGCTGAAAATAAATTTTTGGCAACCAAAGATAAAAGGTAAATTTTTGTTTTTCATTCGGCGACTAAATAATTTTAGTAGTCAAAACTAACTATACAACGACTAAAATATTTTTTAATCGCTGAAAATAAATTTTTGATGACCAAACTTTTGGTCGCCAAAAATAAAAAATAATTTTTGTTTTTCATTCAGCGACTAAATAATTTTAGTAGCCAAAATTAATTATATAATGACTAAAATATTTTAGTCACCAATTGTGGCATTTTTAGCAACTCAATTTTTTTTTAGTCACCGATAATCAATATACTCCGACTAAAAAAATTTAGTAGCTAAATATTGCACTTTTGCTGACTAACATAATTTTTGGTCTCCAATTCCACAACTTTTGGCGACTAAGTTTGTTTTAGTCGCCAAAAGTGCATTTTGTTGTAGTGATTCCCGTTTCAGCGCAACTTTAAAAAGGCATATCTCTCTTATCTAGACTCCATTTTAAGTGATTCTTGAGTCTAAATTCAAGCCCCGGAAGTCTAGTTTCCAACGGTGATGGTCTCACATTCAAATTCTAAGTACACAAATAGATATGTTCAAATTAGTGAAGGTTGTTCACTTTCTTTCTAACCGTTTCATGCTATTTCCTCTCTTAATCTAGTTTCCTTTCGTTTCTTCCTATTTTCCTATAGACAAATTATGACCCATTGAGGACTAATGACTTTAGAACCAACATAAATAATTGATTAAGGAGCAAAGTAAGGGATCGATTTATTTGATTAAGAAAAGATTAAGAGTAGTAAATTTGCTGGAGAGAGTAATATTATGTTTCGATATGTTGTGCTATGTGCATTGTGATTGCTGGTTAAGATTTGAGGACCGGTCAACCATTTGTGGAAACCACTGTGAATAATAGTATTGTAAGGATATTTTCACTTATATTTATTTTGACACATAAATGATGTGATTTCCTGAAATTATGTTTTATTTGAATAAATGAGTTCCAAGAATTGTAATATGGAATATGGATATGAAATGTGAATTATTTATGCTATGGTAAGTGGGCCCAAAACCGTTTCGTTTATGCTATGATATATGGGCCCAAGGCCGTTCTGTTTTATGTGAGAGATGGAGACATGTCGATGTTCCATCCACTCTATAACCGTTCCGTTTTATGTGAGAGATGGAGACATGTCGATGTTCCATCTACTCTATGATAAGATACGTTTAGACCTGAGGTCTTTCCGAACAACTGTTAACATGTGATTGGGCCCGAGGCCGTTCTATACTAAGTGTGGGCCCGAGGCCGTTCTGTATCATATATGGACCTGAGGCCATTCTAATAAATGTTGGGCCTGAGGCTGTTTTGTGGACCCGAGGTCGTTCTATAAATGTGATTTACGAAAAATATGAATTTGTATTATTATGCTTACTATGATGTTGGGCTCATTCATTTAAACCTCTTTATTGTATTATTACTCATTGAGCTTCGCTCACTCCATATTTTATATGTATGTAGGTGATCAATCTGGAGACCAATCTTAGGTCAGCCTCAGGAATCCTTTTGTGGACCTATTATGCCAAGCCTCTAAGATGGAGCTTTTGCCCTTTTGAGATCCTCTATGTAAAGTCTGCCCTTTTGTCAAGCCTCCCAAGATGCGCCTCTGTGTTGAGGCTTTAATTTTGTATTGTTAGAGTTTCGTATTTTATTGAGTCTTATGTATATGTGTGTAAGATATATAAGATTTGTATATGAACAAATTACTGGTGTGTGTCTAAATGTTTTAATTAATTCAGTTATCATGTATGCACAAGCTCAATGGACATTATTATTTGTTTTGCTTCCGTTTTAGGCCCCGATAGGAATTTGAATAATTTGAAATTTTGTTTTTGAGGCCAAAGGTAATCTAGGGTTACTGGCCAGTCATGATCCAAACTTTTAGGGGCGGGTTTGGATTGTGACAGCAAGATTCTAAACCGGGCTCACCTCATTTCTTTTAACTTTCAATGCATCGGTTCAAGTTCATGTTTCTTTACTTCGTCAAATTCACATTTTGATTCATGTGCGAATTTTAGTTTAAAAGCCACAGTGACATAAGGTTTATATAGAATGACACAACCATATATGGCAACCAAAATCAATATTACAGAAATGTCTTAGAAGTCATCACAAAATTTCTTAGAATTTCCCACACTTCTTATTTTTAGCGCTGAATTATTGGACTAAAAATAATGAAACCCATACCAAACGAAGTTCAATTATTACAATATTTTAACTGGTGCTAGTTCGTTGAGTTAGGAAAATATTTTGAGAAGAATTCTAGGGCTAAAAACGATTTTAAGATGGAGAAATAAAATTTGGAAGAAAACTGGTTTCTGGGATAGTGAACTACATCAACTTCCAGCACAGGTAATTTGTGTTTGAAAAATAAAAAGAGGCCTCAAACGATGTCAAAAAAAGGTAAGGTGAAAATGTTTTGCCATATATTTGAGTTGAGAACACATTTACAGAAGAGCTTGAAGACTGAGAACCAATGGAAGATAGTCAAATAAGTTTGCTAAGAAAATTGGACAAAATCTGTCGCATTTTAGCAAAACTGCAATTTCTCCTCTTAAACTTATCCATTTTCTGTGAAATTGGCAGAAAATGAAAAATAACTCACATATCTAACTATCCCAAGTGGTTTTGCATATAAATAAATTCTGTAAAAAAAAAATGACATATATTTGAAGTGGTTGTTTGTGCTGAGTTGCATGCAGCAGTATAAGAAACAATTTATTCTAGGTATAAAATACTCTCTAATGACTTTGTAAAAATTTGACCATGGAAGGAACATGTTTGGGAGGTCTCAGTAGCTTCAGACTTTCAAAACAAGCTTTGTAAAATTTATTTGAGTATCTCTAATCGCATGAGAAACTTCAACAGTGTTGGAAAACAATTCTCTGAACAAGGATATGATAGCTTAAAACAATTCTAACATGCTTCTACATTCTTGTAATTTGATAATAATACATTCTCAGTGTTAAATGATATATCTAAAGATGAGTATAGTTGAAGTATTCTTACCTCAAGAGTTTTCAAAAATTCTGCTAAGTGTTGAGACTTCACTTCCTTCTTTTCTCTCCTCTTTTCCTTGATTTCTCTCCCTTTCTATCTCTCCTCTTCAACCGTGTTTGTGCAGGAAAAGAGGGGCTGAAATAGTGCTCTATTTGTAGGAGTTTGGAGGCAACATATTTTTATTATTTATTTTGTTTTTGGTAGCTTTTTTTTTCTCCCCTTGAGTTGGGAAACATTATCTGTAAGGCATGCTTGATTCCTAGGCCTTGAGTGTACAAGTGGTTTTGTATGCATGCCTTAGCGTGCCTCTACAGCCTCCTTAGGAAGGAGGGTGGTGTAGACAACCCATTTTTAACCGCTGGCAAGACTTGGTCGTTTTATTTTGAGCACTCGATGATGAAAGTTGTGCTGTCAATGGTTCGAATTCTCAACGAAGGAATCCAGTTTTTAACTCCATACCACAAAAATCCATTGTTTAGCACCATGCCAACCTACTCTGAGCCTGAAGCAGAGGTATAGGGGAGCCACATTGGGGCCCGGCCGTGCCTTATTTGGGTTCGGTCGTGCCTTTTGGGCGAGAAACACTGTTCTGGGAGGGAATTAGGCAGCTGTCTATTTTTGAAGATATGTGTGACCTATTTGGCTTAAATTCTTTAAATACAAGCATATATCTCTGTTTTGAGGGTTAGAAAAATTTCAAAGAAGCAAAAACACCTTTGAGAGCTCCTTCTTCCGTTGCAAGCTAGCTTTGTGATATTGTATCATCTTTGAATCATATCTATACATCATATACACCCTTAGAGCTGAATCTTGGAGCTTTGGTTGAGCCTTTAGAATCATAATTCAACCTTGAGAATGCTCTAGAATCAAGTTTGGTTTACAACCAAAGCTTGCTCTTTTCAAGAGGTATAAGCTTGTCATCTTTTTCCTTGCTTTCATTACAATCTCTCTCTATCTATTTTTTGTGTTTTTACGCTGTTTTGTATCCATTTCAAGTGTTGGAACTTGGGGTTGAAGAGTTACCAAAGGTAGAGAGGCTTAACACCCTTTCTTGCACTTTACCCCATAGATCATACACTTGTTTTTACACTCTTTTCCTTGGCTTAAAAACTGATTTTCAGAGTTTAGAAGGGCTAAAAAAAATGGTTTAGAAGTCCAAGAAGTAGAGGGGTTAGCCACCCCTCCTTGGTCTTGTTTACTAGTTTTGTATCGCTTTGTTTTTGGCTATGTTTTGTACTCTTTTAAACATACTTTTAGCTACTGTTTTTTATGTTTTAGGGGATGTTTAGGGTTGTTTTAATTCATTTAATTAGTTTATGCTTTGAATACTTCGGTTGTTGTGTTGTATGTTCTCATGGCTTTGGTTGTTTAGGCCTTAGACACCGAGTCATTCGAGTTGATAGCTTTCTTTACTTAGCTTTTATGTAAAGAGTTCATTTTTGGTAATAATCAATTTCGAATAATCATTTTTGTGCCCTCCCTCCTTTCTTGGTTTTCTTTGTTTGAGAGTTGTTTCAAGCGATTGATTGTTATTTGAGGCATGAGAAAGAGACCTCCTAGGCTCAATGGCTTAATCTCTTCGGAGGTTCATCATCAAGGCATAGTCTCTCTTTCATGCTAAAGATCACTTCTCGTTTGACATTTCTCTTCATTTAGTGGACTTAAATATCACTTTGGGACAAAATGATTAAAGAATGGAAAGGTAAGTCAAAAAGGACTAATAGAATTGGCTTAAAATCAATGAAACCAACATAAAGAAGATGAATAAAATTGGTTGGATTTGGCCGAACGTTATGCCGAGTCCATTGCATCAAGAGTCGTCATATAATAATTTATGATATTTTGATGAATTTTGAGGCTTGTCTACCTCCCTCTTTGAGCTAACTTCATTATAGGAGGGAGGGGTGGTTGTCTTTCGTTATATTTATTAACTTTTTGTCCAAACGTACTCGAAATCATCAAACAATCAACTTGCTACCATTGATGGTTTCAGAATCGAATCCGTTTTTCTCTTGAGTTTCCTTGTGACAGAGAAGAGCAGAAGGGACAAATAGGGCTTAGAAAGGCTCTGTCTGCACTGTTTTCACCTAAGAGCACAAAAATATTTTTCTGCATAAAAATAGGGCACGGTCGGCCTTGTTTGGACCTGGTCGAGCCTCATTGGAGGTCAGTCGGGCTCCAATGTTTGGTAAGCAAAGTACTTTTGGACAAAAACAAGGAACAGTGGCTGAGAGTGAAACAGAGCAGTTCCACAGAGGGCAGACAAAGCAGTTTCTGCAAACGGTCTTTATTGACGTGCATGCGATCCTTGTGAATTTTTTTTAATGTTGTAGTATTAATGTTCATATTATTGTTGTAATTATTATTATTGTACTTATTGTGGTAATATTATGTTGTTGTAATTAGTGTTGTAATTCTTATTGTAATACTATCCTTGTTGTAATAAGTTAGATAGCTAGTTATTTATTTATTATTCATTCAAATTTGTAATAAGTAGCTAGTTGTTTATTTATTATTCATTTGAACTTGTAACAAGAAGTTAATTTGGACACTTGGACATTCAGACCCTCTTGTACGAGGGCAAAATATGTAATAATTTGTGTATGTCTTCTAACCTCCATTTCTTCTTCCCTTTTATTTACCCGCTTATAATGGTAGCATCATATTTACTTAGGATTTTCCATGACTTGCATCCATTCGTCTTACACGCATAAGGGTTCGGCTCATCATTCTGACCAATGTCAATTTCAAATTCTTTGCTAGAATACATGCTTTGTCGCATGCTTTGAATTGGTTCATATGCCATTGTAGACACCCCATTTTGACCGGCCCTAAGACTTGGGCATTTTATTTTGACCACCCTCACCAAAAAAATCAAATTGAAATGTTAAATTCCAAACCTCACCCATTTTGGCCATCACTAGTATTTTTGTTAATTTGTAGTGTTTTATAATGTGTGTGTACATATTAAATTAGGTGTGTGCATGTTTTTTAAGTGTGTTTTATATAAATTGATAACTATTTTTTTAAACAAAAGAAAATAAAAAATAAACAAAAAAATATATATATAAAATAAAAAAAAGAATAAAAAAATAAAAAGAAAAGAAAATGGAGGGGGGGTCAGGGAATATATGATGATGGGGGGAGATGATGGTGTTTGTATTGGTGGTGAAGAATATGAATGATGATGTTTAGAGTGGGTGGGGGGAGAATAAAGAAAAAGAAACACAGAGGAGAGGGGGGACGGACACAAAAGGCTTGAAACACATGCATTATTTTTTTAGGGAGGGAAGAAGGATACACGGTTTAGAGGAGGAGAAGAATACAGCACATGGGGGGGCTCGGGGAGAGAAATACAAATGATATCCCTCTCTCTCTGGTCTCTCGGGGGGGTGATCCATACACACACACTTCATACACAAGACCGGCATACAGATGATGGGGTTTTAGAGGGAGAGAGGGAGGATCACACACCGATTTTTGGTTTTACACAGCGGAAGGGATCACACACACAGGAGCTGAGAGGGGGAAACCGAAGTCACTCTCGGGCTCTCTCTCACTCAATCTCTCTCGGGAAATTTGCACATCATCCAATAGTGATTTCCCGCCATGCTAGTCAGATTTCAAATTCGTTCCTTGGTTTGCCGCTTGAATCTAGAAAATGTGAATCATGCGATGTTGCGGAACCCGGGACATGCGAAAAGGAGTGACATGTGCCAGTGATGAAGTTGTTTCTTTTATTTTTATTTTGAGTGTTGTGAGGTTTTATTTTATTTTATTTTTCTCTCCTCTCTCCCTCATCCGGATCTGTAATAATTCAAGTATTGTAATAATTCCCCCACCCCGCTTCTTTCTATCCCATTCTTTAATCGCTTTCCCTAACTGTGTGTATGTATATATCTGACATGCCATGCATATCCATGCTTTCCATCCATGTTCCATGCATTAAGATTTGGCTAATTTTGCATCTTTATGCTTCAATTGATTATCCCATGATTCTGCGTGCTATCGTATGTTTTGAGATGATTCACATGCCATATTCTAGAAGCCAAATCTTTAGTGCATCTCATGAGTGAATTGCATTAGGATTCTGTATATAAGATCATGCATATTTTACTAACTTTGTTTTGTAGCTGTACGAGGGACGTCGGTCAATCTGTGAGTTTTTATGCTTTAGCATCCCATTTGTGTGTGTTTTTCTTACTATGTTTAGCATCCTACCATGTGGCTATTTGCTTAAGTGATATAACTGTATGAATGCCTATGGATGAAGGCTTGTTGTTTGAATTGGAATAATTCAATAAATGTACGTTCTAAGCCCACTTGAGGTGGCAAATTCAAATCCCTTTCAAAAAAAACAAACATGAAATTGAATTGTTCCAATTTGAGCAAACTAGTCTATACTTGTATGCTTCACATAATAAATTTTAGGATTTACTAAAATAATCAGAACATGAACATATAAAGAAAATAAAAGTCATATCATGGTTTAGTAGAGGCCGATCTTTTGATCGGGTGAGCGGGGGTGCTCATTATTGACCTTCCCCTCTCATACCTAAGGTTCCGAGCCAAGCATCCTTGGTTACGACGAACAGTGGCCTTTGGCACCGAGTCATGGGTTTCCTAATTTCCCAAAATATTAGGTGGCGACTCTGAGATCTGATGACGCAGTCCATTTTTGACAAAATTGCAATAAAATGAATTTTCAATAAAAGTTGCCAAATCTGGACTCTTATCTATGTTTCACATTGCACTCGTGAAACTTGAGATCAAAGAGATCTCGGGAGTCCGAACTGTTTAACGCGCGCGGGTACCCCCCGGGCATGTTACAGCCATGCTAGTAGCCGAACTCATTATTTTCATAATATGTGTGTTGCATTAGTCATATTGTATTGTTTAGGAGCATGCATTTCTTGTAATTATTTTGCTTTATTTGGCTTGCCTTGGAGTACTAGGTGAGCATTTCTTGTTTTAGCATATTGCATTGTATGTTTGTGTTGCCATATCAAGCATATTCCATGAGGCTAAGTGCTTAAGTGATATACATATTTGAATGTTGGTGGATGAAGGCCTTTTTACTTAAGTTGGAATAATTTGATTTAAATACAAGCTTGCTTTTTCAAGTGACTTGTATTCAAAACACTTTTTGAAAACAAACATACTAGTCTATACTTGTGTGCATCACCTAGTAAAGATAGCATAATAATCAGAACAAGAGCATATAATGTAAACAAAAATCACATCATGATTAGTAGAGGTCGATCTTTGATCAAGTGAGTGGGGTGCTCAATTAATGACCTTCCCCTCTCATACCTAAGTTCCTGAGTCTAGACACTTTGGCGATGACAGACTAATGGCCTTTGGCACGAGTCACGGGTTTCCTAAATTTTCCAAAAACATTTAGGTGTCAACTCTGAAATCTGGCAATGCAGTCCATTTTTTAGCACCTTTTGATTCAAACTCGATTTCTAAAATGATTTGCCGCATTTTGACCATTTTGTGTTTATTTGTTTCACCTTGCACTTATGAAACCAGATTCAGAACCACAGGAGTCCGAACTGTAGGGCTAATCGTATCCGAAAGGAGCACAAAAAGCAAGCTACAGGTGGCCAAAATCCTCTACCAAAAATCTGATTTCATTTTTTTTTCTTTTTGTTTTGTTTTTTTTTTTTTTTTTTTGTGTGCGCGTGTGTGTGTACAAAATAAAATCAATGTATCTATAAGCTATTCACTAGCTTTTTTGCTTCCTGCTATCCTCTGACTAACTTAGTTATTATTTATTTAACTCATTTAGTTTCTACAACTGTATTTAGATATAGAAATTTAATCACAAAAAGATAAACAAATTTACTTAAAGGAGTTTAATATTATTATTAATCATGATGCTACTAATATTATAATTTAAAAATCACTATTAATTGACTAAATGTTATTATTAACAAATCTATTAGTTGTCTAAAAAATTCACATTCTTACGGAATTGCTCTTTGTCCCCTTCCTATACCAAAACCTTTTTCAAAGGCTCCTGGTTCTTGTCGATGGGTTCTGTGAAGACCCAAATAAAAATATAAAATAATAAAGGATGGGGCAACTTATTTGTTTATAAGGGAATAATTTTTTTTTCTTTTAGTGGGGAACAAGAGTAAGGAATATATGCGTGTTAATGTGCATTTAGGTGGGGGAGGACCCATGTGTGGGTGGAGCAAACAAAAGAGGGAAGTGCGTGCTTGAGTAAGGTTCAAGCATAGGAAGAGAAAAATAATTTTTTTTTGTATAAAGAAAGCCACATTTACACAGAAGGCACATGGAGAGAGGGAACAATAACATGGCTGCTTTTCTTTTCATTATTTCAGTGGGTATTAAAATAAAGAAGAGAAAGAAAAGATGAGGTGCTAGGTCATTAATAAAGAAAACAAAGAGAGGTGTGGTCTACTCAAAGAAAAGAAGAGGTGCTGGAATGGAGTTTGAAAAGTGTGAGGAATATTTTTGGTGCAAGAGGGAGAGAGTTTCGGTGGGAAACGAATGGAACAACTTTCCAGAGCATCTGTTTTTTTTTTTTGGAGAGAGTGAAAGAGAGAGGGAGAAGCTTGTCAGACTAGAAGAAGTTCTCCACAAGAGGGTAGTTGGTCAAAATATGGCAGTCAAATCTGTGGCTGATGCAATTCGACGATCAAGAGCTGGATTGTCTGATCCAAACTGTCCTATAGCGAGCTTCATGTTCATGGGACCTACTGGTGTTGGTAAAATTGAGCTTGCAAAGGCTCTAGCTGGATACCTTTTCAACATAGAAAATGCTCTTGTGAGGATCGATATGAGTGAGTACATGGAAAAACACGCAGTATCTCGTTTGGTTGGTGCCCCACCTGGTTATGTTGGTTATGAAGAAGGTGGGCAACTTACGGAAGTGGTCCGTCGGAGGCCTTATTCCGTTGTGCTCTTTGATGAAATTGAGAAGGCACATAATGATGTTTTCAACATTCTGTTACAGGTGCTGGATGATGGAAGGATAACCGACTCCCAAGGACGGACTGTTAGTTTCACAATTTGTGTCTTGATAATGACATCAAATATTGGGTCCCACTGTATCCTTGAAACTTTTAGAACCTCACATGACAGTAAGGAGGTAGTGTATGAAGTGATGAAAAAAAAAAAAAACAGGTCATTGAGTTGGCTAGGCAAACTTTCCGGCCAGAGTTCATGAATCGAATTGATGAGTATACTGTTTTCCAACCTCTGGACTTCAAAGAAATCAGCAAAATTGTTGAGATCCAGGTATATTCTGTGATTGGTGATAGATGGCTAAAATTCATAGTTGTGGGATCATATGTTCCAAAAACTACAAAACAGGTTGAAGAACTTAAATCGAAATGTGGCCATATGTTAAGACCTATTGAGATTTCTGTTGATACACTTGCCATGAAGTCAATAGAAGAGAGGGAGGAGGAAATCAATCGAACAGCTGAGATGGCAAACGTTTTCCTCAAAGCTTGCAAGGATACTCTAATAATGACAAGCAGAGAGCTTATCACAGGAAAAATGCTTGGAGAAGAAAGGCAAAAGGTAAAAAGGATGCACAATATAGAGGTAGTATTCGTGAAAACACATAATGGACCCCACGTGCATGGTTGCTACAATTTCTGTTGGGGTCATAAATTGAAGTGCTTAGGAGTTTTGCAGGTCTCCTCGTCAAACTTGAGGTAAAGATTTTCTTTGAGTTATATATATATTTTTGCAAGATCTAGTTGATTTTCGAAAATTATCCTTGATTAGTTTTGAGAATAAATTGTGATTCAAGAAAAAGAGTAACGGTGGGTTGGGTTGAGTCGTATTAGTGCGCTTAAGTTTGGGGTTATTTAGTTCGTATTCTTTAGTATTTTAAATTAGTAGTGACGTGTAGTTTTCATATTGGTTCAGGGCACTAGTTGGACTGTCATACTCTATTCGAGGATTATATTATTTCGTTTCCAGGTGAGTAGTTTCATGCTACATATTTTTATAAATGTTCCCCTACCCTGAACTGTTGGAAAATTAAATTGTTGTTTCATGATTAAAGTGTTTTGATAATTATTATATTATCAAATGAATCAAATTATTTCTGAAACATGTGTGAACTTGGCATACTGTAAACTATTTGTTTTGGTCTCATGTTTATAATGATGAACTACCATGTTTTGCGAAACTGATGTGTATTGATTATTGGGACCATGATGTGTATTTAGTCCAGTGAAATTATTCCACTGTCTGCGGTGACTCTGGCCACTAGGGAATAGATCCGGTTTAGGCCGTGATGACTCTAGTGCTCAACGATTGTAAGGAACAGACCTTTAAAAATAACAAGGTGACCTTCAATCGGATCGACTTTGAGAAAAGGCCCAGGTGCCACCCTGAGGATGACTCCTAGTTCGGTATTGGATCCAACGGGGCTTATACCCTGAGAAATGTGTGGCAGATTATTGTTTTTATTGGTACCCAGAAAATTATTGGTGTTCATGTTATAAACTGTGGAAAATGTCTTTTAACATGTTCTTGCGAGACATGAGTATTTTAATGTCTTTTAACATGTTCTTGCGAGACATGAGTATTTTAATGTCATTTAACATGTTCTTGCGAGACATGAGTATTTTAATGTGATTTAACATGTTCTTGCGAGACATGAGTATTTAAAGTATTGAACTGTGGAACCTTCTTTTTGAAACAAATAGTATTTGACATTTAACATGTTCTTGCGAGACATGAGTATTTTAAGTGTTGAACTGTGGAACCTTCTTTTTGAAACAGTTGTATTTACCAAACTGTATGCCAAACTAGTTTCTGTGATATATATATTTTATTTTGGAATTGAACCCTGTTTTCAGAACTGTATTTACTATCCATGTTGCTACTCACTGAGCTATCAGCTGACTTAATTTTTATCACTTCCAGGTGTTAGAAGGACTTAGAGTGGACTCATGGCATAGCGGGGACTCGATTGCATGGACCTCTAGGGCATACATTTATTTGTTTTAGGTTGCTTATCGAGTTTTGTGCATACATTGTGGTATGTCACTGGATTGAGTGTTGATTTATTTATTCCTGGGTTATCATCACAATTATTCTTTATGGTTTTGGGTTCATGTTTAGGCTTACGTGTGCCTTGGGCTAAGTCCCTGTGGGCCACGGCCGGTCATGCCCGGATTTGGGGTGTGACAATTGTGGTATCAGAGCAGTAGATTTATCGAGTTACATATCTTGTATTTCATCATTTAGACGAGGTCCGAGTCCTTATAGTCCTTAGTAGTGTGTGGTTGAGCTAGTTTTGTTCAAACTTGTGTTGAATCATCATGGATTTCATTTTGAGGGTTAAGAGTTGGCACCTATATATTTACATGGATTGTCTATTCTTTGGGAGCCTTTGATGTTTGTATTACCGTGTCTACTCCACTAGGAGAAACAAGTGTATTGGGAGATATATATAGATCTTGTGTGGTAAACTTGGATGGTTGGATTTTTCTAGTGGAATTGATTTCTTTGAAGGATTTTGATGTAATTTTGGAGATGGATTGGTTGACAAAGTATCATGCCTCTGTTGATTATTTTGGAAAGAGGGTAGTTTTTGCTATGTCAGGACAATATGAGTTTTTCTTTCAATGAGATAGGAAAGGGTCTTATATTTGTTTTATCTCTTCCCTTTAGGCTAATCGAATGTTGAGAAAAGAGTGTCATGGTTATTTAGCTTATGTGGTGAGTGCCGAACAGCCAGAACAGAGGTTAAAGGAGTTGCCTGCAGTGAGGGAATTTGTTGATGTTTTTCCAGAGGATCTACTTAGTCTTTCAAGAGTTTGTTTTATTTATAATTTTGCTGTGAATCCTAAGAGGGCAAATGAGATAAATAATTCTGAGAAAGATTGAAATGAGATTAAATTTGATTTGGGTTATACCATTTGATGGGATTATTAGTAGTAACAACATTGACTCGTGAGTCGATATTTTAGAACATATGGGTGAGTTCTGTGTGCCTTTGAGATTAGTGGAGTCCATTACCTCAAAGTTAGTTGTTAATGTTCTCAAGTGTAATAAATGAGTGTTGATGTTGTGGAGTGGAGTGAAGTTAGCAACCAATGCTCTTAGAGGAAATTTTAAGATTTCTTTGTGAGGATATTATAATTCTAAAGTAAGTGCTCTAGAGTAATTCGTATGGTGGTAATTTGAGTATTCTATGAGAAATTATGTTTGACCCATCGGGAGTGATCGATGTTAACCTTTACAGTACTCTTAGGTATGAGTTGAAATTTGTGAAGATGGAAGGTACATGACAGTGTTTTGGGTTAAATTTGGTATGGGTCGTGATGGTGTAATTCATTGTAATGGAAATGGAGATTGTTTAGTATCTGTGGAGTAAGAGTGGTGGATCTCTTATATTGATCCTTCGTTTTGCTATAGGTATGTTTATTCTGGTCTGTATGGAATCAATATTCAGTTTAGAGTTCAAGATTTAATCATTCTCTAATTTAGTCGAACGAAATTGTTTTCGAGCTCAAAGTATTATGCCAGTTACACCATTGATGAAAAAAAAAAAAAAAAAGGGCAAACAAAGCTGATTTTATTGAAGTCAGGGGATGACATCCCCGATTACAGCAACAACAACAACAACAACAGCAACAACAACAACAACAACAAAAAGAAAAGAAAAGAAAAGAGGGATCTTGTTTTTGTTAACAGCCACATGCCGATTTCACTTACTCGACTCTCCCGCCGGGCCCTTCCTTTTTTTGTCGCTTTGGGAAACCTTTGAAGGCTCTGCCTCAGTACGTGCAGGACCGCCGGGGGATTTGACTCCCTGCTGGTTGACTTTTGAAGGCTCTGCCTCTGTATATGTAGGACCGCCGAGGGATATGACTCCCTGCTGGCTGTCAAAGGTGAGGTACGAAGGTGCTCCGAGTCGGGTCATGACGGTAGTCTTTCGCTTCAACTCTTTGTTCTCTGCCTTTAGGGCGCAAATTTCTGCTCGCGCATCTCTGTACATGCTCTGAAGCAGAGAAAGTTGGGAGTTTAGCTTTTGTACTTCAATGGTTCTATTCTGTAACCGGTGAGATAATTTGGTAACCGCAGTCACGGTTTCCATGCAAGAACTTAGTGTGAAGTGGTTGGCCTCAGTATCAGATTGAGCAGCCATGATTTGCTCAACTGATATCATAGGAAAGCTAGGGGGAATGGGAGCAGGGGCACTCGGTCCAGGAAGATTAGGAAGAATGAGAACAGGGGCACTCTCCAGGAAGGTTAGGAAGAGTAGGAGCAGGGATACTTGGTCCAGAGGAGCTCTGATCATTGAGGTCCGGAAAGAGAGTGAGGGGACGAGATGAGGCCATGTGTGATGAGTGATGTTAAGAGCAAGAAAGGAGAGTCAGAGAAATAACAGAGAACAAACTGAGTTTTGAGACAACCTTTCTCCTCCGTTCAGTCTCCCTCTTTCTCGGTAAGGAAGAAGAAACAGAAAAGAGTGATGAAGAAGAATGAGAAATGAACGAATAAGTAGAAGATTGAAGATGCTGATTCAGAATAATACTGAAGAGAAGAAGACAAGATGGACAGAGAGTCGAGGCGAGCGGTAATCGAGGAAACCTACTTTTGTCGGCTAATCGGCGCAAAAGCAAACCGCGTGTCAGACGCAGTTTTCGATGGAAGAAAGAGAAGCGGGAAAGTTGTATACATATATGTATATATATTGTATATTTATGTGTTATATACATTTATTTGACTAATCGTGTCACAAGAGTGACTTGGTGGAGTGGTCTGGTTTGGCGTCTAAAGATGGAGAGATTGAGCATGAGGTTAATGGTTCGAACCCCGCAATGAGTAGTTCTTCTATTTTGTTTCGTTTTAATGTATATGTGTCTCATACATATATATAATTGTTTGAATATCTGATCACAAGAGTGGCTTGGCTCAGTGGTTTAGCCTAGTGGTTTGGGGCTGTGGCTTGAGCTTGAAGTCAAGAGTTCGAAACCCCACATCTCAGCATTCGTGTTTTATTTCCATTTTGCGTGTTTTGCTTACGCGTGATGACGTCAGCTAACGGAATATTCTGTCGTGGTAACAGCATATGCATAGTTGTGTTGATCTCGTGGGTTATCGTAATAGTAGTGTGATGAAGAATAGTATTAGTAAGGTATTGTCTGTTGTGTGACGGTTGGCGGTCACTATTTGAGTTGGTGGTTAGTGCTTTTGAAGAGTAATGATTTCATTTGGTTAAGGTCTCGGAGTAGTAGTAGTTATTTCGGCTTTGGGATGCATTGAGCATTAGGCGATGGAGATACTTCGTTGAAATTGGGTTATCACCAATAAGGTATGGTGTCTTGGTATTTTGAGGAGTCATTTTATTATACTTAAGGGATTATATCCTATTTTGTTGCTGTGGGTTATTGATGTGGATAGAAGGATCACTTAATGGATTATACTAGTAAGGGTTTTTATAGTCAATTATTGTGCGATTGTAAGGGTTTGGTTACTTACCGGTGTGACTTGTTGAGACTCATGTAGTAGTCGAAGAAATTTTGTTGATGTATTGGTAAGTACCTGAGGGAGTTTGTGGGTGACTGTAAAATGTATTATATTACTTGAGTTGATTTCGAGGACGAAATTTCTTTAAGGAGGGTAGATTGTGAAGACCCAAATAAAAATATAAAATAATAAAGGATGGGGCAACTTATTTGTTTATAAGGGAATAATTTTTTTTCTTTTAGTGGGGAACAAGAGTAAGGAATATTGCGTGTGAATGTGCATTTCGGTGGGGGAGGACCCATGTGTGGGTGGAGTAAACAAAATAGGGAAGTGCGTGCTTGAGTAAGGTTCAAGCATAGGAAGAGAAAAATAATTTTTTTTTTTTTTTTTTTTTTTTTTTTTTTTTTGTATAAAGAAAGCCACATTTACACAGAAGGCACATGGAGAGAGGGAACAATAACATGGCTGCTTTTCTTTTCATTATTTCGGTGGGTATTAAAATAAAGAAGAGAAAGAAAAGATGAGGTGCTAGGTCATTAATAAAGAAAACAAAGAGAGGTGTGGTCTATTCAAAGAAAAGAAGAGGTGCTGGAATGGAGTTTGAAAAGTGTGAGGAATATTTTTGGTGCAAGAGGGAGAGAGTTTCGGTGGGAAAGGAATGGAACAACTTTCCAGAGCATCTGTTTTTTTTTTTTTGGGAGAGAGTGAAAGAGAGAGGGAGAAGCTTGTCAGACTAGAAGAAGTTCTCCACAAGAGGGTAGTTGGTCAAAATATGGCAGTCAAATCTGTGGCTGATGCAATTCGACGATCAACAGCTGGATTGTCTGATCCAAACCGTCCTATAGCGAGCTTCATGTTCATGGGACCTACTGGTGTTGGTAAAATTGAGCTTGCAAAGGCTCTAGCTGGATACCTTTTCAACACAGAAAATGCTCTTGTGAGGATCGATATGAGTGAGTACATGGAAAAACACGCAGTATCTCGTTTGGTTGGTGCCCCACCTGGTTATGTTGTTTATGAAGAAGGTGGGCAACTTACAGAAGTGGTCCGTCGGAGGCCTTATTCCGTTGTGCTCTTTGATGAAATTGAGAAGGCACATAATGATGTTTTCAACATTCTGTTACAGGTGCTGGATGATGGAAGGATAACCGACTCCCAAGGACGGACTGTTAGTTTCACAATTTGTGTCTTGATAATGACATCAAATATTGGGTCCCACTGTATCCTTGAAACTCTTAGAACCTCACATGACAGTAAGGAGGTAGTGTATGAAGTGATGAAAAAAAAAAAAACAGGTCATTGAGTTGGCTAGGCAAACTTTCCGGCCAGAGTTCATGAATCGAATTGATGAGTATACTGTTTTCCAACCTTTGGACTTCAAAGAAATCAGCAAAATTGTTGAGATCCAGGTATATTCTGTGATTGGTGATAGATGGCTAAAATTCATAGTTGTGGGATCATATGTTCCAAAAACTACAAAACAGGTTGAAGAACTTAAATCGAAATGTGGCCACATGTTAAGGCCTATTGAGATTTCTGTTGATAAACTTGCCATGAAGTCAATAGAAGAGAGGGAGGAGGAAATCAATCGAACAGCTGAGATGGCAAACGTTTTCCTCAAAGCTTGCAAGGATACTCTAATAATGACAAGCAGAGAGCTTATCACAGGAAAAATGCTTGGAGAATAAAGGCAAAAGGTAAAAAGGATGCACAATATAGAGGTAGTATTCGTGAAAACACATAATGGACCCCACGTGCATGGTTGCTACAATTTCTGTTGGGGTCGTAAATTGAAGTGCTTAGGAGTTTTGCAGGTCTCCTCGTCAAACTTGAGGTAAGGATTTTCTTTGAGTTATATATATATTTTTGCAAGATCTAGTTGATTTTCGAAAATTATCCTTGATTAGTTTTGAGAATAAATTGTGATTCAAGAAAAAGAGTAACGGTGGGTTGGGTTGAGTCGTATTAATGCGCTTAAGTTTGGGGTTATTTAGTTCGTATTCTTTAGTATTTTAAATTAGTAGTGACGTGTAGTTTTCATATTGGTTCAGGGCACTAGTTGGACTGTCATACTCTATTCGAGGATTATATTATTTCGTTTCCAGGTGAGTAGTTTCATGCTACATATTTTTATAAATGTTGCTCTACCCTGAACTGTTGGAAAATTAAATTGTTGTTTCATGATTAAAGTGTTTTGATAATTATTCTATTATCAAATGAATCAAATTATTTCTGAATCATGTGTGAACTTGGCATACTGTAAACTATTTGTTTTGGTCTCATGTTTATAATGATGAACTACCATGTTTTGCGAAACTGATGTGTATTGATTATTGGGACCATGATGTGTATTTAGTCCAGGGAAATTCTTCCACTGTGTGCGGTGACTCTGGCCACTAGGGAACAGATCCGGTTTAGGCCGTGATGACTCTAGTGCTCAACGATTGTAAGGAACAAACCTTTAAAAATAACTAGGTGACCTTCAATCGGATCGACTTTGAGAAAAGGCCCATGTGCCACCCTGAGGATGACTCCTAGTTCGGTATTGGATCCAACGGGGCTTATACCCTGAGAAATGTGTGGCAGATTATTGTTTTTATTGGTACCCAGAAAATTATTGGTGTTCATGTTATAAACTGTGAAAAATGTCTTTTAACATGTTCTTGCGAGACATGAGTATTTTAATGTCTTTTAACATGTTCTTGCGAGACATGAGTATTTTAATGTCATTTAACATGTTCTTGCGAGACATGAGTATTTTAATGTGATTTAACATGTTCTTGCGAGACATGAGTATTTAAAGTATTGAACTGTGGAACCTTCTTTTTGAAACAAATAGTATTTGACATTTAACATGTTCTTGCGAGACATGAGTATTTTAAGCGTTGAACTGTGGAACCTTCTTTTTGAAACAGTTGTATTTACCAAACTGTATGCCAAACTAGTTTCTGTGATATATATATTTTATTTTGGAATTGAACCCTGTTTTCAGAACTGTATTTACTATCCATGTTGCTACTCACTAAGCTATTAGCTGACTTAATTTTTATCACTTCCAGGTGTTAGAAGGACTTAGAGTGGACTCATGGCATAGCGAGGACTCGATTGCATGGACCTCTAGGGCATACATTTATTTGTTTTAGGTTGCTTATCGAGTTTTGTGCATACATTGTGGTATGTCACTGGATTGAGTGTTGATTTATTTATTCCTGGGTTATCATCACAATTATTCTTTATGGTTTTGGGTTCATGTTTAGGCTTACGTGTGCCTTGGGCTAAGTCCCTGTGGGCCACGGCCGGTCATGCCCGGATTTGGGGTGTGACAGGTTCTTTGCCAACATCATCCAAAAACTCTTGGTCTTCGTCTTTTACTTCTACCATCTTAACTTTTCTGACACTACAGGTGTACTTCATTACTATTATGGAGTAATTTTTTGCCTACACTTGGTCTCCTCTCACCTTTTCGATCCCAAACTCAATTAGGAATCGCAACAACTGGTTCAAAGTTGAGGGAACAACCCTCATATCATGCATCCAAGGCCTTCCCAAGATGATGTTGTTTGCGGAAAGGGTGTCTATCACAGTGAACTCCGTAGTTACCGTCTTTGTTCTTGCCTGAATCTCCAGGTTTGTTATTCCCAGCAGCCATGTCGGGGTCCCATTAAATCCGACCATGGGGTTGTTGGATTGCTTCAAGTCGTCTTTGTGATGACTGAGCTCCTTGTAACATTTGACATATATGATGTCACAGGCACTACCTTGATCGACTAATGTATGCCTTACCTGGAAATCTCTAATCTTTAGTGTCACAACCGGTGTGTCGTTGTGCGGATGTTGCACCATGTCTAGGTCCTCGTCTGTGAAAGATGTCATCGAGCCCCGGTGTCCTTCTATCCAGGGCTTCTTCTGTTAGACTTGGAAGACATGTTGCAAATGCCTTACCCTTTGTGTCTCTCCTTGAATCTCGTTTGCATTGACCTTCATATGGATCACGTTGATAACCCAAGGTCCATCCACTTATGGCACCAGGGGTGGTGTTGCTGCTGCCGACGCCTGGGCTAGCTTCACCTATTCCTATCTTGTCTTTGCTTCGTATATCAAGTCTTTTAGGTGTCCCTGCCTAACCAGGTCCTCCAGGTGTTTCTTTAGAACCCAACACCCTTGAGTCATGTGTCCAGTCTCATCATGGTAGGCACAATTCTTCCCAGGGTTCCTGTCCATGTACTCCTCCGAGGTCTTTTGCGGTGCCCTAAAGTAGGGCTACTTCCTGATCTTCTCCAAGATCCTATAGATCGGGATCTTTAAAACTGTGCTCATGGCCTACATAGCCCTCAATCCATGTTTCGGCTTGTCAATGTCGTTATTTCCTCGACTACGCTTTGATGAGTCATTTCTCTTCTCTTGCTTCACTACACTCGCCTTCTCTATTTTCTTGTCTTCCTCCGCCCTTGCATACTTCTTGATACTTGCCATGAGGTCCTCCGTGCTTTTCGAGAGGGTCTTTGCAAGGGATTGCCGAAAAGGGCAAACATTCTCCAAGCTGTTCTTGAAAGACACGATTGCAAGTTTCTGGTTACAAGTCGGTATCCGGTTGTAAACCTCATAGTATCTCTTTGCGTAAGCTTTAAGGCTTTCACCATTGTCAATCTTCAGGGCCAACAGGAAGTCGACCCTGAGTGGCTACAATCTGTTCGTAACAAACTTGGCCACAAACATCTCGGCCAGTCCATCTTAATTCTTGATGCATCCCTTTGGCAATTTGAGGAACCAATCTGATGCTATTTCCCCAAATGTCGAGGGGAACACTTTGCATAACAACTGCTCATTTCCACTCCATAGAGACATTGCATTTAAATATAAACCAACATGGAAGTTTGGGTCTAACTTACCATTGTAGATCTGGAACCTCGAGATACTAAATCTCTTTGGTGCCTCGAACGCATCCAACTCTACCGAGAAAGGCATTCTTGACTGAGCGGTGGATGTGACCTCGGCGCCCTATCTCTTCCTCTGCAGGTAGTTTTGCAAGTCTTCCTTCGTCCGCCTAGGAGTTCGGCTATTGGTTGATTTTAGTCTCTTTGGTGCACTGCTTCCTGTGTTAGGATGCGTTCTCTTGGACTTCTCCACATCTATTATGTCATCAAAACAGAGGCCTTGCCCATTGACTTGCCGAGATCCTCTTATCTGGGTTCCCTTGATCCTCGAGGTTTTCTTAGACTCTTTCCACTATGATTCTGTCCGTCTAGCATTCTATGATTGCCGATGTGAGTTCCCAAGTCTCTTTTCGTGTTGTGGGATAGTTGGTACTGCAACCTGTCCTGTTTTCTCAGTGTCAGCATTTACTGCTGGGGTCGGCGTTTCCAATAAGGGCAACGCCAGTTGCATCACCTTGCTCTACATCATGAAGTTTACCACGGTTTGTAGGTCCATTAGTTTGTTGGCCAGGTCTTTCACCTCGTCATCTCTTCTTAGGAACCTTTCTTTCTATACCTAGAAGTCACTCTCGTTGTAATATTCTTCTCAATTGCCTCTTCTCAGGCCATTACGGCCCTTGACGGCATTGTTCACTTCAGGATTTACTTCTTGCACTTTTTCGTCATTGTTTCCTCCTCCATCATTTGGATCTACGTACTCCTCTTCCTAACTGTGTACGTCATCCCTGACTCTCACCTCCTGTCCGACGTTTGCCATTTATTGTTTACTAAGTTCCCACAGACAATGCCAAATAGTGGGTGTTGATTTCCTACCTCACAACCAAACGGGGAACTTAGCTAAAGAGCACGCACCATAATAGATTAAACCAAGCACATGCCAACAAGAAGACTAGAATACCACGGTGGCTCGTCCACCCGGAGGCATTCCGACGATCAAGTCAGTCACTTATCTCTCAAAGATATCAAATCAAGTATTCAGTGCACAAGTAAAAGGTTACCTTAGACCCATAGTGGTGCCTTACTTTTATAGCCAATAGTGCTCTCGTCTCTTAGTAGTCTCACTTCATAGGACTCAAGCACAATGCTTATCTTGGTCTCTTACTTAGATATGGATGAACTCCTCAAAAGCTTCATCTTTATCCGAACTAAGCGCATCACATATCTAGGACTCTTGTCCCCTATCTAAATATCTTAGGATTCCGATATTACTACACCATATATCGGCAATACCATAATCACCTTGGCAATCTAGCTCGTCCACATGGTACGACTCTAAAAATGTCCTCACAGGAGGTATATGAAGAAATTTAATACTTCCTTGGAGCATCTCTATGACTTTGTTCATGGCAAGATGGTTAATAGGCTTCATTTGTATGCACCATAAAGTTACTACTATCATCTTCTTGACCATCTCCTTCTCCTCCTTCGTCGTCTCTCCTATTTCTACGTGCTTTCTATTTGTGAATTGGTCATAAACCCACGAAGGGAAATAAATTTGGCTTGAATTAGCTAATGCATTCCAATTCCTCCTCTTGCCTGCTATTTCCATCAATAACATTCCAAAACTATAAACGTCAACTTTATATGAAACACCTCCAATGTTTTTGTAGAACAACTCTGGGGCCATGTAACCCATGGTTCCTCTTGCTGCAGTGAGAGGCACAATACTATCAACTGTTGGATACAATTTTGCCAGCCCAAAGTCAAAAACTTTTGGAGTGAAATTTTCATCAAGGAGAATGTTGTGAGGCTTTATATCAAAATGCAAGATTTGCATGTCAGAACCTCGATGCAAATATTCAATCCCCCGTGCCACTCCAAGAGAGATTTCATACATTTGCTCACAACCTAAGGAATTTTTTCCTTTTCCAAAAAAGAGATGTACTTCTCAAGAGAGCCATTAGGCATGAAGTCATAAATAAGAGCACGCTTAGATCTCTCAGCACAAAATCCAATTAGGTGAACCACATTGACATGATGAATCCTTCCTATGGTGGCTACTTCATTGATGAATTCTTACCCATTAGATTTAGGCTCACTTAACATCTTAACTGCCACAAGAGTGCCACTTTGAAGCTTTCCTTTGTATACAGAACCATAGCCTCCTTCCCCCAACTTGTCCCTAAAACCTTTGGTCATCTTCTTGATATCCGAGTATGAGTAACTAATAGGCACGAGATTATTTTGACTTTGTAAGAAACCTTTAATGCTATCAAACATCGATAAATGCCTTGTCCTGAACTTATAGATTAAAAATCCAAACACACATGGCGCACATAAAGTCCTTGCTACTAGGATTACTCCTGTGTAGGTAGACAAAGAAGTGATAAGAAGATGTTCTTTTATCCTTTCATTGTCACCTAATTTCCAAAACTTATGTTCAAGTTTTCTTTTATACTGTTGCATTTCATTTTATATTATCTTGTTTTGTATTAAGGGGCATTTCTTTTGTATTAAAAGATGACTTTTCATAGGTATGACATTTATTCTATTTAGTGAACACTATGAAAAGTTATCTTTTAATACAAAAGAAATGTCCCTTAATACAAAACAAGATAATATAAAATGAAATGCAACAGTATAAAAGAAAACTTGAACATAAGTTTTGGAAATTAGGTGACAATGGAAGGATAAAAGAACATTCTCTTATTACTTCTTTGTCTACCCACACAGGAGTAATCCTAGCAGCAAGGACTTTATGTGCACCATGTGTGTTTGGATTTTTAATCTATAAGTTCAGGACAAGGCATTTATCGATGTTTGATAGCATTGAAGGTTTCCTACAAAGTCAAAATAATCTCACACCTATTAGGTACTCATACTCGGATATCAAGAAGATGACCAAAGGTTTTAGGGACAAGTTGGGGGAAGGAGGCTATGGTTCTGTATACAAAGGAAAGCTTCGAAGTGGCACTCTTGTGGCAGTTAAGATGTTAAGTAAGCCTAAATCTGATGGGCAAGAATTCATCAATGAAGTAGCCACCATAGGAAGGATTCATCATGTCAATGTGGTTCACCTATTTGGATTTTCTGTTGAGAGATCGAAGCGTGCTATTATTTATGACTTCATGCCTAATGGGTCTCTTGAGAAGTACATCTTTTCTAGAAAAGAAAAAAATTCCTTAGGTTGTGAGCAAATGTATGAAATCTCTCTTGGAGTGGCACGGGGGATTGAATATTTGCATCGAGGTTGTGACATGCAAATCCTGCATTTTGATATAAAGCCTTACAACATTCTCCTTGATGAGAATTTCACTCCAAAAGTTTTTGACTTTGGGCTGGCAAAATTGTATCCAACAGTTGATAGTATTGTGCCTCTCACTGCAGCAAGAGGAAGCATGGGTTACATGGCCCCATACACTACAAGAAAAAGCATTTTTGCCGACCACTTTTAGCTACTAAAACCAATTTAGTCGCCAAAAGTCATGGAATTGGCTACCAAAAAAAATTTTAGTCGGCAAAAGTCAACTTTTTAGCTACTAATATTTTTTAGTAGGGGAATGTTGATTATTGGCTACTAAATAAAATTTAGTAGCTAAAGATATTACAATTGGCGACTAAAAAAATTTTTAGTAGCTAAACATATCACAATTTGCGACTAAAAAAAAATTTAGTAGCCATAGAGGTACCTTTAGCTACTAAATTGTTTAGTAGCCGAATGAAAATAAAAAAAATTAGTTTTTAATCTTTCCCAACCAAAGTTTTGGTCGCCAAATGTCAAGTTTCGGCGACCAAAATTATTTTAGTCGCTAAAAACCTACTTTCGGCTACTAAATCTTTGGTAGCCGAATGAAAATAAAAAAATTAATTTTTAATCTTTCCCGACCAAAGTTTTGGTCACCAAATGTCAAGTTTCGGCGACCAAAATTATTTTAGTCGCTAAAAACCTACTTTCGGCTACTAAATCTTTGGTAGCCGAATGAAAATAAAAAAAATTAATTTTTAATCTTTCCTGACCAAAGCTTTGGTCACCAAATGTCAATTTTCGGCGACCAAATTTATTTTAGTCGCTAAAAACCTACTTTCGGCAACTAAATCTTTGGTAGCCGAATGAAAATGAAAAAAATTAATTTTTAATCTTTTATTTATATTTTTAATCTTTGTAAACCTATTTTTATTTATATTTTTATTTTTTTTATTAAGAGGTTGTACACCCACCATCCAAAAATATTAATTTTTTAAAAAAATTAATTATTAAAATAATATGAATTTCTTATTTTGTCATTTTTTTAAATCCATTAATAATAAAAAATTTACAATTATGACAATTGATATTTCTAAAAAAATATACTATGAAAAGGTAATTTTTAAAATGTAATAATTGTATTATAAAAAGAAATTAAATTCTGAAAATAGACTATTATTTTCAGATGAAAAGTACAATTAAACTATTTGTACTTTTTACATCATCATATTTCAATAACACTAATAAATTAAGAATAAATCAAAATTCACAAATAAAAGACAAAATATCCCAATTATTTATCATTTCAATAAATTTTTCAATATTATTACCAGTACTAATAAAAGACAAAATATCCCAATTATTTGTGTGACTTATTGATATTATTTCAGATTTTAAATTTTTTCTTAATTAATTTTTTTAACTTTTTAAAATTATTTTTACGTTATACACGGTTAACAATAATCAAACACTATTGTTAATTTAAATTTGGAGAGAGACGTTTCTAATTTAAATTTGAGGGATTTATAAAAGTAATTGGCGACTAAAAAAATATGGGTTGAGCTGGTTCATTGGCTTCAGATTTAATTACAATATTTTCATTGGCTTCAGATTTCAGATTTTAGTTTTTTTGTCTCTCACTCTCTAGGGTTGTATTTTCTTTATTTTGTATATTAAGAGAGAGTAACAGAGAGACTGGAGATGGGAGTGGCGAGCAAAGCAGGGGGCTGGGCATTCAAGGCCTTCACTCATCTATCTGTCTATCTGTTTGTCAATCTGTCTGTCTCTCTCTCTGTGTCTCTCACACATCTATCTCTTCTCTCCTTTCTCTATCTCTCTCTGTCTCTTTCGTTCATCTCTCTTGTCTCTATCTCTCTTGTTCATCTCTCTTCTCTCGCTCTCTATCTCTTCTCTCTTTATCTCTCTCTTTTTCTATGTCTTTCTCTCGATCATCTCTTTTCGCTCTCTGTCTCTTTTTCTGTCTCTCACTCTCTATCTCTTTCTCTCTTTCTCTCTCTCTCACTCATCACTCTTCTCTATCTGTCTGTCTCTGTCTATGTCTATATTTTTGTCTCGGTCTCTCTTTTTTTTTTCTCTCTCACTCATCACTCTTCTTTGTCTTTCTGTCTTTCGAATCTTAGTAAGTTTGAGTTCAGTTGTATCCTTCTTCTTTTTTTAATTTTCTTTCTTTCTTTTCTTTCTTATTTTATATATATATATATATATATATTCTTATATATAAAATATAAGAATATAAAATTAAAAGCTCAATTTGTGATTATATTTTCAGTAAAAAAAATATTAGAATAAATATTTAAGATAATTTAATATTTGATAATTTGCTCACTTTCTCGTTCATCTCTCTTCTCTTTAATATTTGAGCTCCCTTTCGATTTATCGATCCACTACAAGAAAATGCACTTTTAGCAACCACTTTGTCTCTTTCTCGCTCATCACTCTGTCTCTTTCTTTGTCTCTCTATCTCTTTTCCCTATTCATCTCTCACTCATCTCTCTCACTCACCATCTTTCTTCTCTACCACATTTACCACTACTGCAAATGCCATTCAACTACCACCACTCTTCTCTTTCTCTCTTTCACTCATCTCTCTTTTCTTTATGTCTCTCTTGCTCATCTCTCTTCTCTCTATCTCTTTCTGTCTCTCTTGTCCAACTCTCTTCTCTGTATGTCTCTTTTCTGTCTATCACTCTCTCTCACCACCCATCTCCTCTACCACCTTCACCACTATTTGGTTTTTTGGCTATTTTAGTCAAGCTAAAATAGTTGTTTTTGAGAAGATGGTTTTTTTTTTAAATTAATTTGATGGTTGTGAGGGAAAAATATTTATAATTATGAATTAAATGTGACATTTTGCTTGTCTTTATTAGATATTCTAACTAAAACTTGTCAAACAGGGCCATTGACAACGATGTATGGTGGCGATTGAAAGATAAAGAATACATGACTACCATCATCATTATATCTTATACCGGATTATTGGTTAAAATCAAAAAATTCTCTTAATTTATTTTTTTATTATATATATTAATTAAACTTTAATAAAGATAAAATTATGAACATAAATAATAAAAATTAAAAAATATATAAATTAAGGCCAAATCAAATTTTACTACAAAATTTTGTCCTAAATTGAAATTTATTCTCAATATTTAAAACAAACCGTCCAAAATTTTGGCTAAATTAAAATTCCCTCCTTAAATTTTGCCTAAAGCAAAAGAGGGGGAAAAACAGAGCAACAACTACAACACGGCTGGAGAGAGAGAGCAGTCCTTCAGAGCGAAGAGCAGTCCTTCAGAGTTACCTCCTTCGCAGCCCAGTTCGTCTTGGCTTCTCCCTCCGCTCGACGAAGACCCTCAAACGAAGCAAACGGAGCCGTCTCCTCTCTCTCTCCGGCCGGAGCTCTCTCACCTTTCCCTTCCACCGCCCAATTTCAGGTCCATGTTCAGATATTAGGGTTTTGAGTTTTGATTTGAGGCTTTTCAATTTAAAAATTAGGGTCTAGGGTTTTTCAATTTCAAAATTTCGGGCTTTTCAATTTGGGGTTTAGTGTTTAACTTGGATGCTCGATCTGAATGTTTAAATGGGTTTTCCAATTGTTTTTGGTTTAAATAGGAGATCAATTACGCATGATGGACATTCAGGTGAATATCCAGTTGTCCAAGCAGTGGCTAGTATGGCAGGTGTTCAGTATCGATGGCAAGTGTTCAGTATCGATGGAGAGAGGGGTAAATTTTTGTGCTGTCTTATTTTATTCTAATCCTTACTTGTTAATTACCCCATAATTTTATGTTGTTCACTCCTTTTTGGAGCCTCAAAGATTGAAGTCTAAGGCATTTACACACTATTCCATTAGAAAATGAATAACACAAGTTTTTTTTGTTAGTTGTGGAATCATTTTAGGTGACCCAACCAGTTGGTTGATTGGGAAGGATGGATGAATGAATAACTTGAATCCCTTAGCAAGGAGCCTTATGGAAGATCATATATGATATAAAAAAACCTTATTTTTCTTTCAATCTAAATGATGTTTACAGATTTATTTATGTTAATAGAAACCTGGACCATTAGGTTCCATGGCCTTGTTAGGGATTTGATCAAATGTGGAGACACACGCTCAAATTTGGAAGGTACTTAGTGCTCACAATTCTGTCATTAGCCAACTGCGATTTCTTTTTATATGTTGTGTAGGTGCATAGAGATGAATTTTTTTACCTTGTTGTTAGTGCAGTTAACAGTGTTGTTGGCTCCTCATATTGATGCACTTTATGGATGATTCATTAATTAAACAGGCTTATATAACAATCTTAACTCATGACATCACGAGCTTTGAGGAGAAGACTCCACCATGGGGATGTTGATGGGAAAAGACATGAACATTTGGAGACATCAGGGCTAGATGGTTTGGATGAACCTTTACTTGGGAATCATGATTATGATGAGACATGCTCAGAGGTGAGTTTTTTGTTTCTGTCTTCCTTCTTTAGTCTTTTAATCCTTTTATCCCTCTGTATTTTCAACTTGGTTTTTGGTTAACTAGGATGGAAGTATTGTGAATAAAAATGTTGTTTTATATGATTGATAGCTATCTATATTATAGGGATCCACACTTGCAGATATTTGGGACGATGAACAAAAGAGGGAACACCACCATTGGACACTTTTTTTTTAGCCTATCCATTGAAAAGGAGGCTAGATCAATTAGTTGGACTCTCATGGAATTACACAATAGCATATAAATAGATCATAAATTTTATCAGCTAATCAGCTTCCCTTTTATTTTATATTATCTGGTTTGAGGATCATTACCATGCAACTGTGTTGCTAAACTATATATTTTTGACATGCAAAGACATTGAATTGAAGGGGATTAATAATTGTGTTTAGTGTGGTGTGATATTTATAGTGCCATTAAATGAAATGAAAAAAAAAATATTTATAGTGCGCTATTCATTTTTCAAGTAGTTTGGGTATGGTTGCATCCTCAACAATTAAGGTGTAGAATTAAGTCTTTCGTCATTTCATGTACTTTTGATAACTGTATCTGGGAGAAAATCCATTTTGCCCCTTTCATATTTTGATAATGGGTATGTGGATTTCAACCAACCAAATCATTCTTGAAGTTTTAAGTTTTGTTTTGTTTTTTGTTTGTTTGTTTGTTTTTTTTTTTTTAAACTCTTGTTCATATAGATATGTGTATTTCAACCAACCAAATCATACTTGAAGTTTTAATTCCTTTTTTTTTAAACTCTTGTTCATATAGATATGTGTATGTATTTATCGGAAGAATCTTTATATAGGACATGTCATATGTAGTTATATATGACAAATTATTTTCAGAATTTTTTTAAGGACTTGGTTGTACTCAGTGCATGTGTTCATTATTGATTTCATATGGAGAAAGAGTGAGTTTTTAACGACTTGGTACTAATATTGCTTCATATTTAGTTATTGATTTGTCATTGAAATCTATGGGTTTTGTTTTTTTATTATATATAATTATTAGTCACAATTGGGTTTGTGTAATTGTTATTGTTAATCCTCAAGAAATGGATAAGAGAAGATTTTATTTATTTATTTTCATTTTCTTTTCCCAAGATCCAAACACTGTATGTTTGGCTAAAATATGAATGTAACATTCAAAAACTAATGGTAAATTAATGATAAATTATATAAATATTAATAATAATAATTTTTTCATTCATATTATATAAACTAATGGTAGATACAGATATAGGATTATTTTATAGATATAGGATTTTGGAATTAGAGATAATTTACGGTGTCCATCTGTATGCATGTCAAAATTTACCAAGGATGCATGTCAAAATTTACTCTCCAATGTATGTCAAAATTTTCATCTACTCTCCAATGTATGTCAAAATTTACTTACTAATTTTACTTACTAAATTTACTCTCTATCTCTTTCGCTCTCTCTCATCGCTCTCTGTCTCTTTTGCACTTGTTCAGGGTGGACTTTTCAAGGTGATAATCTAGAGATGAAATTCATCAACTTCAACAGCACCCCAGTTATAACCATGTGTTTACTTTGAAGTCCATTGCTATAAAGAAGTCCAATGCATGTTGTGAACATGTTAGAATCTGCATAATTCTAGTGTTGGTGCTATTTATGGCGAACTATATGATATCCAATGGCACTGCATATTAATTGACATATTGTCTGTTGACTCCATGTTGTTATGTGTTCAGATGGACATATGTAAAGCTAAAATTTACCACATTAACATGGCATTTTTGACATTAGGGGCAGGTACTCTGAACTGTTACACTTCTAACTTTCAGGAGTGGTGTGCTGTACTCGTGTGCATGACACTTGTCTCCACTTCTGTCTGCCATCTGTTTGGACATCTGTAGAGGAGTCTGCTGTTATAACTTGAAAATTGTATAGATGAGTTCAATTTATTTTGGGTTGGATGAAAATTGTATAGATGAGTTCAATTTATTTTAGATGAAAATTGTCTGCTGAATTCCATCGTAATTCACAGAAAAAATGTATACAATTTGGGTTGGATTGTATTTGATGGTGTTTGTATGGAATTATTATTTTGGGTTGGATTTATTTGATTTGTATACAATTTGATGTTAATTGAATTAATTTTTGTATACAATTTGATTTGATTTGTATACAATTTGATGTTAATTGAAAAAAAAAAAAAAAAAAAAAAAAAAAGAAAAAAGAAAAAAGTGAATTTGTTAGTGACTAAATATTTGGTAGCCATAAAGAATCCAAGAATCCAAAAATAAATGAAGACTTTTGGCTACCAAATGGTTAGTAGCCAAAAGGTTAATAAAATGAAAAATAAAATTTTTGGCGACTAAATTCTTTAGTCCCTAAATGTAGTAATGTTGTGACTAAAAACTTATTCCCGACAAAAAGTTTTAGTCGCTGAAAATCTATTTTATTTTAATTTAACACTTTTGGCGACTAAATATTTAGTCGCCAAAACATACCCTTTCCCGACTACTCAGAGTTTGGTAGCCGAATGTTCACTTTTGGCGACTAAATATTTAGTCGCCAAAACATACCCTTTCCCGACTATTCAGAGTTTGGTAGCCGAATGTTCACTTTTGGCGACTAATATTTTAGTCGCCAAAAGATAACCTTTGCCGACTAACCGAGTTTAGTAGCCAAAACGTTCATTTTCAGCGACCAAAAATAGTTTAGTCGCCAATACTATCGCCGACAGGTTATAGGCGACGACTTTGGCGACAAAAAATATTAGTCGGTAATTGGTTTCGGCGACCAAAAATGGGGCTTTTGGCGACTAATATTTTGGTCGCCAAAAGTGGCATTTCCTGTAGTGATAGTTGTTCTACAAAAACATTGGAGGTGTTTCATATAAAGTTGACGTTTATAGTTTTGGAATATTGTTGATGGAAATAGCAGGCAAGAGGAGGAATTGGTAGTAGCTTTATGGTGCATACAAATGAAGCCTATTAACCGTCCTTCCATGAACAAAGTCGTAGAGATGCTCCAAGGAAGTATTGAATTTCTTTAGATGCCTCCCAAACCTTTTATGCATCCACAGATGATGCCGAGTGAGAATGGAAATGACATAGACCCTACCCAATTGCTGATTCTATCAGGTGCTTGTATGGATTCCTTAGCAATGGATATAAATGCACGTTAAGTGCATTGCGCCAAGACACATTTATTAGAGGCAACACTGACACTCACCTATTTATCAAATTTTGTCTTTTAGCTCTCACTAGTCTTCAATCAGCATTCTCTGCCTCAAAAATCATGCGAGTTTGATTAAACGGGTTAATGTGTGTTTTTGAGTGGCCTTGGATTACTCAACTTGGTGGTCACTTTTTGAATATGTATGCCTGATTATAGAAATACAAAACTGAGGGTAGTTTGTCTACTAATTGAATTTGTTTTTATTTTCTTACGTGGCTTGTTTGAAATAGAGTATCACCTGTGAGGTTTAGATCATGAAGTATTACTATCCTTTGTTCAAGAAAGTCTTGCCACTCATTGAAAGAAAAAAATTGAGGAATTTTCCAACTAATTTCCCAATCTGTCACACATGTTTTCTATATTTTATGGCATTGGGTATGATAAAAAACAATAGTCAATGAAAAACATTTTTCAAGGTCAACAAAAAGCAAACTTATTTGGACAGAAATTGTTTTCTACTTTTAGAATGCGGAAAATATTTTTCCGGACTAAAATCTTATCGATGTCACCACACTACCAACGTAACTCACCTCCACCCCCAAAATTTGCACTACCTAGTGGGAATAAAAGAAGTCAAGCCGGCCACATCCTTGTTTAATTTTCGCAACATTACCTTGTCCATCATAGAAATGAAATAATGTGTACTATCAGCCTTTTTGGTCTAACCCGATGGCATGTCCATCAATTTGCACTAAAAGAATTTATAGCCACAAATTCAAATCAAGTATAAAATACGGTAAATTAATCAGTCACTTATGTGTGAATCTTTTTCCTTGCTTATCTAGGTTATTTATTGTATCATTTGTGTGATTGTTATATCAATAATGTTAGGCATCATAAAAGAAATATCATGAAAACCCTTCATGAGAATTCTTCACCCTTGGATTAGTTTGTAGTGTTTTATTGTATGTTATGCAATCACCCTTGGATTAGTTTCATAAAACTTTTCATGATATGCATAGCATAACTCTTATTATATTTTTCACGTGTGAGGTAATGTGTTGCACAACTTTTATAACTAGATTGATGTGAGTTCGCAAAAATTGTAAAAAGGTACCCAAAGAACTAAAACTATAATAGCAAATAAAAGTGAACAAATTGAAGCAAAATATCACTTAAATATTACTCTCCTCGCATTTTTTACTACAAATCTACTAACTAAATTTTCATAATCTAGGATTGGATCATTTTTTTATTTGAGACCTAAAAAAAAAAAAAATTGGCAATAGGTTGTGGACCGGACTGTGCTGTTCGGGCCCGTAAGGCCTACCGCGGTCCCATCTTGATGATCCAAATCGTACATTTTTTATACCACAATGCGTAAAAAAAATTTAAGTCGATTCGATAACTGTAACCACATTAGTTTATTACAGTTGTCTCTCAAAAAATGAATGGTATTGTTTTCAAATAATATTTGTCGTTCATTTTTTTACAAATAAATGCCATAAACTAATATATACAATTATTGGATCGATCTAAATTCATAGATGATCTACACGTTATGATTTAAAACATAAACAATTCGAATCATCGAGATGAGACCCATGGTGAGTCTCATGGACCTAAATAGCACAGTCCAGTCCCAAAATAATTAAACCTGATATAAGAAGCAAATTTTTCAGGGACCTAAATTTCAGTAAAATTTTGGAGGCCCCTAGGTTTTTTGACCTACGCCTAAGGCAGGCCCTGCACTGTGGTATCATTCTACCCTGAAATTTTCATTTATTTTATTTTTAAATATTTCTTTAATTATTTATGTTAAGGATGTGTCAATTAAGAAATTGGAATAACCCGTTTCCCTCAATGTAAAATTTTTACTTTAAAAAATAATTTTCATGTAAAACCTTTTATAGTAAAAACGTATCATTTTTATTTTCTTATTTTTTGGTGTTTGGCTCAAACCTTAGAAAAATTTTTGAAGAAAATACTCTCAAATAATTGACATGAAAAAAGACTTTGAACAAAACCTTTATTAAGAGAGCATAAAACCAGAATTTGTTTTTCAGTACAAAATTCTCCTAAATTCTATCCTCAAAGGTCCAAAATTTCAAAAAACGACTCAATGAATAAAACAACGGTAGGCATCTATTGATGCATTTTATCGAACAATTAATAGACAAGGAAAATAGGAGTAACGGTCACATCTTCCGCATGAACTGAAATGAGAGAAACTATGCATCACAAAAGCAACAAGCTATTCCAACATCAAAAGCTTTCTCTATAACCAAACACTCTTGTTGTATATAATTTCAAAAAACCTTTTTTTGGACATTCTCATATCAATAGTGTGCTCCTAAAGAAATGGCTATCAAATTTATACACATTCATTTCAAATAAAAAATGAAAAGATTTGTCATTATAAATTTGCCATCAAACACATCATTCTAATGTAATTTTTGTACAAAAAATCTGTTTGCAAATCACTCTTTGGTGTAAAATATTTCTGGGTAAAATTATTTTTTTAACTTTTTGTACATCCTAAACATCAAAAAGTGATAAAAATATTTTTGTGGAAACAAACTGAGGGTAAGGGACCAGAAAATTTTACCCACTTAGAAAGGAAGGCTGAAAAGAGCACACGCTAGCAAGTGGCAGTGACATTCAAAACATTGCCGAAGCAAGATGCCCATTTTTTGCAACTTTTGCAGTTATTGAATAGCCATGAAACCTCAAACCCATATTCTAGCACCTTGTTAACATCCAAGAATGAAAAATTCGATGCAATTTTAGTTCTAATCATCAATGGCCACGAAGAAATAGTAATGGTTTGGACAGTGCAGGAGTTGGCGACATCCCAAACCTTCACTTGTCCAGCCACAACATACGAATAGCCTTTCAATGCCGAGGAATTGAATCCATTGTTGCAATAATAAGACGTTGTGTTTGATGGAATAAAGAGTGACCACACCATAATTTGGTGTGACTCACTTCACTCAATCTTCTCTCTCTTGCATTGTAAAGAACCTTTCCGCAAGAGAGTTGAATCTATCTGTTAGTTAGTTAATGGTTTGAATTCAAACATCAATAGACACAACTCTGTGAACCTTGGTGACTGTTGTTGTATTATACCTATTCCCAATGGTCACCTATTTGTATATAAATAGTGACAGCAGGTTTGGAATGAGATAGATATATAAAAACTAGAAGTTTACCATTTTCCTAACTTTCGGATAATCGACATTCTTGCGTGATAAACACCCTCACGGGTATTTCGATCAATTGCCATTGTAAAGTTCATCTTTCAGTGGTATCAGAGCAGGGATATACATTATCGCAGATGTTGAATTTTAGTCCGGAAAAAAGACAAGTTTCCGAACTCTTTTTGCCAAAAATTCAAAAAATTATTGATCAACAATCTTCGGCATTGGTAAATTCCATTTGTTTATTTAATCATCATCAACGTGTCGTATTTCCAGAATACTATCCGAAGAAAATAACTGTTGGTGGCATTATTGTTTCGAACCTTGCCGAAAGTGAAGCCGAATTACACCGTTGGAAGAAATTTTATAAAATATTTTTCGGTTCAAATTGGGTCTCCAAAGTGGCACCATCTTGTTCTTCACAGAATTTTGATCACAACGGTGAAATTCATTGTGAAAAACGGTGACAATTTGATCCACAAAATTCGAAATTCAGTGTTTGGTCACCGACTCCCGTCACCGGAAGAAGATAACCAAAATCAGAAAGATGTTGAATTTGCCTCTGTTTTGAATATTCAAGAATTTGGGCCAAAAACAAAACCAATTCAAAAGGGCCCAAAAATAAGAGTTACTGCCAGAAAATCAATTCCTTTGGGCCTAAAAATTAAAAAGAATTTTGTTCAGCCTACTAGCCCGGGCGCAGCCCACAGCCAGCGCACAGACTAGCCTAGGCTCGCGACCCAGCCAGCCCAGCGCGCCAACCCACGTGCCAGTCCAGGTCTGCGCCCAGATCCGCGCGTCGACCCAACGCCCAGCGCACCGCGCCTGGACCCGCGTCTGTCTGTTCTGCCCGCCCCGCGTGCTGACCCGTGCCCTGATCCGCGCGTTGACCCATGCGTTGACCAGCGGTTCAAGCCAGTTCAGCCACAATATTGAACCGGCAGATTGGTTCAAAGGGTTTTTTGGCTCGTTCTCGCTCATTTCAAGGTCGTTTTCAGTCATTCAAAAGCCAAAATTTCCAGAATTCTTCTAAGAATTTTTGCGTGGATCATTGTACTAAATTTTCTGAAAACAAAATTCGAGGAGGAGGCTATCCAAGAGTGTTACCAAGGAAAACATCCAAAGGAACATTGTTTAAAAGGCACCATTGTGTTCCTTGGGCTCGTAACTATTATTACAATACTCATAAGCAAAGTATTGGGTTTACTAGGCCTTTGGGTTTTCATCATTCTTCTTACCCAAGGCAACAGTATCGTTCTATTCCTTCACATCATTTTCATCACAGGGGCTGATTTTGCTTATTTTTATTTTTTAGTTTAGTATTGTAATATTCACATTTGAATTTTCATAGAAACACATTTTGTATTTAAATATGGCTATTAAAATACCATGGATTCTTCAAGAATCGAGATGCTTAATGGAAATAATTTCCGAGCATGGAAACGTCACATTTCTTATCTTCTTACACATGAGAAAACATTGCATACTTTATCCACTTCTAAACCAGATGATGATTCTAGTTGGTTCCAAACTAAATGGATAGAAGACGATGCAATAGCAAAGGCAAGTATGTTACACAACATGAAAGATAATATTATTCCGCTTTTTGAAGAACATGAAACTGCAAGACAACTAATGGAAGCACTAGAAAGTAAGTATGGAGTTCGATCGGATACTCAAATTCAATTGCTCTTGGACAAATATAATAACACTCGTATGAGTGATAATGATAGTGTTGGTGATCATGTTAATCAAATGGAATTAATTGCTAAATAATTATCCAACGTTGATCACTCTTTGTCGGACAAGATGCAAGTAACTACTATACTTAATAGTCTTCCATTATCTTGGGATCATGTTATCACATCTTTAACTCATAGCGAACAAGAGATTTCAATGGTCACATTGCCTGTACTCTTAGTTTTGGAAGAAGAAAGAATGAAGCGCAGGCGTAAAGAAGGATTGTCTTCTAACTTGTTGATGGCACAATCTTCACCACAACCTTAGAATAATACCCACACTTCATTCAACAAGAAAAAGACGACTTTTTTCAAGAAAAAATGGAAGAAGGGATTTTAGAAAGGATGGAAGAAACCACAAGAATGGCTAAAACAACAATATCACAAGCATCAAATTGGCCCATGTTACAAGTGCGGTCAAAAAGGTCATATCAAAGCCACTTGTCCTCAGAAGAAACAGACAAAGGAGCATAACCCTGTTGCCATGATAGTTTCTGAAGCAATGGTGCTTGAACCTTCATCAAATTCATGGTGGATTGATTCTGCTGCAACTAGGCATATTGTGCAAAATAAAGATATGTTCGTGAAGTTTACTGAAAAGAAGGTTGGTGAACACAGAATCTACATAGGCAACAACTCCTATAGTGATGTTTTGGGCATCGGCAATTGTCAATTCTCTATTAATGGGACTTCTATTGTGCTTCATGATGTGCTTTATGTACCTAACATTCGGCGAAATTTAATTTCAGTTCCGGTGTTAACTCAAAAAGGTTTTGAGATTACTTTTAGGTTTAACACAGTATTGATTAAGAAAGGAAGTGTATTAGTGAAAGGTGTAAGAGTGAATGACATGTACTCTCTTCCTATTGATAATAAAGTATGTATTTCTGATTATTTGCATGTTTCTACTAATAATAGTTCTTATTTGTGGCATTTAAGGTTAGGTCACATTAATAAAAATAAAATGTCTCGAATGTTTAAAAGTGGCTTCTTGCCTAAAGTATGTTCTGATGATTTTGATATATGTGAACCATGTATCAAAGGTAAAATGACTAGCAAGCCATTTTTTAAACATTGGAAATCATCGAAATTACTTGAAATAATTCATTCAGACATTTGTGGGCCTTTAAGAACTAAAACTCATTGAGGCATGGAATACTTTATTACTTTCACTGATGATTATTCAAGATATGGACATATCTACCTTCTTAAACACAAATCAGAAGCAATTGAAAAGTTTAAGAATTAGAGGTAGAAAAGCAACTTGGTCGATCCACTAAACACTTGAATAATGATCGAGGTGGTGAATATGAAGCTATGGATTCTTTCTGTAAGGAGAATGGCATAAAACATTTGTTTACAATGCCATATACACCACAACAAAATGGGGTCGCAGAAAGACGAAATCGTACTCTTATGGAAATGACAAGGTCTATGATGGCTCATGTTGATCTTCCTATTCATTTTTTGGGAGAAGCCTTGTTCACCGCTGCGTACATCTTAAATAGAGTCGAAACAAAAGCCAAACCTCTAACTCCTTATGAATGCTGGCATGGCACTAAACCTAATGTTCAAAATCTCAAAGTTTGGGGATGTAAGGCACATGTACTTAGTCCCAAACCTTTAAGGGATAAATTGGGAAGCAAAACTTGGGAATGCAAGTTTATTAGTTATGTCAAAAATGGGAGTGGTTATCGTTTTTACCATCCCGAACGTGGATTGATAGAAAGTCGAGATGCTATTTTTCTTGAATCCACTGATCTTGTTACTCCTATTGAACAAATTGAATTGCTCTCTAACATATCTCAGGATTCTTCTTTTCCTGCTTTGTCACACAGTCCACATATTCTCCCCGAACCATCTAATATTGGAAGCAAACGCAAATTACATGACGTTGTTTTACCTGCTTCGAATTCTGAGATAAGTGTGAGTAAGAGAGCAAGACGTCCATCTACGGTTTTGAAAGATCATTATGTTTTTCAAGTTGAAGAACTTAATAACTTAGTAGATGATCCTACTAGTTATAATGAAGCAATGAGTAGCAATGATGCTACACAATGGCTTGAGGCGATGAATGAAGAACTTGACTCGATCAAGAAAAATGATGTTTGGGAATTAACCAATCTTCTGAATGGAAGAAAAGCCATTGGTTGCAAATGGGTTCTTAGAAAGAAATTCAAAGTAGATGGAAGTTTGGAAAAATACAAGGCCAAGTTAGTAGCCAAGGGATTCACTCAACAACCTGGAGTAGACTTCGTAGATACGTATTCTCCTGTTGCAAAATTTGCCTCTATAAGGATTCTAATGGCGGTAGTAGCCAGGGTGGATTTGGAATTGCATCAATTAGATGTTAAAACTGTTTTTCTCAATGGAGAATTAAAAGAGGAAATTTATATGATGCAACCTGATGGTTTCCAGAACCAAGGCAACGAGGATAAAGTCTATAAGTTAAAAAAATCTCTATATGGACTTAAACAATCTTCAAGACAATAGTACTTGAAATTCCACCAAGCCATTTTAGAAATGGGCTATGTTGTAAGTCCATTAGATCACTGTGTTTATATCTGGAAAAAATGATGACAAGTTAGCAATATTGTCTTTATACGTGGATGACATATTGTTAGCAGGAAATTGTCCAGATATGATTGTAAAAACCAAAAATTTCTTGGCATCTAGATTTGAAATGAAAGACATGGGTCTTGCAACCTATGTTCTAGGAATTAGAATTTCAAGAGATAGAAATTCAAAATTATTATATCTAGATCAAGAGAAATATCTAGACAAGGTGCTCAAAAGATTTAATATGGATAACTGTAATTCTTTAAATATGCCTGTTTGCAAGGGACAAAGTTTTAGTAAAAGTATGAGTCCTCAAACTAAGTCGAACATTGAGGAAATGAGAAATGTTCCGTATGCTCAGGCAGTAGGCAGCCTAATGTGTCACGACCCGCTCCCCGTACCCAAGGGTTAAGCATCGTGATGGCCAGTAACCGAGGTTACCTCCGACCAAATCTTTAAACAAATTAATAAACGCAAGCGGAAGAAATATTTAAATAAGGGTACTAAAATAATCATTGGAGTTTCTATTTTTATTACAAAATATATTGATCAAAAAGGCTGATATTTACAAATATAATAAAAGTGCTTTGTGCCTACCTCACACGCTGGTCTTGACACGTCACCTGAAAGTGGTAAAAAAACTATAAGCACATAGCAGGATGAGAAATATTATACTAAGAGTATAAGGCATAAAATTCACCACGGATAATTAGTTGGGCCAAAAAGAGCTTGATACATAACATACATAATACGGAAATCATTTGACGTATAGTTCAGATCATTTAACATGTAATACGGAAATCACTATACAACCATAACCACGGTACATCACTAAGTGCCAAGCACCACACTGGTCAATGGATCCACGACAAGCACTGGACCACAAAGTGGTCAACCACTAGCCAATGGTTAAAGTCCCCCAAGGCATGGGACTCCCGTGGTGGTAATCACAAAACATAATTGTATATAAGGTCATAGCCAAATATTCTTTAAAAGTAAAACAAACATATCCATGGGTTTCACTTTTGGGCAAATAGGGTTCATAAATAAAACCACGTAACTGAAATCTTTATAAAACATAACTTTTATTAATATACTAATAAAACATAACTTGTATAAAAACAGATTTTGGTAAGTCAAAACATACATAAAATATATTTTGGTGACTCAAGGTATAATATAACTCACCTTAACCTTAATATCTCACTCTTCCTTTCTACCACCAAAAACCCTTTTAAGTTCCATTATTTTCCTTCCCTTTTTCTTCCTTTCTTTCTTTTTCTTTTCTTTCTCTTTTCTTTTTCCTTCTTTCTTTTCTCTTACTGAGTCAACTTCTCCCTACTTATACAAATTATATTCGTGAGCCCCAGGCCAACAGCCACATGTCACTCCCCTGTTAATCTTCATTAATTCAAGTCTATCTAAATTAAGTCAAGCTTATCAAAACTTACTTATTAATACTTTGACTAATAAATTATATTATTTTACAAAATAATACATATTAATACAAAATAAATCATATTTTTTTTCAATTGTAATTAAATAATATTAGTATAAATTCTACAGAATAATTAAAATCTGGATTGTTACATAATGTATGCCACGACAAGCACTAGACTTGACATCTGTCATGCAGTCGGATTGGTAAGTCGGTTTCAATCTAATCCAGGTAAGGAACATTGGCAAGCAGTCAAAAGAATATTCAGATATTTAAAAGGCACTAAAAACTTGAAATTATGTTTTGGTTTGTGTGATCTAGACATAAAAGGATACACTGACGCGGATTTTGTAGGAGATGTAGATGATAGAAAATCTACTAGTGGTCATGTGTTCTTATTTGGTGGAACAACAGTTTCTTGGTTAAGTAAGAAACAAAGTTGTGTTGCAAAGTATACTATGGAAGCTGAATACATAGCTTGCAGCACAACCGTTAGTAATGCAGTCTGGATAAAACGATTTATTGATAGTTTACAATTAGGTATACCTGTCAGACCGGTCAGTATGTTTTGTGACAATCAATCAGCCATCTCATTAATAAAAAGTGGAGCAAATAGCTCTAAGGGAAAACATATTGATGTTAGTTACCACTATATTCAGGACATATAGTGGAGAGAGGTGAAATTAAAGTCAACTATATACCCTCAGAAGAGATGGTGGCTGACCCTATGAGGAAAGGGTTGTCTCTGGAAAAATTCAGAGAACATATAGCTAATATGGGATTGAAAAATACCTAGTTAGGTGGTTTAGCTACTTATATAAGAGCATAGTCGGATGACTCTAGGGACGCCTAGATAACCGATGTTTTGCGACTCTATCTTGCATGGAAACATGTATTTGGTCAGGTAACAAGATAGAGGAACTGACAAGGTGCAGATATCATAGTTAGCATGACATGTAAAGTCCACAATATGCAACGTTCTAACTAGATGATATTGTCTGCTTGATCAACAAAAAGTCATTGATAAGGTGTGTTGAGGAAAACCTTCAGAAATAGAGTCTTAAAGGAAGTACTTAACAATAATTTCAGTGCAAGTCGACACATGAAAAATGTGTATGGCTGAAGTCGTCAATAGTGATTGGGTATGGACTATGAACCCATCACTGAAAATTGATGCCGTTCACTTGTTATATAGTGAATTGAAGTCATCTGGAATGTGTTGTCAGTGGGAGAACACATTCGTACTGGTGCAGTCAGATTGGTGACAAAAACGTGCACACGTATGGCTAAGTCACAATCAGACGTCGATCTATGAGGTAATTTCATAGATGAAAGTTGACATAAGGCAAAATTTTGGTACCAAGGTTAAAAAATGCTCAACTCAGGTTTATCATCTTATTATGGTGTGTTCAAGTGGGAGATGATGGAATAAAGAGTGACCACACCATAATTTGGTGTGACTCACTTCACTCAATCTTCTCTCTCTTGCATTCTAAAGAACCTTCCCGCAAGAGAGTTGAATCTATCTGTTAGTTAGTTAATGGTTTGAATTCAAACATCAATAGACACAACTCTGTGAACCATGGTGACTGTTGTTGTATTATACCTATTCCCAACGGTTACCTATTTGTATATAAATAGTGACAGCAGGTTTGGAATGAGATTGATATATAAAAACTAGAAGTTTACCATTTTTCTAACTTTCGGATAATCGACATTCTTGCGTGATAAACACCCTCACGGGTATTTCGATCAATTGCCATTGTAAAGTTCATCTTTTAGTGTTAATGTAATAAGGAGATTTCACTGGACTTTCACAATTCAAGAACACCAGAAATGTTATACCAGTCGGAGCAAAAGGATCTCCAAAAGTGAAGTTGGGAGGGGTTAAAGAATGAAGAGGGAAAGATGAGCAAACGTTGTTGTTGGTTTGTATGCCGAGATTGACGAGGCGGATTGTGGAGTTGTTATAGTTGATGGAGTGAACGTAGTACTGTGCGGAGTATAAGGATAGGATTGTGCGATTGTTCTTGTAGAGCATAGTGTAGTTGTTGTTGTTGTTGTTGTTGTCTTCTCCGCAGATTTGTGTGTTGGAATGTAATTGAAAGGGGAAGGTGATGGTATGGATGTCTCCGCATGAACTGTCGATGAGCTGCTGGTTTTGATTGCTGCCATGGCCAGTTGCGGTAGACAGGCGGACAAATACAACTAGAAGGGCTCTGCAAAACGTAGAAGCCTTCTGCTGAACATATATATATATATAGAGAGAGAGAGAGAGATGGATATATGTTATTAATAGAGACAATTGTATGCCGAGTAATTGCTTCTTTTTTTTTTTAATCGAATTTTTATCATTGTTAAAAGAAATTATTGGGTAGTATCATATATGGGAAACACGTTCCCAAAAAAAAAAAAAAAAAAAAAATCATATTATGGTACATATATATCTTATATCTACGAGCATTCACATCAGTCTTAATAAATTTTAAGTCAAATTATAATTCAAAATTTATTTTTATATTTTAGCTAGTCTATTTTTTATTTTAATTTCTATTTCATTAAAATATTATAAACAAACAAGCATAAACAAGGCCCAATATAGCAATAAATCAACACCACAGCAACAGTAGAGCAATAGCAACACAGGAGCGTCAAACCCACTGAGAGGCGGTAGACCGACCGGGCAGTCGATCGGTTAAGCCAAATTTAAGCATTTTCCTTCTTTAGTTACAGGGCACTCACGGGACATCCGATCATGGCTTTTGGACTAGAAAATATAATAAAAAATAGATTAACCTATGAACAGTGTCTCGCTTAATCAGGTGAGACACTATAACAAAGTCAAAATGAATGGTTACTATAGAGAGTCTGATGAAGCACGTATTTATATATTTTGCTCTATTGTAGAGAGCCTGATGTCGATGCTCTAAAGAAGAAAATAATATATTTTCATATTTTTGAATTATAAATAAAAATAAAAATTATCATAATTAAACACAATATAAGACATAACTAAATAATTCATGAGTTATAATTAAAGAAAAAATAATATAATTAAAGATGCATATGGTATACTATTTTGAACGTATGTATCTTAGATTTTTTCATCATATATATGTGATTTTTTTTATAAATGAAAAACGGTGATGTTCCTTTGGAATAAAAATTAGACTCATTTTTTAAATATAATAATTTGGGAGTCTATTAGAATATTTAAGTTAAATTTTTTTTTTTCTTTTCATATCTTGTTTGGTTATCAACTAATTAGGGGTGTAATTTTGGCCTGGTCCCGCCTGGTCCCGCCCATCCGGGCTCAGGTCGAGCCCCACCCATGTTGGGTCTTGCGGGCTCCCGCCAAAAATCGGGTTGGGCTGACCCACAGGTCAAAAAACTAGGCCCAAGCTCAAGCCCAAGCCCAGGGGTATTCGGGCTTTGGCAGGCTAATGGACGGGGCCTTGGGTCGGACCACTGGGCCTGGGCGGGAGCTCAGGTTTTGGGCGGGTTTAAACAATTTTTGTTATTTTTTCCACCAAAATTTTATTATTTCCATTAAAAATAACACTAGGCCTTGAGCGGGCCAGGCTTTTGAGTGGGCCTTGAGCGAGCCGATGGGTCGGACCACGGGCTGGGTCGAGCTTCAAAATGATGGCCCAAGCCCAAGCCCAGGCCCAGGCCCAGGCCCAAGGCCTCGGGTTGGGATTGGGTCCGAGCCTAAACGGGCTGGGCCCACCCCAGGCCGCTGGTGGGCTTTGGGCCGCCCATAGGCTATTTTTACACTTCTACAACTAATTATTTCATTTACACATTACTAAGTCTAAAAAATGCATTTGTATACAATTTTCTAATCAAATTTCAAGTGTTTCATTTTTATTTTTCAATTAAAGCTTTGTTTGAGATTTTATTTTTTTGTTGAAATTTTAATTTATTTAGCAAAAAAAGAAAAAATGTGTTTAAAAATGATTTTTTATAATTGTATGAAGGAAAAAAAAAAGTGAATAATAAGTTTGTATGACTTTTTTCTTAGTAGTTTTTTAGTAATTTGCTCCTTTTTTTTTAATACTTTTTTAAATCAAAAAATCAAGTTTTCAAACGAGATGTAATTTATGAGGGAAATTTTATCGTGTGTACCCTCTAAGGTGTGTAATGTATGCAATTTTAGTTATGATTTTTGTGTTTTTAATTATGACTTGATGTGTTAGTTATGACACGTTGTATTGTTAGGGGTGTTTGACATAATCTATATAAGTATATTTACTTGAGTTAAATCACCTATCTACTTTTTTGCATATATATCTTTTCATAAAACATAAAAAGTATACAAATCCTCCCAAATATCCCTTTGTGATATTATTTTAATTATGATTCAAGAATTATTTAGTTATATCTCATGTGATATTTGATTGTAACTCAATTTTTATTTATTTTTTAATTATAACTACTAAAGGTTGTTTGGGATGTTCTAAATAAGTGTACTTTTTAACTTTTTATGAAATATGGGTTGGGTTTAAAGTAATGTGGTAGAAAGATAATGTGACTTAAATAAGATGATTTGACTTAAATAGGATAATGACTTTTTGACTTTTTAACTTTTTTTTAAATATGCCAAACTTACCTAAATTATGTCATTTATGATGATCACACTCACAAATAGGTTGCATAGTATTTTACGATTAACAAAGATGGGTCATTAATATTCTATTCACCAAAATTTTCTTACTTGAATAGTTGGATGTATGGTATTTCAAAACTAATTAATAATGAACTATTATTAGATAAAAGGAAATTTTATAATAGAAAAATTAGTGAAACAATCTTTTCTAACTTTGTGTAATAAGAGAAGTATAAGATATTATTTTATTAGTTAAGGTCCCTCAATGAATTTCTAGTGATTATATCAAAGAAATTTTATAAAATTTCTCTATGAAAATTGAAATTTCTCTGTGCTAGGGTCGAATTTTCTCTGAGTCGAACCAAAATTTCTCTAAATCGAGCACAAATTTCTCTAAGTCAAATTTTTTCTATGAAAATTTTTAGGGATCCCAACTATTATAAAAATATTGTATATCATTTATCTTATAAAATATTAATATCAGGGATCTTAAAAAAAAATTCTTCTCAGATTTTATGACCGGTTTGTTTTGAGTTAAATAATATCTAGCTATGACTTAATGTATTTGTGAAATTTTATTTATTTATGTTATGACTCATTATGAATTATTATTATTATTATTATTATTATTATTGTAGTGATCCGTGACGTTTTGATCAACTAGTGTAGATATGGGTTTATTCGTTTCCAACCATGATAGAGAGTTTTAATTTTGGAGCTTAAAAGAGATCTAGTAATGTGGTAAGAGAAAAAAAAAAACAAAAAAAACAAAAATATAGGCACACACATCACATTACATGTGAGCCCTACTCTTTGCCATATCATTAGAGCTCTCTTTAGAACTCTAAAATTAGAGCTCTCAATCTTTATTTGTTTCATAGTTAACAAAAAAACCAAGATCGATTTTTTTTTTTTTTTTTTTTTTTTTATTTTAGCATAAAACAATTGATAGGATTTAATTCATCTACTTTTAAGTGGATTCGATAGTATGAACAAATGGATATAGATATAATAATAATAATAATAATAATAATAATAATAATAATAATTAATAAATAAATTAAATCCGCTTATGTTTAGACGAACGGCAAATAAGAGGTCAAGACCATCCGACCTAACCTGATCAGTGAACTCCCTAAGAAAATAATGATATATTTTTATACTTTGTATGTTAAAAAATAATATTGTAAAAAAAGTTTGAATACATTTTATTTGGTAATAATATTAGTTACTTATGAAATATAAAAGTTTGACCTTTATTTTAATTATAAAAAACTGGAGAATAAAATTTTTTAGACTCATGTAAGGCTCAAAAAAACTAAAAATTTGCTCTAAAATGGTTTTTAAAAAAACATAACATAATAAAATCTAAACCGCCAAATCAATTATATCTATCCATTAATCTATATGTTCTGTCCAATCTGCATCCGTTAATTAAACAGATAGATACATATTACTTTTTTCAATCCATTTAAATTCAAACTGATGATTGATGAAAGGCGACCCCCATAACCAAGATAGAATTTGAGACAGAAATGTAAACATGTGAGTCCTATTAAAGTGAAGTCAAGAAGACTTACGTGTAAGTCCTACTACATGAAATTATTGTCCAATAGATCCTATAATAATTAATGATATTTTTCATTATACACTATTAAAAAATTTTACTAATTGTTAATTTTCAACAGTAATTTAAAAATTGTCATAAAAATGTCACTAATTATAAGTTTTAGCAACAGTTTAAAAAAATCATTACAAAAAAGCGTCAGTAATTTTTAACTTTCAACGACAATTTAAAAAATTTATCACAAAAAAATGTCACTAATTGTAAGTTTTAGTAACAATTTATAAAAATCGTGACAAAAAAAGTTATTAATTGTCATTTTTTAGCAACATAGTAAAAAATTATCACAAAAAATATTTTTAGCAGTGATTATATTAGAATTTATTTTCAATAGAATTTTATAAAAATTAAATTCAACTATTAAGATTTATTAGTAATTCATCCTAAAGTTGTGAAATAATATTGGTCAAAGATAAGGGGATGGGTATGGAAGCCTCATCAGTCAGACCTTAATAGTCAAAAGCAGCAAGCTTCTACTTAATTATTAATTATCATATTCTAAAGTTTAAAAGATAAGTAAAATATAAAAATCTAAGGATATAGTAATTAAAAATATAAATTATATTGAAGAGGTTTCATTATATTATTTAATACTAAATTTAATAATTTTTTTAATTTAAAAAAATTATAAATTTACAAATATGTGATGAAAATCATTCTTTATAGACATAAAATGGAGATTATCAAAAATCCGTCAATTAAAAATTAAAAAGTAGTCAAGTTGATGATATATCTATTCTACGTAGATATTGCCATCACATTCACATGGGATGCCAATAGGTAGATGAGGACCAACCAACCAACCCACTGAATTGATGGCTGAGAGGAAGGAATAACATGACAATGGCCAAACCACCAAACATCTATAACACACAGAGATAGTCATCTTCCTTCTTGATTCTCTTCTTGGTCCTGAAACTCTCAGCAAGACAAGATGAGTGCACCCCCATTATCACAATTAAATATAATATAATACATAATTAAAAAATTCATAAGTCATAATTAATATAATATCATAATTAAATAAAAAAATTGGTTACAATTAAAAAAGAAAATTAGACTCATTTTTTAAATATAATAATTTGGCAGTCTATTAGAATATCTGAGTTAACTTTCTTTCTCATATTTTGTTTGAATATCAACCAATTATTTTATTTATATATCACTAGATTTAAAAAATGGACTTATATATCATTTTTTAATCAAATTATAAGTGTTTCATTTTTATTTTTTAATTAAGGCCTTGTTCGAAATTTAATATTTTTGCTGACTTTTTAATTTATTTAGCCAAAGAAAGAAAAAAAGTGTTTAAAAATGATTTTTTTTTTTATAATCGTATAAAAAAGTGGATAATACGTTTGCATGACTTCTTTCTTAGTGATTTTTTTAGTAATTATTTATTTATTTATTTATTTTTATTTTTTACTTTTTTTAACAAGGGAAATTCTATGGTATATACCCCTTTAGGGTGTGTACCATATACACCTTTAGTTACGATTTTTATGCTCTTAATTATGACCTACTGTATTGTTAATTATGACACGTTATGTTATTAGTTATGATATTATTTTGATTATGATTCAAGTGTTATTAAATTATAACTCAATTTTTAGTTATAACTCAAGTGATATTAAATTATAACTCAAGTGATATTTAGTTATAACTCAGTTTTTATTTATTTTTAGTTGCGACTCTCATAGCATTAAATTAAAGTTAATTACTTAAAAGTCTTATTTACAAATGTTATGGTAATTCAAGTCTTATATAAGATTTTTTGAACCAATAAATCTTATTAAATAAAAATGATAATATTATCAGTTTTTCCTAAGTTTTAAAATTAAGAATATTATCAATTTTGCAAAATAATATTTCAGATAATTGTTTCACAAACTAATGAAAAAAAAAAAAAAAAACAGAGCATGAGATTATATATTTTTGCCCTTCTACTTTTTAGTTTGATTCAACTATCCAATAAAATCGAAAACATTATCAGTTTTTTCATTTTCAAAGTTTTATTTATTTATTTATTAGTTTTGCCCATCAATTTTCCATCATTTTACTCCTTTATAGATACAAAATTTTCAGTTTTGCACCCAAAAAAAAAAAAAAAGAATAAGTTTTTTATAAAAAAAAAACAATTTTTTTTTTGCAACCAAAAAAAATTGCACATAATTTTTTTTTAATTTGAAAATTGATATTTTTAAAGTTTTGAAAATCAAAATAAATGTCAAATCATCATTTTTTTTTATAAATAATCATAAATGATGAATAATCATTATTTTAAAGGCAATTCTAACTATTAAAAATTTAATGAAATTTGAAGGTCCAAAAAATTTTAATTAAAAAAGTTCATAAATTAGAACTTATGTGTAAATGCCCCATTAAATTATGCCATTTGTGATGGTCACATTCACAAATGACATAATTGCATAGTATTTCACAATTAACAAAGATGGATCACTAATGTGGTATTTCAAGACTAATTAATAATAAAATATTATTGGAAAAAAGGAAATTTTATAATATGTATTCCCCTTTTAAGATTTTATTACCGGTTGTGATCATTTATAACTTAGAGGGGAATTTTTGCCAAACAAATGGACCAAGCAAGATCCAGTTTGGGCCCTGTTCTTGACCTAACAACCAAGCTGGAAAAACACTCAAGTGTTAGGCCGAGATGTCTAATTAGTTCGGACCAAGGGTGGAGTTCAATCAAACGATAACCTTACTTTCAGTCGAGCTAAGGGACGGCCAATGATTCTGGCCAGGCTGTGGATCTAGGCGGAATTTGTCTGGATGAACAGAATACGACCGAGCTAAGGAGTGACCGAGGTCGACGACTCTGCCATGAGCGGGCTAACCGTGTTGTCCATGATTTGAGGCGGGGCAAGGTTGGCTTGGATGAGTTCACCTAGCTTGACCAAGCTAAAGGTGACTAGTTGGGCACCTCGAATCTAGGCCGATTGGAAATAGCTGGTCTTGAAGGGTGGATGGCATTGTACCGAGCTATAGACAGCTCGGCAGGAGTTGCCACATGGCCCAATTGGAGTGCGAACGAGAGAACCCGCCATCTGTGCGCATCAATACCGTTTGACTATTTTATCGATATTGTTTGGCAGTATTGATGCGTACGTGTATAAGGAATAAAGAAAGTAGTATAACTACTCGTCTAGCAAAGGACAACAGAAGTAGTGTGCGCACAACCTTGGGAGGCAAGGCAACAACCTAAATAAGGCAGACGACCTCACACTCAAAAAGGGGTAAGCGAATTCTAATGACTCTCTCTCTCTTTCTCCACATTCCTTCTCTCTCTATATGTTAGAAAATGGGCGCCCATGTGGCATGCCCCTTTTCACCTTTTTGAGCCTTAACTTTTCACCATAAAAGCAGAAGGTAAATCCCTACAGATCTACTTATCTAATTCTTTAACGAGAAAGTTGGGTCACAATGTCCACAAATCAATGTTCCGAACTTATGTCAATCATAGCCTAAGTCAAAATAACCTCACTCCCCAAGAGGAAGTCTTCTCATGGTCTACACTTTTCTCAATGGTGCGACTTTTCAGTATCCAGCGAGCCTTATGCCTCAACAATGACTATCCAAATTACGCATAACTTTAAACAGTTTCACGTCATAATGGAAAGTCAACCCAATTATAGAAATGGTTAATGTAAGACAAAGTATAATGCAGCGGAATAAAAATTATGGTCATACCTTTAGAACAGAGTCTGAATTGAAGGATCTCGTGGGTAAATCACGTGTTTCCTGAATCTGATCAGTCAACCCAGCAATGGAGTGATATTACAATAGTGAATATCACCTACACAAATCACAGTGCAAATGGATTTAATCGTTGGTTTTTGGGAGAGAGTCAGTATCTCGGAAAAAGCTCAAACTTACGTTGTTTTTTTCTTAATTACCCATATCCCATATTATCAGATATATAATATGGTTATCTTATTTATCCATATCAGTTATATGAGATAATATAAGATATATCATCTATCCATATCAATTATATGATAGATATATATATATATATATTGAGTGGCTATCCAAATAGGTTTGAATTTGAATTCAAAACCCATTTGGATAAGGTTCAAAAGATTCAAAGGGTCATGCCACATGGGCGCCCATTTCTAACATCTCCCACTCGCACATGAGTTGGCATGACACTGCCACACCTCTATCTCAATCTCCCCAAAAAAGAACAATCTCATACTAGCCACTGCACCGTGCGACTGCTGAGAACACCTGCATGTGGGAGCTATATACTAGAAACTCAAAATGAGCCAGCATAGAGACATCAACCCAAAAAGAACAGAAATAGTGTCTCATATACCCCAGACCCATCTAATTACACCGATCCAAAAAAAAAAAACATCTTTAATCCCTCAAAAAGAGCATGTTTGACCCTCTCAATTCTTGCAATATATTCACACTCAATTCGCCTCTCATATAGAGCGATGTGAGTTGCCGGCAGTGAATATACAACAGTGGTGTAATACTAGATGATCTTCCTTTTGCTCTCATGCCATTTAGTTTAGGATTGACCGCTTTCCCAGTGATGTCCCTTGAGGCCGAATCATACATGACCGCAGGCAACATACCAAAGTAGCAGAACATCAACCCCTTACCTTATGACATAGTCAAAAGTCACAAAAGGGTATATAAATGAAAGTCATATCAATAATGACACGTAAGACTCACACGGTGAGGAAACAGAGATCCATTCTCTCACCTCATTACTCAGTCGCCAAGCACATATAGTATGAATACATGTTACGGTGGAGTAACTCTTCCAAAAGAGTGACGTCATCCTCGATACACCGTACAGATATTAGTCTAGTCGCTTTCTAGCGCCTAACCCGAATTCTCTATTTGCTCGCCTTCTAGGCACCAAATGAGATCTCGCATCTGGCTAATCATAACAGGCACAACATGGAAAGTGGGTACTAATATCCATGTTTGGTCCTTAACACGACCTCATCTTGGTTGTAACTAAGGCGACATACATAGTGGATAATTTTAAGCCTCTCTTGGCTCCAAATAAAAATAAACCACTAGTCTCATCCTTGCTCGCTCCCAAGCGCCAAGGGCGATTGCTCGTGTGAGTGAGCCAATCTTGCCTACTGACATCATCATCTGCTAATCATTATGACACAAACCATAATAATGTCAACATCTCATCAACTCAAAATAAGTGATCGATTTTAAAAAAATTGACCACAACTTACGCAATTCTAGATTCCAAACATAAGCCTTATCAGCACCTCTTGCGACAAGTATATACAATGGAATCCACCATGTGCGCCTCACATGAAGTGATTCAAGATCACAATTCTAGATTCCAAACATAAGCCTTATCAGCACCTCTTGCGATAAGTATATACAATGGAATCCACCATGTGCGCCTCACATGAAGTGATTTAAGATCACTACCTCTTGCGCAATAACCTCTCTAAAGATATTTTGGTGACCAATTTGCGTTCATTCTTGATGCGCCCAACTAGCGCATTGAATCTTACAATGAGCAAATTAATATACTACTAGTAAAGTATTTTATCCACAATCTAATGAGCAAGGTCAATGTCTAAACAACTCAGTTGACCATTTACCAAAGATAACACTTATCATGCCGAATACGCCCACATAGCGTACTTTAGACTCCCACAACAAAGAAAAGATCAAGGAATATAGGTCATCTGTTTCACCCAAAGACAATCCGAGGATTCACTCAATAGCTAAGGCTCTGGCTTTTACCGATAGGTAAGTCAATGGGTTTGCAATTTTGCATCTAGAATCATTCTAGGATATTCCTTATGTAAGTCATTGAAGACAAACCGAGAATTTTCCCAAAACAATCCCTCAGGATTGTTCATCCGAGCATATAAATTACATCACCCATGTCCATCATATCTAAAATAGAGGACTGCCCACCCTAGGTGGCGACAACCTTATAAATTCATGGCTCATAATGACTAAGTAAGGAAAAAGTTCTTTTTGGACCATTGATCATGCCTCAGTGGTCTTCATCGATCATCGTTGGCCTATCATGGCTTAACGAAATCTAAGAACCACTATTTGGATAACTGTTTTAGGCTGTAAAAGATTTATTGGAACTAGCAACCTTTTTGCGCTCCTAACTTTTCACCATAAAAGCAGAAGGTAAATCCCTACGGATTTACTTATCCAATTCTCCAATGAGAAGTTAGGTCACAACGTCCATAAATCAATGTTCCGAACTTATGTCAATCATAGCCTAAGTCGAAATAACTTCACTCCCCAGGAGGAAGTCTTCTCATGGTCTACACCTTCCTCAATGGTGCGACTTTTTGGTATCTAGCGAGCCTTATGCCTCAACAATGACTATCCAAATTACGCATAACTTTAGAACAGTTTCACGTCATAATGGAAAGTCAACCAAATTATAAAAATGGTTAATCCTCAAAGACTTTGTCTTAAACTGCACAACATTAATCCACTTTCTAAAAACAGGAGACTAGAGCCTTTGGCATTATCCTAGGCTCTTTATCATCTTGCGGAGCAATCATGAATGTTTCCTTCTCAATCACCCAGTGACGACGTGGAAAAATTTCACAATTGCTACCACGCAACTAAAAATGTAGAGTATTCTTCTCTAACGGATTAATCTATTAGTAGGCACATCGCTTCCACTGTCCTTAGGATATTGGAAATTTCTTTCCATTCTCAACTAGGCTATATAGAGCGCTATGCTTAGAATTCTCTATCTTATAGAGTTCCAAAAACTCTATTCACGTCACCTTTACTAAGAAAACTTTATGTGACTTAGTTACACTACCACAAAGCTGCTTACCTATATGCACATGACCCGGAGGGTTTACATGACCGCATACAATAATGCGCTACACGACCTTATGTGTTTACAAGACAGCATACAATAATGCGCTATAGAACCCTAGGTCTTAACTTCACAATCTTATGAGAAGTAAAATAAAGATAAGCTGCTTAACGGTTACAGATCGCCCATAGATGGCTCTCCGCTAACCCATTACTCAAATGGAGTGTAAAATCTGATATGGAGGGCATTTAGTTAGGGATATAGGCAACAAACTAGTGCAATTCCCAATTAGGAAACATTTTGCGCCATTATCTACCTAGCATTAACAATATTTAATTCCTTATCTCTACTACACCATTGTGTTGTTGAGTATTAGGAATAATCAATTTTCTAAGCATCCATTTTTCTTCACAGAGTTTTCTAAAAAATAACTCAAATAGATACTTGTCACCTTAGTCAAAACTAAAAGCACAAAAGCTCTTATTTAATTGATCTCGACCTCATATGTGCAATGTCAAAAATCATCTCAAAACTTTTGACTTATGGGAGATCAAATAGTCTTGACTCAGATGCGTATCGTAATCTATAAATGTGTCGAGATTAAGGCTTAGCTATCATACCCTTACACATATCTAGTCACAAATATCATAGTGGACTAAAATGCGCTAATACAAATGACTTTCTACGGCTTTCCTACTTATTTGTGCGCAACCATTGCGAACAAAGTTACACATTCATATGAGAGCAGGATGTCACAAGCGAGTGGGCCCGAGAAGGCTTACTCAAACCATCGTGTCATCATCTCATTAATGTGATTAAGTATAATAAGCCACCGGTTCATGACCAATGTCATAAACTAATTCCAATCATCTTAATGTGTGAGTTCTCGAAGATAAGTTTAAAAGGTTTAGGCCCAACTAGGTAATGACTCATGACTAATTCATATTCACTAGATCATAAAAGGATGTCATGGAGATATCAAGTGCGCCTAAGTCTCAAATTTAACTAGTAAGTGCTAATCCCCTGCACCTTCAAGTCAATTTTATTCTCCATACACTTTAATGCATCTAGTTGAAAGATGACGATACTCCTCTTGCCATATCTATTTCTCGCTTCATAGTTACTTGCAATTAATTCTACTATCCACAAGAAGGAGAGAATAAGCTATCAATCTTTGACAACTCTTGAAGTAACTTAAGCGGGAATTAGGCTAAAGAGTCTAATTCAACACAATGCTCTCACAAGCGATGCATCAAATTCTTAGAGTCATAACAACCTTGTCGGCCTTGACCTTTTCATTACTATACTGCAACGTTTGCACTTAGTGGTAAACGTTATTAAAAAACATTAGCCTAGCTAAGGAATCATACAAAGAAGCCCCTCCTCATGTCTCACACTCAAGTGTGGAAACAATAAGTGTCCAGACTTAGACAAGTTGGCAATGCTAATAGATTTTGCAGCCACTAAGCGCTAATCTTTTCACTTAGTGTTAATAGATTTTGCAGCTTCTAAGTGCTAATCTTTTAACTTCACGTGATATTTCAATGCACACTTTTATAGTGTATGAAATTTTGCTCCATCCACTCCCAATAATTGGGTAGAGAGCAAAACACTGCTCATACTAGCTACTCGTCTTATACTTAATGACTAATTTATTTTAGCTCGCATTTCTTGGATGACGTGACTCTTGAATGTTACTTCATCCAATGATGTAACATTATTTACAAGTCAAATTAAAAAATCAATCTGCGCAGCTCAATAGTCAAGATCATATTGAGGGCTTATTAATTTCATAACTCCAAAATTCGCTAATTAAAACTACGTAGCATGCCGCTAACCATAGCGCACACATTAGTTTTTATTGTGCCAAACAAGGCAACAAAACCACGGCGACTTTGAGTCATGTTTCCTTACTTTGGCTCAATTAAGGTCTGACCTAAAGTCTCCAAGACTTTTGCTCATCTAAAGAATAGAATTACATTGTTCACATTTGAACATCTTTACTAAGTCTAGGTCAACCAAATTAACTTCCATAAGCTAAGTCAATTTAGAGAGAAATTCGCATTGGGATTAATTTGATTAGCATAATATAATTTTGCCACAAAATCTAAATTAAATAGTGACAATATTACACAAGTCGCAAGATCGAAAATCCGCTATGCTCGTAATCATCTCTTGCGCCACAGGTGACAATTATCCAAAATTTAATTTAATTTATGCGCAAAATATTAGTTTTCGGGAGTTAATCTACAAAGATTTCTCTCAACCGAATAACCTCCCACGGACTATGGAATCTCTAAAAGCATGATAAAAAATTCTAATTCCATACAACAACATCATAGTGTAGATTCACAATCAATACATGCTATGTTACATTTAATAACGGAATTAAAACAAAAACAATTAATCATGCTATTCTAATTAAAACAAATTAGAAATTCTAGGCAAAAACAACAACATGCTGTATTTAATATTCTAATTATGCCATAACAGAAAGTATATCACTTCTGAAAATTTTTGAAATTTTCTGGTATTTTCTGAAATTTTAAATAACTAATAAACACACATAAAATTAGAAATAAATATTCCAGAATTTGGTAAAATTGTAAATAGTAAACTACAACAATAGTCTACAATAAAAAATTTAGTCCCAGAAACTTAATCATGCAACGCCAGATGCATTTTAAACCAGAAATAATGAATTATTATTTCAGAAAAAACATTTTTTATTTTCATAAAATTTTCAAAATTTTACAGAAGACAAAAAATTTAATTCTGAGTCTAACGGTACCAACCATGCTTAAAACAAAGCTATAACAAATTAATTATGACAATTTAACGCCATTCAGAATTTAAAATAGAACAAACAGAGCCTTATGCATCAGCAGCCAAGCCAGCCAAGCCGGCAGAGGAAAAACGGTGCGGCTCAGCACGCGGCTCGGCGCACGTGCTCGGCGCGGCTCAGTGCGCGGCTCGGAAAGTGGCTCGACGCGAAGCTCAGCACGCGGCGCGCGTGTGTGGCGTGCAGGGCGCGCGCGTGACGACGCGTAGAAGCGTGTCTAAATCGCGGCTGGTGCGTGAAGGCACGTGCAAGGGCGTGGCAGCGCATGGAGGCGCGTGGAAGCTCCCACGGCGTCAGGTGGCTCGTGAAGCCCATGCTCCGCCTTCCAGGGTATTTTCTGGTTCGATTTTTGTACTGCCGGACTCCATTTTTCACAATAAAAACATTTATAGCATTAAAAATAACATTTAATGAACATAAAAATGAAGATATCTTCCTCCTTTATTAATATTCATGCATATATCATGTATATATATTTATATAAAAATATATACATATTTTAATGCATAAAAAATAAGCACGAAAATACCTATATTCGCTCTGATACCAATGTAAGACAAAGTGTATATAATGCAGCGGAATAAAAATTATGGTCATACTTTTAGAACAGAGTCTGAATTGAAGGATCTCGTGAGTAAATCACGTGCTTCATGAATCTGATCAGTCAACCCAGCAATGGAGTGATATTACAATAGTGAATATCACCCACACAAATCACAGTGCAAATGGCTTTAATCGTTGGTTTTTGGGAGAGAGTCAGTATCTGGGAAAAAGCTCAAACATACGTTGTTTTTCTCTTAATTACCCATATCCCATATTATCAGATATATAATATGGTTATCTTATTTATCCATATCAGTTATATGAGATAATATAAGATATATCATCTATCCATATCAATTATATGATAGATATATATATATATTTTTTTGAGTGGCTATCCAAATAGGTTTGAATTTGAATTCAAAACCCATTTTGGATAAGGTTCAAAAGATTCAAAGGGTCATGTCACATGGGCGCCTATTTCGAACAGGGTCATAGCTTGACTGTTAGAAGGGTTTTTCGGCAACACACCCGCCAGGTAGTTCATCGTCGTTGTGATTTTAGGAAGTAAGGCGCCGTTCAGAGCAAAGCAAGCTTGGTAGTAAGGTATACGAGCGATGACGAATATTTCCTTCCCGTATAATAACCTTTTGTTATGAGTTAAATAATATATAGTTATGACTTAATGTATTTGTGAAATTTTATTTATTTATTTATTTTATGACTCATTATGAATTATAATATATTATTATTATTTTAATTGTAATATGATATTTGTAGCGGTTCGTTATGACGTTTTGATTCCATCTCCCGTGGTAGTGTAGATACAGGTTTCATATAGTCGACAAAAAACCAAGATCCATTTTACATAAAACGACGTTTTGATTCCATCTCCCGTGGTAGTGTAGATACAGGTTTCATATAGTCAACAAAAAACCAAGATCCATTTTACATAAAACGATCGGCAGGAATTAATTCATTTGTTTTTAAGCAATTTTGATAGTATAAGCGGATAGATATAGATAAAAAAAAATTTAAATTTGTTTATGTTTAGATGGATGGTGAATGAGAAGTCACGAACCATTCAACCTAACCCGATCCGTAAACCTCTTTAAAAAATAATAACATATTTTTATGTTTTGTGTTTAAAAAATGATATTTTACTTAATAATAATATTAACTACTTCCGAAATATAAAAGTTTAACCTTTTAAAATGAAGAATAAAAAATTCTAGATTCAAAATAATAAAAATTTATTTTAAAATAATTAAAATATATATATATATAAAATAATAAAATCTAAATAGATAAATCAATTGACATATTCGTTAACCTGCCTAACCTGCTTAATTTGCATACATTAACTAGACGAACAAATATATATATATTTTTTTTAATCCGTTCGAAGGTGGAGAGAAGGCGACCCCTATAGCATAACCAAGACAGAATTTGAGACTGAAACTTAAACGCGTGGGTCCTATTCCCTGTAGCATAACCAAGATGGAATTTGAGACAGAAACGTAAACGTGTGGTCCAATTAAAGTAAAGTCAAATAATCTTGGTCAAAGATAAGGAGATGGGTATAGAAGCCTCATACGTTAGATGTTAATTATTCAAAAGTAGTAAGCTTCAAATTAATACAAATAAGGGATAGATAATTCTTTTATAATTTTCTTTAAATTTTTTTTTATAAATTTTCTCATAAAAAAATATATGTCAATGAAGCATAATATAATATTTAAGAATATTTCAATATTGCAATATTTTTTCGTCTTCACTACTTTACTTTTTTTTTTTTGACTTTCTTTTTTTCAACCAAAACAATTTCACACATACCTAAAAATATATTCGCTAGAAAGACGCTCATCCACTTCAAATCACAAGGGTCAGCATGCGGGTGCAACTTTTTAAAAAATAACAGACGGAGGAATTGAATTAAGGGTGTGTTTGGTAACGTTTACGTTTTCAGTTTATATTTATAAAAATTTTATAAATTAGTTTTTGTTTATTTTTTTGTTTATTTTTAAAAAAACATAAACTACAAACGCGTTTGGTAATTGACAAAATGTTTCAAAATATAAAAAAGAGTAAGAAATGGCAAATGGTGGCAAGTGGCGGCGGAAGACGGTGGTGGAAAGTGGTGACGGTGGGTGGTGGGTGGTGGCGGGTGGGGGGTGGTGTTGGTGGTGGTGGTGGGTGGGTAGGTGACGGTGGCAGGTGGTGGCGAGTAGGTGGTGGTGGTAGTGGTGGCGGGTGGTGGGTGGTGGTGGTAGGTGGGTGGCGGATGGTGGTGGGTGGTGGCGGGTGAGTGGTGGTGACGGGTAGGTGGCGGGTAGTGGGTGGGTGGGTGACGGTGGCGGGTGGTGGGTGGTAGCGAGTGGGTGGTGGTAGGTGGTGGATGGTGGTGGCAAGTGGTGGTGGATGGTGGTGGTGGGTGGGTGGGTGACGATGGCGGGTAGTGGGTGGTAGCGAGTGGGTGGTGGTGTTGGTGGTGGTGGGTGGTGGCGGCAAGTGGGTGGCAAATGGCGGGTGGTGGTGGGCGGTAGTAGGTGGGTAGTGGCGGGTGATGGTGGGTGGGTGGGTGACGGTGGTGGGTGGTAGCGGGTAGGTGGTGGTGGTGGTGGTGGTGATGGTGGGTGGTAGCGGGTGGGTGGTTGTAGTGATGGTGGCGGGTGGTGGTGGTGGTGGTAGGTGGGTGGAGGATGACAGGTGGTAGTGGGTGACGATGGCGGGTGGTAGTGAGTGGGTGGTGGGTGCTGGTGGTGGCAGGTGGGTGGTAGGTGGGTGGTGGCGAGTGGGTGGGTGGGTGGCAAGTGGCTAGTGGTGGTGGGTGGCTGGTGGTGGCAGGTGGTGGATGGTGGTGGCAGGTGGGTGGTGAGTGGTGGTGGCAAGTAGGTGGCGGGTGGTGGATGGTAGTGGCGGGTGGTGGCGGGTAGATGGCAGGTAGGTGGTGGGTGGTGGTGGTGGTGGTGGCGAGGGGTGGGTGGTGGCCGGTGGGTGGTGGTGGTGGTGGCGGGTGGTGGTTGGTGAGTGGTGGTGGCAAGTGGTGGTGGGGGGTGAGTGGTGGGTGGTGGTGGCGGAAGACGGTGGTGGAAAATGGTAGTGGGTGGTGGCTAGTGTAGGGTAGTAAAAAAAAAAAAAAAACTCAAAACTCAAAACGGAAACATATTTTTTATGTTTTCATTTTTTGGCCAAATTTATAAATTGAGACCACTGATTTATAAATTAAAAATTTTACCAAACAAATTTTTATTTGAGTTTTTAAAATTTTTGTAAATATAAACAAAAAACTAAAAACATTAAGTGTTACCAAACGGCACCAGTTAAGTCACTTTTAATGAATAATGAAATGCATAGTAACTTTGTGTGTGTTTGGGAAGTGAATTTTTTTGTAAGTTTTTTTAGTTGTAAGATATTATTGGAGAAAATTTTTTTTGTGTTTGGAAAGATAGTTGGGTTTTTTTGTGGTTGAATGTAATGTTTGTGAGAGAAAAAGTGAAATGATTATGGGATTTGATGTGATATTTTGTTTAGATTTGTTTTTTTTTTTTTTTTTATAACCAATTTATCTTTTAGTGAAAAAAATAAAAAATAAAAAATCCTTCCCTGACCAATTTTTCTTCTGAACCTTACGAATTTTAAAATTATACAGTAACTTGAGTAGTGACTTTCCAATTAAAAAATATATGATGCATAGTAAAATTTATTTAAATAATATTTATAATAAATATATTATACCATATATATTTTAACAGATAATATTTTGTGTCAAAAAATATAAAATATGTATATTAAACAATTACAATTTATCTCATAATATTTTAGATATCATCAAAATTAAACCACATGATTAACATATATGTTTGACCAAAGCTTACTAAGGAGTTTTTGTACTCCTTTTGAAATGTTTGAAGAATCCCACATCCTTTTGGAATGTTTGAAGAATCTCATATTTCAAGTCATTTTTGTATTCATTTTAAAATGCTTTCTAAACAAAAAAAAAGATTCTCATATAAAAATTTATCCCAAATTTGATTCTCATAAATTGTATATCTTACATTTCTAGCACAAAAATAAATAAAAAGAAAAGAAGTAAACATAATAGAAATAAGAGTATAATCATAAATCTAATTTTCAAATAATATATTAAATATACCTTTCCAAAATCAACGAGACTAATTGGTCTATAAAAAAATTCTTAAAACTAAATGGATCACCATTTCTCAAAATGAGATTTATAGATAAATTTTCTGTTATATTATATCATTTAACACTAAATTTAATAATCTTTCTTGATTTTAAATAATTATAAATTTTCAAATATGTGATGAAATCATTCTACATAGACATAATATGGAAAGTATCAAAAATCCATCAATTAAAAATTAAAAAGTAGTCAATTTGATGACATGTCTATGGTAATTTTATTTTCATACACTAATTCATCTCAGTACATACATTTAATGAACATATTCTCAATGTACACATTATAAAAATATAAATTCTTAGTACACATATCTATATTCCAATATTACCCTCATTTTCAATTTTAAAACCCTAAAGCTATGTTTGGTTTCAATGTTTGAATCAATTTTTTAAATTTTTTTTGAGAAAATTATAAATTAATTTGACAAAAATAAATATTAAAAAAATATTTTTTAATTTTTAATTTATTTTTGCCCCTAGAAAGATAAAACCATATTGAAATGAGAAGTTTTTATTTATTTATTTTTGAAAACATATTCTAAAACTAAATTAAACATAGCCTGATTTTTTTTTTTCATTCACCCACTCCTCCTTTATTGCTGTTACCGCCACTTTCAACTCTCCATCGCCACCACTACCGCTACTTCTAGCTTATCCCCCTCTATCTTAGACCTCTATAGTCAATCTTAAGTGATTTGCGGTAGAAGACTTGTAAGAGTGTATAGTTCATGGCGGAAAGTGATTACAGGTGAAAAGGGAAAGAGTCAATGAAAGGGGATAGCGAATGAGAAATGTGGCGCTGGCAATAGAAAATGGTTGTGATGTTTTAAAATTAAGATTTGAATAAAAAAAAAAAAAAGAGATAAGAATATTATAATATTTTTATTCTAAGACAAAATTGTATTAATGAAAATTTTCATTAAACCTGTGAACTAAGGAGAATTGATTTTGTGGAAATAGAATTACCTACGTCTATTCTATGTATATATTGCCATCACGTTCAAATGGGATGCCAATAGGTTGGTAAAGGACCAACCAACCCATTGCATTGATGGCTGAGAGAAAGGAATAACATGACAATGGGCAAACCACCATACATCTAGTACACAGAGAGAGACAGAGAGATGAAACTTTAAAGATAGTAACCAAGGGAACATGGTGATCTTCCTAAATCTCTTGTTGGTCCTGAAACTCTGGCTATTCCGGCTTCAATCTTTCTTGCTCCCAAACCAACGACACAGTCCTTGACCTCCCATTTTCTGTCCAAGTTTTGATCAACTACATAAATTACACATCTTAATCCATTCACATCATAGACCCATATGGTTGTTTTCCTCGCTAGCTTCGAAACCTCAACTTGTCTTCCTCTCCATTCCAATTCTCCAATTTCATCTATGATTTCAGCTTATTCAGTTGCCCTGCAAAAGGGCGACAATTCTATCATAAGACCTGCTTGGCGGCGAATCAGGTAGTGAAGTTATTGCTGTTTACTCTGATTTTTTTTTATCTACTATGAGCCCTTATTATCTTGCAGAAAGATGTATAATATTTCGTCTGTTCCTTCTGAGGTATTTGATCGAACACCAGACCTACAATTGAAATGGCCGAAACAGATATATGGCAACTGTGAAGCGCAAGGCGGCAAGTATTGTAGATTGAATATCAGTAATAGCACAGGACATGAAAATTTGAATGCTTTGGCTTCCTCAAACCACCAAAGGAAGGTATGTACCTCTTTCACTTGTTTGTTTATTGCATTCATTTGGTTAGGTAGGGTAGAATGTTCATGGTTTGGATCAAGGTATTGTTTTTATTGTAAGCAAGGTGTTTGTTAGAAGCTTACTTAGGCTGGTTTTATATTTGTTGAAAGGGTTGGTTACTTTAGGCAGTTTTGTATCTCCCTATTATTAAATTTAAAATCTTTTATTTTTTGATCAAAAAATAAAATATTATGGCCCTCTACAGCCTCCAAATGCTTGTTGACAAGTATTCTTCATATTTTATAGGTGCATCGAAAAAGCCGCAAGTGATTGCAGGTGAATTTCTCCACCACCTTTCCATGTTTGCAGTGAATATGGCATTTTTGTTCCTAATTTGGTTGTTATAAATTGCAGGTGTGGTTGTAGGCTCTTTTCTTCTTGTTATAGTGGTCATTGCATTGTATTGTGTCCACAGATCAAAGAAAATAAAGAGAGAGGACCAATCAAAGATTGAAAGATTCTTGCAGGATTACAGGGCTCTCAAGCCATCAAGATATTCTTATGCAGATATCATGAAAATTAGAAATCAATTTAGGAACAAGGTAGGCCAAGGAGGCAATGGAACAGTGTATAGGGGACAGTTTTCCAACGATGTTCATGTTGCGATTAAAGTGCTCAACAATTCAAAGGGAAAGGGGGAATATTTTTCATCAACGAAGTGGGGATATTAGGTAGAATCCACCACATCAACATGCATGGTTCACTTGGTCAGATACTGTGCTGATGGATTTAGAAGAGCTCTAATTTATGAATTCTTACCAAATGATTCACTGGAAAAGTTTGTATCATCTGATCACGAAAAGGGTTTACTGGGTTGGAAAAAGTTGCAAGATATTGCTTTGGGCATAGCCAAAGGAATTGAATATCTTCACCAAGCGTGTGATCAATGAATCCTTCACTTCGATATTACACCCCATAATATCTTGTTGGATCTCTACTTAAATCCAAAGATCTCGAATTTTGGTCAAGTAAAATTGTGTTCAAAGGAACAAAGTATTGTATCCATGACTACTGCTAGGGGGACAATTGGCTACGTTGCACCTGAAGTGTTCTCTAGGAACTTTGGGAATGTGTCATACAAATCGGATATTTATAGTTTTGGGATGTTGTTGCTTGAAATGGTAGGAGGGAAAATTTTTTTTGATGAAACAATGGAGAGAACCAGCCAAGTGTACTTTCCTGAATGGATTTATAATCGTTTGCATCATGAAGAAGAGCTAGGGATCGAGATTAAGGATGATGGGGATGCTGGGATTGCAAAGAAGTTAGCAATTGTTGGACTATGGTGCATTCAGTGGTACCCAGTAGACTGACCCTCCATGAATGTTGTGGTTAAAATGCTAGAAGGAGATGGGAACACTCTGATCATGCCTGCCAATCCATTTGCCTCCACAAATCCAACAGCAACCATGGGAGCAGTGGATGTAAGGCCTGTAAATAGTGAGTTAGAAATTATTGTTGAATCTAAATAACAAAATTAAGCCATGTTAGTTTTATTGTAGTTTCATCAGAGTAGAAATATCTCCACTATCATTGATCAATGATTGGTCGTTTTTTATGCATAGGTCTAGTTTTTTATTAACATATTTGGTTCTCTCTTTAAAAGGTCATGGCATAGCAAATTAACAAAAAACAAGTTCATTTAATCTGGTTTTTATCATAGCTAGGAAGCTGTTACCCAAAAAGTAACCTAAGAGGGGGGTGAATTAAGTTTCTACAAAATAAAATTAATAATACCACAATAAAATTAACTACTAGTACAACAAATTATTAACAAGCACAATGATGAACTTAGCAGTAAATGATCAAGCAAAATAACAATGAAGTATAACTAACATACAGGGTAAATCAAATGATTAACACATGAATATTAGATAGCTATAGCAGTAGTATGAAAGTAAAGAGATTAGGGAAGAGGAGACAAACATATTTATAGCGGTTCGGTTTCAACCAAGCCTACATCCACTCCTCAAGCTTCACTTGAGATTTTCCACTATCTTCTAGCTTCACAGGGGTGCTAGCAACCTCTTTACCTATGGAGCAATCATCTACGGATTTTACACAGACTTCACAAGCCCAAACTCTTGCAAATCTTAGGTGATTCACAATCACTCTTAAGATTTCAAGAACACAGTGTTTGCAACACTTTTATAAGATGAAATGGTATTTTTGCTTTCAAAGAAAGCTTACAATAATTATCTCTCAAAGATAGATATAAAAATGAAGCTCTGGATTTTTTCTAAACCTCACACAGGAAAGATGAGCTTAATGCTATAAGGCTCAATGTATAATTTCTGAGAGAGAATGTAAACAAAAATTGAAGAACCCTTCTTAGAGAATAAATGTAAGTGATTATAGATCAAAGAATATTTTTAGGCTTTTTGTAACTTGTTTACATTAGAGGCTTTGGTATATATAATGAAAATTATAGCCGTTTATAGCCGTTGTATTCATTTGAATTTATAGCCGTTGTAGTTATCTGAATTTATAGCCGTTTATAGCCGTTGTACTTCCATCATTACCAATTTGAATATCTTCCACTCCATCATTACAAATTTGAATATCTTCCACTTGAACCTTTTGAACCTTTTGGCCTTTGAACCTTTATAGCCGTTTATAGCTGTTGTACTTCTATCATTATTAATTTGAATATCTTCCACTTGAACCTTTTGGCCTGTTGCTGTGCTAGGCTGTTTGAACCTTTGTTTTGGGCTATTTGAACTCCTGATTTAATCAAATATTAAATAAATTCTAACATCATTTAGGATAAAGGTTTAGATGAGAAATAATAGGACAAAATAAATTTTGATTCTATTTTTCTCTTTCAAATAAATCATCAAAATAAATTTTGGATTCTATTTTTCTCTTTCAAATAAATTAAAACATAATTAAATAAATTATTAAAATAAATAAGTCTAACAGAAACACTTCATACCATTATGCAGCAACTACATGAATTAATTAAGATTGTTAGAGGTCAATTTTTTTTAGGGTGACTTGGCTCTCAGCTTCCAACCACAAGATTCTACTTTTCTATATTAACAGTTGCATATCAATTTTAAAATTATCTAAGCTAAAATTGGCCACTTAATGCATCTGAGTTAATGGTGAATGTCACTGATAAACTGAAATGGATGGCGGACCCTTCAGGAGTGTTTTCTGTTTCATCAACATACCAGTGGTGTGAATCCTCCTTGGGTTCTAATTTCCAGATAACAGAGTGCATTTGGAAGAATGTGGCGCCCCCAAAAGTCCAATTCTTTGGCTGGCTTGCTTGGAAGAGAAGGATTAAGACTTCGAACTACCTTCAAAGGATGGGGATTTTGGAGAATCATAATAGTTTTCATTGTGTGTTCTGCAATGTAGAAGAGGAAACAGACAACCATGTACTCCTGAATTGTCACTTTGTTTGGTTAGTATGGTCCAAAATTATGAGATGGTGGGGTATTCAATGGGTGATACCAAACTCAGTGGATGAACTGCTTCTTTGGTGGTCAGGATCAAAGCTCAAAAAACTAGAGAAGAAGATTTGGAGAGTCATTCCGTTTGCGGTGTTTTGGTCAGTATGGAAGCTAAGGAATGATTGTATCTTCAACAGTACCCAACCCAGCTTGGAGGAACTCTGTGAATTGATTAAAGTGCGAATTGCAATATGGTTCAAAGCATCATGCACAAGGCTGTCCATCTCAGTAAATGACATTTTGTTTAATCTACATCAGATCATATTTTGCTATAGGTGATATCTGTTATTTGTTAATTGGGGCTGGGGTGGTCTGCTGCTGGGTGAGTTGTCACGGCTGCAGAGTGTCTTCACACGTTTTCTGCTCTGTCTTGCTGCTGCTATATGGTAATTTGGGTCTGGGGTGGACTGCTGATGGGTGTTTTGGCAGCAGGAGGGTGTGGTATTTGTTGATGTAGTATGTTGGGCTGTCATGGTGCTTTAGTGGAAGTGTTCACCTTGTTCGAGTTGGCGGCTGAATGCTACAGCCTAAGTATGATATCCATCATCAGAAGCTGTATATAGTGCTTTGTTCAGCAACACCAGTTGGCTATTTATGGGGAAGATTTTGGGCTGGATGGAGCTCTTGGAAGATTTTGGGATATCTGTGGTGTCTTGCAGTGGTGTGTGGCTTCTGCAGTGGTGTTTTGCTGCCACTGGTTTAATCATCAAGATAGCCCACTGTTTTTCTGCGGTGGTGCTCTGCTGCCACTGGTTTAATCAGAAGTGGTGCTTTGCTGCCACTTGCAGTGTTTTGTTCTGCTGTTGTGTTGTTATTCTTCCATATTTTTGTTGGTTTCTTGCCAACTCTGGTTGGAGTGCTAGCAAAGGATTGCGCGGGCATACTAGTGCCAACCTGGTTGGGATTGGTTTGTCTTGCTATGATGCTTTTTGCACCCTTCCTTTTACTTTGTTGATGTAATGTGTTCTTGATTCATCAATAAAGGTTTTTTCTTTGCCGATCAAAAAAAAAAAAAAAAATCCCCATTAGGTAATTCCAATCATATGTACGTTATCTATTGTTCTGTCAAAATTTCTATCTTATTGCTTACAATTTAAACTGGTAAATTACACATACCTTCCCTGAGCTTCATTGTGTTGTACAATTTAAAAGGAACAAGGATTCATTGTCTTACTGTTGCTCGGAGCTCCATTGTTTTAATAGTCAATGCCTGTTTGGCAATAAATCTTGTTTTCTTTCCTGATCATAGTTCTCAAAAAAATAAAAATATAAAAAATTCTTGTTTTCTTTTCTGCAAGTGATCAGGAAATAGCCTCTCCAAAATTGAGGTAAGGTTGCGTTTATCTTACCCTCTCTAGACCTTGCTTTAACAGTAGTTTTGTGTACTATGTCACTTCTTTTTTCTTTGCCAAGTGATTAGGAGGAACCTTGAATTAGTGGGTAGGCGTAGAGAGCCAATTCATAGAACAAAATCAGTAATGAACAGCTCATAGTACCATGTTTGAGGCTCTTGATATTTTAGGGGACCACAAAGATTGAGCCAAAGTATTATTTTATTTTTTCAGGAGGCTTGTGCATTTACCTAAGATACAAAAGACGGAGAACCAAAAAAAAAAAAAACATCACAACTTAGGAGAGTTTCGGCAAACTGGACAAGTAGGATCTAAGCGAAGCCATTCATTGATGCAATCAGCATAGAAGTAATATTGGCATTCAAGTATACATCTGAGAGAGAGAGAGAGAGAGAGAGAGAGAGAGAGAGAAATGAAACTCCAAAGATAGTAACCAAGGGAGCATGGTGATCCTCCTGATTCTCTTGTTGGTCCTGAAACTCTCAGTAGGACAAGATGAGTGCACCCCAACAACATGCTCAGACCACAGTCCAACCATCCGATTCCAATTCCATCTAAACAACCGCCAGCCTCAACACTGTGGCTATCCCGGCTTCGATCTTTCTTGCTCCCAAACCAACGACACAGTCCTTGACCTTCCATTTTCTGTCAAAGTTCTCATCAACTACATAAATTACACATCTCAGACCTAGATGGTTGTTTTCCTAGCCAGCTTCGAAACCTCAACTTGTCTTCCTCCCCATTCCAATTCTCCAATTCCGTCAGTGATTTCAGCTTATTCAGTTCCCCTGTAAAAGGGCAACAATTCCAATACAAGACCTGCATTCATGGCGAACCGAGTCATGAAGTTATTGCTATTTACAATGATTTTTTCATCTTCAATCTTGGACTTATCTACTAATACCCCTTATTATATTGCAGAAAGTTGTATAATATTTCGTCTGTTCCTTCTAAGGTATTTGATCGAACATCTAATCTGCAATTGAAATGGTCGAAACAGATATGTGGCAACTGTGAAGCACAAGGCAAGTATTGTAGATTGAATATCAGTAACAGCAAGGGACATGAAAATTTTGAATGCTTTGGCTTCCTCAAACCAATGAAGGAAGGTAGGTACCTTTTTCTCTGGTTTCCCTAGTTTAATTTTGTATTCAATTAGGCCGTCCAGTTTCTTCTTTTGCATTCATTTTAGTAGGTTTGGATCTATATTTTAGAATTTTTTGTTTGTTTTGGTGGTTTGATTTGGTTTTCGAGGTGAAGAACTTTCAGGAGAAACAAAGCTAATGTTTTTAATGTAAGCAATGAGTTAATTAAAAGGTTACTTAGGGTGGTTTTATATTTTTTGAAAGCATTACTTACACTCGAAGGTTGTTAAATTCAGAATCCTAAATTAGATTATTGAAAATGTTTTCAGGATTAGATCGTAAAATCAGATTAAGGAATGTAAAATTTTACCGAAAAAGACAAATTACGTAATAATTTAATTTAAATAAATATTTCTTAATAAGTATATAGAAAATAAACATATATTCTACTTAAAAAAAAGTGAAGATATTGTAAAAAATATAATACTCCATATAAATGTAAATATAATATTATATGATAAAAAACTCAATAGTAAAAGTTTTGCATTTTATTAAAGAAGAAGGTGAAGAAAAAGAAGTCTATAACAAAATATTTTGCAATCTACAATAATGCATAAAAATTTAAGAAAAAGTGCTTAACCAAATTGGATATGAAAATAAATTAAAAACTCAAAAGAGCGGCTTAACTGAAGGATAAGATTTGTCGTTAGCATCCCTAGTGGAGCGGGCTTGAGTCACGAAAATAGTCTCTTCTAAAATTAGGGTAAAGTTGCATTCATCTTGCCCTCCTCAAACTTCACTAAAGCTAAATTTATTTTTCCCACTAATTAGTTTTCTTAAATTATTACAATATTTAAATGTTTATTTCCTACATTGTTTTTCTTAGTCTATTTGATTCAATACTACTTAATTTTTTAAATTCATTTTGACCACATAAATTGGTATTTAGACAAAATATAAAATTTACAATAAAATAGTGTTAGGTTTTATTTTTTGGCAACCCCGTTTGACAAAACTCCTTTGAGTTGTAATTTTATTTGCATTTTACTTTCAGTGAGGCTATGAGTTTATTAGATGCGAATCCAGATCGAATCGAGCCTTGCAAATCAGTTTGTGATGTTAATGCATTCAAGATTGCCACTTCGCTGATTATGACGGGGGTCGAGCTGCCCGGTCAGCTCACGGCCGAAGCAAAATGCAAAAATGCATTCAAAGTTGCCTGTCCGATCATGTTATACTTTTCCAGTTTTTTCCAGTTTTGGCCGTCACGCTCGAGCGGGGAAATGGGCGCTCGAGCGGAGTTTGCGAGTTCACAGCATCTCTGCGTTGGATGAGAAATACTGGATGGTGTGATTCCCCGCTCGATCGGGGAAACGGACGCTCGAGCGGGGAGCCTATATGAAATCACAAGATTTGAAGTCTCCGCTCGAGCGGGAAGACCGACGCTCGAGCGGACCTCGCGATTCCAGATTTCCAGATTCTTATGGAGTTGGTTTTCTTCTGAAACAAGGTTTATTTTGGGTTTCTATAAGAAGTGGGATTACTTTGGAGTTCTGCAAGAAGTTGGTTTTCTTCAAACAAGAAGTTGGTTTTCTTTCCCAACTTGGATTACTTTTGGTTCTCTATAAATACTTGGTTTTCTCCCAAAACTAAGTAAAATTGATTGAAGTCCTCCAGATCTTCTTTTTGGTTCTTAAAGGGTTATATCTGGGGATATTTTATTTTTCTTTGATGTCTTATTGAGTATTCAACTCATGATCTAAAAAGACTACATCAAAGGTTTGTGTTTGTTTCACAAAAGAGAGGAAATTCTTCAGTTGTGAATTCTGAAGAATTCGAGCCTGAAGCTTCGGTGGTGGAATCCGGAGTGGCTCATCAGGAAGACAATTCCGTGGTGAAGATGCGGTTGGAAGAGGCACATAGAGGTTGGTTCAATTAGGCGTTGTGAATTCGCTAGATAATTGAGAGTGATACCTGTGTAATTCCTTTATATCTTCTTAGTGGATTGTTCTTGTGGCTGTTGCCCGTGGTTTTTTGATCACAATTGGAAGGTGTCCAATTGTGGTTTTTCCACGTAAAATCTTTGTGTCTCTTTCTTTTGATTGTTTGATTGGGAGTGTTATATTCTGCTTAAAATTGATACATAATCACAAATCAACATCTAGGAGGTTTCTAGATTTTTCAAATAGGCTATACAATACAAAACAAGGTTACAAATTGGATTAGATAAAGATCAGATTTGGATCGGGATTCCATAATCCTATAAGATTCAATTAATAGGATCAAAAGATCCTACATGTAAAGGATTTTTTATACGATCCAGATCGATTCATAAAATCGTAAGATCAGATTGGGACTCTTTGGGTAGAAAATAATTTTTTAAAAATAATTTATATATTTTTTGACGTTTGATATAATAGAAAACGAAAACTCAACATAAAATATTTTTCATGGTTAGTGAAAAGTAAGTTTATTTGGCCAGAAAATATTTTTCACTTTTAAAAGATGAAAAACATTTTCCGGACTAAACTCTTACCAACGTCACCACACTACCACCGCCATTCTCACCTTTACCACCACACCATCGCCACGACCACTATCACCACGCCACTACCGATACCACAACTAACACCACCACCGACACCACCAAATATAGAAAAATGTTTTTTCCATAAAATATTTTCTATAGAAAATATATCTGTCCAAACAAACAGAGCGTTAAGGTAGTTTTGTATCTCTTTATTATTAAATTTTGAAGCTTTTTTTTTTTTTTTTTCCTGATCAAAATGAAATAAAATAAAATATTATGGCCCTCCACAGTTGGGTTGGCAAAAGAAATTGTTGAGAGATCTTGAAATATCAAGTGAAAAGATAATATGATATATTGTGGGAATTCCAAATGCTTGAGAAGCTAACAAGTCTTCTGTATATTTTACAGGTGAATTGAAAAGGCAACTAGTGATTGCAGGTGAAATTCTCCACCTGCCTTTCCATATTTGCACAGAAGATGGAATTTTCCTTCCTAATTTGGTTATTATAAATTGTAGGTGTGGTTGTAGGCTCTTTTCTTCTTATTGTAGTTGTGATTTCATTGTATTGTGTCCACAGAGCAAAGAAAATAAAGAGAGAGGACCAATTAAAGATTGAACGCTTTTTGGAGGATTATAGGGCTCTCAAGCCATCAAAATATTCTTATGCAGACATCAAAAAAATTACAAATCAATTCATAGATAAAGTAGGCCAAGGAGGTTATGGAACAGTGTACAAGGGAATTGAAAAGCTCTTATTTATGAATTCTTACCAAATGATTCATTGCAAAAGTTCGGGTCTTCTGATCATGAGAAAGGTTTACTTGGTTGGAAGAAGTTGCAAGATATTGCTATAGTCATAGCCAAAGGAATTGAATATCTTCACCAAGGGTGTGACCAACGAATCCTTCACTTTGATATTAAACCCCATAATATCTTGTTGGACTACAACTTAAATCCGAAGATCTCGGATTTTGGTCAAGCAAAGTTGTGCTCAAAGGAACAAAGTATTGTATCCATGACTGCTGCTAGGGGAACCATTGGCTATATCGCACCTGAAGCATTCTCCAGGAACTTTGGGAATGTGTCATACAAATCAGATATCTATAGCTTTGGGATGTTGTTGCTTGAAATGGTAGGAGAGAAAAAGCATTTTAGTGTAACAGTGTAGAACACCAACCAAGTGTACTTTCCTGAATGGATTTACAATTGTTTGCATCGTGGAGCGGAGCTGGATGGAGAGGAGCTGGGAATCCAGCTGAGAGATGATGTGGATGCCAAGATAGCAAATAAGTTAGCAATTGTGGGACTTTGGTGCATTCAGTGGTACCCGGTAGATCGACCCTCCATGAATGTTGTGGTTAAAATGCTAGAAGATGATGACACTCTGATCCTGCCCGCCAATCCATTTTCTTCCAGAAATCCAACTGCAACTAGTGGAGTTGTGGATGTAAGGCTTGTAAATAGTGACTTAGAAATTATTGTTGAATATGAAATTATTATTGAATCTGAATAACAAAGTTAAACTATGTTAGTTTTATTGTAGTTTCATCAGAGTAGAAAGCTCTCCATTATCATTGATCAATGACTGGTCCTTTTTTATGCATAAATATAGTCTTCGATTAACACATTTAGTGCGCTCTTTAAAAGGTTATGGCATAGCGAGTTAACAAAGAGCTAGTTCATTTAATCTGGTTTTTATCATAGCTAGGAAGCACTTCATATCATTATGCAACAACTGCATGAATTAATTAAGATTGTTAAAGGTCAATTTTTTTAGGGTGACTTGGCTCTCAGCTTGCAACCATAAGATTCTACTTGTCTATATTAACAATTACATATCAATTTTATAATAAACTGTTGGTGAAAATACCAGAAGAATTATATTTTATTGATAAACAATGCAAAGAAAATAAGATACAAATAGATCAGACTGAGATATGGATATCTCATTTTCTTTAAGGAGATCAAGCCCACTGTGGTAGGAAGAACTCAAATACCGATGTAGCAGTTACTAAACTATGGCTTGTCCCTTCCAGGATACAACAGCCCAACCACTTGTCGTATGGTTCAGGCCAACTCTGCACAAGATGGTGAACCCAAAGCTCCATCAAGAAAAAATACTCTTCTTTGGCTAGTAATCTCTCAAGTATAAAAAATAGTACACTCTTCTTTGGCTAGTAATCTTTCAAGTATAAAAAATAGTTAGTCTAGAAAAAAGTAGATGAGAGGAACAATTTATAGGCCACTAAGACCTTACAAATTACACCAAAAAATAATGACATTAAACTAGAGAAAAATGAGAGTTCTAAAATCTCCAAATATTAACTCACCACCAAGCCCATGACCTTCAAATTAATCTCCATCAATGAACAAAACAAAAAGGTCACCAAAAAAAAAAAAGATTTATGAACGAGATAAAAGGTCACCACCCAGCTGTTCTGCATCCGCAAACACTGAATATATAATGATCCTCTCTTCTTTTTTCTTTCTTCTTCTCTCTCTCTCTAAATACTCTCTCTTCTAAAAACCTCCTTCCCCGACCTCTGTTTGGGCTGGCCGGCCGCCGCCTTTGGCTATGGCGGTCGGCTGGCCTAGCTCGTTTCCGGTGTTTGCTTGTGTGTTTTTTCTTTAAATAAACTTGAATCCCTCATTTTCCCCACCTAGGCGTGTTTATTGTTGCTGCGGGGGTCGTCCAGTTTTACTCCAGGGGCCGTTGGGTTTGCTTCAACCTTGCCGTTTCTGCTGTTGCTTCAAGGGTCGTTCAGGACTATCATTCGAGCGCTTTCTGGCGAGTAGGAGCTTGAGGGGTGCTTTCTGGTTCAGATTGGTGGTGAAGTGGGTGTCTTAGGCGTTCCAGTTATGTCCGGTTGTCACTCGAGCGCTCCTTCTCGTGCGAGAGTTTGAGGGGTGAACTTCCATTCGTATGGAGGTGTCCTAGTGGGTGGTCGGTGTTCGGTGGGTGTGTGGATCCGCGGTGTGAGTTAGAAGATCTGTAGCATGGTTTTTTGTGCAGCTTGGTAGAGAGGTATTTAAAGGATGGTAAGGCCCATATGGAATAGCAGTGTGTGGCTGCATCAGGAGGAACCTTATTCGGTGTTTGGGTTGTCAAATTTGGAGATTCTGTGGAGTTGTCTATATTCGGTGCTTGTAAAGGAAGTATTCAGATTATGGAAATGGGTGTTCTGTTCGGAGAGTGCCATGGTAGTGGAAGTGTTTGGATTTTGGAAGTGGGTGCCATCGTTAAGGAGGTGTTCTGCAGCAGAGGCTTGGTGTGGTTTGGGTGTGAGCAGTTTTTTTTTGGGGTGTGTAAGAAGAAGAAGAGGTGAGGCATGGCGTAGGTGGTGTTCTGTCCGGTGTTGGCTTGGAGTTTCACTCGGCCGGTGAGTTTTTCTCGGCACGGCGTGGTGTGGGCAGCAGAGGTGAGGCATGGCGTAGGTGGGTAGGATGCAGCAGCAGAGGCGTAGAGCGTAGGTAGTGTGGGCTGCTTCAGAGGTGGCGTGTGCATAGGGTTGTAATCAGGTGCAGGCGTGAGCATGGAGTTGTAGCAGCAACAGCGGTGGCGTGTGCTCAGGGTGTTTTTAGTTTAGTTCTGGTTTTTTAGTTTGTTTTGCTGCTGTGTAGTGGGTCTTGTTTAGTTTTTTAGTTTGTTTTGGGTGTCTTTGTGGGTTATTATGTGGGGTTTCATTTTTTATTTTTTTTAAAATTTTTTTTTTAAAAAATCGAGAGGGTTATGGGTTGATTGTATGGATGCGAGTAGCAGTAGTAGGGGTATTTTTATACTTCCGAATCTCTCTCGATGCATCTCATCTTCCTGTACTTTTAATTTTATGCTGTTAAATGAAATTTTTCTTTGCTGATAAAAAAAAAAAAAACGACATAAAAGGTCACCAATAAAAACTATAAATAAATAAAAGATATTAAAATAGTGCAAGATAAACTATGCTAGATTGGCCACTTAACAATTCCTTTTCTTTCTTTCTTTTCTTGCTTCAGTTCAACATCAAATGCAATAATCTCCAACAAGTCATTTTAAATCATTACAATTTTCTTAAAGCACAAGCTTTGAAATGTATGTTTGCATTAAATCCCCATTACGTAATTCAAACCAAATAGTATTAATTGTTGTGCCAAAATTTCTATCTTACTGCTTACAATCTAAAATGTGTATGGCCTTATTTGTTATAACCTAAAAAAGTTAAAAAGTTAAAAAGTCATTATCCTATTTAAGTCACATCATCTTATTTAAGTCCTATCACCTCTTTACTACATCACTTCAAACCTAACCCATATTTCATAAAAAAATAAAAAAATACACTTATTTAGATCATTCCAAACCACCCCTTATACCTCCCCTGCGCTCTATTGTATTATGGAATTTAAAAAGAAACAAGGATTCATTGTCTTACTGTTGCCTGCAGCTCGATTGTTTTAATAGTCAATGCCCATTTGGCAATAAGTCTTGTTTTCTTTTCTGCAAGTGATCAGGAAATAGCCTCTCCAAAACTGAGATAAGGTTGCGTTCATCTTGCCCTCTCTAAACCTTGCTTTAACAAGAGTTTTGTGTACTATGTTGCTTCTTTTTTCTTTGCCAAGTGATCAGGAGGAACTTTGAATTAGTGGGTAGGCGAACAAAGTCAACTCACAGAACAAGATCAGTAATGAACAACTCATAGTACCATGTTAGAGGCGCTTGATCATTTTAGGGGGAATGACCGCAAAGCCAAAGTACGAATTTTTTTTTTTTTTTTTTCTTCTCATGAGGCCTGTGCATTTATCTGAGATACAAAAGATGGAGAACCAAAAAAATAAAATTAGAACTTAGGAGAGTTTTAGCAAACTGGACAAGTAGGATTCAAAGCGAAGCCATTCATCGATGCGATCTGCATGGAAGTAATGCTGGCATTCAAGTATGCTCCTGAGAGTTTCCATGGTCCTGTATTCAGACAAGCATATTGGGAAAGTGTTGTAATCAGGCTTGGGTAGAGCAAAGGTGAATTCGGCCATGGAACTGTCTCCTATCGTAGGACTTGACGACCTTGTCACAAATGAAACACACCACCTCAACTGTCAACGTCAGTGCCGGCTCAAGCGTATAGCAATTGAAGCAATGGCTTTAGGCCTCCATTGCAAAAAGGCCCCAAATTTTTCATATATTATCATAAGTTAAATACAATTCAATTGTTTCTCATAAAGTCTACCTTATTGAAGGCCTCCACAAAACCAACATGAGAAAAAAGAAAAAAAAGATATACTCCCATGAGCTTAATACAAGTTTTAAAAATTTGGTTAAAAACGTCCATCAATTTTGTATATGTTTGTCATATGCACACTTTTTTTCTTTTTCTTTTTTTTTTAAATTTTTTTTTTTAATTTTATAAATAAAGGTTCACATTGAAAAGGGTTTAATAAATTTTAAAAAGCTTATAATATATAATTTTAAGAATGCTCACTTTAAAAGAGACTCCCATCAATTTAAAATAGGTTCTACAAATTATTTTTAATTTTCGCTTTGAATTTATGAGTTTTATTTATTTGATAACTTTTGACATTTATTTATTTTTTTTCATAGCTAAATATTCTAAATAATTTTCAAATTTTAGTCATAAAAGTAGAAGAGACATATAAATTTTACATGATATATAATTTACTAAAAATAATAAATATTATTTATATTTAAATTTAAAATATAAAATATAAAAAGCCTTGTGATAAAATTTTATTTTAAGTCTCGTGAAGGCTAAGCCGGCCTTGGTCAACATCAATGTTGGTACTCCTGCTCCTACTGTTATGGCATAGCGAGAGCTCCCCGGCAATTCTGAAATTTTGTGTTATTTAGAATGTCGTTAAAATTTAATTAACCCTTTATCCCTAAATAACATGAGAAGTGGGGTCACTGCTATGCCGTTTCAGTTCTTTTTTTTTTTTTTTTTTTTTCTCATGTTCTCACTATATTTTTTGACGTGATAAATTACACTGTTATTTATTTATTTATTTTAAGGTTTAGAATTTAGGGTTTAATTCTTAAAATTTATTTATTTATTTTTATTTTAGGGTTTAGGGTTTAGGGTTTAATTCTTTTTTTTTATTTTAGGGTTTAGGATTTAATTCTTAAAATTTATTTAATTTATTTTTTTATTTTAGGGTTTAGGGTTTAATTCTTAAATTTTTTTTTTATTTTAGGATTTATGGTTTAAGGTTTAGGGTCTAGAGTTTAATTCTTAAAGTGTATTTTTTTTTATTTTATGATTTAGGGTTTAATTCGAAAAAAAAAGAAAGTAAAAGAGCCCCGGTTTATCCAAACCAAAAACAAAAAAGAGAAAGAAAATAACTCATAAAACGCTGCCGTTTTATCTGCATAGGAGGAACAGCAGTGAGGGGATCACAGTGGTGACCCCTCCACTACAAGAATTAACACTTTTAGCAACAAAAAAATTGGTCGCTAAAAGTCTATTTTTGGTCGGAAAAAGTTATCCGCGATCAATTTTTTTGGTCGCTAGTTTGGTCGCCAATTGAGGGTCGGCAAAAGTAATTCGCGACCAAAATTTTCGTTGGTCGGCAAAAGTTGGATTTGCCAACTAAATTTTTGGTCGCTAAATATTTAATTACCGCGACTAATTTATTTTGTCGCTAAAACACTTTGGTTGCGAAAAGTGATATTTTCCCGACCAAATTTCTTAGTCGCCAATTGTCACATTTCGCGACCAAATTTTTTGGTCGCCAATTATCACATTTCGCGACCAAAAAATTTGGTCGCCATTTGTTACTTTTCGCGACCAAAACTTTTGGTCGGCAAAAGTGAGTTTCCACGACCAAGAGCTGTTTTGGTCGGCAATAGATGTATTTTTTGCGACCAAAACTCTTGGTCGGCAATTATCATTTTTTGCGAAAAAAAATTATTTTGGATGCCGCGACTAATAAATTGGTCGCCAAAGCAAGAAAACAATACACCTGTAATATTTAGCAAATTCATAATCAAAACAGGACGAATTCATAATCAAAACAGGTCTTATTATAAAATTTTCTATATCCAAGTTTCAACACATAACTCAGCAGCAGCAACATTGATTCCAAAAACAAGGAACAATTCACAAAACCCTATTCTAAACCCCAAAAAACAAAAAACAATTCATTCCAACAAAAATTTAACATAATCAGCATCAATTTCAAAAAAAAAGAGCATCTGGTGTTAACAAGGTTGAGTATTGTTGTTCTTTTTTATGTAGGGCATCCAGCTCCTTTTTGGCCTCTGCAAATCTCTCTTTGTCGTACGCGTCAACAAGGTAAACTACAGAATCCACCTGCATGATGATCAAAAATTATATACTATTTGTGAACAAAATTCAAGACTCTTTGTCATATAAATGAGCTGTGATTTGTCCTTTTCGTGCCTTGACAGAGAAAAAAACTAACAGCAATAACAATAACAGGATGGAAAAACATTTATTCAGGCAGCAATTCATTTAGCCAAGATTCAGCCCTGATACTCAGAGAGTCTTGCATAAAATTTTTCTATCATAAAAACCTCTTCTGCCCTGATACTCATTCCAATTGTATTTTCTGTGATTAATTTTGTGATCGATAGTGTTGTAGAATTATTAAATTTTTATACTTTTTCTCTCAACAAATTCTGTTAACAAACTCCATTTTTCCATTAGTACAAAAAAAATTAGTGCTAATAACATAGTTGTCGACACACAATTACATAAATAATCTCCCTGTCCAGCAAAGAATGACTAACAAAAAACAAATTCCACAATTTAGAAAGACCATAATCAATGCTCAAGGGTCCCCTTCATAACATGGTTTAAAAAGAGGTAATAAATAAAAAGACAGACTCACCCTCACTTCTTTTATAAAGTCGATTCTCATAACTCCAATCTACACATCACAATTGGGGACAAACAACACTTGCCATCATGCCAGGTTACAACCTCACGCAATTTAGGAAGGGTTAATAATAAACATACAACGATAATAAATTAGCAAACCATTGGTGAAGACTACTTTTCATTAATGCTCAATCTAAAATTACATCGCCCCTCCAAAACTTTACTAGCCTCAATATCCATGTGTGACAACAATATTTTACACCCTACTAACCCTACAATCTAACTAAGCATATAGAGCATGCTATCCATTCGAATGGTTTTCAATACTCAAGCTATTGCAAGGGACAGTAATAATTTGGTTGTATACTCTTTCACTTAATGGGTGTGAAAATAACTATACCTGCCAATCCCGTTAAGTCGGATATGTGATACACAGCTTCGATTTCCATCCTTCACTCACTTCTTCCCTGATGCAAATCTTCGCCAGAAAGTTTGTTATCTGCAGTGCCCGTGGTAGCAACTGCTTCTTCCTGGATAAATGAGATGGTAATCAAATGGTCAGAAATTAATCTTATATTCTGATGAAACAAAAACAGTGCCATCCATTTATTTGATTTTGAGACCCTTGCAACACACCTAATTGCCTGAAGGGGTAACGGAAGAAAGAAACTGCTTGCAACACCAAAGACTGCAACGAATAAAAATAACTACCAATTTTTTACCATTACAAGTTATTATGTTATCACCATACTGGTGAATCCTACCAGGAAGTACGGAAGCATAATACAGATAAAACAGAGGGAATAAAAGTTGGACACAACAACTCGATTCAATAAAAGGCCTGAAGTCCTTTGATCTTCCTTGGAGTCCAAATTAGAAAGATTACCATTCACAACACGATAATCAGTGCTGGATGAATTGGTCATACCAGTCAAAGAATTAGGGCTTCCATTCTTGGAATCACTTGACTCAACTTCATCTCCACTTTCCCCTTGAACTGAAATAGCCTCTTTCTCATGTGCTCCATTCGTTTGAGTTACATTAGCAGCTGCCTCTTCAGCTTTCTTCTTCTCTTCCTCCCTTTGTTGTCTCCTCCTTGCTTCTTACTCCTTTAATTGTTTAAATCTGGGTAACACCAACAACTTGAGACCAAAAACAAGATTTTCCATTGCAACAATGCAATCATACAAACACACACACACACACACACACACACACACACACACATAAGTATATATGACGAGCAATGTCATATATTAAACAACAATGTCATCATATTACAATAAATCAACAAGAATTAAGCTTTCACCAAGACGGAGCCCCTCTGAAGTTGACTTTTCCACTTGGGGTTCCTTTATGATGGTGCTGGTTTCAAAAACAGATTTCTGAGTTTGGGATTGCTCCTCCTTCTTAATGATATTATCACTGAATTTACTCACTGGATTTTTTGTAACCCCTGATTTTTGAAGAAATACTTGTTGTGCCATGCTCAATATGTTATTAGTGAACCTGCACAAAACATAAGTATTTAAAATTCTTGAACATTCGTGGAAGTTAAGGTTACTACTAATAGAACGAGGGAAAGAAAAGAAAGGAAAAAAAAAAAAGACATTTTATGGTTTGATCTTGATCATGCTTTTTAGTGTAGTTTCTCTGACAATGTTGTGGCTTCCACCATTTTGATACATGAATTATTGATTTAAGGAGGCAGATTCTCATTGCTTTTTTGTTTAACATGTCTCATAATTGTCACGCTAATAATGATCCAAACTTGAAAAGTTCTCAAGCCAAAAAAAAAAGAAAAAAAGAAGACAATCACAAGTCAATGAGCAGATCAATTCAGATCAAAAAAAAAATATTGTACTTCCGAGCAGAACTAAATGAGTAGAACAGATCAATTCAATGAGCAGAAAAAAAAAATATTCACCCAAAAAACTACACTAAAAAGAACAGATCAATTCAATGAGCAGAACTAAATGCAGATATTGTACTTTCGAGAAACCTGTTTTCTTGCAGAATAGTGTACTAATGCCGTTAAATTTGAGAGAACTGTGGAGGAAAATTACAGAGAGAATAAAAAGGTTCAAAGAAGACAATCACAAGTCTACCACATGGTTGTTATATAGAATCGAATAACTACTATAATGGCTAAGGTTTCTAGCCCATTTTTTTTCTTAAGAAATTTTAATATATATATATTCTAATTCAAATGTGGAGCATCTCAATCAGAAAAGAAAGTAGTAATACAGACACATCAATCCTGAAAAAGCAACATCTTTTCTACTTAAAAGAGTAAATCAAGAGGAGGGTTCTGAGCAAGTTTATCATATCAAAAAGCAAGTAATATGGACAAATCAATCCTGAAAATGCAACAATTGAAGCACCAGCACAATATATAAGCAGATTGTTGAAATAAGGAAACTTAAAATAAATGGCGTTTGAGATATGGAAAGAGATCCAAAACAACACCTATAAACTAGCAAACCTGCGATGACTGCATGATTTGAACAGAGATGTACTGTGAGAGAACTAGCAGCACAGGCAAGACAAGATATGCCAAGGTATCTGACCATCCAAGGGGAGGATGACCATCCTGCAAAGAATTTTGAGCATCCAAGGATAAGAATAACTATAAGGAATAACTATAAGGCATTGTAGATGAATAGCAAACAAAATTTATAGTGCGGAAACATCAGAGATTCTATCCTATTGTAAACATTCACATCAGCAGTCACTTAATGCAATGTGTCCCTTGCCTGTTCTTTGTTATGATATTCGCTGATAGAAAAATATATATATATATATATATATTTGGTGTACTCAAAATTTTCAAATGCAATTGAACCACAACTCAGATCATCTTGTCAATCAGAAGATGTTTGGGGTATGTTTGTTGAGGAGCAAGGCTAGTAAAAATATATTACCATGTATGATTGCTCATAGTTATAAGAAATCGAAAGACTAATTGATATGTTATGACATCCTATAAATCATGGAGTAAATTTTTTTTAATATTTTTTTTGGGTACAGAATGATGGAGTAATATTGATTATAAATCAGAAAGAGTAAAAAAAAAAAAAAAACTCCTTACTTCAACAGACAAGATGCGCAGAACTGAAGAGCATACCTTTCTGGCTCCATAGAAGGCTATTATTTATGAAGGGAAGCAAAGTTTTGCTAAATACTCTTCCACTGCCAAACAAAAGAAAAGAGAAACACCTTACTAAAATAAATATTGAAATACACTAGTAAGATAAATGTTTCAAGTATGATACTACACCACCAAGTAACTTCATTTTTTGACTGTGTTTAATGATCAAAACCCAAATTCAAATACACAGTAACAATCCAAAAAATGAAGTTGAGTAACAATCCAAAAAAGTTGAGTATATTTCCACATAAAACCTATATGTCACTTCAGTCCATGCAATTGTGTAATCAAAATAATGGTTATTAATCTCTTACACCAACAAAACAATTGATAATCAATATGATCATAAATAAAGAAAAACCCACAAAACAAAACATGATAAATGAAATCAAGAGACCCACATTCAGTTGACAAAGAAACCAGAACATATTGCCAACACTAGTTCCCCAGTAATATGTAACCTCTGTTTGGTTGCTGAGAAAAGGCCGGAAAAGAGAGAAAATTCAAATCTTCGTAAACCAACAGATTTTAAAGATTTTGAATTTCTTTCACTTGTACCCATTAAATCGGCAACAAAAACGGAAGGTAAGAGACCCAAATCATTAATCGTAAAGATTAATCACACCGGATGGAAATTAGGAGATAAAATACAAGAAAAATTAAGAAATGGACAGAGGCAGATCCATCTCCACCACCAGTTATGCCCACCAATCTAACACTCCACTCCTAGCCAATCCTCTTTTCTTCCATAGCCCTAGAAAAACGTAGAAGCCCTAGAAATAGAAATGAGTGGGGTACCTTATCAGCGGCATGAGAGTGAGGCTTCGAACGAGATTTCTTACAGGTTGATTGGGGAGGCTTTGAAGCTTTTTGAATTGCCTCTGGCTGTGCGATCGATTCGACTTCGGACTTTCTCTTGCGAAAGTAGTTCCCGAACACAGTGAGCGCGATCAGAGATCCTACAACGACCGAAACCACAGCAACAGGAACAATCGAATCCATTTTTGTTTGCTATTATCTGAATAAACAGAAGATTCAAATATGTATGAGTGATCTTCAAGGTTCGGAATTAGGGTTTAGCTGCAGTGAGTGTTTGTGGATTATCGAGTAGATCAGAAGCTACTTCTGTATCTTCAGAGACAACGATCCTCTGTGTTGAAGGTCATTATGTGAATGAGGGACCACAAAAACCTTCAAGGTCTCCGAATCCCACTCGTTCCCTTCAAGGGAGATCAGGCTTTAATTTTTTTTCTGAAATTCAATTCCCGCCCCACGTTTCAAATTTGCCCCCAAACTTTTGGCGACCAAAAGATCAAATTAGTCGCAAAAACAGGTTCTTTTGCCGACAAAAATTTTTAGTCGCCAAATCTCAATCAACGGCGACTAAAATATTAGTCGCTAAAAGTACTAATTTGGCGACTAATTTTTTTTGGTTGCTGAAAATAAGTTTTTCGCGACCAAATTTTTGGTCGCCAAAAAATATGTGACCTTCCGTGACCAAATTTATAGTTGGTCGGCAAAAGTATACCACTTTCTGCGACCAACTCATTTTTTGGTCGCCAAAATATAACCTTCTGCGACCAATAATATATGGTCGGCAAAAATAATGATCATTTCCGACTAATTAATATTTGGTCGCCAAATGTTATTTTTTTGAGACCAAAATTTTTTTGGTCGGCAAAAGTGGTCGCAAAATGTGTAAATTCTTGTAGTGCTCATCCAATAACATGGGGGCAATTGGTGTTTCGGTCTAATAATGGAATGGGAGCTGTTCTGGAATCGAGGTAAGAATTCAAAACTTATTTGTTTGGATTAACTTATAAAAGTTAAAAGGTCAAAAAAAGTTATTAAAAAAGTCAAAAAGTTTATACCATTCAAGGGTAACTTGTAGGGGTAGTCTAGAGCACAAAATTATTATTTCAGGCAAAATTATTATTTTTCCCTGTGAATTCAGCTATCCAAAAGTTAAAAAGTTAAAAGGATAGAATGGTCATTTTGATTTTACTACAATATTTTATTACATATGTTTTAGTAGAAAGTTAAAAAGTTATCCCAAACATATATATATATATATATATTTTCTATTATTTTAGCTAAAAAATAAAAAAGTACACTTAAGTTTAACTCTTATTATATACAAGACTCTCTTTTCCAAGTTGCTTCTAATTCTGAGTAATCTGTTTTATCCTAATTGCTTGATATTGTATGAGCTCCAAAACCTTAATCAATCAAAATGAGAAATAACATTCCATCTTAAATCGAGTTTTTATTTATTTATAATGTTTAATTTTTATAAATATAAACAAATAATAGTATTTATATTTAGGACATTTGATCCATAAATCTCAATTTAAAGTTTTTTATCTAAAAATTTACACTCTAAAATATTATGTCTATAAGGTTAAGGTCTCTCAAAACATCTCCAGTAAGGATAATCAGAATAGCTATTTAAAATTTCACTTTACTATTTTAGCTAGTCATTTTTTTAATATACACTGCAATAAGGATATCTATTTTGGCTATCATCTATTAAAATATTCTTATACTCTAACTACCTTCTTTCCCATCTTAAAAAAAAAAAAAAAAAAAAAACTAACTTCTTTCAAATTATTATTTTTTTATTCTTTTAAATATAATTATATTTTTGTGAAAGTTACATTTTTCTACTATCGTATTTTTCAAATGGTCATATTTTTCTATAGTCATTATTTTTTTAAAAGTAAATTTTATGTATAAAAATTGTATTTTTAAGTTATTTTATGAGAAAGAGTTGAGAGATTTCAGATTAAGAAAACAAATAGAATAGAGAAAGAGTGTGCCATAAAACAGAAACAAAAGTTTGAATTAAAAAGGATTAAAAAAAATAAAAACTAGTGTGATTAAGGCTGAATTGTGCAACATTGAGGCTGTTAATTAGGATCTCTTAACTTTACTTGCTTGTCAAACTATATATTTTATATCTGTTTAATGTCAATCAGGTCGTACATAGTCAGAGCATAAAATGGGCAAAAATATAGAATTTGGAGAGAAAAGAGCTTCCTGCACGTGTGTTGACTTTTTCTTCACGTGCGTTGACTTTTCCCGCACGTGCGGTCGTACCTCGAAAAATGGACCCGATGTTTTAAACCTGTTTGAAAGACAACAGAGGTATAAAAAGGCAAGAAAATGACTGGATTACGGGTCGGAAATTTATTCTAAGGAAATAGAGGCTAGGGTTTAGAGAAGGTGATTTTCCCTTAAGCTTCAAGGACAACTTTCATGGGGGCTTTCATTCCTTCCATCTCTTCCACATCTTCCCACTCCTCCATGAGTGGCTGGGCTCTTCTTTTCTAGGGTTTTGATGAAACCCTAGCCATGTAAAAGGGATTTTTCTTAGGCTTAAATTGTGAAACAGTTTGAACACATGTATGGATGTTTTAGAAGTTTATAATAATTGTTCTTTTCATCTCTTCAAATATTTTACTCTCTGTGATTGTTTTATGCTTTCTATGCATTAATTTTCTTTGTGTTTGTATTCAAAGTACGAGACGAGTCATCACTACAAGAATTTTCACTTTTGGTGACTAAATTTTTAGTCACCAAAAGTCATATTTTAGTCGCCTATAGTCTTTAGCAACTAAATATTTTGGTTAGAAAATTAGTAGCCAAAGAGTAGTCGGGAAATATAATTGCTGACTAAAGCTAATTTAGTCGCCAATAGGTTGGAAAATTAATTAAATAATACATTTTTGCCGACCAATTTTTTTGTCGCCAAAAGCCAATTATTTAGTCGTCGAAAAATTTTTAGCTACTAAATTTTTTAGTCGCCAAAAGCAAATACTAGTGTTTTGGCTACTAAAATTTTAGTCGCCTAAAGTTAATCTTTTTTGGCTGCTAAAATTTTAGTCTCCAAATACTATTTCTTTTGGCTACTAAAAATTTAGTCGCCTAAACTTCAACATTTTATGCTACTAAAAATTTAGTTGCCTAAACTACGACATTTTTGGCTACTAAATTTTTAGTCGCCAAAAGTATCTTTATTCTTCAACTTTTGTTTTTAGCTACAAAATATTTTTGTCGCCAAATGTTTGATTTTCTTTTGGCTACAAAACTTTTAGTAGCCAAAGGTTTGATTTTCTTTTGGCTACAAAACATTTAGCAGCCAAATGGTTGTTTTTCTTTTGCCTACAAAAAATTTAGTAGCCAAATGTTTGATTTTCTTTTGGTTACAAAACTTTTAGTAGCCAAATGTTTGTTTGTTTTTTTCTTCCCCTTTTTATTGGCTACAAAACGTTTAGTCAGCAAAAACATGATATTATGTTTTATTGCTAATATTATAATATGTGTCCATAACCTGTCTGTATTCCATTCAACCTGTAATACGTATATAAATAAAATAATACATAAACTATCAATCATTCCACAATCTGCATCCGTATACAAAAAATAAATTACTTTAACTGTCCAAGTACATACAAACGAACTATTGTCCAAACTAAAATAATAATTCCATACAACATATACAATCATACAAAAAGTAAAGCCCTCCATATACAAAAATTACATTTACTATACCATGTGAAATGACCATTTGGCACGGTACAAATTACTATCGTAATCTGTACCACGACAAAAGGTGATGTATGTACCAAGCCAAAAATACATCTATGTACCACGACAAAAAACCATATATCTGTACGGCGTCAAAAGGTGATCTATCTACCATGCCAATAATTTTCTGTTCGCTGCCAAAAGTTTTCTGTATCAGGAATAGTTAACTGCACAAAAGTATTATATTACTTCTATACAAAAGTACAATTTCTTCTCCATATACCAAAATATCTCTGCAAGTCCACGCAACGAAGTCATCTACAAAAAACAAAAAAACCATTAGAATTGGACCAAAAAATGCCCAACTTCATGAATGAATTTGGGAACAAGTGACAAATAAAAATAAGTAAGAAGCAACCTTCCATGATAAATCAATTATCAGTCATTGTACAGTCTTTCTAAAGTCTTTTGTTATAAGGAACATTGTTAAATGCAGAACAATCATTACTAAATCTTTCATTAGTAACATAAAGCTAATGTAACAATCTTCTATTTGTATGCAACATGTATCCAAATTCTGTGGCTAAACCAATATCAAAGCCCAATGTGAATAGAAAGTATTCTTTTTACCAACTTCGTCATTATTTGTTTGCAAAAGGCACTTGAATCATTAGATTGGATATAAAACCATCGGTGCTTATTAATGTATGTCAGTGCCATTTCAGAGAGGATATTACAACATGTGATAAAAATAATAACACAGTGTGTACGTTCAAAAAATTAGCAAGTTTAAAACAAGGCGTAAACTGAGTTCATATTGGTTTCTGAATATTTTTCCCATAATTTTCCATTACTATACATCTCCAATACATTCCGTCAGTTGTCACAAGTCCAATTTGTAATGGGGAAGCTACCCGTGAGAGTCAGATGGAGGTTCGGGGGCTATTTTGAAGTTTCGCCCCCGAAACACCCTTTGTCGACTAAGTTTTCGGCGTATTCGGCTCTAAATCCCTACTTACGAGTCCGAATAACATTCCGTCAGTTGTCACAAGTCATATTTGGCATGGGGAAACTGTTTGTGTCGGCCACATGGCGGTTCGGGGGCTGTTTTGAATTTTCGCCCCCGAAACGCCCTTTTTCGACTAAGTTTTGGGCGTATTTGTCTATAAACCCCAACCTACGGGTCCAAATAACATTCTGTTAGTTGTCACAAGTCATATTTGGCATGGGGAAACTGTTAGTTTTGGCCACATAGAGGTTCGGGGGCTGTTTTGAATTTTCGCCCCCGAAACACCCTTTTCGACTAAGTTTTGGGCATATTCGTCTCTAAATCCCAACCTACGGGTCCAAATAACATTCCGTCAGTTGTCACAAGTCATATTTGGCATGGGAAAACTGTTTGTTTTGGCCACACGGAGGTTCGGGGGCTGTTTTGAATTTTTGCCTCCGAAACGCCTATTTTCGACTAAGTTTTGACGTATTCGGCTCTAAATCCTAACCTACGGGTCCAAATAACATTCTGCCAGTTGTCACAAGTCATATTTGGCATGGAGAAACTGTTCGTTTCGGCCACACGAAGGTTCGGGGGCTGTTTTGAATTTTCGCCCCCGAAACGCCTTTTTTCGACTAAGTGTTGGGCGTATTCGTCTCTAAATCCCAACCTACGGGTCCGAATAACATTCCGTTAGTTGTCACAAGTCATATTTGGCATGGGGAAACTGTTTGTTTCGGCCACACGGAGGTTCGGGGGCTGTTTTGAGTTTTCGCCCCCGAAACGCCCTTTTTCGACTAAGTTTTGGGCGTATTCGGCTCTAACTCTTTACCTATGGGTCCCAATGACATTCTGTCAGTTGTCACAAGTCCTATTTGTCATGGGCAAACTGTCCGTGTGAGCCACACAGTCATTCAGGGGCTGTTTTGAATTTTCTCCCCTCAAAACGCCTTTTCTGACTAAGTTTTGGACGTATTCAGCTCTAACTCTCTACCTACGGATCCGAATTACGTTCCGTCAATTGTAACAAGTCCTATTTGACATGGGGAAGTTGTCTGTGTCAGCCACATGGTTGTTCAAGGGGTTTTTTCAATTTTCACCCCAAAACGCCCTTTTTAAGGGAATTTTCCATGACTTATCCTATTTGTCAAGGGGAAGCTGTCCGTGCAGGCCATATGTTTCTTAAAATTTACTAACGTTCATATGTTTCTTATCCTATTTTTCAAGGTGGAGGTTGGTCAACAATGGTTTCCATAAGCTCAAAAAAATTGGCCTGTCCAACAATGCCTTGTAATATTGGACTCACACCAAAGTCAGTAATCTTGATTTCCCCTCTATGGTTTACTAACAAATTAGAGGGTTTTAAGTCCCTATGAATAATGTGCTTTTCATGATGAAGATAAGACAAACCCTTGAGCACCTGAATTCAAAATCAAGAAAAGAATCATGTAAAGAGTCTTTTAACATGTACGTAATTAGTCATTCTTTAATGAAAATATCAATACAATACGCCGAACCTGATAACAGATGGGAGAAAGATATGACTCTGGAATATTTTTGATCTTTTTTTAAAAAATCTGCCAATGATCCACCATCCATGTATTCCAAGATTATAGAAATTGCACCATTATCATAGAAAGACTGGCAACAGACAACAACATATGGACATTGTGATGACTGATTAATTTTCAGTTCCTGGGCAATCTGCTTTTGAGTAGACTCTTCAATATTCATTTGAATAACCTAAATGTTAAGAGAATTGATCAGAAGTGACCTTTCCAAAGAGTGGAAAACATCATAGCACATGGTGAAGGGAATACAGATGAAGATACACCCATAGAGCATCAGACTTTCAAGCCAGACCAAAAGAAAGTAAGGCAGGCAACATGATAACACGAAAAAATAAGATATCTACATTTACAATGCAGGTAGACCATCATAATTTTCTAAATAAGAAGTGTTTGCAGTAAACAAGTGATCATACCTAGGAAAAATAAGTCACTTAACCAAACAATCTCACCATTGTGCATCAATAAATTGACTGAGAAAGTGTTGCAATTAATGCCGTCTTGCTAGCTAAATTAAAAAACATGAGTGCCAGAGCATTCTCTACCAATGCATAATCATATGTGCATTTTAGGTTCGTTTATCATTTGAGGCAATCATGACATGGAGTAAGTATGACAGAGGTTGCTCAGCCTAAGTAGTGATTGATGCAACTATAGAGAGGGGAGGGGGGGAAACTATTACATAATCAACTTAGAAGATAAATTGCTAGTGATACAAAGTACAATTTATGTACGCAACAAATTTTCAGTCATCAGTTTTACGTCCAGTTTCCAAAAATGGACTAAAAGAGTTGGAACCATGTTCAGCCCTCAGTAGAACATATTAGCTGCCTGCACAAACCAATACCAGTTACCAAATCAACCCACGTAGGTTTACTTTAAGCACAAACATATGTTATCAGCATCTTATCGGAGTAGCCAAGTAATAAGCTAATACAAGCTTCCCCTACGCCAGAGTTTGGAAGCAACGGTTTGTGTCCTTTCCTTTTTGTGTACCGCTTTCTTGTTTACTATTCTATCTATTACCTGCTGTAAAATGCTTGATAATGAAACCAATGTGATATGACTGAAATCTGAATGTTGAGCAGATCACTAGACCAGGAAACTAGGATGGAACAATAGACTTTTAATTCTCTCTCTTTAATAGTAGATTTTTTTTGGAGTGCAGGCATAGTTGTTAAATTGTGAATCAAAATCCTCTTCTATGAATAATGAATTGAACTGAATAGTGAATTCTAAGATTTAGCGACAAGTTAAAAAACAAATAAAACACATGTTGGCATGCTAAGATTAAAAAAATAATATAAATAAATAAATAAAAGTGGAATGTAGAGATCCAAAAAAAAAAAAAAATCCCCTTAAATAAAGGAAAAAACAAAACCCAAAATGAAGCCAAGTAATTAATCTTCAACCATGGTCCCTCCATATGAATCCCATTTCTCCATTCCACTCTATCAAACGATTAGAGCAATAATTAAACCCTAAAGGACGAAGTCTTCTAATTTCCTAACCCATATTAAGTTTAATTTTCCTGTCAATATGAATGATGTTGCTTTTCTATATTTGTGCAATACAATTAGTTTTTCCTTCGCATGAAAAATACAATTCATGAACTAACTAAAAACATTAAGACATTTAAGCTCTATTTGTTTTGATTTTTCAAAATCTGGTTTTTTACAAAACTTCAAAACTAGTTTGGTAAAAAAAGAAAAAAAAAATGAAAAGTACAAAAAAACACTCGTTATTTTCATAAGGGTTTCTCTGTTTTGGGGTGGAAATAATTTTTAAAAAGTTAAAAATATCTTTTTTGGTGTTCATGTTTATCAAAATGGTTTCTAATTTTTTTTACAAGGAAAATACGAAATTAAAAAACCAAATTTGAAAACTCAATCAAATAGAGTCTAAGAGTTCAGTTAATTAGTTTCATTTGAGTTACACCACCCAAACCTTTATGGTCACAATTATCATAATTGAAAAGTTGAAAGGGTAAATTACACTGACCCTGAGGTTTGGAGAAAATACGAGTCTTACAATTTTAACATAATTACATTGAGCTCCTTTATGTTATATGAACTCTTCAAGATAAATCAAATACCCATGTTGGACACCCAACACTCGGACAATGGTAGACACTTCTCATATATTTGTATTTAACACCATTTTACATGTATCATTTGTTTTATAATTGGTATAAATACCTTTTTAACGTTAAATGTTACATATAGTACCATTTTATCTCACATAAAAATGATATTTTTTGCCGAGCCCAAAAAAATATATATATAAATGACTTTTTTTCGCCGAGCCCGTATACCCTTAAATTTGATATTTGATAAGTCCAACCTCTAGACCCGCACCCACATCCGACACCCGTACCCACTTCCATGTAACATAGGCTTTTAATTTATATAGCACTTAGCCCCCTTTTCATCAATAATTCGTTAGTCAAATGAATAGAAAAATGTTGTGGTCATTTGTTTAACACTTAAATGTATATTTTTACTTATTTATCCTTGTGTCTTCATACCATCTGCTTTAGTTCAAATCCATTTAACCTTACTAAAAGCGAGGTAAGTATAATTATGTTAAAACTATGGGACTTGTGTCTTCTTTAAATCTCAAGAGAGAATAGTATACTTTACCCTACTTGAAATGTATTGTTCCATCTTAAAAATAAAAATAAAAAAAGCATTGTAGCATTGTATTGTATACTTGCATCATGCTAGTAACTGGCTCATAGCAAGAATTCTTTTTTAGTTTCTTATATTGACATAAAAAAAAAAAAAAATTCTCTTTACATGTTGGAACATGTGAAAAACATTATTTTTACTTGGAATTAAAGGCAAACACCAAAGGAGTTTCAGTCTTTTAAAAATGAGAGTATTATAGATCTCCCATAGTATAGAAAAGGGGAAGAGGCAAGTAGTAGTACTATATTTTTTTAGAACTAATGACCTCAGACTTTGGGAGATTTATTTAGGAGGAGAAAAAAATAATAAAAAATAAAATAAAGGAATTTTTGGTGGTTGTTGAAATTGAAAGGTCACTAAATCATGACTCATAATATTCATGAAACATTTGGATAGATTCAATTCTTGAATATGAAAGACTACCAAATCACATGAATTGTACCCAAATTGTTAGTCGTAAGATTCACACACAATTCTGAAAGATTCGTTACAAATATAAAATTCAGCCAAAAGATTCAAACCAACTGAATCGAAGGATACATATCATGAATTGTAAGATTCTAACGACTAGGAGTGCAGGTTTAGTATGGAAGTTGTAAAGTACCTTTAAAGCAAAAAATTGACCAGTCCATTTGTGTTGCACTAATCGCACAATTCCACCATTTCCCTTTCCAATGACTTTAATTGCATCAAAGTCAACCAAGCTTATCTGGTTATCTGATGGCTATATAAGCAGTGGCTGAATAGACATTCACATACAAATAAAACAATTAGAAAATTTCCAAAGCTGGAATGTGCTCATAGATATGCAATTTTATCCTTATTTGCAAAATCAAACTATCAAAAAGCTATAGGTTCAATGCCAATACGAACAGTTAGTTTAAATTTCAGTATTTACATCTATCAAATAATTTATTTATTTTTTTATTTTGATAAATAAACATACTTAATTAAAACATCTACCAGATAATTTAGCCAAGTTCCAAATCAAAAAATGCTTACCAAAGCAATCACTTTCTGGGAAAATTTACTTTAGAGGGAGAAATAAATAGCCAATTTTCTACAGAAAAATATTGGGGAAATTGCAAATCAGTGGAAAGACCCAAAAAAAATTGCAAAATCATGGAAAAGTTTATCACTTCAATTATTAAAGTTGATAAGTTTACCATTCATTTGCAATTTATTTTTGATCTTTCAACTGAATTGCAATTTCCCCAAAAATATTTATAAACAGAATTATTGATACACTAGTCAATATCACCAAATTTGAAACAAAATGAAAATGACAAAAAAAATTACATTTGTGAATTAGTGTGTCTAATGAAGAAAAACAGAGAGGGTTGAATTGAAAACGGGTGTACCAACCAGAGCTCTTCGGCTACAACAGTGGAATCGGCTAACATACGCTTGGTGCGGTAGCTTCGATAAACCTTCTGCACCCACATGGCGGCGGCACTCGATTCGGTATTATTCGGCACTTCACCGGCGCCACTCACATCACCATTGTTTGTCATTTCGACCGCCGCCGCCGAAGAGTCGAAACCTTTACTTAGGACGATCGCCGAAGATAGTTGTTGGGAAGCAGCGTGGGAGCAAATCTTGATGGAGTTGTAAGAGAATGGTGGTTTGGAATTGAGATCCAAGTTCGAAAGGCTTTGAGTATCGATGATCTCCATTACTCAAACAAACCCTACAAATTCTGTGTGACAGAGAGAGACAGAGGGACAGCAAGAGAAAAAGAACCGCGTGGGAAGAAGTAATAGATTTGGGCAAAAATTTAGGTGCCAATATGAAATATTTCCCAGAAAAATTTTGAACACATCTGCGACTAAATTTTAGTTGCTGAAGATAGGTTACCAAAGATAAAATAATTTTTTGTCGCTAAAAGTAAGTTTTCGGCGACTAAAACTTTAGTCGCTGAAGAGGAAAAATAATATTTTTATTTTTCATTCGGTGACTAAATATTTTAGTAGCCAAAAGTCAATAAACGGCGACTATTTTTTTTTGGTTGCTGAAAGTAAGATTTTGGCCACAAAAACTTTAGTCACCAAAGAGAAAAAATAATTTTTTTATTTCCCATTCGGCGACTAAATATTTTAGTAGCCAAAAGTCAATACACAGCGACTAAGTTTTTTTTTTGTCGCCAATTCTGCCATTTTTAGCGACTAAATTTTTTTTAGTCGCCAATAATGAATATGCCCTGACTAAAAAAAATTAGTAGCTAAATATTTTACTTTTGGCGACTAAAAAAATGTTAGTCACCAATTCCATAACTTTTGGCGACTAAATTTTTTTTAGTCGCCAAATGTGCATTTTGTTGTAGTGCATGCTACGAGAGATGGGTCATGTTGCTACCGTAATTTAGAGCAAACGCCTCGTGCTACTTGGAATGATTCGTGCCTGTACGTTGAATGCAACAACCCTCTTGATCAATATTTCAAACTTGCAGTTGTGAAATATTGGATATTTCAAATCGGATTGCAATTATTGGCCGATTTTTAATCTCGTTTATGTGGTTAGTGGTGAATTCTTTGCCCTAGGATTTTCCCCAAAAATCAATCTCTCAAACCCTACGATTAATTGTCAATTTAATTTCTCAATTTCATTTAATTCTTGTTTAGTCATAAAATCTCTCAGTCTTTTTAATCAAAATTAATTTAGGAATTTAGCAATTAAATTAGTCTAATTTCACAATTGCCCCTTGGATCGATACCTGGACTTTCCATTATTCTAAAAGAATTTGGTATAGTTTAGTGTTTATATTTGGTGTGTGTAACGAGCCATCAAATTTTGGCGTTATTGCCAGGGACTTCTGGCGAAATTGAGTAATTCAAAGTTACATTCCTATTTTAATTTTTAGTTTAGGACTTTATATTTTTGTGTTGCTAAGTATGTAGAGTGTTTGAAAGTGGAGCTATCACCGAAGTGCAAGCGGAGCACAACCGAGCTCTAAAAAAAAAAAAACAAACTGCAGCACTAAAGTGCTAAAGATGAAGCAAACACTAGCAAGCAAAACACCGAAATGCTAAAAACAAAGACAAAGCTCAATCGGAGGTTGGAGACAACGTCTACACATCGAGCACCCGCAAGACGAGTAAAACATTTTCGTTAAATCGCTGTGAGTATTTCTCCCTTTGGTATTTTACTTTCATAACTTAGTGCACAGAGTCAGAACTTAGTTTGTGTGTGTGTGTGTGTGTGTGTGTGTGAGTAGTGTATGCACGGGCACCGTTCTTGTCGCCCTGAATTGTGGAGTTTGGACCTTGAACTAAAAAGGACTCTTAGGAAACTTAGAGTCTCTGCCTGTGTTCCTAGGCTTGAATATTCATATCCATACTTTGAACCAATAGAGATAGAAAACCCAAATGGCCTAAATGGGCCCAATCGGACCCTTAAGGATTACTTCACAACCACTGCATACACATCACCAGCATGCATCTAATTACCCGACACCACTGCTGCTCATTATAAGATTAAGTCCAGCACCATACAAATGCTCCCATTATTCCATGGACTAGCTTATGATGATCCTTATAACATTTGAATGAATTTCTAGAAATTTGCTCTACAATGAGGATCTAGAATTTTACAAATGGGGCCTTAATGTTGCGATTGTTCCCATTCTCATTAAAGGACAAAGCCAAACACTGGCTGAACTCCTTACTTGCTATTTCTATCACAACTCAGGACCAATTACAACAAAAGTTTCTGGAGAAGTACTTTCCCATTAGTAAGACCAACCAACTTAGGCGAGCCATCACCAATTTTGCTCAAATTGATGGTGAGAAATTTCATGAGACATGGGAGAGACTTCGTGACCTTCTCCAATAATGACTCCACCACCAAGTGCCTGATTGGCAACTTGTTTAGACCTTTTACTATGGCTTAACTGAGCCTCACCACCAAATGGTGGATTTATCTTGTGGTGGGACATTCATGTCCAAAAATGACGCCGAGGCATGGCAATTATTTGAGAACTTAAGTGATAATTCCCTTCACCATGCCTCCGCAGCTCAGCAAGTCTGGCAATTAGTATTTGGAGCCCCGAAAAGAGGGGGCATTTATGAGGTCGGGCAAAACCTAGAGTTAGCCCAACAAGTAGAGGCATTGTCCCACAAAATGGACCAATTAATAGCTACGAGACATGTCCCTACACAGCAAGATTAGCCTCACTTTCATAAGGCATGTGCTATTTGTGCAAGCCCTGCTCATGACTTGAGTGAGTGCCCTTCGGCATCACAATTTTCGAAATTAGTCCAAGAGCATGTAAAGGCGGCTCAAGGATTCTCCAGCCCGGGTAATGACCCATATTCTAATACATATAATCTAGGATGGAGAAATCACCCTAATTTTTCATGGAGACCTCCTTCACAAGGCATTTCTTACAATCCTCCACCACCAAGGTAGAATTTTACTAATTTTGCCAACCAATCTTCCTACCGACCACCATAACCTTATCGACCCCCACGACCTTACCGACAACCACAACCCCCGCCTGTTCCTTAAGGAAACTCGGCCTTTGAGACTCAGGTATTAGAAGTTCTCTCAGAACTTAAGGGGTTAACACCAGTAGTTCATTCCTATACTCACTCCATTGCCAAGCTAGAGGCCCAATTGGGTCAAATGGCTAACAACATGAATAGGAGAGAGGGAGGAAAATTATCGAGTCAAACTGTGGCCAATCCTAAGAGTCAATATGGAGTAGAGGGTTCAGGTGGGAATGGAAAGCACTATGAGCAGGTGCAAGCGATGATTACCTTGAGAAGTAGGAGGGAGTTAGAGCCTCGACCAGTTGCGTCTAATGCAACTAGGGCTAAGAAGGGTGACCACGGTGGTACAATGAGAGTAAGGGTGGGGGAGAATCACCTAAGGGGGATGACTTAGTCCCTAGCACTTCACATGAGCCTAAGGAACCATATGTGCCTAAGGCACCCTTTCCCCAATGCCTTGATACACCGACCCCTTTTAATAAGAAGGCGACATCCATGGAAGCGATGATGGAGGTCTTTAAACAGGTAAAAATTGTTGGAGGCGATTAAACAAGTACCTTCCTATGCTAAATTTCTGAAGGACCTTTGTACACAAAAGCGTAAATCTAGGACACACGTGTCCCAAAAGGTCATACTTACGGAGCAAGTAAGCTCCATCTTGTTGAATGACACCCCCCTAAGCTTAAAGACCCGGGTGCCCCAACCATTGCATGCATCATAGGGGACCATTTCATTGATAGGGCCTTGTTAGATTTAGGGGCTAGTGTCAATTTGTTGCCGTACTCTGTGTAAGGAAATTAGGCTTGGCGAGTTGAAGCCCACTACTGTTACTCTCCAGTTAGTTGACTGCTTCCCTCAAAGTGCCACGTGGCATGATTGTGGATGTGCTTAGTAATGGTTGATAGGTTTTATTTTCCTGTTAATTTTTTGGTCTTAGATATGGAACCAAGTAGTTAGCTCTAGGAAGCAAATCTCGGTGATCTTAGGTCGACCTTTCTTGGCTACGGCCAATGCATGGATAAATTGTCGTACCGAGGTTATGGAAGTTTCATTTGAAAATATGCAAGTGAAACTCAATGTTTTCCAAGCACCCCAACAATCCCATGAGAGAGAGGAGTGCTTATTTGTGGATGTTGTGGATGGGATTGTGGAGGAGGCTTTACCCTCCATTCTTGTAAATGACCCTCTAGAGGCTGTCTAGCTCATTTTGGGTTTGAAACTTTTGATATTGACGGGTCGGTTGAGGAGGTGAATGCCCTGCTTAATTCTTCTTCTACACTAAATTTTCCTCCAGTGGAAAGCCCGATTAGAGTCTCTTACTCCTCTGTCTAGAGGGCCTGCCATACCATCCTTAGTTACACCACCTACACTTGAGTTCCTGACCACAGTTACGTATGTATTTTTAGGGCCTCATGATACTTTACCTGTCATCATTGCATCTGATTTAACTGTAGAGCAGGAAAGTCAATTAATGAGTGTTCTTATGGCACATCAGAGTGCTGTAGGGTGGTCGGTGGCCGATTTGAAAGGGATAGATCCCTCCGTATGCATGCATCATATACATTTAGATGAGGATGACAAACTTTCTCGTGAAATGCAACGGAGACTTAATCCCAACATGAAGGAGGTTGTGAAAAGGAGGTGTTAAAATTGTTGGATGCGAGTATTATATACCCCACCTCGGATAGCAAGTGGGTGAGTCGCACACAAGTGGTGCCCAAGAAATCGGGCATCACTGTTGTAGAGAATGAGCAAGGAGAGTTGGTCCCCACACGAACCACTACTGGGTGGCGAGTGTGTATTGATTATAGGAGATTGAATTCCATGACTAGGAAGGATCATTTTTCGTTGCCATTTATTGATCAAATTCTTGAGAGGTTAGCGGGAAAGGGTTTTTACCATTTTCTTGATAGCTACTCGAGGTATAATCAAGTCCCGGTGTACCCCGCTGACCAAGAAAAGACCACGTTCACTTGCCCTTTTGGCACTTTTGCTTACAGGCGCATGCCCTTTGGGCTATGTAATGCACCAATGACTTTTCAACAGTGTATAATGGCCATTTTCTCTAACATGGTGGAGAAATTTTTAGAGGTTTTCATGGATGACTTCTCCGTGTTTGGGTCGTCTTTTGAGGAATGTCTCCAGAACTTAACCAAATTCCTTATTCGTTGTGTGGAGACAAACTTGATTTTGAGTTGGGAAAAGAGCCATTTTATGGTTCATGAGGGTATAGTGTTGGGACACATTGTGTCGCCTCAAGACATAGAGGTTGACAAAGCTAAGGTTGACCTCATTGCAGGCCTTCCTCCACCCAATCCTGTGCATCAAAATAGGTCTTTCCTAGGGCATGCAGGTTTTTACCGTAGGTTCATCAAAGACTTTAGTAAAATATCACGTCCTTTGTGTAGTTTACTTGCTAAGGACGTGCCTTTTATCTTTGATGAGGCATGCTTGAAGGCTTTTAAAACACCGAGAATGGCCCTTACCACTGCCCCAATCATGAAATCACCGGATTGGTCGCTTCCTTTTGAAATCATGTGTGATGCCTCAGATTATGCTGTTAGGGCTGTGTTGGGTCAAAGGGTCAATAGGGCACCATATGCTATATACTATGCTAGTCGCACTCTCTCGGATGCACGATTGAATTATACTACTACCGAGAAAGAGTTGCTAGCTGTGGTCTTTGCCTTAGATAAATTCCGGTCCTATCTCCTAGGCTCCAAGGTCATAGTCTTCGCTGATCACGCCACTTTGCGGTATTTACTATTAAAGAAAGAGACCAAACATAGGTTAATTGGATGGATATTGTTGCTTTAGGAATTTGACTTAGAGATTCGAGATAAGAAAGGATTTGAGAATGTGGTGGCAGATCACCTCTCCCGAGTCCTTGTTGAGTATAATAGTGACCCTTTAAATTTGCATGATTCATTTCCGGACGAACAACTTCTTGTAGTGTCACGAGTGAGCCCCCTGTGGTTTGCACATATTGTGAATTACTTGGCCATTGGGCAAATTCCTCAAAATTGGTCTAAAAAAGACAAAGATCAATTCTTTTCATAGGTCAGGTATTATTTTTGGGAGGATCCAGAGTTGTTTAAATATTGCTTCGACCAAGTGATTCGACGGTGTGTGCTGGAGAGGGAGGTGCATAGAATTCTTACATTTTGTCATTCTTCTGCATGTGGCAATCATTTTAGTGGGCATAAAACGGCCGCCAAGGTTTTACAAAGTGGGTTTTATTGGCCCACCATTTTTAAAGATGTCTATCAATTTTGTAGAACTTGTTTGCAATGTCAGCAAATGGGTTCGATATCTCGACTTGACATGATGCCAATGTCCCCTATTCTTATGGTAGAGATCTCTGATGTTTGGGGGATTGATTTTATGGGACCTTTCCCGTCATCATTCAGATTTGAGTATATTCTTTTGGCAGTGGATTATGTGTCTAAGTGGGTGGAAGCAATAGCTACCTGAATAAACGATCATAAAGTAGTAATCAAATTTTTGCATGAAAACATCTTTAGTCGTTTTAGGTTTCCTAGAGCCATAATAAGTGATCAGGGTATGTATTTTTGTAACCGGTTCTTTGAGTCAGTAGTTAAGAAATACTCTATCACTCATAAAGTCGGCACTCCACACCACCCTCAAACTAGTGGCCAAGTGGAAGTCTCAAATAGGGAGGTGAAACACATAATAGAGAAAACAGTGAAGCCAGATAGGAAAGATTGATTGATGCATTATGGGCCTACCGCACTGCTTATAAGACACCCATTGGGATGTCACCATATAGGGCGGTGTTTGGCAAAGCTTGCCATCTCCCGGTTGAACTTGAGTACCGAGCGTTGTGGGCCATAAAGAAGTTTAACTTCGATATGGTCGCGGCTGGGCTCAATCGAAATTGCAACTCAATGAGTTGGAGGAAATTCGGAATGATGCATATAAGAGTTTGAGAATTTTTAAAGCTCGGACTAAGGAATTCCATGACAAGCACATTAATAGAAAATCCTTTGAACCAGACCAAAAAGTGTGGCTTTTTAACTCAAAATTGAAACTCTTTCCAGATAAGCTTAGATCAAGATGAGATGGTCCCTTTGTGGTTGTAGAGGCATTTATTCATGGTGCTGTTGAGGTGCAAGATCTAAAGAATGGCCACACTATCAAAGTGAATGGCCAAAGACTGAAGCCATATATATAGGGGATTGGGAATGGGGATATGATTGAGTCCATTGCTTTGATGGACCCTTTTTACTATGATTGAGAGATTGATGTCTTGTTCTCTTTTCTTTCCTTTCTATTCTATTATATTTTTCTTTATTCTTGTTGTGCTTTATTTGTGTCTAGGAGATTTTAAATCCTCTAAAGGTGTAACTCTTTTGTTGTTTGCCGTGCCTGAACGGCATCTGACGGTCTAGTATAGCCACCTAACTGTTTTTGTAGTGAGTTCCTATAAGACCAACTTAGACAGTGGAAACTAGAGTTCGAATAGCAAAGCCTAGAATGCAAAGGTTTGGAATTTCTGAGACTAAAGTCTGGTTTGAATACCCAAGGGTGTGGAGATTGCTTCAAAACCACCTCGGCTTGAACTCTGTATGGCAGCCCCATAGGTCGAGTTAGCCTTAGGCGCCTCGATTCTGGATACTGATCAAAGCTACCTAGTCTATCACCCTGTTAGAGAATAGGGAAAGTTACAAACACAATTAGGGAGAAAAGTAGTACTCGTGGTTTTCGCGTGAGGATTATACCTTTATTGAGCTTTTATTTGTTTTTAAAGAGCTATTCTTATTTTGATTGTGAAATAAAGGTACAAGTTGGGCCAGGAAGCAGATGGCTTAAAAAAAAAAAAAATTTCCGGCACGTGCGGCAATAACTTTAGTCCACAAGTTGCATTCTACTTTAAATGCAGGTGCACAAGGGTGGTGCGGCTTGCACGCCGCATGTGCGGCCTGGGCCTTACATGTGCGGGAAATTTTCTGAATCCAATCCGATGCCTGCTTTATATGCAGTGCCATGGTGCGGAAAAAAAAAATCAAATCAAATAAAAAAATAATAATAATTAAAAATTAAAAAAATTCAGATTTCTTTGTTCAATTTATTTTATTTTATTTAATTTTCGTTTTTGAAAAAAAAATAAATCAAATCAAATCAAATCAAATAAATAAATAATTAATTAATTAATTAAAAAATTCAAATTTCTTTGTTCAATTTATTTTATTTTATTTCATTTTTGAAAAAAAAAATTGAATATCTAATCTAGACCCACTTTTCTCACAATCACTCTCACAGATTTTCTCTCTCTCTCTCTCTCTCTCTCTCTCTCTCTCTCTCTACCTTATTATCTTCTCCTCCCTTTCTCTTTCACTCAAACCCCACCACCACTAACATTCTACATTCTTTATTCTTCTTTCCACCGTTACCAACCGTAACCCTCCCTCTTCCTCGCCACCATCTCACTATCGGCGCCCTATTTTCTCTCCATCCGTCGAATCTCCAGCGACCTCCAGCGAATCTCCCTTCTTTCCAGCGAATCTCTCTTCTTTCTCTCTCTATCTTCACTATTTAATGGTAAATCCTTCCTTTTTGTTTAAAACTTTATATTTCTTCTTTCAATCTTCCATTGTAGTGAGATTTAGGGATAGTTTTATAGTGATCTATTGTTCATTCTTAAAATAAAAATAAAAAAGAAAAAAAAATTCAACCGTAGAGTTTTGTTTTTGTGGGTGTAAGAGTAGATTAGTAGAGTTTCGTTTTCGATTTTGTTTTTTCCAAGTCATTGTCCATTGTTCATCCTTAAAAAAAAAAAAAAAAAACTGGGCAAGAAGACGACCATCGCACGTGCGGCACTCTCCGGTGCACGTGCGGCCCACCAAAAAAAAAGAAAGAATAATAATCACAATAAAAATAATCACTATTTATTTAGTTGTTTATTATTAGTATTATTTATTTTATTGTGATTATTATTCATTTTAGTTCCTAGGTTGTCTATTTATTTATTTAGCTATTTAGTTGTTTATTTTTATTATTATTTCTTTATTATTTGTTAGTTTAATTCCTTACTTATTAGTGTAGTTTGTTTTCATTTGTTTAATCAGTCATTATTTACATAAAATGTTAATGGGTCTAGTTTATTTTATTTTAGGCTTCATATATTTAAAAAAAAAAAAATTAAAAAAAAACAAAATAACAAAAAACAAAAAGTGTTTATTTTAGGTTCAGTAGTTAGTTTAATAACTAATTGTATAGCTAGTTTAGTTGTTGTTCCTTTTATTTTTATTCATATTTTATTTTAGTTCATTTATTTCTCTATTAAAAAAATAAAAATAATAAAATAAATAAATACAAAAAAAAAAAAAAAAAATTCTACTACCTAGCTTTTCTAATTCATTGTATTTTCCATCTATTTATTTAGTTGTTTAGATGTATTATATTATCTCAGTATTACTTGTTAGTTTAATTCAATACTTGTCAAAATGTTAATATGCAAGTATATATTATTCTATTTTATTTTGTCTTAGGTTTCAAAAAAAAAAAAAAATGACGAGAATTGCATGTGGTATTTCAGTGGGCAGACTTGTGCTTAAATATTTATTTGATTCTCATGCTAGTTTCATGAGTATATGTGTCTATTGTTGGTGTGTGCAAGACATTTGTCGACGGATATCCGCCCGGGCCTCCAAAAAGGCCAGAGGTTCCACCTCCTCGGCGCCACCACTGCCACCACCATCCTTGCCACCACCATCGGTTGAGTTGCCACGGCCGGAGTGGGCTTTACGCCCGTTTCAGAAGCTTACGCAATTCAAGCTCAACTATTTTCAGAATGACCCAGTCACCTCTTGGGCCGTTGAGCAGCTCCGCCTCTAGCAACAGTTGGGCTTGTGCACTGTTACGGTGCCTACTTATCCTCATCTGGTACGACTCTTCTACCAGAAAATATATGAGTCACTCACCGAGGTAGGACTACTGTCCACTATTGATGGCCATCTCGTCAGCATCACAGAATCCATGATTGCCAACACCAGCCCTTCCCGAAAGTTGAGGACCAACAACCCATACACAACATCATCCGAGAGTACTTCCTGGAGGCCTACGGTAACGCAAGTTACACGTGCTTGCACTGGAGCAAGCTACCTGGCCGCTTGCTATTCATTGATTCTGTGGTACATAAGAATGCCCTTCCACTTGGGCATAAAGTTGAGTGTCACTTGGAGTTTGTTCGGGTCTTACATGGTTATCAGTATGGCTATCAAGTCCCACTTGCGCACATCATCTGGATGCAAATGTGTAAATTTCTACAGGAGGCAGTTCGGCTCAACCTATGCAAAACCTAACTTGGCCCCTGCTATTTGCCAACTTGCTTACACTTCTCTTCGAGCTAAACGGCCCATTGATTCTACTGAGGAGATTGACAGAGCTTATCCGACTTTCGGTCAGCGAGAATGGCAGCATAGCATATCTCGCATCACACAGCAAGTTGGTGCCCCGGTTGATGAAGCCCAGGACCCCGTCCACGACCACCCACCACCTCCTGCCTCCTCTGTGCCTCCCCAAGTGGCCCTGTTCTACACGACTCACGAGGAGTACTTATAGCTTCAGCACTCTGTGGATCAAGTCCACAGTACTCTTCACAACCACCACCAGCTTCTCATAGGATTGCGCACATATTTTCAGGCGCATCGAGACTATTCTCATGCGGCTTTCGACTAGCTCAATGCCCACTAACTCAACATTCAGCAGTCAGTTGCTTCACTACAAACTGATTTTTATACATATCGAGAGTCAAGCCAGTAGTGTTTTGACTAGCTCGGCGCCGGGTTCAGGATGAAGCATTCGAGATGCAGTCATTGATGGTCGTCTTGTTTGCCTAGCATTTCCTGCCACCACCACCACCGGATTCTCAGTAGTACCAGCCTATATTTTGCTTTGTCTCTTTTATTTCTATTTTTCCTTTTAGGTATTTCTTCTTTTGTAAAATAAAAAAAATAATAATAATACAAAAAAAAAAAGAGTCAAGTTTTTGTGTGTGTTACTATTTGCCTACTTGGATGTGCACCTACAATCTCAGGTAATATTCTCTCATTTATATTTACTTGGCTTTTGCTTCCATTGAGGACAATGTCATATTCAAGTTAAGGGATGAGGGTATTTTCTTTTATGCATTTCCATTTGGCTCATA